>CM056201.1:13597970-14797970 GCA_029692085.1 Gymnothorax javanicus
AAGCTGCCTTTGTCCCCAACACGCTAAACCACCAAAATTTTAATGGCGCAAAGGTAATTGGTGTAGTATAGGGGGGCAATGTTGGAAGCCTCAAACACCAAACGCCTCCCCAGTATCTCTGGGGCACTTGGAGGGGGAGTGGGGGGAGATAGGCTAATGCTAACGAATGTTCCATGAACTGGACCTCTGAGAACAAAATCAATATTATTGAGCTTCAACCGTGAAATTGATGGCTAAATGCCACTGGGACTCTCTACGTGGATTGAGGCACAAATTAAATAATTGCTCCTTGTTTCGGCGTAACATTTGAGATGACTGGCGAACAAATATAACTGAACTGGAGACAAGAGGCCCGGGAGAAATACACAATAAACCGCAAACTGCTGTCGCTTGTAACGCGAGGTCGCGGGGTCACCTGGAACACCACCAACGCATTGATACACGATACACTTACTGCTCTACCTGCTAGTAAATCACAGGGGGTTTTAATTACATCTCAGATGTGAATTGGGTTATAGCCCAACAACAGAACAGGAGGTATAGACAGAGATCCTGATGGCTTCCATACAGTCAGAGACAATCATGGTGGGTATGGGTGCTTATGCATGCAGAGCTTACAGTAAAAGACAGTATTAGACTTCTGAAATGCTGTCATGCACGGCAGCCATCTTGATTCGACTGAGGGATATATGCGCAGTGAGTATCAATTAACTGTCATGTGGTAGCTTCAGCTGTGCAGGGTTTTTTTTTTTTTTTTTTTTTTGTCCAGCCAAGAAACATACCCAAATTCAATATTTTAAAGGTGGATCACATAAAAAACTCTTTATAGGCATTCTTATCCCCTTGTGGTTTTGAAGAAAACAGCTTTAGGTCCCCGAGGCCCCAATACTAAGCGCGTAATAACAGTATTATTATTCCCCAGCACAAAGTGGAAGGGGAATAAAGAAATGAGTGTTATCCATCCTTGCGTCTCTCCGCCTGTCCATCCCTCTAAACCATTCAACATATTTCCACAGAATCCAATTCATAAATTTGTTTTATTGCGTAGATGTGCCTTTTCATACTGCCATCCGTCCTCCATCTTCCAAAAATGCTTTCGTCTGTTTCCTGAACTTTGCTTTGGAATGTCAGCCATCCTGTGGTGAGGAACCTGCTTATTTGGTACCTGTAAGTTTTACCAACCCCCCCGCCCCCCTTATTTTTTTACAAACTGGGCCTGAGCATTTCAACCACGTGTAGAGGTAAGTAAAGGGCCAAAATTACTATTAATTCACCAAATTTGGAAAAAGGAAAAAATCTATCACCCTGAAGAGTAGCGTAAATGACATTTAAGATCGACAAACTGAACCTGCATCGCTTCAGCACTGCTCTTCTATAACATGTTATCATGTTTTGACCAGGTTTGTAGGTGGTTCGTGTTAAGTTAAGAATTCTGATGAAGTATAACGCTGGTGTTGTGATATATGAGTGTTTTTATCTGTTTAAGAGGCTCTGTGGTTAAACAAGCTGATTGAAAACGACTGACTTTAACTTGATGCTCTTTCCAGGGATCCCAAAGGACACAGTCCAGCACACATCAATCTAAGGATTACATTTCAGTACTGCTGTAAGTATTTTCATTTCAGTGCTGAGCAGGGGAAATATTCTGACTTTGATGGTCTGGTGGAAGCAGGGGGGGGGCTTCAAATGCCATACTTTTAATTTTTCAGGTCACCTCAACAGTATACAAACGCAAAGGGAAAGCGACTATGAAGGTCACAGCAACATTAAGGCAAGGACTAGCTACGAATCTTAGAAGCACCTAACTGTTCCAGCACAGCAGTTTTATTCTCTATAGTGACTGGGAGACACTGCCGCGCCCCCACTGAGTAAACACACAGGTAAATAATCTCAACCTATAGGCTAATAACCATCCAAATCTACATCCATCTTATCACAGTTATCAGTATTTAGCACACAGTGAGAATGAGGGAGAAATTAAGGTTCCAATTATACTTCTAGCTCCTTCTTCTGGGGAGATATACACAGCTTAGCTTTGAAACAATAGCTGGTTTTCATCCAAGAACACCGAGACAAAGGAAATCAGAGTTAATGTTTTGTAAAAGGAAAAAAAACGTACATTCCAACAACAGAGATCTGAACTCGTCTCTCGTCTTCTAACTGCCATTCTTCACTCTCTCTGTAGGCAAAGAGTTAATCAATGTGTCAACGCAATCAACTAGGAGTGCGCAAGATCTCCGTAGCAACAGTTTAAACCACAAGAATGTAACAGATGTATTAAATTCTATGCTATCTAAAGAGAAATAGCTTGACCAGTAAAATAATACAACTTATAAATTAAACTTTTGAAAGATCACCATTTTAACGGTTTTAACATTAAATGAGTCGTTATTTTCCGTTAATGCCTGTGTAAGAGACATTTAAGGCAAAGAAAGAGAGCTTTCTATAATTGGATTAGAAGAGACTCAATTTGACATTTAAAGGCCAGACCGTCAAATTGAATTTAAAATTCAACGAGGCAATAACAGCTCCCCCGACGATGTCATATCGGTAACTCGTCGATACAGGATTCATAAAGAATCGCCTGTGGTCAACAGTCCTCCACCTTTAGCAGATTAGCTTATGCAGGTCCGTGCAAAGAAGGCCTACGAGCATGAACTCAGCAAACACAAAATGTTCTCAGAATGTAAATGAAATATCTTACCAATGTTAACATGACATAACATTCAAGTTGTTACAGCAAAACTATTAATTTCTGAGGAGAAAGTGGATATACTCTTGTCAGCAAGATGGGTTAATTTTTGAGGAGAAAGTGGGTATACTCTTGTCGAAAGATGGGTTAATTTCTGAGGAGAAAGTGGGTATACTCTTGTCAGAAAGATGGGTTAATTTCTGAGAAGAAAGTGGGTATACTTTTATCAGGGAGATGGGCTTATATCTGAGAAGAAAGTGGGTATACTCTTGTCAGAAAGATGGGTTAATTTCTGAGGAGAAAGTCGGTATACTCTTGTCAGAAAGATGGGTTAATTTCTGAGAAGAAAGTGGGTATACTCTTGTCAGGGAGATGGGTTAATTTCTGAGGAGAAAGTGGGTATACTTTTATCAGGGAGATGGGTTAATTTCTGAGGAGGAAGTGGGTTTACTCTCCTATGTATTTGATGGTTTCTTTGCCTCTTGTCTCTTGTCAGGGAGATGGGTTAATTTCTGGGGAGAAAGTGGGTATACTCTTGTCAGGGAGATGGGTTAATTTCTGAGGAGAAAGTGGGTATACTCTTGTCAGCAAGATGGGTTAATTTTTGAGGAGAAAGTGGGTATACTCTTGTCGAAAGATGGGTTAATTTCTGAGGAGAAAGTGGGTATACTCTTGTCAGAAAGATGGGTTAATTTCTGAGAAGAAAGTGGGTATACTCTTGGCAGGGAGATGGGTTAATTTCTGAGGAAAAAGTGGGTATACTCTCGTCAGGGGATGGGTTAATATCTGAGGAAGAAGTCGGTATACTTTTGTCAGGGAGATGGGTTAATTTCTGAGGAGAAAGTGGGCATACTCTTGTCAGAAAGATGGGTTAATTTCTGAGAGGAAAGTGGGTATACTCTTGTCAGGGAGATGGGTTAATTTCTGAGAGGAAAGTGGGTATACTCTTGTCAGGGAGATGGGTTAATTTCTGAGGAGAAAGTGGGCATACTCTTGTCAGGGAGATGGGTTAATTTCTGAGGAGAAAGTGGGTATACTTTTATCAGGGAGATCGGTTAATTTCTGAGGAGGAAGTGGGTTTACTCTCCTATGTATTTGATGGTTTCTTTGCCTCTTGTCTCTTGTCAGGGAGATGGGTTAATTTCTGGGGAGAAAGTGGGTATACTCTTGTCAGGGAGATGGGTTAATTTCTGTGGAAAAAGTGGGTATACTCTTGTCAGGGAGATGGGTTAATTTCTGAGGAGAAAGTGGGTATACTCTTGTCAGAAAGATGGGTTAATTTCTGAGAAGAAAGTGGGTATACTCTTGTCAGGAAGATGGGTTAATTTCTGAAGAGAAAGTGGGTATACTCTTGTCAGGGAGATGGGTTAATTTTTGAGAAGAAAGTGGGTATACTCTTGTCAGGGAGATGGGTTAATTTCTGAGAAGAAATTGGGTATACTCTTGTCAGAAAGATGGTTTAATTTCTAAGAAGATAGTGGGTATACTCTTGTCAGGGAGATGGGTTAATTTCTGAGAAGAAAGTGGGTATACTCTTGTCAGGGAGATGGGTTAATTTCTGAGAAAAAAGTGGGTTTACTCTCCTATGTATTTGATGGTTTCTTTGCCTCTTGTCTCTTGTCAGGGACATGGGTTACTTTCTGGGGAGAAAGTGGGTATACTCTTGTCAGGGAGATGGGTTAATTTCTTTGGAAAATGTGGGTATACTCTTGTCAGGGAGATGGGTTAATTTCTGAGGAGAAAGTGGGTATACTCTTGTCAGAAAGATGGGTTAATTTCTGAGAAAAAAGTGGGTATACTCTTGTCAGGAAGATGGGTTAATTTCTGAGGAAAAAGTGGGTATACTCTTGTCAGGGAGATGGGTTAATTTCTGAGAAGAAAGTGGGTACACTCTTGTCAGGGAGATGGGTTAATTTCTGAGGAGAAAGTGGGTTTACTCTTGTCAGGGAGATGGGATAATTTCTGAGGAGAAAGTGGGTATACTCTTACCAGGGAGATGGGTTAATTTCTGGGGAGAAAGTGGGTTTACTCTTGTCAGGGAGATGGGATAATTTCTGAGGAGAAAGTGGGTATACTCTTACCAGGGAGATGGGTTAATTTCTGAGGAGGAAGTGGGTTTACTCTCCTATGTATTTGATGGTTTCTTTGCCTGATGGGTGATTATACCATCAATTGATGGAAAAAAGGTGGATATACTCCGTATACTACCTGCGTATACCCTGCAGTACACCACTGCCAAAGCCCAAAAACAGTGTCTCAAGCCGTCTTCATTCACAAAGTCCAAAGAACAGCCATGGTGCCCCACAAAACCCAATCACAGTAACAGCCGGCACCATCACACAAGACTCTGCATGGCGCTGCAAAACAGTTTCATCGACTTTATGCAAATGAGACTTAACACTCTTCCAAAGATTACAATTGCAAATCAACCTTCAAACTTACAAATTGCTTTCAACCTCCAGACTTTCTAATCACCCTCAACCTCTCAAAACTTTCTAAACACTTCTTCACTGTTTCAGGATTTAATTCCTGAGAACTCTGTTCCAAGGGTTAGAGCTCCAGAGCGACTCCCTAACTTCATGACGGACTAACAGCCGTCGGAAATGTCAGGAGTGCGTGCTGCGGACTTGTAGGTGATAAATTAACAGAGAGGCAACAGTAGCAGACCTTGCATACTGCTGCAGAAGCAGGGGAAAGCTCTTGGAGGCCCCAGAAGATTAGCATGCACTTGAACATACCGTGAGTTTAGGATATCCCTAAAGTTTGGGATACTTTTCTTTTCCCCTCAACACCTTTGTGCTCTTCAATAATCATTTTGTAATCCACAGACTGAAAATGTCAGTTCCAGCAGACAGCAGAATCATGCAGTAACGATATCTGCATGATTAACCAAGTGCTCAGGTACCTGGTGTGCAGTATTTGGTGTACAGATATATGAAATATGTCAGTGTGCATGTGGGTGAATGTAGGTGTGTGTATGTGTATGTGTGTGTGAATGCTGGTGTGTGTGCGTGCGTGTGTGTGTGGGCATGTGTGTGTGTGTGTGTGTGTGTGTGTGTGTGTGTGTGTGTGTGTGTGTTTGTGCGCCTGAATAGAAAAAGGTAAAGGTGTTTGTAAAAAGGTGTTTGTGTGTGTGAGTGTGTGCGTGTGTGCACACGTGTGTGTGTGTGTGTGTGTGTGTCCACGTGTGTGTGCACGAGTGTGTGTATGTGTATGTGTGTGTGTGTATGTATGTGTGTGTATCTATGAGCGTGTGTGCATGTGTGTGTATGTATGCATGTATGTGTGTGTGTGTGTGTGTGTGTGTGTGTGCGCGTGTGCACGTGTGTGTACCTGGTGTATCTCCTGCCAGCCGTTCTCATCCATGCAGCCCACCTGGGCTTGGTCGTGCAGCAGCAGCTCGCAGCAGTAGGGGTCCCCCCCCACCATGGAGCTGTGGTACAGGGGGGTCAGACCTCGGCTGTCCTTATAGTCCGGGGAGGCGCCCAGGTCCAGCAGCGTCTGCAAACATTGCAGGGGTTCTGCTCAGTAAAGCTTCCTTGTGACAATTTTCACTGAAAGTACTGAACGAAAGAAATTGATTTCATTTTGAAAATTTGACGATGAAAACTATGGAAATGTTGTTCGATATTTTGACTCATTGCATATTTATAGCCCTGTACCAGTGCAGGCAGCTGCACTTGGTATGGAATGTGAAAAATCTTAGGACCCGTGGCCACAGTGAGTACATCAGAAGGTTAGCAGCAAGAAATTGTATACTGCCACTGCAATCGCAACTGTCTTCATCAAAACCGCCTTCCACTATATACTCGCCTGCGAACTCTCACGTATTCGGTGTGAGTTTAAGTGGCATATTAACGTTCCCCTGCTGTAGTCAGCAATAATTCAATCAATGCGTATGTAAGAGATTCCCGTGCGGAATTGAAGTCCTTGTGCACTGGAGGGGTTGGAAGCAATGGAATTGCATAAAGACGTTTCAAATGATCTTATTTCATTTAAACGATCATGAAACACATGCATTGCTTCCAACCCCTGGATAAAGAAAAGCGTGAGAAGTCCGGAGTCATAATCGGTATGCGTTATAAATGAACACTGGCCACATCTGATAATTTTGAGAGTTTTCAGAGTTTCTGTAATGGTAATTTAAATGAATGATTGAGAGCAGGTCATGCCCAATCATTAATTTTGAGGGATTGGTTTGAGCCTCCCCTATCGCCAGTTCACCAGCTGCCTCTGATGTGTATATACTGTAAGTGTATACTCACCATGAGAGCAGAGTGTGCATTAGAGTGTAAACTCACTATAAGGAAGGTGTGTGTATATACTGTAAGTATATATTCACCATGAGAGCGGAGTGTGTATATGAGTGTACACTCACGATAAGGGCGATATATTTATACTGTAGGTGTATACTCACCGTGAGGGCGGTGCGTATACATACTGTTAAGTGTACACTCACTATAAGGGAGGTATGTGTATATACTGTCAGTGTACGCTCACCATGAGGGCGATGTGGTTCTTCGTCCTCACTGCCTTGTGGAGGGCTGTAATCCCGTCTCCCGTCCTGAAGTCCAGGTGAGCTCCCCCGCTCCTCAGCACCTTAATCAGGTCAGCTGAGCCCTCCAGCTGAGAGGCCAGGGTCAGAGGGCACTCTGCACACACACATACATACTGACTGTATACATGTATATAATACATACACATATGTACTGTATATAGTACGCATATGCTGTATATAGTATATATACATGCACATATATACAGTACTGCATGTATTACACGATACACACATCTGTATTACACACGTATACTGTACATAATATGCATACTAACACACACACATATATACTGACTTTATATATATATATATATATATAAAACATACACATATGTACTGTATACACTACCAATCAAAAGTTTTTGCACACCCTAAGATCTTGTCAAATCTTTATCATACATGTATGTTTACAAAAATGAAGTCGCTGGAACCCAATACTTGTTTATTACAAATAATACATTTACAAGAAAAATCCACATGGAATCCAGCACAGGTGAGTGAAATGATCAGCTCGCTATCAACCCCCTGAAGCTGCGTGATTATGAGTAGATCATTTGAATCACCTGTGCTGGAGCAGGGAGAGATCTAACACATGCAGGACAGGTGGTGCTTCAGGAGAGGTTTGAGAAACACTGGATTAGACCTTCGTTACTGATCTGCTAAAATACTGACAAAATGACTCATCCTGGTTTTTCTTCATTTGTTTTGTTATGTACATGGTTTATACACTGGGCTTCAGTTTCCCTACCTTTTTGTTACACTACCAATATGAGACAATTACAAAAGAACAAAATATAAAAAATTGTAACAATTACTGAAAATATTGGGGAGTGCAAAAACTTTTGACTGGTAGTGCATATTACATGCATATATGTATATAGTACATGCTGTATATATAACATGCACACACACACACAATACTGCTTATAAAACACAATATACACATCTGTATAACACATACTGTACATATCATACACATACACACAGACACACATACATTCACACATCTATACATACTG
Source organism: Gymnothorax javanicus (assembly GCA_029692085.1). NCBI lineage: Eukaryota > Metazoa > Chordata > Actinopteri > Anguilliformes > Muraenidae > Gymnothorax > Gymnothorax javanicus. Next base: position 13,606,240 of record CM056201.1, read on the forward strand.
ATGGGTCACAAATAAAAGACTTGAACTTGAATTATTGTGTGGACAAACAGAACACATGCAGATTCTATTGTTCATTTTTCCGGTTCAGTTTTGGTCTACTTGTCCCCAGGTGTCAGGGTCAGTGCAAATCAATGCGGAGTTATTCTGTGTGATGACCTATGATGAAGTATCCTACCATGATGGGAGTGGTCTCTTCCAGGATGACAACTGCCCAAGCCCCACAGGGCACAAGGGGTCACAGAATGGTTCTCAAGTATGAACATGATCCTAAACAAGCGCCACAGCCTTCACAGTCACCACATCTCATAGCAACTGAACTCCTATGGGAGATCTTGGAACAGCTTGACAGGCAGCGCTCTCCATCACCATAGTCAAAACAGGGAATGAAGAAATATTCCCCGAATTCTATCCCTACAGTAAAGTTTTATATATTTAGACTCTATGCCAGGGCACACTAGGCTGATCTGGCAGCTTGTGGAGGCCCAACAGCTTACTAAGACTGCTATGTCAATTTTCCCATACATTTATCCCTCATCTGCATATGCATATACATAAAATTAGCAAAAATTGTTATCGCCTTTTTGATTCATTTTCCTAAATTGTTTCTTAACCCTTAGAGCGCTAAATGCAACTATCGTTACTCAATGATGTAAGATTTCAAACATCAAAGTTGTTGAAAAGCCATAGAAGTATTTCTCTTGTTTTGTTATTCCTCTGTCTGTATTGAGACCTTAGTGGCTGGTTGTTTCCTAGCGCAGCTTTTAGATCAGATTCGTAGTGGCAATTGGTTTCCGCCGATTTCCACTCTGTTACAGAAAACATGTCGCAACAACCCAGCCTGAGTCTTGATTCTGGCGGAGACACGGAGAGCAGTGGAGTCAGTGCAGAGAGGGGAAGAGAGGTAGGGGAGGCGCCCTGGGGAGCGATGCTGAACTCCCCACTACAGCCATACAGCCACCGACATCACACTGCCGGCATCCATGGGGGTAATAACAGCGCATTCGTCTGAGCACAACCCTGGCCTCTAACAGCCCGACTGTCTTCTCCGGGAGCGCTAATGTAGCACAACCCAAGGACCAAATGAAGGTAACACCATGCGCGACCCTGCAAAATCATCTCGTATGAAGGCCCGCTTTGTATTTTCACCGGGAACGGACTCAGAGGTAATGGTTTATAATGTGGTGAGGACTCCACGGTACGCCCTCTAACAGGAGAGAACTCCCAGACCTTATCTCCAGATGCTATTCGATCAGATATCGTATATGGACCCTCTGAATTTAGGCAGCAGGAGTATCGCCTGCGCTCGGTTAACCTGGATGAAATCTTTACTTTCGCGTCAGACTGTCATTATGCACGTTAAGGCCCTGAATAAAAGCATTAGTGACTTGTGGGCTCTTATTTCAGCGATCTCTTGAGCGTCAGGGGGTGAAGAAGATCTGTCAAATTTCATTTCCGTACGCACATAGCACAAAACGGAACAGGGCATACTGTTATCAATCGTTATCAATAAGTTAAGATAAACAACACAGTCGGTCACTAGCAGGTCGACATCCATCCCCGGATGGCCTAAAGCAATCACTCCCAAAATCGATAGGCTTCGTGAGGTTACCGTGACTAAGGTCCGTACCATGCCATGAAATGACTCCATAAAGAACTGTGACCTGCACAGCTCTCAGAAGAAATCTCTATGGATACGGCAGTGGATGCGGTGTAACAATCAATGATCCATAGTATAACCGACTCGTTGCCCGGGGATACAATAATACCACATCTCTGGTATCCTGATCACGTCATCATTACATCCCATGCTTATAAGCAGATCATATGAGCATCAAATATTTTTTGTTTGCAGACTTGCAACAATATTTTATGGAAAAAAAAAATAATTTTAGCCTCTAAAACACCACAAAGAACACTGCATCAAGCAAAACACTGGCAAAATTGGCCACGTATGCATGCTTTTCAAACCAGCTCAAAGATGTAAATCGGCCAGGCCGCTGCTGGGCATTTTTAAATTTCATTATTTGTACTGGAATGCACAAACATGATGAACCGAGTTCTTAAACCTCCAGCTCGCGACTCGACTGGCTGCATTAAGTCTGGCACCAGAACACCCTGACACGTCAATCACTTTAACAACCCACGGAGGTTTCTTGTCCTGTTAAATCCCACTTTCCACCAATTTGGTGCCTTTATGCTAACAAGCATTTCAATTTCACCTTCAGTGCAGCTTGGAAGTGTGTTTTCTATTTTCAGTTCACCGGCTATCCAGAAATCTGGGTCAAATCTATTCCACACAGTGGAGACGACGCGCTTAACACCTGGTTTCATGAATCCACTGTAGCTGTGGACTCCTTTCTTCAGTCACATTGAACTTAAAAATTCAGAAAATCAACATAAAATCCATACAGCTACGGGTGAGGAGATAATGCTTCACCAGTAACAGGAAACTGTAATGGTGCGTTGTGATTTCAGAGAAAAGAATTCAATAACACAAGGCGCGGAGGTTAACAATCAGTAGATCATTGAACACTTTTCTGTGCAGATGCCCTGTCATCCAACTGATTCTGTGTCCAAACTCGTGGCAGAATTTACCACTCAGCAGTTTTTGGCTGGTGAGCTTATCGCAAAACCCCTTTCTCTGTCAACTGTGAGGCTTTATGGGAATTGCAGTTTGATTGAAAGCATCATACAAAACAGATGAAGGACGGAATTAATCTCCTAATCTGACAGCGGAGATTTCAGCACGCTTATCATCTAAAGCCAGCCCTGGCCTGGTGTTTCAGGTGTAAATTTGAAAAAGCGATTAGCCGGACAGCCGGAAGGTTATGCGTTTAAGTCCCCAGAGAGGTAACTGCTGCCGAGGGCTTGATAAAGAGGCTTAAACTGAATTACTGTATTGAGATATCCGGCTGTATAAATGAAAACATCTAAAGGAGCTTATGTAAATCAGCCTTTGAGTCCAGTGAACAAATGGAGAGCATTTTGAGTGGCTTTATTGTTATTGCCAAACATAAGAACTTATTTTCTTATTAAATCAATGTACAGTAGCAACACCACAACTTGTCAAAAAAAAAAAAGAGAACAATCAATGCCTTCCTGAATACCTGTGCTCCAAGCATACGTTGCCAATTTTAGGCTATCTACACAAACTTAAACCTGCTTTCCTTCCACAGAGTCAAACTTTGAACGTGCTTTCGTGGTACTATGAAAAATGAAACAAGACTTTTGCATAGGTTCTTGCGAAACTGTGTTGAGAGAGACATGTTCCTCGTTGGTTCCACATGCTACTTATCCCTTAGGAACAAGGATTAGGTAAATGGGATCTACCACAGGCAAAAGCTCCATGTCCCTTCCCACTACCAGCCCTGCCATCTCTTCGATTTTGTGCACATTAATACATTTTAATTTTAAAATGCATAACTTCTTGCAATGTTTTAGCCCAGTGTCCACACTACTCCAGTGTTTCTGAACCCCTAGAACAGAGACTTTTGAAAACAATAATTAACCCCGTTTTAGTTTAAAAACTCCAGCATTGCATTTTAGTGTGGACAGGCAAAAACGGCAATGTTTGAAAACAATAACGCAGAGTTGACAATCTGCTTCCTGTTGACACTGGCACGCACATGCCCAGTGTACTTGAACGGTCACGTGACATGCATTTTCAGGCATGTTATTATGGATGGAGGTCATTTATGAAACTGTTACAACGTCCGGGAGGACGGAGATAATTTTCGTTGTAAAACGCCGTTTTAAAATGTATCAGCGAGGACAAAGCCTCAGTGACATCACTAGACCCAAGATTCCACTCTGATGTCACAGAGCATCTCATAATTAAAGTGAAGATCACATCCAGCTCCCGCCAGTGACTGGTCTCACCCTCACTACCAGTCAGTTATAAATGGAATAAGGAGAGTCTAACTCTAACTCCACTTCCCTGCCAGAACCATTCAATGGAGCCGATGCTGCCTATAGTGTACCAAAGCACTACTGCTGTGTCAAACGTGTTTGATCACGCACGGAACGAGAGATCAGCAGACATAGAGCAAGAGAGGGATAGATGGAGGGAGGGAAAGAGACAGAACAGCAGAGAGGAATAGAGAGAAATAAAGAAGAGAGAGAAAGGATAGAGAGAAAGTACTCTCAGCAGTGAACACTGGTTAACAGGGTTGGGTTCAATTACTTTTTTCAATTACAATTGATTGTAATTGTAATTACAATTACAATTGCTTTCTGGACAGAATGTTCAAATACAATTACTTTTCGATAAAAAATTCAATGAAAATTAAATTAAAATTACGAAAGTAATTGATTTCAATTACTGTAATTGTAATTGAAAAAAGTTAGTGAACCCAACCCTGCTGGTTAACGTGTCACTCCAGTAAGAAGCCTCCCTCCCCTGATCTGGGAGGCCTTACCTCCTGAGTCCGGATCGTGAAAATTGGGATCAAGGCCCTTCTCCAGCATCCTCGCCACTTTTTCTAAGTTCCTCTGCTGGATGTGCTCCATAAACTTTTTCAAGTTAGCCTGAGGGTCAGAGAGAGAGATAGAGAGAGAGAGAGAGAGACAGAGAGAGACAGAGAGAGTTATTCGTACGAAATACAGCACTTACATGAGAGTATGTCAGTAATTCAGGAAGATTAGATGGAACGCAACTTACAGGCTGCTCAAATCATCAACACAAGTCAAAGCTTGTGTTCTGTTCACCTCTTTGGACATGAATAATGTAGCAGGTGAACTCCGAGCATTTTAACAAGTTCCTCACAGCCACGGCCAGTTAGTATTTCAATTTTTTTGAATATATAACAACCCAATTCCAAAAAAGTAAGCACAATATGGGAAATGCAAATCAAATCAAAAGGGACTGATTTGAAAAGTCCACTCATCCTCCACAATATTGAAAGTACTACAACAGCAAATAACCTGATGCTGTAACTTGTGAATTAAATTCTGTACTGAAAATACACACTTCTTTTTTTTTTTAATCTGACGATTGCAACTGACTTCAAAACAGCAGACTTGGGGAATTTAGCCCAACAAATGATTGAGTGATTTTAGCTGCAATGGTAAGGTGATGTGAAATGGGCGATGTTTAGGCTCAGTCCCTGAAGCCTCCAAACAAGGCCTTGTTCCTCAAGAGCAAAGATGGGTTGAGGCTCACCAATTTGCCAAAAGATGCATCCAAACATCGGTAGGATTTTGGATATTTCACCCTCTAAAGCTTGTAACATAATAAAACAAATGAAGGGAATTTGGTGGATTCTTGGTGCCTAAAAGGACCAGCTGAAAACCCCCTCTGAATGCTCCTGATCTCTGATCCCTCAGATGTCAATAACTTTGAACTGTGATGCAACTGCAATAGATATCGCAACACAGGCTCAGAAATACACTGATATTCAATTGTCATTCAATAACACTGGCTGCTGAATCCACACATGCTATACAAAGCAGAAGCCATACATCAATACCAAAAGCGACCCCCAACTTCTCTGGGCTCTGTGTCATCTGAGATGGACAGTGGCACAGTGGAAGCATGTTTTTTGGTTTGAGGAGTCAACATCTAAAGAGATTTTCAGAAATAAACAGCCGCCATGTTCACCTGGCCAAGGACGACAACAAAAAGCCATCCTGTAATGATCGTCAGGTCCAAAAGCTAATGTCTGTCGTGGTCTGGGGGCTTGGCGGAGCACACGGCATGGGTGATTTGCACATTTGTGAGGGCACCCTTAATACAGAAAGACTACAAATTATGGGGCAACGTATGCTGCCATCTAAATATCGTCTATTCCAGGGAAGTCCCTGCATTTTCCAGCAAGACAATGCCAAACAACATTTTGCACGGATCACAAGCACCTGCTAGATTGGCCATCCTACAGTCCTGATCGATGTCTGACAGAACGTACGGTGCATTATGAAGCAAATTATACAGCAACAAAGGCCCCACAAAATAATGGAATAACAGAATATCTCCTCGTCAGACTTCAGCAACAGTGCTCAAATGCTTAATGACCATGCTGAAACTAAGCCTGTGACAGGTACTCAACTACACAGATATCTGTCCATTAGGCTAGTACATGTGCAATGGAAAAGAAGACAGTGTACTCAAAAGCAGGATCTGAACTTCTGTTGAGCCAAAAAGTAGCCTGAAAAGCACATAAAATAGAGAGCAGTCATTGCATTACCATGTTTAATGACATTGTGATGCATTTTAAAACAATTTAAATCACCAAAATTCACGCCATAATGCTTGTTTCCATTAGTAGTAGCCGGGCTCCCAAGCAGCACGGCAAAGCTAGATCTCCATGTGCTTGCACATACACAGCGGCCGGCTGTACCCGGCATGCAGGCATAGGCTGCCCACCGCTTGCTTGCCACGCAAATGAGAGAGAGAGAGCGAGAGAGAGAAAGTGACGCGAGCGCGAGACGGTTCTACTACGACTAATACTGAGAATCAAAGTGACCAAAGCTAACATATATGACAAATTTTCACAATCAGTCCACATTTCATGGATAAGGAGATAAACCAAGGAAAAAACAAAGATTGAGTGAAATATAACCCTTTTTTTATTCTCTGACTCACACACACACACACACACACACACACACAAAATATTTAAAAAATATTTAAAAAAAAAATTTTCTCAAACAAACTGGAACGTTGGTACACATCAAAGGACACCGCAGTAACCAGATCGTGCGCCGTCTTGGAGGGAGCTAGGGCGGAATTTGTTGGCGAAAAAAATATAACAAATTGGCTATTTTCAGCATGTACACGAGTAATTGAACAAAAATATGATCATGTACACGTGTACCAAAAAGGCACTTTCAAAACAGGCTTAGATGAAATACGTGGTGATGTTACACAACGGTGAACAGTTGACCGTGCCGGCTTTTTTGCACTGTGTTCATGTCGCCATACTGCATATTTTCAATTAGGAATTATATTCACATTATAACACAAAATAGTCTATTATTGTACTGTTTTCAGTTAAGTAGATGATTAATGGACTTTTAACATCAGTCCTTTATGGTTTAATTTGCATTTTTCATGATTTTCGAAATTGGTGTTGAATATCCTATTATTGTGTCAATGATATTAGTGTCATGAGAACAGGGATTTTTTCACCTAAACTGCTCATGAGCATTAAACAGCGAGGATGACCGCAAGAGAGGATATTCACTTGGCCCAAAATATGCAAGCACCAAATATCCTTGGCAATGGAATTGCTCTTCACTTGTATAACAACTGAACGACCCAACTGGTGGTGCGGAGAAAATTCTTACATTTCAAGAGAAGAGCGTGCTTGTTTGCGCACCCTAGCATTGAGAAACGATGTTAAGCAGTTGGGACAAGCATATACATCATTTAGAACGTCACAATTCTCTCCTGCAAAAACTGAACAGCACAACTGGTGAAGCGAGGAGAATTGTCCAAAGGATGTGCATGCTTGCTTTTGCTTTTAAACATCGAGTAAATGACACCGCGGCTATAAGACAAGCACATAATTGAGAGCAGGCATTTGAAATCGTGAGCGAACTAAACAAATGCTTAGGGATTTCTGGCAAATATTACACTCATTAGAAAAAATTCTGAGGCTCCGCATAAGTGATGAGATCTCGATATGAATCCGAATCCGAGTGGAGCCATAACGCAGCAGTGGAGCCTGCTCTTTCCAAACCATTAAAATCTGCTGCAAAACAGCTCATCTGATGAACTGGAGACTTTTTCAGAGCTCTGACGGCCTGTGCAGTGGGCATCAGTTTCGCACACATGCCCAAACGACTGAATACGCTCTAATTTCACAAGGAATTCCAAAAGGCCCTCTTTGTGTTGTAGTGTATCCTCGGCCTCGGTTAAATCAGACACAAAGGACAACCCTCACCCCCGTTATATCAAGATGGTCATTAATGTCTGACGAGAATAGAAGCAGCCAGGCAAAGAAACAGCCTCTGTAATGGGCTCGAAAGGAAAAGCTGGAACCCATGCACTCATCCACGGGAAAGAATATCTAAGGACACACAAATCAAGACTTAAAAAAATACCATTTTATGCTCCTGTGATCTTCTCTCTTCCTACCGATCCCCATCAACCTATTCAGGTGCGACATCACAAGGTCTACTGAGCAGAGCATTCTAATGCGCATGCAATGATTATTTCACCTCAGGAATGGAGTTCTAGAAAACAGACTTAGAACTGAGGAAAAAAACATTCTACCCAAACACTTCAAAGGGTTTCGCTCAACTGAGAGCACCTGCCCAAAAAATTCCGTCATGGAGTAAGAGGAGGAGGGTACAGGCGTGCATGAACTGTGAACTAATGACAGCAAGTGAATGTGGATGTGTTTGAGTAAGTTTACACAGCAGTGAGCTGAGAACCACTGACGGTATTTTACGCAATTTTATACAAAATAATATGGAGAGTGTCTTTATAAAGAGCAGCTTGCACAAACTTCAATTTTCAATTGAAGACACTGAGGGCTCTAATTTTATGATTTCACGAACAGAAACGCCTGTGACTGCAACGTTCTGTGGTCTGTAATAAAGGTATATCCCCAACATCCCCCCAGCGGTAACTGAATAATCAAGACGAATATATAAGCCTGTGACTGTTAGGAAAGTACTAAGAGATGACTGATCGCTGAAGGGCTACATTGACAATGTACTTAATAGTGATATTGTATGGATGCAAAATAAAACTAAAATATAATAATAATAAAAATAATAATTTAAAAATTTTTCAATTAACACAGTGCTTTCCTTGAATTCCATCTCCCTTTCTAGAATTTTGTTCAGCAGTGCAACCTCATTTATTTTAAGATTACATTTAAAGCAATTCTTACCTTTCTGGTATGTCGCACAGCACTTAGTAAAAATTTGAACATGAACAACTCCGCCTCCCTCCAAAATCCCACCCTCTTCCCCCCGATTCTCAGACTTCTCCTACGAAAAAAAATATACCTAATATATGGTAGTTCGTCAGACTACAAAGGTAACTAAACGTTACGAGGGCATTTTATTTTATACCACATATAGAATTGAATATTATGTAATTACTGCTGGTTAGTTTTCACGTACCAGTGCCTGTGAATCTGACTCCTTTGACCCGTTTCACTCACGCTGCTCACTTCCTTGCGCCGCACGCTATATTTTTTTCGTAGGAGAGTGAAATATATGAGAAACATATGAAATATATATCGAAAATATATGAGAATTGAACACTGAAGAGTTTCAACACCTGGTGGATTTCTTTACATTTTAGTGTGCCATACACTTATTAGGAGCATTTTAAGATTACAAAAGAAAAGTGTAAAAATGCTAGAAAGGTAAGAATTGCTTTAATCCTAACGTTTTCAGCATTCCAAAGAATAGGTTGCATGTTCAGGGAAGCAGAGTTGCACACTGGTTGCTGCGCCAAGCGATAATAGTTCATTTATTAAATTACCAACGTTTCTTACGTCGAAGCATTAGTAATTGAATAATTAAGTACATTGGTTATCAGTGCATTGTGAAAGTTCGACACATGGCATGCATTTAAAATCATTAGATATGCATGCCATGCATCAAACTTTCAAGGTAACAAAGTCATTCATGAGATCTATACAGTCTAGCTTCTGAAATGGCAATTATCTAAATTAAACAAAATCTTTTTTCTTTTCCTTTTTTTTTGTACATCTTTATTATTTTTGTTTATGCATGCTTTTTGGACAATAGTCTGACTAGGGACCTGGGATACAAATTAGCTTGGGCTATAGTCTCATTGTGCAAAACATCTTTTTTAGTTCTTTTGCACTAAAATTATGTTTAATTTGCATTGTCCCTATACAAATAGACTTGAAACGAAACTAAACCTTATCTAAATACCACCTTCAGCAGCATTTACTACACTTCATTCTACTTCAAGATGGAATTTCCAGAAATTTCAGTTAACTACCGTCCATTCAATCTCATATTGTAGCGTTCCTCGTGGACACAAAGCCATATGTCTTAATCGTTACTGGCAATGCAGCTTATTGGAAGCCCATTTGCTCAGTAAATTAATTCAATCCATTACCCAATTCTCATCAATTCTTACTCGGAAATAGGTTGAGTGTTGGGTAAACATTAATGTGGACAGGAAAAAGCTTGATAATTGTTGCAATAAATAATTATGCTGAGGGGAAATGGACACAGACTGATCCGCGCAACTGAACAAATTAACGCGTAGTTGGTAATTAGGAAACCTAAACGGGAACAGGTTTGGAGATATAATGCGCTTTAAGGCGAGGTGAGAGCTGTGTCGGGATCCCTCCGATGGTAACTCCGGAGTGGAAGAGGTTCATTTCCTGCATTGATTTTCACTTGCATCAAGCACCCTATAAAAAATGCCAGAAAAAATGTTGGTGCCATCTAATGTGAAGCGAGGTATGTTTACAAGTGAATAATATTTTCTTTGTTGGGGGGAGATACAAATAATGATTTTCATTGTTACCCATGTTATAATACCATGAGCACCATTTTGTATACTGTTTAAATGGCCCACGTTGCTTCATAAAAATGCATTAGCTGCCTCGTCCTCCCAAGCACTCCTCACATCACTTGTCCTGGGAGGCTAGTTTCATGAGCTGTAAATTCATGCGTGGTGAGTCTGCACGTCCCGGACAAGTAAATCTGTTTCCAGCAGAGAAAAACATTCCTGGCTGAGCCAGTCAAAGTCAGCCACTTGTTCTTCACCTGACATGATGAAATCGTCAGTTCTCTATGGTGTTAATGCACCGATTTTAAAGGGAATGACTGCAGATCTGATTCGCCTTGACCGGAGCAAACCACTATCATGCCTAAAAGTAATTAATTCATCTAAGACTATCTGTTTTGACCATAGCGCCACAGTTGTGCAATTGCCTTGTGTTACAAAATTACAAATGGAATTAGACGTGTCCAGTTTTGATCTGCGATATTGTGAGCACTTGCGCTTGCCGACTGCGTACAGGTTGTAAATTAAGGCCCCTGAATCAGATTACACAGGAAAAAAAAAAAAAAAAAATCTAACAAAGAGCCTCAATTTGCTGAGTATCAGTAGTGTCACCCCTGAGATTTACGCAGTTATCTCCCTTAAGTACAGTACCCTTATCGCAATACAACACAGTGGCCTGTACATTGAAATTACTGTTGAGATAAGAAGATTGTCACTGGAGCAGACAATCAACTCCAAATAGCCATGCATCTTAAACGAGCGGCGGAAATTCTCTCAGCATCCTGAAGTGAAAATTGCAGTTAAATCAGCCTAAGCCAATCAAGTAGTTTTCAGCAGTTTCGAAATCATTAGCTCGTCTGCGGTGGTCCACCTGCTGTTCACCAGCTGAGAATCCAGCACATAGCCAGTCCAACTAAGCACTAGTATACTCCACTGGCTTCACCAGCTTAAACCAGTTTTGATCTCAGAACAGCGAGGACGATTGAAATCACCACTAACACCAGCTCAGAGCCCAAACTAGTCTAAACTGGAATTTTCTGCAGGGTCTTTAGACAAGAACACCTGCGAAATGCATGCGGTGTGGATGTACTGTAATTTAATGTAATATAGTGAATGAGTGTGCCAAGCAAAGACTGGTGCAAATAAGTGTGATGAGCTTTGGAAGGGAATGTGAGTTATATCCCATACCCAACACCGGTGCAGAATATCGCATCTCAGGGATGGCACAAGGAATGCAGACGAAGTAGATCATTCCAGTCAAGGAGGAAAAATGCATTAAGCACAAAAAATTGGGATGAAAAAAAGCAGAGATACTCATGCATGCACATTAGCCGGCGAAACAATGCTCATGTGCACACGGGAGAGTGAGAACTCCAGTGCGTTACATAATCCCCGCAGATTTCCACTCGCAGCTCTGAGCGGAGTGGGTGTCAGTGCGCTCTGGAGAAGATGATGTACCCACACACGCAAAGCCTCGCTTTCTCCAGCTGGCGAGGGCATTTCCACAGGCGCCAAGCGCCGCGGCTGAGCTCTAAGTGATAGTACACTCCAGAGAACATGTAGACATGTGAGCATTGATGTCGGCACAAACTGTCTTAAAACTGCTTCACTTTCATTGTAAGCACCATGAACCCCTGCTCAGGAGTACTTATCATTATACATATCAGCCTCCGTGCATCGCTGGAATCACAGGAATTGCCATTTGCCACGATAAATTTAAGTTTAAATGCATAATGTGCATGCACATGCAGAAAAGAGAGCTATCAGCTGAACTAGCACTAATATGAGCATTAATATTGTCAGTGAGACCTCTTCTGGAAGCATCACCTGTGTGCAAGCATTGCTATTTTAGCCACCCATATCTCCAACACTATTACAACGCTTATGAAAAAAAAAAAAAAGAGCACTTATTTATAGCCATGGGCAGTGGAAATAATGCGTAAATGATCACAAGCACAACAATTTGATAAATTCACAGGGGTCACATACTGCTTTATTGCTTTCCCCCGCTCACTTATCACACAACTGACACAGAATGAGAGTTTCATATATTTTTATAAGCTACTCTTTTTACAGTACAGTAGTTACATAACTTCTATGCGCACACGCCCGCTCGCTCACTCACACACACACGCGCACAGATGTGAGAAACCATTACCGATAATTTGCGATTTAGCGCAACACAGGAGCCGTTGAAAAGCACAAAGCACTCACCATGTGTGCCGTTATTCCATCTCCCATCCCCAAAACCACTCCTCTCTCATCCCTCGCTTCATCCCCGTTTTCCTGCCGTACGCGGCCACCATTCAGGAGCCCTTACGCACACGGTCGTGCTTGCCCTCGCGCGCGCGCCGAACAGATACGAACCGGCCCTGATCACCCCCTCGCGCAGTCTTCAGCAGCCCCCCGAACGAGCAGAAATTCATCCGATCTCTGCGCAGCCCTGCCAAGCCGTTGTTATGGCGATGGGATACAAAGGGAAAATCTGGCCGCCGTCTGTGTGTAGGACGAGCATCGAGGAAGAAGCAGATTCGAAAAAGACAGGGAGAAAGGATAGGATAACCGTTCTGCGCTGTCTTTCTGCTGCGAGATCCGCAACAACTTCAAACGGCGTTTTCCTCCACAGCATTGGCGGTGATCAAAGTTACGGCATCTGCATTTTTTTCTGCTTGGCTTGGTGTTCAAAAAGAAGCTTTTCTTTTTTTTTTTTTTTACCGAGTGAGCAGCAGCAGCAGCATTTTGCACTTTTCAGAGACAGAGACATGCATGGGGACACAAGCACTAAGTGGGCAAAACTTTCAGGATAAAACTATATGCAAGAAATTGACTCAGCAATGTTGGGTTAATGGGTGTATTAAATAACACAATGTTATCCGATTCAAATCCAAGTGCCGGCGGATTTCCGTACAGGGCAGTCCCGATGGTTAGTTATTTAATGAGACTTCTATCTGTTAAAGCTGCAGGTCAAGTTTTTATCTATGTTGATGGTTTTGAAAAACTGCGTCCCAAATCTTCAATGGCTCAAGGCACTTCAAAAATCCACACGGTCATACATAACTCTATGCAGGGATGATAGCAAGAACGGACCTGCACATCACTGTTGCTTGCACATGCAGTTGGCAAACCTCGCAGGTATCACATTGGCCCATAAGGCTGTGATCACACTAGATGCGTTCTGCTGACTTTAAAACGAGAGGTGCACTCTCGGTCTTCATTCTCTAAAGCCTACTCAGGAGAAACGCTGGAGGCGTCTTTCTTACTGTTGCTAGGCAACCGCAACTCTGCTCCTGTCAATCACTTGGCTGATGTCATCAACATCGTCAATGGCAATAGTGACCCAATTTCAACGAATGTATTTGTTTATTTATTTATAAAGAATGGATGAGCAGAAAATGCTTCCTTTTGCTGTTGAGTGAAGTTACAATTTAGGAAGTCAAATTAAACTTTAGGAAGCAGCTGGAAACACCAAATGTCAGCCCATTATGCAAGAAGAAACAGGAGAAAATAGTAAAATATTGAGAATTTAGGCCGAGGCAAGCGTGTTGGCTCACATCATGAGATCGTTTTGGAATTTCTACTGTCACAGCTGGACTGCAATATACACACACAATGAACCACAAGACACAGCACACTGAAAACCTGCCATAAGACTTCAGGGCTACATGTGTGAATTTGAGTGCTCTAATGTAAAGATGAAGACAAAACAACACAGCTGACATGTGTTGCTTTGCTGCCCTGTAAAATAGAATACAACCAGATCATGCAAGACAGGCAGGCATATCCTAACTCTTTGAGCAGCAGGTTTTCTTGCAACGCCAAATCAGAAAAAGTTGGGACAGTATCTTAAATTAATATTAAAATTGAGTGCATTGATTTGGAATTTATCATTACCCTGCATTACGTTGAAAACATCACAACAGCAAATTTTTGATGTTTATTTTATTGATGTTCCAAAATAAACATTTCAATTTTGACACTTGCATCACATTTCAGAAAAAGTTTGGACCGGAAAGTATTTACCACTTTGTAATGCTGCCATTCCTTTTCACAACACTTAATAAATGATTGCATACTGAAGTCGTACTAGTGGCTAAGTGTTTCTGGTGTAATTGTCCCATTTTTCCAGCAAACAAGTCCTCAGGCGTGCAACAGTACATGGTCTTCGTTGTTAATTCCGCATTTCAAAATGCGCCACACAAGCTCTACTGAGGACAAGTCAGGACGGCAGGCAGGCCAGTCCAGCACCCATGCCATCATCTTACGTAGCCATGCCCTTGTAATTCACGCAGAATGTGGTTTTGTGTTGGCTTGTCAAAATATGCATGGGCCTCCCTGGAGAAGATGTCATTTTGAAGGCAGGATATGTTATTCCAAAATCTAAGACTGCTTTTCACCATAATGATGCCTTTGCAGAAGCGCAAGTTACCCTTGTTTTGGGCTCTTACGCAACCCCACACCATGGCAGAGAATGGCTTTTGGACTTGTCGCTGGAGACAGTCTGGACAGTCCTTTCCTTTGGTTCAGAGCACAAGTTGTCCCTTTCTTCCAAAGAGATCTAAAATATTAATTTATCTGACCAAAAACTCATTTCCACTGTGTGATGGTCCATAGCAGATGGCTCCAAGCCAAAAGATGTCACGGCACTTCAGGACAATCATAACATAAAGCTTCCTTTTTACTCAGTAAAGTTTTCTCTAGCATTTATGGATGTCATTATGTACAGTAGTATTTGGCAAAGGTTTGCCAAAGTAATCCAGAGCCCCTGTGGTTATATCATTATACAGTAGATAAATGATGATTCTTGATGCAGTGGCATCCGAGTGATTGGAGATCAAGGGTTTTTATATTTACTTAGGCTCACCTCCTTGCTCTTTATGCACATAAATTCCTAAAATTTTATTCAATCGTTTAATTCTGTTATGCACCTTAGACGGTGAAGAATCAAAATCATTTCCTGATCTTTCTTTGGGGAACATTGTTTTTGAACCTTTAGATGATTTTCTCACGCATCTGTGGCAAATCTGCACTCCTCGGTCCATCTCTGCTCCTGAAGGACCAGGCCTTTCATGAATGCCGCTATTCCAAATCCTGGTTTACAATCCCCTGTTGACATAAGCTCTTTCAACTCACATAATTTTTCATGCTTTTTAAATCTCATCACTAGTCTTAAATTGCGCCGGTCCCAACTTTTTCCTGGAATGTGTTTCAGGCCTGTGAAAGACAGGGATGGATGTATTTTTACGAATTAAATGAAGTTGACCTGAGAAACGTGAAATGTCTTCATACTGTCTGCAATGGAAGGCACAACACAGTAGATTTAGAAATAACTGCCTTTTGTTTTGATGCGCATTTTCCATACCCGACTAACTTTATCAGTGTGTTGGTTGTATGTTTTGTTTTTTTTTTCCAAAATTCCTCTCCGTTCTTAAACTCAATCTGTTTGAAGAGTAGAGTTCCTGAAATGTGTTGTTAATATTCCGTTGATATTCTAGACCTGTTTCTTTGAGCTACCAGTGGTCCTTGTTAAACCCACAATTGAATGTTCTGTTAAAATTCTCATCACATATTTCATTGTACCTCCAGAAATGGTGGAGCATGTAATTTCATTCAGTTGATGTGATTTTATCTGCTATCAAGCTTGATTGATTGCAGGTGCAATTGCATATTCTGTTGTTGTGGATTGAATTAAAAATCAATTAAAAATATTCCACACTTTCTTGTAACAGGTACGCAATAACAAACCAAACTTGGTTGAAATTGGGCGTTAGTTCAAACACATCCCAGGCCTATACTGTAATCAAAGTGTGAAATGACATCATCCACACACTGTTAAGTGACTCTCAT
This sequence comes from Gymnothorax javanicus, assembly GCA_029692085.1. Classification (NCBI taxonomy): domain Eukaryota; kingdom Metazoa; phylum Chordata; class Actinopteri; order Anguilliformes; family Muraenidae; genus Gymnothorax; species Gymnothorax javanicus. Next base: position 13,622,534 of record CM056201.1, read on the forward strand.
GCATGAAATGAGGGAAAAATCAGTTCCGATTAAAAAAAAAATAAAATGAAATCAAACTTAAACCAAATCTGACAGGACAATATTGAACATAGATATCATCACTGTGAAAATTCTGTAAAATAATTTTTAAGGCTCCAGCTAGATCACATAGAGCAGTGGTTCCCAACCCAGTCCTCAAGGACCCCCTGTCCGGCAGGTTTTTGTTGCAGCTTTACTTTTGCACACCTGATCCATTTAAGGCCCAATGCACCTTCATGCACACCCTGTTCAGGTAGATCTTTTTCAACCAATCAGCATGAAGCCCTTAAATGGATCAGGTGTGAAAGAGTAGTAAGAGAGCACAAACCTGCAGGGCAGGGGGTCCCTGAGGACTGGGTTGGGAACCACTGACACAGAGCATGGAGGCGAAGGACAAAGAGTATGGAGAAGACCCGGAGCACCTATCTCTTCAGGACACAGATCTGAAGGTGAACAGCATGCCTGAGCCCTGGGGTTCAGCTCTGTGATTTGCTTTGCAGAAAACAAAGTGAGACTCACTTCCCTGACCAGCGTTGGACCAACAAAATGGATGCAGCCCCCAGATCCCAAGGGGGCAACCTGAATGTGTCATTCATACGAACACTGACTGCAAAAGTATACTAGTCCCACAGCAACTGCTGCAACTGTTACTGATAATATTACTTATAACATTACCATTACTACTGCTGCCATGGTTACAATCACTACTGCTACTGTTGCTACTGCTACTACTGCTGCCATCAGTGTTACTTCTACGAGTGCTGCTATTGTTACTATTTACACTGCTATTGCTGCTGCTACTACTGCCACCATTATTACTACTACTACTGCTGTTATTGCGGCTGCTACTACTGTCGCTATTGTTACTACTAGTACTGCAATTAGTGTTACTCCTACTACCACTGCAATTTTTTGTCTTACTGCTACTGCAGCTATTGTTACTACAACTGCTGCTGTTATTGTGACAGCTACTACTGTCGCTATTGTTACTACTACTACTACTACTACTACTACTACTACTACTACTACTACTACTACTACAATTAGTCTTACTCCTACTACTGCTGCTATTATTTGTCCTACTAGTACTGCGGCTATTGTTACTGCTACAAATGCTGCTATAGTTACTATTACTACTGCTGTTATCACTGCTACTACTGCTGGCATGGTAACTGTTACTGCTGTTATTCTTACTAATACAAATGCTGCTATTGTTTCTGTTACAACTGCTGTTATTGTTACTACTGCAGCTGCTGTTATTTGTGCTGCTACTTCAACTGATATTGCCACTGCTTGAACCATTGATACTACTACTTCTACTGGCGCTATTGCAGCTGCTGCCTTAGGTGCTCATAGCCAAGAAAACAAATGGAAAAAAAACTAAAAGATAAAAAAAGAATGCTGTTAGTAAAATGCTGGCAGCATTGTTTAGGCCTCTCTACCACTCTAGCCCCTCTTATTGTTGGGTTTGCAGAAACAGAGTCCTGCAGCAAAGAAAGGATGGAGAAAGAGGCTGGATATAATGGGCGCTCACTCATTGTTTCCTTTTGCTATAACATTGCAAGGAGTGAACTGACACGGCGGCAGCAGACAATCACTTTCTGCAGCACCAAGAGAAACACACAGAAAACCCTTTATTCAGCTTTTACCCAATAAAAGTACACTGCCCCAACTATTCAAATATGTTCCTGGGTATTTTTTGAAAAACGTTTTTTTAACGACTAAATCAAGATCAGATTTATGTTGTGTGTGGTGCATCATGTTTGTTGGAATCGTCGTAGCTTGCTGCGTCACCCGGACACCTGAGCCGACTTCGGGCGACCAAGTCGCGTTACTCGAGTAGTAGATCGTGAACCAAAATGAGCCCTGCGCGCGCATGTTTTCATAGCTCCGTGCCCGAATGGGAGGATCACGGACACAAGTAACGCCAAGGCTTTAGCCGCGTGACATCACTACTCAAGAAACCCTGGGTGATGTGGGGATTATGATCGTGAACTCTGACCCTACCGTTCTAGAACAATTTTGGTCACGTGATGCTGTGATCTCGGAAATTCGAGCGAAACACGCGTAACACGGGTATGACACAGGTTACTTGTGAAGGTCACCCAAAGTCGGCCCTGAAGTCTTGAGCGTGCAGAGGTCATAAATTAAATAAAACCGTGGCGTAGCGAATACTGAAAATTTGGTGGGGCAGAGGACACCCCTTTAAAATAGTTATTTGTCCAGACTTGTTCTCAATCATTTTCATAATTATCAATATTTCCACTCCGAGAACACTCCACACTATCAGGTGTTGCTAATTCTCCCCATTGACGACAATCATTCAAGTGGACACGTAATTTTGTGCATTTAAATCAGCGTCATTCAAAATTGCATACCTGTCATCTCTCATGCATGTAGCTTGAGCCTCACGCTTTTATGTGGCATATCACGTTCTCATGCCGTAATCAGCAATTTCACGCTTTACAATTTAATTTCGGGAGACAAAATTATATTTAATTGCTGAGTCCCACTTTTTAATCAACGCACGCTGTACCGAGAGTGAAAGGCAGTATGTCATTGGAATCAGTTGCGGATCAGTCATTATTCAATCAACGGGCATTTAAGAGATAGTCTCACGGAACTGAAGTCCTTGTTGTGGAAGTTTTTCAGTTTCATGTAAGTTTCGGTAGATTTCTCCTCTAGTAACATGGAAACCTATTATGACTCTGGAAATCTCACGCTTCTCTTTTTACAAGGGCCAGAAGCTATGAAATTGCACAAAGACGTTTTAAATGGTCTTTAATCTTATTTAAACAATTTAAACGATCATGAAGCGCAAGTTAAATCGCCTGATGTGAGGAAAAGGTTGTGCAGAAGTTTCAGAGCAGTTTGTCTTTCGTAAAGCATAGGCCTATTTTTGAGTAAATAATTTTCCTGGACTAAATTTAGCCCATTATTTCGTCGCTGTTAGATCGCATGGGGGAGAGAAGCCGTGTCTTCAATTTCAATTGATTATTACCATAATTGGAAAAGTAAATGTGTCAATAATGGAAGTTGATTGTGAACTAGCCAGGACTATTTGTTGTTATAAAAGGATATTTTGTGGGTATCACTCTCTTATCAAGTCAGGCTTCACAGGCTTATGCCTACGGGTAGGTCCGAGTTTCCCATTTTATTGGAGCAATCAACAGCCGCACTCAGAGGCATTACCACTGATTTTGTCGCTCAGGTTCTCATAATGATTGGTAATATCGGACCTTGATCATTTGGCGTAAAATGAAGCTGCAGCAAGAGTGATAATCAAGAACAGTTTGTAAACACTTCATATAGATCCGCTGATTTCTTGGAGCCCAAGCGCGTCAAAACATCCGGGACATTGCCACACGAAGTATTTTTGGGCCAAATCCCAAACCGCTCCCTCACCACAAGCACTTCACTACCGAGTGTCAGTCCGTGTGAAGTTTCCCTCACAGCGATGGAGAGAGCTTCATAAAGGGGGAGGGTGTAAAAACGTGTATAAACTTTGGGATGCCCCTACCCTTTATCCAACAGGAAGCGGAGGTAATCATCACCATGCCTACCGATAGATGCGTTGCATTGTATACGACGGTCTAGTTCCCTAATTATACATTTCTTACCCAAAATATTTTAGAGAGAGTAATGTTATTAAATAGATTTATATTAAAAATATTTAATACACAGCATTGACAAAGATGAAGGCGTTTGTGCATGAAATGGTATATTGTGAAAAAGTGAAATCATTGATTCAATAAAAAGAGCAATCATTCATTCAATAAATGAAACCACTCACTCAGTGTTTTCTGGGGTGCACATCTGCGCATACATCTCAAAATACAATGTAACCTTTAGTTCCGTGATATGCGCATGAATTAGTCAATCAAGTGTCCGTTGGAGGTTAGCTAATGTTTTACTTATCTTTCGGAAATAGCCGCATGGAACTGACATTCGTAGATATGCAGCGTTTCTGCCATCCTGGACACAAAACAAGTGCTGCACTTGAAAGGAGGGTGGTTTGTGAGCCTGCATTGGTGTAGACTCGCTGCGGAGGGTTTAATAAGCCACTTGCACTCCATGGGGATTGGTTTGGGATGGCACTCAATGTGGCGGACCCTCCGTGAGAACGCGCAAACGGAGGGGGAGTGGATAGGGCGAATGGATAGGGACCGGTTTGGGATTGGGCCTTGGATTGGCTAAAATATAGATATGGCGGCATTCATGAACTTGAGCTCATTAGTTGTATTTCAGATGTTTGAGGTTTGATTACTCAGGACATAAAAATCACAAAAATTTGCAAAAAGTATTTATGGAACGATAAGAACATGTACTTTTTTGGGTAAGAGCTGAAAAAAGGGTTTTCTCTCTTTAACGAGCCCCTTGGACTTACAACCGGGCTCAATATACTTTTTCCTCACTAAGTTCCAAATATTTGCTTGTTTTAAGGTACTGTTTTCCTGACAAGTTTGGCATATCTTGTAATGAGTCACAATATTGAAGCTCTCATTCATTGGCAGCATTTCTGTTTATCTACCGAAAAGGTATCAGGAGTAAGAGTTTGAATATAAATATTTCGTTTTTGTGCATGCAGTGCAGGTGAGCTCCCAGCCTCAAATTCATACAGTACCTCAGACTGATCTCTGATCAGATTTCCCTGCTCTGTATCATAACCTTGAGCCACTTTAGGTTAAAAGGTACTAATCCTAGATCAGCTCCCCTCCTTTCGCTTTCTGTATTTTATGAATAACAATCCCAGTGGGAGGTGAATGTCTGTTTCAGGCCATTTGAACGCTACTTGATTATTCCAAGCCGCTTGTTTGGGTATTGTGCAAATGGCGTCCACTGAGTTTTAGTGTCGGGATCAATCACTGAGCATGTTAGGAAGCATTTAATGTGAGTAGACAATATTCGTTTCGAAACCCAGTCGCACATGCGTATGTAAGGCTTGTACTGAATATTACAAATTAATTATCATGTAGATCGGTTGAAAATTGACAACGCGCACAGGGGAAGGGCCAGTGAGTAAACAATTTGGTATCACTCACTTGGTCGCGGGAAACATTAAAGTTATGTGTATGTGGGCACCACAGTGGATTGGACCATTATGTCGCAATGCTTGAGCTGCCACAGCCTCTATGCCCGCAGGCCATTTTTCCTGACCCAGTCTACCGTTTACTCGCTAGTAAACTTGGTCGAAGTGCAACTGGAGTGTTTTTTTTCTTTGTAAAAATAAAACTTCCTCACCTCCAACAACCATCCCCCCCCCAATAAGGCCAATAAGGTGGCCACTAAGGTGACGTCATCAATGTGCCACTCAATGACCTCACGTGAACAGCTGCCCAATCATTGAGTACCCAAATGTGTCACTCTGTAGTCCTCCTGACCAATCACATCACACGAGGCAGAGGAGGGACACGAGAGGAGGGCAGAGGAAAGTTCTGAGCAAAGGCAACCAATCAGAGCGCAGAGATTAAGCTCATGCACCACTGGTGCGCAAGCCCGACCCTACAAAAAAATATGGCCACGCCCACACTGTTGAACACAAGCATTGATCGCTGAGATCTATCGCATTTTATTGGCAGACATGTTCTTACTGAGATGCCAAGCAGTGAAAATAAGCACATGACTAGACCCTACTGGTACTGGCCCCGAGGCCAAATTACTGTATGCTGTGTCTGCAAAAGTAAAAGATTTAAAAAATTTATTACTTTGAATATTTTCAGATAATTGCTCTGCTATTTTGTCAGCCTGTTGACATGGTAACCTTTTTTTTTTTTTTTTTTTGGTGAACCATGGAATGCAGTTAAACATCACAACAGATACAGACAGTCAACAGTCTTTATAAGACTGATGGACGTTGTCTCACAGAACCGTCATTACGGCCACAAAGAATATTCTGGAAGCACCTTGTTGTATACAGTGACCGGGGTGTGTATGAGACCCAAGAGCAGAAAAAGGAGAACAAGACATTATTTTGGCCTTTGATCAGAACACGGGAATACTCTTCATTAGGAAACCTCTGCATTCCTCCCAAGATGCCTTCACCCACGCCTCCAACACCGTCCTTCAACATCACGGCCGGCAACCGCAAGCGCGGCCAAGAGCGCGAGCGACACTGCCGCAACACTGGCTATAGTACCTTCAACAGCAGCCTTGAGAAAGAGCGGGGCAGCTCCTGACCAATCACGTCAGCGGCGGCCGTCACCTGATATCTCGTCACCTCACTCATCAGCTTAGCGGGTGTTAATGACCAGAGGAAATTATACAGCTCAAACAAGTGTAATTTATTTATGCGTTTTCATAATCTGCAGGTCAGTAGTGATGGATGAGTTTGACCACGACTGTGCAAGCTAAAGAAAAAAAAAGAAAATCTTGCCCTTCTAAAAAGGATCAGGAGCAGTAATAACAGCCTCCAATAAAGTGCGATTACCCATGGGCTCATCAAACTGAGACAGATTTGCAGGAACTTCGCTCGGGGGGCGAAAATGCGAAGAGTGCAGAGTCCACTGTGTTTAATTCACAATGAGATGAGGGGGAAAAATCTAATTAGTTCCTCCTGGTCAATACATATTTACAACTACCAGTCATCACCAATGTCACCGAAGCAGCCAGTACCATAGCAACGGACAAACCCAGTGGAGACTCAACGTTTTTCTATAACAGGCCTGGAATGCTTAGCCCATGTCTCAAACACAATATCTTTAAACCACGATGGAACAGAGTAGATGAAGAGGAGAGGTAAAGTTTATACAGAGATTAGAACACTGAGCTGCAGCCATAGGGTACAACAGAGAAAACGACAAGCAGGTGCCGTTCCGGTATATGTCAGGGCATTCCAGTTCCCATGGCAACACATAAAACCAGCCAGAGTTTTGCAAATACTACCGAGGGAGGGAAAAAGCGAGGAAGCACCGATGTAAATATTAAATGGCGCAGAGTGCAGTGCACTCGCTCGCACTTAGCGATGCTCGAGTTGTTGGCGAGCACGTGGTGATGCTCAAAGTGCTCGCTGGCACTCTGCAATGCCAGAAACATTGGCTAGCACCCAGCAATGCTTGACGCATTGGCTAGCAGTTAGTGAAGCAAAAATTATGCAATTCACACATATTCAGTGACTTTGCGGTGTGGAGTTACACAGCCTTGAGGAACACACTCTCTGTAAAATGGGTGTCGACGTCTACATATCAGGATTGCACGTGAAAAAAAAGTCTATCTCAACCAGAATTTTTGTTTTACATTTCAGTTTTTTCACTTAATTATGTTACCCTTCTGCTAAATAAAAGAAAAATACAAGTGATACAGTTAAACCCATTCCAGGATTTGCCAGTAAGGAAGACAATGTTAATTTAAGCATGCAGTAACTTTAAACAAACTAATTTTATACAGATTTGAGAGAGAGAGAGAGAGAGAGAGAGAGAGAGAGTTTTAAGGTTTATTGCCAGCAACCTATCCATGATAAACTATCAAGAGAAGTGCATTCCAGCCTCCACGAATGACCGAATCAATCAATGAATGAACAAATAAAAGAATGAACACTGCATTTATGTAGCGCCTTTTCATAGATTCTCAAAGCGCTTCACAGTCATATGGGGGGCCTCATCTCTAGTTCAGAAATTCTCCAATCTGGCCCACAAATCCAAATTTGGTCCTGGTCTTCTTTCCTCCCTGGTGATTAACAAGACAATTAGCACTGCTGATCAGACAGATTATTCTAACAACCAACTCTCAGGTAAAGGGAGAGGGAAAACGCGGCAGTCCTCGGCCCTCGAGGACCAGAGGTTGACGAGCAGGGCTCTGCGTGCTACGATCAGCTCCAGCGCCCCCTGTCGAGAGTAAGCTGCATGACGCTCATTTGTGGAGAATGCGAGACTCCAGTCTCAGAAGTTATGTACAGCAGTTCACTTGAGCCTCCAAAAATCACTCTCAAGCCACAGCTCCTCTTTATTTACTGCTGGCCAAGGGAAACAGGCATTTACTCACACCCCGTGATCAATAGCTTTACCCAGCAGGCTCTCTACAGCAGTGGGCAGGAAGTGGAGGTACTTGAGCACAATAGATGGTCAGAAATACGCTGACTAGTGGTCTCCTGGGAAACGCGTTGCGCCGAAGAGATTGTTCACAGCCCGGTGACGTACCCAACAGTCCAAAACCACGCAGAGATTTCACGACAAGTAGTCATTCAGCTCCAAAGGGAAGCAGTTACGATGATTTCCCCCACTCTTTTGTACAATAGCACCTTCTCTTGTTGATTGGCCAGCTGCAGGCTCGTTGAGTAATTACCATTCGTACATGAGCAGACATCCACCAATGAAGGGCAGTAAAAAAGCATTAAGTTAACAAACAGAGCTGGCTAATCAAGGCGATTTGAGATACCTGACTGGAAAAACAGTAGCATATCAGTTTCTCTTAGGCTGGAGATATACAGTTTAAAAAAAAAAAAATCTACCAGTTTAAACTTAAAAAAGTTAGCGTCCGGGCCGCCTTAATATCTTAAGCTAAATGATTTTAAGACGACAAGTTATTTTGTAATGATTGAAAACTACCTAAACCTGTCATCTTAAATTCAGTGAACTTAAAATTTTAATGCAACCCGGGCTCTTACTTTTTTTTCAGATTTTTTTTTTTTTGAGAATTTTTCCTTTATTTGATAGTTATACAGTGTAGAGAGACAGGAAAGTCGGGGAGAAGAATGGGGAAGACATGCGGCAAGTGACCCGAGCTGGAATCGAACGGGTCGCCACGGGAAGATCACAACCTTTATGGTGCGCGCACTTTATCGATGAGCCACCGGGGCGCCCCGGGCTCTTACTTTTTAAAGTAAAAACAAGCAGGTTTTTTTTTTCTTTTTAACCACGCATTTGTGTAAAAAACCAACTGTGTCATGAACTGAAGTTAACGTACTGTACTTTGCATGTTACTGAAGGACTCCACTGGAGGGCGCACCAGAGAACTGAGAAACCCGGCTGTATACAGCTTCCAGATTTGCACTTCAAACCCTGACCCCGTCACATCCCCGTACTGCCCAAACACTGACCTTATGTTTGGGTTTGATGCCACCCCAGAGAAATAAACTGATCCATTCCACCAACCTCCATCATCAAGAAGCTATGCGTACATGTACACAAATGCACGAGCACACAATCGCCCTCAAAATAGGTGTACCTGCCTTGTGCAACTTCAGCAAACTACATTTAGCTCCATTTGCATTTTACCATAAAGACGCAAAAGTGCAAAACCACAGTGAAAGTTCCCACACAAGTATTTAAAATATTTTCTGTAGCTTCAACAATTAAAATCGTGGGGCAAATTTCATGCAATGCAACATTTCAGCAGCAAAACGTGGGTTCTCAACACTAAATAACACACCCCTGCCCGCCAAATGCGGCTTTCCCGAGACGCAGCGTGTGATGAAACTCTATGTAAGACCTTTCGTCATTCTCTCTTTATAAACATCGCTCTCATTAAACCGAGAAACTTGAATTTCTAGTCAGCTCAAATTACCTTAATGTTCTGCAACACTGACTTCAGTGGTGTTGACATAATAGTGACGCCTTGGAAAAATTCCCTCATCTGGATCAGGCTAATATTCCATCGCAGAACAGGTGTGAGGCAGCCCATATTAACAAAGGGATCCTTCGAGGTAAGTCACTTCACAGGACCATCCCAGGGGAGCAGGTAACTGTTGTGTTCTGTAAAAAAGCCTGGACAGGCAGCTTGTGTGCTTATCAACAGCTGTGAACTTGCATCAGATGTTGAACGTTTCTCAAACCGGTCTGAGATAGAAGAGCAGCCCCCCTGCTTTCCAACGACAGAAAAAAAAAGTGGTCCATCAAAGGGTTGGCGGGGTTTAAAATTTGTCGACAACCGTAAACATGAGGAGCAGCATGATGGCGCAATAGGTAGCGCCTCACAGCAAGAAGTTTGTGGGTGTGAATCCAGCCTGGGGCCTCTCTGAGTGGCGTTTAAGTGTTCTCCCAGCGCTCACACGGGTTCTCCCCGGGCACTCCAGTTTCCTCCTACGGTCCAAAGACATGCATGTTAGGCTCATTGGTAACTCTCAATTTCCCATATGTGTGAGTGTGAATGGTGTGGGAACCATCGGAAGTTTAACCGTGATCAAGTTCGGAAGCCTTCAGGATAGGGATGCTGTCGCCCTCGGAACCAGAAGACAGAGGTAGGCGAGGTCAGGCAGGTGGGCAAATCTGTAGTCGAGGTAGCCACGCAGAGGTGTAAAGTCCGGGTTCAGAAAGTAAAAATCCTCCCCAGAACTTTATTCCAACCACCTGTATTTACTTCTGACAGGAGATAGAGCCAATATGAGTGATCAGCTCATTCTGTGGGAGGGAGAAAAACCTGGCCGGATTTTTACTTTCTGACCCCTGGATTTTACGCCTCTGTAGCCACTTACACACTAGCTGACTCTAAATTACCGGTAATTTTTTTCATCAATTACCACAATTCAATTCAATTCAGTTTTATTTGTATAGCGCTTTGCACAGACAGACAGTCACAAAGACGCTTCACAGACCCAAAAGAGGCAGTGCCCAGCCTAATCCCCACTATGGCAAATGAGGCAAGAAACTCCCAGTAGGGAAAGAAATTTTCAAGCAGTGGTGAGAAAAAACTCCCCAGTGGGAAGAAATCTCAGGAGGAACCCGGCTATAGAGGGAAAGCCCATCGTCCGCTGGCTAGCTAATTAATAAATTACTCATTACAGATGTTACGATGTAAAATCACATGAAGGCGACCACAAACGATCAGAAAGCCAGACGTTCTCACTGAAATCCAGACATCTGGCAACAGCAGTTCACCGTCTTGGTGAGAGCGCGCTGTCGATGCAAATTAAATAGAGCGCCAGACCGGTCGCGCTGGATGGATCCGTCTGGGCCTCTCGCTGGGGTTTCATTGGACGTCTGAGGAGGTACAGCAAACAGACAGACCATTCGATACTACCCGGGAGATGCGGTAACAAACATTTTTAAACGCGTCAATAAAAGCAAGTTACCCGTGGCCGTAAACACTCATCGGAGTCACGGCTCCAGAGGCCGAGTGCAGAACCAGATTGATCCTTTCTTAACGACCGAGGAACGATCCTGTATTCCTGTTTAACTGGACGGATGGATAGCCGGCTAAAACAGATAATTTCGGGCGAACTCCTGACTGTGGTCTTGACAGCACAAGTAAAGCAGCTCACAGATTTGTCCCTTGTGCCTGCTTAGAGTTTATAATGGTAAATACAGTAAATCTCGGGTTGCGACATCGCTGTCGTGGTAATTCCATTTTGCAGTTTTGGGAGTTCGTCATTAAAAGAGATCAAAAATCCACCTTGTAACCCACTGTAGCAATGTTCAATATTCCACTGCTGTAGACCCTTTCAATGACAAGTGGGATTTGTAACTTAGAGCATAAAGGATTGGACATGAGTTTGTGCGTGACCTGTGCGATTGAAAAGCCGTGAAGGATGTGGCCTATATCTCTGAGACACTGTAATAACTGAGGCAGAGCTTTCATCTGTCTCAGTCTAGAACAGTATCAGACTGACCCCGAGACCATCATAATCAAAGAGCTTTGGCCTTAATCCTTACTGCTATCCACCACTTAATAAAATTTGGTCCTCAAATGTTCAAATATGAGATTGAAAGGAATTGCCTTTTACTTTTATTAAGTGCGTGTGTGTCGAGGGCAGTTGGAGATCCTTTTGGTAAGAGGCAGAGGTAGGGCCAGGACAGCTAGCCAATCAATCACAGGGACACACATTCGCTCACTATTCTTGGAGGGACACCATTGGGCAATTTAGAGTTTCCAATTAACTGAACATATATGTCACCAGACTGCGGTGGGGAACCCCAGTACCCAAAGAAAACTGGGAGAGCATGCAAACTCCACACAGAAAGGGCCCGAGCCGGATTCAAACACACAACCCTCCTGCTGTGAGGTGACAGCACCACTCAAGATTGTCCAATCAAAGCCTTATACCACACAGGACTAAGATTTAACAGTGCCCGCGAAACCAACCTATAGCGTCTCACGTCAGCTATTCTCAATAGCCAGGAGATAAAATAGAACATCTGGCTAAAAAGATCAACCGCAGGCACAAATGCACCCTTACCAGGGCTACATAGCTGCATCCTTTTATTAAAAAACAGTCATTGGGAAGGAAAGAAAGTGAGAGCGTACTGTTTATGGTCCATAATCATTGTCATCCATTATAATAGCTTAAAGGGATAGTTCGCTTTTTTTTGAAGTGGGGTTGTATGAGCTACAAATTGCCACTACTTACATTAGATGCAGTAGAAAGCTCTCTGATCTCCTCCAGGTAGCCGCACCAGGGCATAGTGCTGGGTGGAAATTTAGGCGATACACTGTTGTTAACGGAAGCACAGAAACAGCGTATTTTCGCGGCCTAAAAGAGGTCCTATCTGAAAATAATACACCATTTCAATTGTACGCTATATTTAAAAAAAAAAATTACAGCACTTTAGCTGCTCGGAAAAAAACACAGTTGCTCTTGAACTAACCAACGGACGTATTCCTCCGCGAGGCGCATCGTAGTTCACTGCGTGCTGTAGCGATCAGCTGTTTGGGTCACAGTAAAGCTGCTTGCACAAACGCGTGTATTCACGTCTTCGCATTGACTTTGAATGTAATCTGTGGGCGAAAAACTCGTTTCGCGTCCAGTGTGTAAGCGGCTTAACTGCGGTTGCGAGGTCGGACGGCCGTTTAACTTGTGCAAATATTTCGAAAATGGTCCGTGTGTCGCTTACCTGGACGTGAAAGCAAACCTGTATCCTGGTGCACTTACAGCTTCCACCCACCGCATTCCTCTGCGGAATATTGGACTTGTAGCTGTGGCTAGTTGCCTCAACACGGATATTGATACGCCACCCGTATCCCTAAAAGAACTCCGTGTTTGCAGTATTCATTTTTCCAAAGAGGATTTCATCAGGCTACATTCAGGGAAATCTCAACGGTGCACGCTGAAGAGCACTGCTGTACCCAAGCATCAGGTAAAAGAGTGAAACACCTGTGAAAAAGTCCAATGTAACATTGCAGCACAAATTGATATCGCATAAGGTCTACGCAGCCACATACTGTGTATCTGCTGTGCTGGTTATTGTTTTCTAGAGGGCGCACAGCAGGCAGCCTTTACTTAGCCTTCAGGAAGCCCTCACTAGGCCCACACAGATTTTGCAGTTAAATCCCCTATTACAGTGAACTACGATGCGCCTCGCGGAGGAATACGTCCGTTGGTTAGTTCAAGAGCAACTGTGTTTTTTTTTTTTCGAGCAGCTAAAGTGCTGTGATTTTTTAAAATATAGCGTACAATTGAAATGGTTTATTATTTTCAGGTAGGACCTCTTTTAGGCCGCGAAAATACGCTGTTTCTGTGTTTCCGTTCACAACAGTGTATCGCCTAAATTTCCACCCAGCACTATATGCCCTGGTGCGGCTACCTGGAGGAGATCAGAGAGCTTTCTACTGCATCTAATGTAAGTAGTGGCAATTTGTAGCTCATACAACCCCACTTCAAAAAAAGTGAACTATCCCTTTAACAGATTAAAACTATGCAACATTTGGAATTATGAGGGATTAAAATAGGAAGTTAGTCTGGCTAATATAACCTCGAGTGAGGCCACACAATGAATTTCAACATTAAAAATGACTCATTTATCAAGAAAACACAGAGCAATCGCCCTAGTAAGCGAAACATATTAAATAAAGTCAGGTAGAGAGGTAAAGAGAAACAACTGCAAGGGTAATTACGGTAATATTGAAGCATCAGCAAACTTGGGGAAAAAGCTTTAATTGGCATATTTGAAAATACATTTTAGAGAGAAAACATCTCTAAATGAAGGAATCACACACATTCGGTTTGCAGTGAACAACCTCAGCTTATAATCAGAGAAGAAGTGAATGATAATGACTGGCAAATGCAGGCCCTCCTGAATCCAGCTTTACTTGGGTTCTTGTCACTTTATTAACACTTCTTGCTGGTCTTAGCTGGATGAACAGCTGTTCACTATTAAACTAGCTAATAACCAGCTAGTCTATCAGTTCAACCACCAGCTTTATACCGCCTCCCCCAACTCAAACCAGCTACACCCAGTCACTGACTAACAAGGGCCATCAACAGGGCAGCTATGACCAGCAATAACTAGCCAAAACCAGCTCAAACCAGCCTGAAGTCCCAGCTGGTCTTAGCTGGAATGTTCTAGAAGAGGTTGGTTCCCTTCTTTCGAGGCACATTGCAGAGGGGGCAATGGAGCCAAAATTAGGCACGCACTCAGAAAATATCAGAGCATCCCAGAGCGTTTCTGGATGGCCCCGAAGCATTCAGTGTGCAGGGGCTATCATTATCGCGGCGTGTTCGTACAGATTGCTTTGACTGCTCGTACATTGTACAGCACGTGCTTAGCCTCCGAGCAGACTCTGAAATTTAAGGCATGAAGGTAAAATCTGCTCTTGAAGATGTAGGGTTCATATTCCTAAAGTGCCTTATTAATAGCCACATTTAAGCAGACCTCAGTTTAAGATTTGTTTTCAAATGAAGGAATTACCTCCTGTTGACAAATTTGCCTTGGACAAATTACCATGCGCACTGAGGATTAATATCGATGTCTGATAATCCTTCAATCCAGATCAAGATGAAGGAATAACTCCATTGTGGACTTCAGAGTGTAAAATGTATTCTGCAGAAAAATACACTCTCCTAGCTGTTATGTTTAAACTTGACTGGCTTTTATCCACGCCACAGCTGCTGATATCTCCGCAAAAGTTCAAGCAGATTAAAGGTGCATCAGTAGAATAGCACATTTCATTCTAACCAAGTTAACTCTTTGAAAAATAGTGTCTAATTTTTTATTAGTGCAGTTCCTCATGACAGTTCTATTATGGTTAAACAAGATGAAGAGTTGTTTATAAACAAGACCAGCATTAACCCTTAGAGTGCTGAAATATATAAATTTAATTACTTTATGCTGTTAAAAACCTATCATGTGGCGACTCATTTAAAAGAGCTCCCCTGCGGGAGCTCTTTTAAACGAGTCACCACATAATAGGTTTTCAACAGCTTTGATATTGATATCTTACATCATTGAGCAACAATAGCTGCATTTAGCGCTCTAGGGCTAAACTTGGTAATATTGCAGGAGAAGAGGGAAGTTCATTGGCTCTATATTTGATGGAGACCCTCTCCCATTATTTAAAAAAACAAGATGGCTGACTATGGCAGAGCCCTAAATACTCTGGTTTCCTCCCACAGTCCAAAAACATGCCTGATAGGCTTGCTGGAGGTTATGAACCCTCCACAGGTATGCGTGAATGGCAGAATGAGTGTGATTGACAGGTGAACTGTCCAGTCCTAGGGTGTGTTCCTGCCTTGCATCCACTGACTGCTGGGATAGACCCCAGTTCACCTCTAAACCTTGATTAGGGGTAAGTGGGTTAGACAATCATTAACAGGAATGGCCAATATCATGAATTATGATAGAATTACAATAACAGCCCAAGTAATTAGAGTTAATTTTCAACACTCAAGATGGCACAATATCAAAATGTATATTATTAAACGGTGAATATCTCCACTGTTATTTGTCAATTCCTAGGCAGCGCCAGTCCAAAAGAAGATATCACTCTTCGCCTCGGATGGCTTCATTACCATCACTGCAAACAAGCCAAACAATGTATTTTCGGCCATGGATTAATGAGATGTTTCAGCATCATTATTCATCAATACCTTTTCAGCAGTGAATTATAAGCTTTCATTAAGGACAGGCACTGCGGAATGAATATTAATGAGCCCAATAATGCATTCATAATTTGTAGCTTTATGCCTAATTAGCCATGACCCAGCTCCCGAATAAACATGTTCCCCTAGCGTTATTAGAAACCCAGTCCCTGAGCGCCACACATCCCGGATTCAAACATTCATCCCTTTCCCATCCCATTCACTTATCCCATAAAAACATTTCCCCAAGAGTTCGCTCCTTGAATGTTTAATCGTATTTGCTTAGCAGTGACAACACAGTGATGTGTTTCTGTACATGGGGGAAGGGCAAGCCAACCTGTCAGGTCAAACACACCTCATCCCAGCTGCTGCTAAATGTTTTCACAACGTTAATGGTGTGTTTTGTCAGCATTAAAATATCGCCACTAAACGGCAGCAGTACTGTAGGCGTTGGCTGTTGGCTGTGTGGAAACTTTACTTGAACCTCATTTACATGCATAGAAATGGACACTATAACATTCTAAATATCAGACATTTTAACTGAATGGGCTACGAATTGGTCAGTATTAGCTGATAGGACAGTTTTTCAGCTATTATTTCAGAATATTTTCATACAATTCTGCCCCACGATTGGGAAGTTGTTACCCCTTCAGTGTGTGTCCCGACCCCACCCCCCACAACTACAGTTAGACTCAACAGAGCCTTCAGTAAGTGAGGGGTGGGGGGGGGGTATACAAAGTGCTGCAGAATCCTAATACAAAAACAGATTTGAATTGAAATGCCCTTAAATGGAAGCTGAAAATCTGTCCTATCAGGTCATACTGATCGATTAATTCCAAATTCAATTAAAATATATGAATAGTTTGTTTCCAAAATGCAATTTTTACTCATTTGACTCATTTTGAGTGAATCAATTTTTTCTGTTAGCGCCTATTGCATTTTTTAGAAAAACACAAATTTTGACCATGAAAAAATACATCTTATAGTATGAATTTCTTAAAACGAATTTTTGCACCATGTGAAAAAAGCACAGGGCCATTGCTCTATGGTATAAAATTTTTTTGTAATTTTGGCACTTATTGCATTTTTGAGACAGACTCTTCCTTTTCAGACATTTAGATTTTTAGAACTTAAAAAAGTCTTTTTCTTCTACGTATGTCACTGAGGTTTCAGTGAAAAGCCAGAACGCTTGTGGCGATATAGTGCATTTAGCTTCTGCCAGACAGGCAGAAGACAGAGAGGGCTGGAGACAGAGAGAGGATCACAGCTGAGGATGAGCTATGGTGTGGGACAGAGGCCCCAGCCATGCGAGGTCTTCGGACATAAGTCAGACAATCAGCCCACAAACACTAGTCCCTCCGACCACAGGGCAATGGGACAATATTATACACCAGCTGCTGGAATTCAAGCACTCAGCAGTAATGTGATCACTATTCAACAACGTACAAACAGGTCTGTCGCAAAAAAGAAAAACAATCTTCTGCGAGACCTGGCGGTCATAAAGCAAAGATTAGTCCTTTATGACGTGACACTACAGGCCAGAGTGAAGGCAGGAAAACAACTGCGAAAGCGCTCGTCTGATCTGTGTCGAACGGCGAAGGAAATCGACCGGGAGAGGGCCAAACACTGAAAGCTGTGAGATGGTTAGTGAAGTAAATCATCACAGGTGTGAACGTCATGGACAGAGACACGGTGAAGCACAGCGGGGAGAGAAAACACCACAACAGAACAGAAACTACACCGACCTCAGCCGAGAGGAGACCTGAATGAGGCGATGTGAGAAAGGTTTGAATTTTGCATTGTCGACGCCTGGTCCAAAACAGTGGAATCATTTCCAAAGATGCACAAGTGACCTTCAGAATGTTCAATAATGTCACAGTAACACCTTGTCAATGGACATAGCACCGAATGATGCAAGATTGGAGTACTCATCATTCCTTGCACTTTCAGATTGGTTTGGGACCTTCATCATACTCTGATTCATACTAACTGCTCGTGGCTTGACATGTATCGATATTCCATATTGCATTTTGCGATTGTGGATAGAAGGAATTTCTTCTGACCCTCACAGAAAATGATTGGCGCGAGCGGCCATTTTATGTCTGTCTTGGTCATCAGAGATCACTGAGCACTGCAGTGTCACATAACCTTGCAGCTGTAGAAATGATTTACAGTACATAAAAACTAGAAGGCACTCAATGAGCACACTGCCTCCGCCATTTTGAAATTCGTTGGCAGAGAAAGTCGGATTCAGATTTATTGTAGCATAAACCATCTGTAGTCAGAAGTAATCTGATGGCTGACGTGGGCGTTACTGTCACGATAATGGCAGGAATAACTTTTTCAATCAAATCTGATGCTCGACAGCACTGTCTTTACGTGCAGAGAAATTCTTTCAGAACCTGGATCAAGAATATGAGTCAGATCTTCAACGAAATGTAATCACTTCCTCCTTAGCACACTATCAATCAACACTCAAAATTTCATTGACTCCATCCATTTCTTTTTGACATATCCCTCCAACTGATGAACCTATGAACAAACAAACGAACAAACGCTGGTGAAAACCTGGCCGAAGTATAATAAAACCATCCAAATTTGAAAACATGGACATAAAACTAAATATCCACGTGCTTCGTGAGGATTGTCTCTAGAATGGGACCATTCCTCTCGCTCTTCATGTACACCTCCATGGGTGGCGATGAAAGGGGCATGAGCCTCCATGATAAACCATTATTCCTGAGTATAAACCTGCAAACTGGACAGAGTTCTTCCATAGAGACACGGAGAGAACACCAAAACCGTTTCTGATCTCGGATTATTAGTTATACTAGATCATTCAGCCAGGACTGTCCAAACAGCAAATGTTTCCCCGGTTGCACATCCTTCTCCCCTTAAGCAACCCCCCCCAACAAAACCAAAGGGGCCCAGCCAGGGGCCTGATTGACACGCTGAAATGAGCCATTGTTTGTGGCATCTTTTTACAGCAAGTGTTCGGATAGATCATCAAAAGAACGTCGGCTATAATGAGAAGGTAACATTTTTGAGCATTTTTTGAACAAATTCAGGCCTCCATAGATCCAACAAAAGGCTCAAATCACCCAGTTAACAAAACTTGTTCTATACTGAAGGACTTTAGTTCTGCATATTTTATTTACAGACTGATTTCTGACCCGACGACAGTTTAAGAACACAATGAATTGATTTAACGAAAAGTTTATTTTATTGCACATTCAGTAACAAGTATTAGCTAAACAGGATCAATTATTCCATCATTATGGTAGAGCTGAAGTGCACTGTCCTTGGGCCAGAAATGACACCGTAAATAATATATGCAGAACTAAAGTTCTTGACTATAGTTCAGGTTCCAATCTAGCGCCAAAAATGAAAGAAATTCATGAATTATTTCTTGCTCTCCTGTAACAACACCAAAATCTCTGCAGCAGACGTGGCGATGGCAACTTTCTTCCAAAACAATAGTATCCAGGATGCAAGAAAACATACACATTAGCACATAACCATGCAACCCATAAAGCAAACATACAGTTCAGACATGTTTAAAGGGTAACACTTTACAATAAGGGTACAATAATTAACATTAATTAACATAAGTTCATCAACTGTCAGTGAATTAGCAGGTAACTAATGCGTTAAATAGCTGAATAAGCATCATGCAACCATAACTGAGCATTTATTAATTTTCTGTGCTTCCCTTACTGTGAAGTTAAAAACATGCCTTAAGTATCCTTTATGCAGCACTTCAAGCTATTAAACCATAATGTATAAATTAATACCTTAGTTGATGTGAACATCATTTGTAAATGATTACCAGATGCATTAGTTAAATGTTAATTAGCTGTTAGTAAATGCTTATTACTGCATTAACTAATGTTAATTAATGTACCCTTATTGTAAAGTGTTACCGTTTAACGTAGTCTTAGTTAGAGATGGAAGGCTCTATCAAAGCCGAGGGCCGCCCGATCAGTTCATGCCCCTGCTTTAATTGGCCGGCTTGAAAACAGATGCTTAAACAAACAACCCGGGAAACCATTAACGTCCGCAGCTGAGACAAATATGCCAAATTCCTCTTAATTGCGGAAAGATAGTCGCGTACATCTTTTATCCATTAACATAATTGAGGCCGTTTAGGGCTATTTAAGAATCCATGTAAGCTTCACTGGAAGCTACAAAAGTGGAGCTCTCACTGTTGATAACTGGAAGCAGAGCAGTGACTAAAAACTAAATATGTACAATTGCACATTCCAAATGTACTAACACAAATTGGAAAAATGCGTAAAATTACATTGCGTTACGCCACGCAACAGCTGTTTTTGCTCTAACCGCGCACAGCAAGCTCTTTATAGTGAATTCATATCATGAGAATTTGTAGACAGGCCTTTATAATGGAAATTCAAATTTCAGTTGAATATCAGTGAGTCACTCAGAGCAGTGACACACTTACTATATACATCACTGACTGCGGTCCTTCAGTCAGAGTTGAAATGCTCCGTAAAACGTGCATATTCTGCGAGTGTGGAGTGAATTTGCAGTGTTCTTTGTAGCGTAGTGAATCCTGTGTCATCGCTCATGCCTTACTCAGTGGTACGTATGGTAGCTCATTATCTTTTGCACATTACCCACTGCATTACAAATTATATTCCACCTAATCACATTATATAGCTGTATAAACTTATTACATTAAATTGGATTTAATAATTAACTGAATTTTTTTCTCTTGGTGGAGAATTCATTTGAGGACTCATTACAGAAAATAAGACATTTATGAATAATCTTCCCCACCTCGCCCTCTCACACACGCACACTTGCATGTGCACTTACAGAAGCGCATGAACTCCTGTGTATGAGCACACAGAAATGTACTCACTAAATGATGGGCATCATGCTCACACTCGCTGCATTCATGCACATACTTGCGCACAAATACAGGCACGGGGGCACATTCATGCATGTACTCACACACACACACACACGCACACGCACACAAGTGCATGTACATACGTGCCCACAGAATGCATACAAATACATATAAAAGCTAATGTGCGTGCATGACAAACAGACACACACATACACACACTCACAAGCACGCACACATGCGCACACGCACACACACACACACACACACACGAGCATACATACACACAAGTGCATGTACAAATATGTCTGCAAGAGCACATAAAAAGGCATGCAAAAAACCGTACACAAACACACATGCAAACAAACAAACAAACAAAAAGATTAAAGGAAGATCACACCAACACTGGTAAGTCATAACCCTGAACTCACACAGACCATGAAAAAAAAATCAATCAGTATATTTGCTTGAGTAATTCAGGCGGACTTCAAACGAGAAGCCTGGCAGCGCCACACGCTCTATGCTCATGTTCGCGGGGGGAGTCTACCTGACGAGCAGCAGTCACTAAACTCCACGCAGAGAGAAGAGTTCTGAGAGGGGGTGGAATAATTAAAGAAATTATTTAACCCCCTTGCGTAAATGAGTGGGCTCGTTGGAAATATCCGGCAGGAACGGCAGAGCAGTGATGTTATTAGAGGCTAATAGAATGCCGTCGCCATGCTTGTTATATAGTGTGGAGGATTACAGCTCGGTCTCCGGAGAAAATGGAAACGACTGAGAGGAACTGAGTACTGTGTGAGCTGGGCGCTGTGAGAGCTCTCTATCCCCAAAATAATGAAACCGCAAAATTAACTCAAAACATTTTGGGGAGCAGCGTCACATAATATCATGCAAATGCGAATTCAGTTGATTTATTGTGAAATGTATCCCATCAGTTGAAGTCTCACATATGAAAAATAAGGTGAGAAGCCACTTCTAAAACAAAAAAGTTGCGTAAACTTAAAAAAGTAAGGCAACCAGCTGCAAATCATTTCTGAGTTTGCTCAATTTGAGTTTTTGAGTTCGCACAAACGATTTTTATGAAAGAACTCGGACTTCAAAGCTGAGTCAATTCAAAAGTGCTGTGCAGCTGATGCCTTACTTTTTAAAGTTTACTCAGCATTTCATTTTCTACAGTGTATGCATCATTTTCCCTAAAGTAACAAGATAAAATTCTTTCATTCTAAGGGACTTACAGGTGATTGTGGAGCTTTGGTCAGTGGGGGGTTAAGGGCCTTGCTCAAGCCAAGAGAGGGGCTTAAACTACTAGCCCCCATGGCCCCCAGTCCATCACCTCAGCCACTGGGCTGTCAACCACCCAAAATGTTCTGTTATGGTGCACGTCCAGGCCAAAATTGATTCATGCATGTTCACTGTTAGACCTGACATTTCAGAACTATCCTGCTGTCACTCTACAAGACTGAAATCTTTCACAGTTTTAAACTGACGAGCAGCGGGATCATTGCCCTTATCGTAGCTGTCTCCGGTGATACAGCTCAGCGCTGACATAATGAATGGCATATTTGGCACTTCATAAAGACGCCCTTAGCACATGCAATCAACACACTTCCTCAAAACCGTGACGATGTGTTCGTGACAACAACTAACTGCAATTAAACTCCATTCCAGCATCAACCGCCGTTTAATGCTACGGTGACAGCCTCACTCTGTTCCTTAAGATTAAGATTAAGAAATACTTTATTGAACCCTGTGGGGTGATTTTGTCCTCTGCATTTAACCCATCCTATAGTTAGGAGCAGTGGGCAGCCATAGAGCAGCGCCCGGGGACCAACTCCAGTTCTAAAGCCAGTTCCTTCGTCAGGGGTACTGGTAGGAGTGTTCCTATGATGCATGTTTTTGTGGGTGGGGGACACCGGAGTTCCTGGAGGAAACCCACGGGAACACGGGGAGAACATGCAGACTCCACACAGAAAGGCCCCAGGCCGGATTCGAACCCATGACCTGTGAGGTGACAGTGCTAACCACTGCGCCACCGTACCGAGCCGTTCCTTCTGGTTTCAATGGAGGGATACGCAGTGCTGTAGGGTCAGGGTGACCCAGCCTGGTCCTGGTGAGAAACGGGCCATGCTGGTTTCTAATTCCACCACCCAATTTAGATCCACTACACCAGGTGAGGTGAGTCACCTGCATAATCCGCTGCTTTAATTGATGAAATAAGTTCAGAGTGTCACCAAAAACCAGCAGACACTAGGGCCCTCCAGCACAAGGGTTACATACTTCAGATGAGGGGTTATAAAAACTGCGCCATATCCATATATCCCTGTCCGTGCCATTTCCTGCAGCCAAACTGGAAGTGGTCCAGCCACATAAGCAGGAAGAGCTTAATAGTGTTGGTTTCATGTAGATAAACTCATAATTTGCTTGAAACCTAATTGCAATAATCCGGGATTCTCGGCTCAGATAAGAAGTTCGGCTAATTAGTTGGCTGAGCTCAGGAACTGAGTACTTATGTTCATTATGTTCCTAGGCGTAATATAAGTATTATGTATTTTTCTGCTGCAAACAAAAAGGTAGGTAAATATGATATAATTACTAGGAATATGTCAGAGGAAAACAAAAGAAAACGTACGACCAAAAGAATAAAAAGAAAAATAAAAATAAGAAAAAATTAATTCTAAACAGGGTTGCCAGTCTGTCTTTTTCAGAGACCCTCTCTAAAGCCGCTTTCACACTGGACGCGAAACAATTTTTCGCACGACAGATTGCATTCAAAGTCAATGCAAAGACGCGAATACACGCGAAACGCGTGTATTCGCGTCTTTGCATTGACTTTGAATGTAATCTGTCGTGCGAAAAATTCGTTTCGCGTCCAGTGTGAAAGCAGCTTAACTGTCAAACATGGGCAGAGTGGAGAGTGTTAAACAACAGTTACACACAGTATTTTCAGCACGTATCTTGAGAAACAAAACCAAGGGTGCATCCATATAAGATTACAGCAGTCCCTCTTCTTAGCATGGGCCTCCGCTAAGCACCACACATCCGTCGCTCCTAAATAAGAGAAAACGCCGGGTACCTGCGACGCCCTCAAAGCAAATGCCACGCCGGTTCTCTCTGAAACAGCGAGGGAACGAAAACAGATGTTGCCGTGGCTACACTTCAGTCTGCTGACACAGTTTTCCAGCGTGTGCGTAGCAGGAGGGAGAGAAGGTTGTCCTCATGGGAGGAAAATAAACTGTGTTGAATTAAAACCACAAAGAAGACCACAATGTGTTTATTCAGAGGTTTCCTATTCATTCAAGTTACTCCACGAACAGCGCCAGATGCAAACACGCCCATTTACATGATAAGGACCACAGGCGTGGAACGAAAATCGCAGCACTTCACTCCACGCACAAAATACTACTGACAGAATAACAACCTACAAATGAACTGCAAATAATAGCAATATCCCGGCCGCTATTTTCCCATTTTTGGTGTCCTTGACCCAATTAGGTCCAAAATTTAGTCATGTGATGCTCTGACCCCCGCAGCACATCTTTCCTGAAAATTTTATGTGATTTGATCAAACCGTTTTTGCGCTGGACCGCCGGCAAACACACAGGCAAACAAACAAATGCCACCGTAAACAATGCCCCTCGCCTTTTGGCAAATTCACCACGATGTCTCAAGAAAGACATGAAAGATTCGGTAAGAGGTCCTCTCTAAATTTTAACCCTTTGGCTACTGACTCAAACTCCCCGTAGACTAAATTTTGAGCCACTGTACCAAATTAAAAGATTTGTTGAACTTCACTGATTGGATTTTTTCAGCAAAACATACGAACTAAAACCAATCAAGTTAAGTCAACGCATCCTTCAATTAGATACAGTGACTCAAAATGTGCTCTACCAAAAGGTTATGGTGGTGAAAGGGTTAACTTTGCACTGCTGATCCAGCTGAACCTTTAACCCAAATCACAAAGCTTCCAGCACGATTCGTACCATTTCTGCCGCAGTTGCATTCGCGAGTCAATCCTAAAAGTGCAGGTTTGTAAAAGGCAGCACACTGGGGGCGATCCACACTGCGGTTTGTTTACTGTCCTCGATTTCCCGGTTTGAACAGCAACATCACTATAATAGAGAGCAGAGAGCTGAATCTGACCTCTGCCCATCTGCTGCAGGGTTCCCTGTCTCCCCACAACATGCCGATCGATATGTGATGTGGAGCTGAACCCAGGGTTTTCACGCCTGCTGGTCGTAGTTTATCCCGCTCGCGTCAGGCTTTGTGTTTCCGTCACGAGTGCACCCTCCGCTCTAGATACCAGTCTGCTTTTTGTGCCATGAATGCAGGGCTGGCAGATGCAGACCTGGGTAAAAATCTGGATGCCATCCAAGTGCATGGCAACAGAACTGCTAACAGAGCAGAAGAGGTGGCCCCCAAATAACAAATAAATAATTGGAGGGGAGCCAAAACAACAGACTGTTAGTCTACCAGAGGTCAATTTCGATATCAGTCGTTCAGACTGGTTATTGGTTATTGTATTGCATATTCTGCAGTCAGAACCACAAACTGGAGCAGTACACCTGGCGCAGGACATCCCAGTTCAAAACAAGGTATCTGGCTGCCTTACAGGAAGGGTCAGTCGAGGGCTAAGGATTTCTTTAGGATCCAGGTACTCATTTGGTCACAGTACCGAGCATATACCTAATCTTCCTGACTCCACCTGTTTGAGTGTTCATGCCACAGCTTCATTGCACAGCCTGTAGCCCCCAGCTCATTCGATAGATTAGCGTGAGGTCATGACCTAATCATCTCCATGGAGATGCGCCATATTGGCAATAAAAAAAAAAAAGACTGTTCGCAATGTGGAATGCCGTATGCAAGGTGAAATTCACCTCAACATCGGAACTTCTATCCCTCATACTCGCTCGCGCTCGTGGTTTCAATGTTGGTGTTGTATCTTCATCATGTGTTCAGATCGGACTGCATTATCACTTCGTTTAATGAGCCTCAGTTCCTCTGAAAAGAATCAAAATATGTCGAACAAGCTAACCAGCACCATTTCGCATTTATGTTTGTACCCATCCAAGGGCTGCTGCTACCACATGACATTACTGTAGAGTAGAAATGATGAAACTGCTAATCTTCCCCACACAGATTACTCAATCCCTGAATGATTTAAAAAGAGTCAGCCACCCTTCAGTGTTGACTCTATCATAATGAGATGTTTTAGACATGCCATGCTACAGCATTTTAATGTCTGGTCCATTTTCTGTCTTCAATCACTTTAAATCCAGAGCATAGTAACTACTGTAATTTTGCTTTGCGTTTAAGCAACTGGATGTACTAAGTTTGTAAGTGTGCTTGTGTTTGACTTCGCAATTAAAGGATATGTCTGCATGCATTCATGTAAAACCACCTGTTCCCAGGAAAATGTAAGTGGTTGACCTTTCACATGATATGTAAAATCCTAGCGAGTGGCAAATATACCTGGATGATATGCAGTATATTCAAAGACCAAGAGCGAGAATTCTCATTAAAGTCAACAGATTCATTTCAGTTCTGAGACTAACTTCATTGAATGAATTTGAATCAATTCCCTCAGGCCTCAGGTGACAGGCAACTACGAGCAGACATGAATCGATTATACATTCTTTCATCCGAATGTTGTTAAGCTCTCCTAGAGGCTAGTGTGATAGCATCATTATCAATTACTGTCAGTGTTTTTTTTTTTTTTACTTAAGCGGGCTGGTCAGCGGTATTGTTTCTCGTGTAACATGCAAATTTTTGATTATTCCCCCCAGTGTGTTTCCACGGTGGCACAAACAAACAGAATATGCGCCATAATGCTAACAAGAGGCCTTGCATAAAAATGTTAATTTATGCATTTTTGGGTTAAATTACCCAGAAGAGGAGAAGAAACCCCACAGTATATTCAGGAGGGGAGAGAAAGCTGAGTTTGGGGTCACATTTCTAGTCAGGAAGATACAGAGCATAAGTATCTGTACTGCAAAAAATGTAGCTTTTTGCCCCATGGTCCATCACAGGATATGTCTCGTTTTGAACCAAAACCCTTCATATATTTTGTCGGCAAGTTACATAGAATATGGCAGCAGGCGTATATCAAGTCAATGGTGCTTAATGACAGTTTAGCTAACACTTCAGTCAAGTGATGAAAGGATATTATTTGGGTCATAAATAGGGCTCATAACAGAAAAGGCCAAATAACATTATAGCCCGGACATCATAAGTCATGACGATGAACATCAAAGGTAAGCAAAATAAAGTCAAGATTGATTGGGCAAGCTATGTTCTGTCTCTTTCATTCACAAAATGGATTGAACACTAGCGTTAGCCAGCAGAAAACTGGTTCATTTGGAATGTTGACGCAGGACATCAGATGTGATTGGACGTGGATTGTGTAGCTGGTTCAGTTCACCTTAAAGGAACTGCTTTACTGATGGCTAGATGCTAGAAGGTGACGCCAATGCTCAATGGCTGCTGCTCTCCGTTAAAGTTATTTACATTCATTTATTATCTGCACTTTTCCCCCCAGTCCTCTTAGATTGATTAGACAAACCCCACTGCCCCCCTTTGGGGCCGAGGCGGGTTAAGGGGCCCAACAGCTGTAGCGGGGTTGTGTGTAAACACAGATCCACGTGCGGAATAAGAAAGTCTAAAAACTACGTAAAAAAGGCAGCCGCTAAATCTGCGAACAGACTAAGAGGAAAGGGAAAAAACAACAAAGGATAATGTCAGGGAACTTAGAAGCCACAACCAGGCCTGAGAGACAAATAATTAAAATAACTAGAACCCAAAACTACAGAGCAAGGCTCTGGGAAAGCGAAACGAAAACGAGTTTGGTTAAATCAGACGACTCGGGAAGAAATCAACCTGCTCTTCCCGATCGCTGAATAGTGAAGAGGGATTTCTTTCTATACTAAATTAGAATACATAGCAATAAGTGCATAAGCCTGGACTCTGAACCACAAGGGTTGAAAAAGACAACAGGCGAATCCTACGATGAGGCCTCATAAAAAGACGAGGGCTAAACCTGGAGGAGTTTACAAAAAGAACCTCCGTATACTGGCTTAAGCACGACCCAAATAGTGACACTGAAGCGCCGAAGAAAGGACAAGGTGTGATTTAAATAGACTAGTGAAGATTAAAATCACCTGTCACAATACATAAACCAAAACCACTCCCTCCAGGAGAAGGAATGAGGAACTACGCCCCCAAACCATGACAACAGCCACACCGACGCCTCTGTAACCAGCCGAGCCAGGCAGCTCTCGGCCGTTCTGCGCTCACTGAAATACCTGACCTCAGCAAGTCCCTTTCAGAACCCAGCCAGGCCCCGGCCAGGGAACTGATCCACTGGCTCAGCCGAATGAGGATAGCCTCGCCAAGCCTGGGGCTTTCTAACGGTACACAAGCCCCAGAGCGCTCATGAAAAATACCCGGAATGTCATTGTAATCTACAAACAACAAATATAACTATTGTACTGTATTTCCAGGCCTCCAAGAGGGCAATTGAAAATTTTTACTTCCAAAGTTATAAAAGGGAACTGACAGCAGTGGTTTGGCAAGAGCTGCAATGGGACACATGTCAATGCTGAGAATCTCAGGGAATTGCAGGAATGCTGACCATCGTCAGTCCACTGCCAAATAATGGAAACGCAGAGCATGAAAGAGCAAGAGAGAGATTTAGAGAGTGAGAGAGAGATTGAGAGAGAACAAAATTGACGAAAAAACTGACAGAACACAGATGATGTCTTGAAACAGCATGAGTTACAACACAAAAGATTGGCCATTAAAACTTCACTGCAAAATCCTAATTCTGGTGTCGATTCACTCATTCGTATTATCTACAGCAGGAAGATGAAAACCCGTCAGTCAGTGGCCCGACCATTGTGGGCGTTAAAGTCTTACAAAGTCACACATTTCATAAGGACGGCGACATCATAGATGTCTTAATGACAGTTATAAATACCAGGAGCTTGGTGTTTAGGGACTGTGAAACAGCGGAACACAATCACGCACGGCTTCATCAGGAGCACTATGGCTTCTTTACCTGAGGATTCTGAAAGCAATTTTGTCAAGACACACAGGCCGGTCAGAGACCGCAAAAGTCTGCCGCCAAAGATCGGACACACACGCACAGACGGACACACGAACAGACTTACGGACGCAAAGCATTCAAAAGGCAAAACTGGAGTGTATGGCCAAACTATGCAATTTCAAAAGGCCACTGTAGAGAGTGCCAGAGATGTGCTCCAGAAACAATCCGGACAGACGCACGCACGGATGGACAATGCCTGAATCAACAGTCCCTTCATGTACCCGTCGAGTGTCAGGGGACTAATTAGCTCAGCGAAAAGACAGAGTAATAATGTGCCACAAAACCCACAGCTGGTGTTGGAATAACTGGAGCTTCATTCAGGCTGCAGAAGCTCTAATCTTCAGAACATGAATGAGTGGCATCACTATAATTCAGAGCTACAACCGCACTGACGCTTCCTTTTGACTCAGTCTACACAGACTTTCCCATTACTTCTCCAAACAATCACTGCTCATCAAACATTTCAGGACCACAGACTGTATAAAAAGATGGACGAAGCAACCGTGACATCACCCATTGGTTTCAGCATACCATTTAGGAAGCCTCGATTTAGGCAATTTGAACAGCGCCATTTTGTCATTTTGAAACCGGATGCGATTCCTATTGGATGAGAGCGTGAATTGAAGATCCAGGGAGGAGCAAGGGGTGGATCTACGGAGGATCTGACCGTATCTGACGAGGACCAGAGGATAGCCATGCCCCCTAAAGCATATTCTGGCTTTATGCTTTATTCTAGTCTATTTGGGACCATAATTTACAGAAATGAACATAATGATATATCGAAGGAGATTTGAAACTTGCGACAGATACCATAAAATCATGTGGAAAATCATTATTGAAATAATAAATCAGGTGGGAAAGTAGGGTCATTTTCTCATAGACTCCTATAGCACTGAACTTCTTTCTCCAACCACCGTAGTCGCCATCTGCTGGCCATTAAATAGAATGCAATTTTTTTTTTTTTTTTTTTGAAATTTCTGCATTGGCCTCACTTTTCAGACCCGGGTGCTGCGTCCATCTGTTTATACAGTCTATGTTCAGGACAGCGAAGCCATTTTTGTTTTGGCTTTTTACTCCACGTAGATGTAAATTGGAACCATATAGAGTGACCTACACAGCCCTTTCAATGTAGACTATCAAACTATATGCATTGGCATAAACTTAAACAAGAAAGAGAAGGAAAGACCAGCACTCAAGTGCCCTTTTTTTATTTATTGTGCCAAGCCAGCAGGCCCAAAAATACAACGACGTTTCAGCACAGAGCTTTCATCAGGTTGCCAACCTGATGAAAGCTTTGTGCTGAAACGTCGTTGTATTTTTGGGCCTGCTGGCTTGGCACAATAAATATAAAAAGGACACTTGAGTGCTGGTCTTTCCTTCTCTTTATTGAATGTATCTGGGACCTTGCACCAGGAGAGGTTTGGTTTTTGCGGAGTGTGCACGCTGTTTGGATTTATAAACTTAAACAAGACCTACAATGTTGCCCCCGCCGGGGAGGGTATATCGGCGAAAGCCCCAATGAAAGCTCCCTAAAAATAAAGTCTACCTACAGTATTTCCCCAAACAGCACGGACGACGAGTAATACCAGAAGAAAATGAATGTTTTGTCAAAATATTGCAGCTGCCCTTTTGATAATAAACAAAACCTATTTTTCTCTGCATATTCTCAGACTGCCCATAAGCACTCATTCATAATAGAAAAGTCACTTAATTATTTTTCATGAGGTCATTTATAAATTTATCCCAGGTAATTTATATAACTTATAAAATTGTTACAAACTGAACCCAATTTTATCTTATATATGCCCAGACTGCCAATATTTAATCATCAATAACAAAAAAATACACTAAACTATTTTTCATGTGGTCAGTAATAAATTTAGTTACTTAACTTAATACTTAATGTATTCAGCAATAATTGTTAATGAGTGAAAAAAAATATCAGGCATTATGATGGAACTCGGGTGTTCCAGGAAAGTAATTAGTTCATTCATAATTACTATTAATTAAATAAAGCCCAAAATCAATCCAGTTCTCCATCTTGATAAAATCTAAAGGCTTCTAAAATTTGAAATGGATCTATAAAATAGTTTCTGAGTTATCGCTTTCAGACAAAGCATTTGTGGCAGACCTTGACGTTTAAGAATGTGGCGTTGATGAATCCATAATATCGCCCAAACTGTTTCACTGATACAATAGCAAAGCCATTACTTATATATTTTGCTTTTCCATTTACTGACTCAAGTGATATCTGTAACCCATAGATATTACCAGATGTTTTTGATTTTTTTTTTTTTTTTTTTATTGTTGTGGCATATTCCCAGCCAAAACAATAGTGACTGTCATTGTCTCCAAAATTTATCAGGGCAGCAAAACATAAACAGATAAAAATGAGTCAGGGCTTCAGCTGAGCAAAAAAACAGTTTTTACGCCATGGCAAGTACATTAAACTGGAGAATGCACAGAAACACAGGTATGCTTGCTAACTAACAGAAAAACATGCAGCACAGTTCAGTTGTGTATATTACCACAGTGAGCAGTCTTAACACCTTGTTATGATTTGGATGAGTTCAGTGACTAAGGGCGCTTTCACACCAGAGCTATTTGGTCCGCTTTAAACGACCAGAGCTCGTTTCTTCAGATAGTCCGCTTTGTTTGGGCAGATGTGAAAGCTCTTCCGAACTCTGGTGCGGACCAAACAAGCGAACTCTGGTCTGCCTGAAAATGTGGGTCTCGGTTCGCTTGCAAGCGAACCCTGGTGCGGTTTGCATACAGTGGGAAATGCAAACGGACTATCCAGTGAACCACAGAGAGGAAGTGAACCAAAGAGAGGTCCTGGCCAATCAATGAGCCGGGTTTTCTTCTTCCTCATGCTTTTTTTCTTCGTAGTAAGTGCTCATTTCGGGCAATACTGCCCCAAACAAGCAGCTGTTGTAACTGCATAACGTTGTCCAGACGGTTTGGTCCGATTTCAAAAGTGCAGTGTGAAAGTGAACCAAACCAATTGAAGGTGAGAAATTTTTCGGCATTCCCCGCCCAATTGAACCGAGTCCCCCAGACTATCCTGGTGTGAAAGCGCTATAAGATAAATAAGCCATGGTAACAGAAGTACAGTAACATTGTGAAAATAAAAAAAAAAAAACAAACTCATTGAGTCAGATCCATGAAGTAGTTCTAATGTGCTTCTAATGTGTACCAACATAAATACCGCACAAAGAGTGGATGAAATATAGGGCCTCTGCTGCAGTAAGTAGATGGAGGAGTGTTGACTGTTTCTCGACTAGTTGCTCCAGAATTGTAACTTGGTACCTGACATAGAACAGCATTTTATTTAGTATGTGTAGTTTAATCCTGTGCCAACTACCCCCCCCCTTTTCTTTTATGTATTTTTGTGGGGATCTTTTTCCCTCAGGAAACACTGCGTCCGTGGACCGTCCAAACCCAGTCCCTCACCATGTGGTCACTGGCTGCTGCTGCCCTGCTGTGGTCCTGATCCGGTCCTGATCCAGTTCTGCCCCATCCTTGCCTCGCCACTTCCTGGAGCTACAGATGCCACTGCTTGGATGGTTTCATGAGTTTTAATGGACTTTAATTGAACATTATTAATTAGCAAGCCAGCAGAGGATGGACTGAGGAGTTTTTTCTCACCACTGTTTGAGGATTTTTCTCCCTACTGGGAGTTTTTAGCCTCATTTGCTGTAGTGGGGAATAGGCTGGGCACTGCCCTTTCATTTACTTCATCTCTCACTGTAAAGTGTCTTTGTGACAGTCTCTGTGAAAAGCATTATCCAAATAAAACTGAACTGAACTGAACTGAACTTCACTGGCTTTGACCTTGAAATATCTAAACTACAATCACAAAAGCAGAAAAAGCAAGAATTGTGGCTCCAATTAAAATATCTCTGAAGGGGTCAGACAGACACTTGCCGGTATAACCATCCCTAATAACCACAGAACTACAGCCCTAAAAATCACCCCAGAACTGATTCAATCCACACCTGTACCAGTCCCAACAAAAACAGTACATTGACAGCCTCACAAAGGTGAAGATAGACTTTACGGCAGCGTTTAAGATGATTTTTTTCCTGATATGTTTCCAGGGAGGAGGTAAGAAGGCTCCCAGTGGGGCGTTGGAGATTTTTCTGCAGCAGTGTGGGCAGCGGCCCAAAACTCATCTCAACTGCGAGGACAAATCAAGGGTGGCGTCCTCATTAAGGAGCACTATCACCTGGGAACGAAGAGGAGTCACCATGAAATGGCAGTTAGGGAAGAACAAGCTTCCGCATTATTCCCGCTCTAAATAATCCAAGTAAGATAAGTCGGCAGCACTTTACAATAAGGGTACAACAATTAACATTAGTTAATGCAGTAATATGCAATTACAGGTAATTAACATTTAACTATTGCATCTGGTAATCATTTACAAATGATGTTCACATCAACAAAGGTATTAATTTATACATTATGGTTTTACAGTTTGAAGTGCTGCATAAGGGATACTTAAGGGATGTTTTCAACTTCACAATAAGGGAAAAACAGAAAATGAATAAATGTTCAATTATGGTTGCATAATGCTTATTCAGCTATCTAACGCATTAGTTACCCGCAAATTAACTGATAGTTAATGAACTAATGTTAATTAATGTTAATTGTGAAGTTATTGTGAAGTGTTACTGATAAGTCTTTCAGCGGAACTGTGGGTCGAAAGAGTGTCGATAAGATTGACGTTAATTTGCGGACACTCGTCCCAAACTGCGATGGACGCGCGTTGCAAACACGCGTGAAAAGACGAAGATCGCAGATGGACGGGATAATTTACCATTTTAATTTACGCCCACTGGTGCCTAATGACCTCATACTGAAACCAAAATCATTTTCCTGAATGCGGTTGGAAACAAGCAGTGAACAATGATACAATGTTCATAATTTCAGTATGTTATGAAATTCTAAGCTTGGGACTTCTTCATATGGTTATTCACTATTTGGAAAATTGCTGAAAAAAAATGCATTTTGATTTTAAATGGTTTTTGTTGCGCAAACTCAATTCCAGAAATACTTCCGAAAATCTCCACCCCTTGTGTAAAGAATGAACATGAAGACAACACTTGGAGCCAACGCGAACAGCGCAGTCCTGCAACTAAAGTCAGATCTCTGGTCAAAACTGAGGAGATATTTGCGGGTCAAATAAGGCACTCTCAGAAGCAAAGTAAAAAGCTGACCATGTTTCAGTGGAAGGTTCCAGAAAAGGAAGAGCATAAGATTGCAAGGGTGAGCAGAGGAACCAGTACAACAGATGAAAGACTCTGCTGTGAACAGTTCATGGCATTTAGGTTCCCCGCCACAACGAGCAGCACCTCTCCACTCCGTTTCCGAAGGGCTTCTGTCATGCACTATGGCAAGTCGGCTCATTCCCCAGATGGAATTTTCCCATGAATTTTATGCTCAATTTCGCATCTGCCACTGCATTTGTAGTAGGGATGGGCAAAAGAACGTATTCTCTCGGTCGACCAATCGTAGGGTTTATTCAACAGTTTTATGGTTTAATCTGTCAGTGAAAAGATCCTCCATTAACCCTTAGAGTGCTGAAAAAAATTAAAAATATATACAGTATATATAAATTTCATTATCTTGTGCTGCCGAAAAACCCCGTGGGAGCTCTTAACATGATAGGTTTTCAATTTTGAAATCTTACATCATTGAGTAACAATAGTTGCATTAAGCGCTCTAAAGGTTAAAAACAGTCATAATGCTTAATCTGACAAATGCTGAAAGCGCAGCTTGTTTTGAAAACAGAGAAAACTGAGCATTTGAATTTGCAGAGGTAAACTGTGTCTGAGAGCTTTGTTAGTCCAATCTGTCGCTGTCTTGCTGGAGTCTGGTGACTCTGATACATCACAACACAGACTGCAGCACAGTTGGATGGTAACCAAGAGATGTATAAAATCCAGAATCAGGATGTAAAAATTCCCCAAATTCAGAGCACCAGAATTTGCTAATTAGCACAGTCAATTAGTGCAGCACTCCAGCCAGAAGGCAGAATGAATTAGTAAAATCAGCTGGCTGAGGTTACAGCTGGAACAAACACATGGTCGGGTCACGACTTTCTGACCTCTGGAAAGTACTCTCCCAGCCAGTGGGGTATCAAAATATGTATGGCTGGAACCGCGACATCCGAGCAAGGCAAAGGCGTCATGAAGAGAACACAGATTCATTTTCAGCGTGAAGTCATCTGCCACAGTACAGTCCCCTTTGGACTTGTATCTGCTCCACCAGAGTATAATTAACACTGCAAATTTTACTATGAGCACTGCAAACAGGATACTGGTTTGCGTCAAATGTAACTCATCTTTAATGGAGTGTGGTATTAGAAAAAGAATGTTCAAGAGCTGTGCCCTAATAAACATGAGTCAAAAACGACACATAACCTGTTATTTTTTTTTCTTAAAACACACCTTCACGTCTGATTAAGGATGACACATTTTGTGTTACTTTTTAACGGAGTTTGCGTTGAGAAGTCTGCTTTTTTAGTACAGGAATGTTCGTACTAGTGAGTTCTGAAGGTGTGCAGGATATTAACCCTTAGAGTGCTGAAATAAATTTAAAAAATCTAAATTTAATTATCTTGTGCTTGTTGAAAACCTATCATGTAGCGACTTGTTAAAAATAGCTCCCCCGCATGGGGAGCTCTTTTAAACAAGTCGCCACATGACAGGTTTTCAGCAGCTTTGATATCTTACATCACTGAGCGACAATAGCTGCATTTAGCGCTCTGAGGGTTGATGCATTTTTTTCTGCAAGTGTATCAAACTAATTCAACACAGATCACAGAGGACGAACAGATGGGCCCAAACACTGGAGTAATGATGGATTTTATCAGGTGTAGATAACTGCGCAGTTTCATTGCCGACATAGGTGTCCAGTTCTCCAAAATAAAAGCCAGACAGTCATGCAATTGCGCTTGATTCGTAAGAACATGAGACTTATTGAAATTAACGTCACACTGATTGTCACTATGACACAAATTAGAGGAAATGCAGATTCAAATAAAATCATTGACAAAAATAAAAACAGGGACCCAGCAAATACCACTGCGGACCGAAGCAGTTTGCACATCAGAGATATCAATGCATCAGTAGAACAGCTTCAGGATTATTGTCATTATTGTGTTCAGTGTCGCTGGGATGATCAAATGGCATGTTGCGATGCTTTGCTCGTCAAAGAGCGGTCGCCTGTCGTTAACTGAAGCTCTACGAGGCTGAACAGACCGCTTTAAATTTCGGACACCGCTGCTCACAAACTGATACACTCTATCCCCACATTCCAACTTCAGGATTCTCCTGCTGAGGTGTATAACGGTAACCGTGCTGTGACTCCCTGAAACGCCCTTACAGACGGAAACGACTTCACCGCGGGCCAGAAACAGAACCTTAAAGAAACTGCACGTGTTTGTCCCGTGGCGAGCAGACAGCAACTGGACGTATCTCTCAACCACACAAACACACACACACATACACACAGACTCTCACACAACTCATACTGCACACACAGAGATGAAAGAGCCTCAGTTTGCAGGAGGACACTGCGGAATCCCCCTATCGATCGCGCCACGGCGGGGACGAGGGATACCTTCGTTCGGGATGGAGATCCCCTGTCCCTCCTCTCTCTCCTGCTCCTCCCGGACCTCCTCCCAGCGGCTCCTCTCCCCACCTCCTCCTCTCTCCTCCCCAGAGCCGAGCCCATCTCCCACCGTTAGTGCGGACGTCTGTGTCCGACCCCGAGTCCGAGCCGCTTCCACATGGCGGGTCCCCTTCCTCGAACTCCTCCGGCTCTCCCCCTCTTCTCCCTTCCTCCCCACCTCTCTCTCTCACTCTCTCTATCCCCTTCCTCTCTCTCTCTCCTTCCCCACCTCTCACTCTCTCTCTCTCTCTCTCTACCTCTCTCTATCCCCCTCCTCTCTCTCTCCCCCACCTCCTCTCTCCAGAGTCGCACGCGCTCACTGAGACAGCAGATGACAGAGCTTTTTTCCCCCCCGTTGCAGGAACTAGACCAGACATGGAGCGTGTGTGTGAGAGCGAGAGAGGGGGAGAGGGAGAGAGAGGAGGGGAGGGAGGGAGAGTGCTGGGAGTGGTTTTCTGGAGGAAAGGGGGGATGGCAGTGTTAATTTTGATGGAGTGTGTGATAGTGTGTGTGGCTGGGATGCAGCAGGGTTGGTTCACCGCCGCCAGACAGGGCTGCGGTCTTACTCCAGTTTTTCAGGGACTGTCACTCACAGGGGAATGCCAGGGAATTCCCGCACTCCATTGGCTGGCCAGCAGGGGGCGGGGCTCGGTGTAGCTCCCAGGTTAGGGGTGGACAGGGGGACTGGAGTGTGATTCTGAATCGGGCAGTGTGAGCTGTGGCTCTATCTGAATGCATAACTCTCCCTCTCTCTCTCTGTCTCTCATATTCATCAAAGGGAACAACATGATTTCATCCATGCTTCACTGAATTCACACACACACACACACACACACACACACACATACACAGACACATGCACAGACACAGACACATGCACAGACGCAAGCCGCACACACACACACACACACACACACACACACACACACACACACACACGTGTCTCTCTCACCCACAGTTCATTGTGATGCGTAATATCCGTGTTTGCATCTGCAGGTCAGCGAGTGTGTTTGGGGACATTTGCGCATGTATGGATATGTGTGTGTGGTTGTCCATCTGCGTCTGAGCATCTGTGTGTGTGAAGCTGACAGGGAGAGAAAAGAATGCATGAGTGCATTTCCAATTCTGGTTATCTGAGGGAGAAAAATGCACTTTTAAGTGCACCGGTGAGTGCGTCAGAGTTAAAATCATCCAAATTGCGACAGTAGACTAAATAATGCGAGGGCACGTCGATCCAGAAAAGTTAGAGTCAATGACACCCCCTGACCCAGCTCAGGAAAAGGCAACAAGCGAGCCGAGACTTTTCAAAAATCATTAGCCCCTCGGCCGTTTCCTGAAATGACCTGGTTTGCACCGCACTGCTGGGTTTCCATGCGGAGAGAAGCGGACGTGCTCGGAGAACACAAGCGCAGGCGGAGAGCCGAGTCTGTATTCCGCCCAGATTTCTGAATGAGCTCCACATCGCGCATCGCAACACAGACGTGCATGAGATTGCTGACAGACCGGGGGACGGACAGACAGACTGACTCCTCTCCCTGATCAGGTGCTACCTGGGGTACGGATGGATAGATGAAGGGCTTGTGTATGCAAATGCACTCAAAAAAATAATGCTACATTTATTCATCAATGTTATGTCAACTAGCTTCACGCATCAGTGTTGAGCAGCTTCTAATTAAGATTTGAAGGCAAGTTCATTAATGGAGTGAATTAGAAGTTACATAACGGAAATTCTGGCAAAATCCTTTGACATATCCGTTAACCCTCAGAGCGCTAAATGCAACTAATGTTGCTCAATGATGTAAGACATCAAAACCAAAGCTGTTGAAAACGGATCATGTGGCGACTGAAGCAGAGCTCTACAGGTACATGTTGTACATTTGCTCCCCCAGCCCACAAAACAGAATTCATTTCTAATTTCTTTTTTTTTGCTTTAAAAAGTGCCCATTATTCCCCAAATAAACCCCTCTCATACATTTTGGGTGTATTTGAGGGCATTTTCCCTTAAAGAACACTGGTCCTTCATTTCTGAGCGCGCTCTGTGCACATTAACAAATGTTGCTTCTCCCACAGAGGGGAATCGGTAGAACCCTGAAGCCGGGTGTGTATCACAAATGCTGCGGTGCCGATCTGACCAAACGCAACCGCAAAAACAACCTCTCCTCAACCCTCCATTGCCCCATCCGATCCTCACCATCCCTCTGCGGCAGCCGAAACACTTTTCCCACGGAAACATCGATAAATAACGACGCTGTTCGCGGCCGATAGCATCGGGGCTAATTTCCTGAGCTGACAGCACGGATGTTTGTGGAAGGCGCTCAGGTGAGGAGGGTCAATCGGCAGGGGGAAATAGAGCAGCGCCGGGGGACAGAGGAGGGGGGTCAGGGGTCACCTCAGGACACCGGCTTTACCTGACTGAGGAACCTGCTGCGGTATAGTGTGTGTGTGTATGTGTGTCTGTGTGAGGCTGTGTGTGTGTGTGTGTGCGTGTGCCTGTGTGTGTGTGTGAGGCTGTGTGTGTTTGTGTGTGTGTGTGTGTGTGTGTGTGTGTGTGCCTGTGTGTATATACGTGAGTGTGTGAGTATGTGTGTGTATGTGTGAGGCTGTGTTTGTGTGTATGTGTGCGGCTGTGTGTGTGTGTGCCTGTGTGTATATATGTGTGTGTGTGTGTGTGTGTGTGTGTGTCTGCATATGTGCGTGTGTATGTGTGTGTGTGTGTGTGTGTGTAAGTATGTGAGGCTGTGTGTGTTTGCGTGTGTGTGAGTGTATGAGGCTGTGTGTGTTTGTTTGTTTGCGTGTGTGTGTGTGTGTGTGTGTATGCCTGTGTGTATATATGTGAGTGCGTGCGTGTGTGTGTGTGTGTGTGTGTGAGGCTGTGTGTTTGTGTGTGTGTGCCTGTGTGTATACGTGTGTGCATTTGTGAGTGTGTGTGTGTACGTGCTGGGCATGCATGCGTGTGTGTGTGTGGTTGTGTGTGCAGCCAAGTGTGAGGCTATGTGCAGCGATGTCCAGAATATTAATAGCGATTTCAAATTTTCTTGTCTGTCTTTGAAGACATTTAGAAAATAAAACTACCATGAATGCACACACACACATGCATACACACAAAATGACAGAGAAAAAGCTCACCACATGCACATACACACACAGAGACACGCATCACACACACAGGCACGCGCACGCATGAACTGACATACAAAAAGCATACCGCACACACAAGCATGCAAACTTGCATGTGCACACACATACACAGTGTCCAATCAGTACAAAGACAGGATCACATTCTGAGACCAGGGCCAATAAAATTCAATGATTCCATTGGGCCTGTCAGTTTTCCCCTTAAAGCTGTAGTATGCGATTTGAAAGTTTGATCATTATTAATAACCTCATTTAGATGGTGGTTATGGTCCTATAGTACAATCTACACAATGTGAAGAGCAAAAAAAACGAAAAAAATCCATTCACTCTAGTGGCTGCAGGGCTGCAGAGACGTTGACCAACGTAAGCCATCCAGCCGGATGGCTTACATTGGTCAATGTCTCTCTCTACTCTCATCCAAAGTTGACACTCCCGAGAGCTTGCTCTGACTCCCGTGCTAGCGTTCCGCCTCGTCCCGCGCCCCCTTCTGCGTTATAAACTTATAAACTCTGGTAGAGGGGGTGTGTCCGGGAGTCTCCACGCGGACGGCCACACGTGCACGGTGGGAAGTGTCAGGGAGCACAGAGGGGAGGGGTGTGTGTGTGTGGGCAGGATACTTTTTGTTAGAGATCAGTGATTTGTATGTTTGTTTTTAGTTAGTTTCTGGTTTTAGTTTGTTTCTTGTTAGTTTTTTAGTATTGCTATTATTTATATATTTATTCTGAGTTACATGTTTCATGTTTAGAGAATGAGTGCTTGCAGTCTCATGTCTTACTTTCCTCTTGTTTCTTTGTGTGGTGTCTTTAAAAGATTCTCACTCTTTCTTTTCCATTTCGGTTTGGTAATTCCTCTTCCTTCTCTCTTGCTGTTCTGATTGGACTATCCACACTTAGAGCAGTTCAGTTAGGCACGGGTGATTAGTTAGTTCAAAGTTAGGATCCCACCTACTTCTCTCTCTCTCTCCTATCACCGTCCTTGCTTTTCTAGATCCACCTCTCCTCTCACCTGTTCTGAGTTTAGCTGGGCCTCCACTTAATTTGTTTGTGTATAAAAGACCCACTTTCCTGCTGCTTCTTGTCGACTCGTTTCTACCACAGCTCGTTCTTGGTCAGTCTCGTTTCTGCGCTATTTTCTCGTTTTCGATTGTTGAAAGCTCGTTCTTGTGATTCTCCGTAAGTCTTGTATTTGATTGTTTGTATTGCGTTGTGAGATTGCGGTTTGGTTGATTAGTACTTCGTTCTCCCTGATCCCCATTTTGTACCTATCTGTTTAGTATCTCCTGTGTTCTCCTTATCCCATCCAACTCCTTTTTTCCTTCCCCTTCCATTCCCTTAGTTTCAGCCCCTTTGTTACTGTCTTTTGTGCGGACTGATTCTCTGGTTACTGGATTATTTTGCTTGTCCCCTGACTTCGATTCTGCCTAGTCTGCATTTGTCTGTTTGCCTGGCTATTGATCCATTTCTGTTTTGACCATGAGCTTAGTTAATCCCAATAAACGCCCTGCCGATGCTGAACTGCATTTGGAGTCTATGCCCGTTCCTTTCACTTTTTTCAAATTTTTCTCAACGTCTCAATCTTTCTCAACTGATTCTCAGATCGTATACTACAGCTTTAAAAGAGCCTGTAAAGCAGACAAGAGACCACAACGGACTCCCACTCAGCTCCCACTTTTCCCATTAGGACAGGAGATTGGGAGGGAGGAGGCAAGATGACCTCGATCAGCCAGTGAAGAACAGCGCAGAATGCCAATAAGACCAGGTTATAAATGCTCCACTAGGCCGCAGTGGCTAAAACGATACTAAGGAGTACACAGAAAGAAGTGATATCCCATAATGCACTGAGCTACAGTTCTGCACTACAGCTCAACCAATCAGATGTTGTCTTCTGTTAGAAAATAAATGGATTGGTGGAAACCTATGAGTCACCGGAAATTACAGTTACAGTCTCAGACTGCCATCTTCATAGAGCTTAACACCAGCTGCCTGACAGATAAAAGACCATAAATAATGCATTTATAAAGATGCTCATAATAGTCATTAAGGAATTATGAATGAATATCCAACAGGTTTGTCTGACATGACGTATAAGCTTCGAAGCATTTCTGTTTGTCGTGCCTTAAATGCTAGCTATTGTTCACCTTATGTCAACAGATTTCTGAATGGGTAAGGACAATTATGTATTAAAGGGATGCTTTGCAGATTTTCAAATGGCTTTGTATAATTACAATGTGATTACTATATGGAAATGAGCAATGTTTAACTCTGCTAAATGTTGCCTGCATCTAGAATTCCCTGCTCATCTTCTAGAAATTGTCCACCAGTTGAATTCACTCCTTTCTCCTCTTCCCATGTT
The DNA here is from genome assembly GCA_029692085.1 of Gymnothorax javanicus. NCBI lineage: Eukaryota > Metazoa > Chordata > Actinopteri > Anguilliformes > Muraenidae > Gymnothorax > Gymnothorax javanicus. Next base: position 13,664,414 of record CM056201.1, read on the forward strand.
GAACAAAGACAGAATCCGTAATGGTAATTTTAGATGTGTCACGACCCCAGCGTATTATCAGTCCGCACCAGGCGCTGCCGCTCTCTGGCTTTCGATGAAAATCGTACATCTGAAGGTTTTTCACAAACAGCGCATAAGAGGCTGAGCGGAGAGGCTTTAGCTCAGGAGACATTCATTTGGAGCTCAGGGTACAATAATAATGGTCTGCAGGGGTATACGTGCAAAAAGTTATAACCAGATTCTTTGTGCCGTAGAGCAAGGATCATCAGGTCACTGTCATCTCAGGACAGGGTCTGCTGGTTTCCCACCATCCCTTTACCTGAAAGTCAAGTGTAGAAACCGTCCGGCAAATCAGAGCTTCTAATTGTTAATTTGATCAGTCATTTACCCGAGAAAAAAGAAAACGGGAATTTGAGGCCCAGATTTAGCGATCTCTGCCACAGAGTAATTAACGACACCAAGTAGTTGAGTGCATGAGGTGAGCAATTATTGTGTCAAAGAAAGTTATATTATTGGTAAAAGAGCTTCAGGAGAAAGCTGAGGTAACACAGCACTCAAACTGACACAACAGTGTAATATGCGTGAAATAGGAGCTGCCACAGGATGGTGAGATGGTGGGAGCCAATTTACATGAAATTACTTAAAAGAATGACTTCATTTTTCAGATACTATCAGGATGATAACGTCAGTCATAACATTTAACGAGAACAGCACGACGGTACTGTGTCTGTCGGGGTGAAGAATGGACCCAGATGCAGACAGTGGTAACAGAAGCACAAATAGTTTAATAAGCCAAAAATCAACGTCAACGCGCTCTGTCAAAAACCAGAGGAGGAGAAGCAGTGCAAAAATCACTAGAGCTGGACTCGCGAGAGCCCATACCTCCGCCAGCACAGCTGGATTAGAACTTTGGCCTATATCTCAACTGTACTTTGGCCTAGACATGCCTAAATTTAGTCACTTGTTCCTCTTGTGCTACTCCAACATCCTGCAAAGATTGGTTGAAATCTATGCAGCCGTTTTTTGAGATATCCTGCTAACAAATGGACAGACAGACAGACAGACAGACGACTAACGGAACGAAGTGACATGTTGTCGATTTCGACAACCAATAAACAAACGGAAGCAAAAACATAACCTCCTTGGCAGAGGTAAGAAGACAGAGGCGAAGTGAAAAAACAAAGAGTCCACAAACCAGAAGGCAACACACAACTCTTAAACCGCAAGACAAAGGAAATCAATACTCTGGAAGTCAACATGGGAAAAAGGCTAAAATGAAACAGGAGGAAAAGACTGAGACAAACTTGCAACAAAGAAAGGAAAACAGAGGGACCATATAGAGCCCTGGTCCTCAAATCGTGGTCCTTGAGGTCCGAGGCTTCCTGGTTTCCCACCCTCCCTTTACCCGGGAGTCAGGTGTAAAGACATTCTGGCCAATCAGGGGCGCTGAATTTTATTTACTTACCTGGATAAAAGAAAACCTGGACTGAATTTAGATTCAATGTAAAGATCCCTGATACAGAGGGAGAAGTGATTTGGGAAACCAGGCACAGGTGGAGCAGAGGGCAGGAGAGAGCAGAGAGGGGCGTGGCCACAAACAAGGAAATGAAATAATTAGGGAAACAGAACAGGGAGGGCAAGGCAAACAGACATGAGGGGACACGAGGAACATAATAACTAATTAACTCAAATAGACAGACACAGACAACAGAAAAGTAGAACAAATAAAGTAAAACAAATAAAAAGTAACAAAACAATGGCAGGGCAAGGGAATACTGACAATGTCATTTGACATAAAACGACTTAATCCAGTATACTGTCTCGCGACAGCTCGAGTCATGCCAATGTCAGCATTATGTCAGCCTTCCGTGCAGGAGTTCAAAAGAAGAATTGATGGAGAAGAGCCCCATCTACACCTGACCTCTGTGCGGAAGACAGATGGCGAAGCTTCGCCCCTCTGCCCGGTCCGAACACTCGACCCACACTTAATGGAGACAGAGTGCCCTGCTCTCCTGTCCTCACCCCAACAGACACAGCCACAACCCTCCATCCCATCCCCCACCCCCGACACGGGCCTCGGCAGCTCCAGTGAAATGAGAGAGCTATTCGGACGTGTACAAATATCCCCCTTAGGAACAACAGACTGCCCTGACAGTCCTGTCTCACTGAGAGAAAAAACTGCTCTGCAGGGTTAGACAGATGAGTGTTTGAGCTGTCCTGCAGTCGCCATCACTACAGCCACCCAGTCTGGGGTGTAAACAGAGAGGCCAATGAAATTATAATAAAAGCTAAGGACTTGAAATAACCTGAAGTTAAATTTAACTCAAACACAAATCACTGGTCTCACCAGCTTTTTGGACACTTTAGTTATGTTTTTTAATGCACGGTTTTAGAGGACTATAAGCTGTTTTAACATATCTAAATAACCTTAAATGACAATGTAAGAAGTGAATAGTGAGAACTCAAAATAATATATCTCATTTCCCAGGATAATTACCAAAATTTCTGAGTTAATCAAGAAGACTTCATTCACCAAAAAACAGGTAAACTGATGAACCACATGCCTGTCCCTAGCCTGAGTCCGCCAGCCTTCGTACTTCCGCTTAATTTCATTTCGCTTCAGTACTCAGTCTGGTCACTCGGAGCTCTGCCTCGTTTACCTCGGCAGAAAATACGCCGGACCAACCAACGAACAGAAGGCGTGGCCGAGAGCCATGATGTAGCCGCTGCGCCGAGTTTGAAACTGTAGTCTCCGAAATCAACAATGGCCACGGACATGGATACACGGGAGGACATAGATTCGCTCTGTCATGGAGAAAATCCCGGGTATCAGCGACTTAAAGCCACAACAAGAGGAATGTTTGGTTAGTTTTTTGAATGGAAATGATGTTGTAGCGCTACTCCCTACAGGTTTCGAGAAAAGTTGTCACATCTACTTAATATCCATCATGAAACATATGAAATAGGCACCCAGTTCATCTCTGTAAGAGACAGCCAAACCACCTCAGCTAGCTTGCAGCTTCTAGTGTTACATTGCCTGCTATTTAAGTTAGCAGCAAACTTTTCAAAAGCCGTGTTTTTGTTCGTGTCACAAGACCTATTCGCTGTCTCAGTGTTATGTTGTCATTATCCATGAATGAAATGACTATCTGAGACAGCCAAACGCTTAGAGCCAAACTATGTCACAATAAAGTTAGATAGCGAGCTGGGTATGATGTTAGCGCGAGTATGATTAACGGTTCAGTTTTCTGTCAATGCAGATTTCGTCCTAATGAAAATAATGCTTTATTCTCGCCGATTCTGCCGTTGGTTTCGTGTCCCTTACGTTTTTTTAATAGCAGCAGTATCTGCAGGATAAAGGATAGCTCAACAGTTTGTTTCTTGTAAGGAGAACAGAAAGAGCACCTTTGGTTATTTTAAGTGAACGAGTGAAGGCTAAAATGATGTAGTTGGGCATATGTATGAGTACAGTATTAACTTTAATGTACTGATCAGCTTGTTTTCGCTGCATTCCTGGTATGAAGGACTGTGTTTACAGCAGAAGTACTAGGCGGCTGAGCCGGCGCATAACATACGTCATCGCCAAACGTTAGTGATTAGTTTACGGGTACACCAATGATTTTAAACTTATGACAAGCGCCCACCCACCGGGAAGTAAACACTTGTCAATGATGACTGACAAGACTCTGTGTACGAAGCAAAGCGAAGTAGCAGAGTCTGGTTTTACCAGGCTAGCCTGTCCCTGTAGGAGAAATAAAACAGATATGCTAAGAAGTCATGGTAATAAGATCATTATTCTGATGAATGTAAGATATTTATATTTTCTCTTAAACAAAAGGTGTCTATTTCTAATTTTTCTCCATCTCTTCTTGCTTGTGATGTGTGGGTGTTCAAAAACCTTTTTTACTGGTTGATTACTTCAGAGGGTGTCCTGTAATGGGCTGTGAATTCACAGTTTACCAGTTTATGTCCTAGTTTTTACACACCTTTTACATTTGTTCATGAGGAGAGATATCTTACTGAAGAATGGGACACTTCTGCCTCTCTCCCCACCACATTTTGCAAAAAATTAACGTACGGAAAGCGAGCAATGGCTCCGTTTAAATAATGAAGCTATTTGTTGTTCTCAGCTAGGGCGATCCATAAAATACAGGACCAACTAGGGAAAAATGTGGTGCAGATGCGTCCTGGGTTTAACTCCATCCCCTGAGGATAACGAGACCCAGTTTCTACCCTGAAGAACATCTGTCCGTCAGCTCAGTCCAGCAAAAACTGACACATCACTGAAACACAAAACAAACTAGAGGCACTCTGACGGTGCTTTCACACCATACGCGCAATCGCGACATCACGCAGAACAAGACCACTGTTTTCGATGAGGGACGCGACACTGCACGGATGAGCAGTGGCGCAACTTTAAGTGACGCGCAGCAGCTTGATTTTCCGTGAAGTTTTGCGTCCAAAGGTCAACTGCATTGAACCTTGCCCTCAAATAGCGCTGACCTCTCTAAAGAACGTCCAATGACATTGCAGAATTTTGGGGATACGTTTGCGGAAGTGTCCTAGCAACAATCAACAGTAAACGAAGAATTAATTTTGTGTGTCCAAGCATCCGGAGTTATACAACTCCACAATTAAAATGTACAGGAACTTGGGCAAAAAAACTCTGGCATGGCCGATAAGGATATACGGTTTAAAAAAAATTGTCCGTTATTTACATATTTCACGTTCTGATTCCAAAGAAGCCAGACAGTAGCATTGCCGAATAATTTAAAGTGACACAACAGCCATCTGCGAAGATGTTAAGTTTGCTACATTAATCCGGGGAACGTTGAATATATTTACCCAATAAACACACGAGGTGGCGATCGGGTGAGAAAAAAAAATCCCTAAGATAACTTATCAGCTTTGATTTTGATTTTTTGATTTTGCTCTCAACCTCGCGCAAACTATGCGCTTTTGCGTGTATGGTGTGAAAGCAGCCTTAGGCAGCACAGTCCAAATCTTAGTGAGTGGGAGCAAAGTTCAGTTATCGTGTGTCATAGGATTTCAAGATGGCTGCCGTGGCGGCCATATTGTTTCACTGATCATGGTGAAAATCAATAGGGTCCATCCCTGATGTAATTGCGACCCACCCACAAAATTTCAGAGATATCCGTTCATTACTTTTGAGTTATCTTGTTCACAAACAAACAAACAAATAAACAAATGATTCCCGCCTAGCGGGACCGTTGTCGAAATCGTCTGGTGTCTGACTCGAGACTTCAAATCTCCGCCAGCATAGCTGGATTTGTACTTTGGCCTATATATCTCAGCTGTACTTTGGCCTAGATATGCCTCAATTTAATCACTTGTTCCTCCTGTGCAACTCTAACATCCTGCAAAGTTTGGTTGAAATCTATGCAGCCGTTTTTGAGATATCCTGCTAACAAACAGACAGACAGATGACTGACAGAACAAAGTGACATGATTGTTGATTTCGACAACCAACAAACAAACAAACTGCACCGATCGCATGACTTCCTGCCAACTTCGTTTGGCGGAGGTAACTAGAGGCAGTCCAAGGGTGCAAACCTCCACCAAGGCAGCACAGTCGAAGTCTTGCTGAATGAACATGGCTTTTATATTGTTTGACCAATCACGGTCAAAATCAATAGGGTCCATCCCTGATGTAATAGCAACCCACCCACAGAATTTCAGAAATATCCATTCATTACCTTTTGAGTTATCTTGTGCACAAACAGACAGACAGACTGACAAACCAACACTAGCAAAAAAAAAATTAATTCCTTTGCGGAGGTATATGTTGCGGAGGGCAAGTTAATAAATAAATAAATATTCCAGGGCATCCAAATGTGTTTACATTTTAGCTGGAGCAGCGCCTTAAAACTGAGCGCATCCAATTTAAAAACCAATGCTAAAAAAGAGAAAAAAATATCAACCAACATAAAATATGGTATTTTCCCTCTTTTATAGAAGCATAAAACCAGAGGAATTTCTTCACGGGCTTCTAAAGAGCTACGGACGATTTGGCCCCTGACAGCGCGGCAGACTCGGCCTACTCTGATGGATCACTTTCTAAATGCACTTTGAGCTGTCACACCGTAGAGGAATATTCACTCCGTACCAAAGCACAGGGCAGTAACCCCACCACCACCCGCCATCTGGTGTCCGAGCATTCCTCAGTGTCCTAACCTGACACTTGGAACCCAGTGGCGGACGGTGAGCTGAAAATCAGTGAAGCTCAAGGACGCCCTGTGAAAATAATGATTAGTCTTGGCCTGTTTTCAATCGTTCAATTAAATTAACAATCTGTAATTTCTGAAAACACTCAACATTATCAGATGTGGCCTGTTTTCCTCAATGAGGTAACACCAGAAAGAAAACGCATCATATCGACGCACGCAGAATTGGATTTCAGTCAATATTGTTTATGCTCGGATATTTGTTGCTATTTTTTTTTTCTTTGTTGTAATGAAACAATATTGAAGCTAAGATTAGATAGTACAGGATATACTTGAAGCAAACACGGAGGTTAACGTAGTAGTTAACTTGTTTATCGAGGAAAATTATTGAAAACAGATCAAGACTTCATAGTTTACATCTAACCTTAAGAAGGAGGACTGGCAACCTGAGAGTCAGTTTAAATGAATGACTGAAACAGGTCAAGACCAATCATTATTTTCAAGGGATGTTCTACGCTTCATCAATTTTTTGCACACCAGCCGCCACTTACAGAACCTGCACCCATGTGATATGGGTTTATAATAGAGTCTGACTGATTCATGGATGTTCTTTACACTTGTGAGATTGCACTGGTGACATTAAAAAGGTGTTCATTCTTCAGCAGATAGAGGAGGGCACGCATGTTGTTCGCTAGCTGGAACTGCTGAGCTAAAAATACAAGGGGCACAAAACAAGCTTTTAAATGGTAATTTGCCATGACCCATTTTAAATCATGTCCCCTTATTTCCTTAACAAGTTTCCCAATAATAGGAATAATGCATTGGCCGTTAAGCACATAGCTTATTTCTTTGTGCAACATTAGGGCAATTAAATAAATTCAACTGAGAAGATTGTTTCTTCCACTAAGTGCAGGGTGATAAAATAATAAATTCAAATGACAAAGATGTTGCACACTGAATATCCTTCACAACAAAAGATACTACTCTGGAACTTCTGCACTAGCTGCTGGCACATCCTGCAATGTTTGACATCTAACCTGCGCTTCATGAATGTTTATATAAAAATAAGGGTAAATTAAAACAAGCCGACGCTGAGCGCTGAGAGAACCCCACAGCCCTTAACTAATGATTTATAAATAGTGGTATATACCTATGGCAAGGCATAGGTCACTGTGCCAAGATCAAAGGTGAAATCCATTAATGACTCTACGTCGCACACGTATCCCGCACAAAGAACCTGCATACAAAATCTGAAGCTCCTGTGGCTAATACTTTCGGAGATATGGGCAGGACAAATTATAGAGCCGCCCCCCCGCCCAGACACCGCAGGCTATAACAGTACCCCATCAGTGCATAAAGGGCAGTGGGGTAATTAGCAACATGTATTCCAAAATTTTGAATGGCACTGAAAATGTACAAAATTTCGCATCCAAATAAGGCGTTTTATTGCTCATTTCACCTCAACAAGGTGGACTGGCTACACCCTATATTGTTGAGATTTTCTTTTTACTTTTTTTTTTTTTGGAGTTTAGGATATTTTAATCAAGGAAAATGGTAAAAAAAAAATCGGTGAACTACTCGTCAATTTTAATGTTTGAAAGTTTTGTGCCTATTTTCAACACATTAGTAATGAAATTTACATTCTCTGGTGATTCATACTAATCAGAATTGACACGTGTGATAAAAAAAATAGCGCTTAGTCAGAATTTAACAGAATGGCCTGCTTTCAAACCAAAATATAAACTCCAAAACATTTTGCAAAAGGCTGTGGAAATCAGAAGTCGATTCATCACATTAATACATTTCTAGCCACTCTTTCCACTTACTGCACACAAAAAAAAATTAGGCATCCGAGCAAAAACAACATCAAGTCATTGTTTCAGTATTGACTGCATCAGATGCTTAAGTCTAACTTCAGTAGAGCTTTAGTATTCCATTTCAGTTGAACTTAAAGCAAAATTTCAGTTGAGGTTAAAGGATAACATGTGACCAGAGTGAGGACATGCAATTGGACAGGACTGGGTAGGGCTGGGTTTTTTTCCCAAAGGGAAAGGATTGACAAATTATTTTCCCACAATCCATTGGGAAGAGGCCCTAAATTCAACAGTCCTCAGCCCACCTGAGCATCGATGACAAGAAGACCAGAGGCAGCAGAAATGTCACCGTAATGATGGATGAGGTCCGCGACTCTCACCAACTGAAGACTCTAACACGGCCTGCTGAGTAAGACCTGCTGTGGGCCTGTTCCAGTCCAGGACCAAAGCCCTGCAAACATCCGCTTCTGAGGCTTTGAAAACAGTGGGCCATCTACAGTCAGCATTAAAGAGCTGAATTATTCAGTCTTTTTTTTCATTTTAATTGCAGGAAATGCAATACTTCACCACAATAATGGAAACATCGATCAATCTTGACCGACAAAATTGCAATGCAATTTTTTCACAACACAACAACTCACGTACTCAAAACACAGGCTGGCAGATGCTGAATTATATACATTTTTGGGTTCAGTGCACTGTCAGAAGTAAGGGTACAGCAGGAGTCCATTTCTGTTCCCCAAGGTACATTCAGCACTTATGTACCCCCTAGGGCTAATTATAGGACCTCAAGGTACCTGTGTGAACCTTGATAATAAAAGTATTGTGAGTCTAAAAGGTACTTTTATGTTCCAAAGCAAATCAGTACCCACTTCTGAGGGCAGCAGTACCTTTGAGGGTACTGCCCCAGTGACAAGCCTTTTACCCCTAAAGATACCAATTGGTACTTTTTTTTCTAAGAGTATCGATCTGCACTGGGATTTGAAATCAAACCGTGAATGACCAGGGGGCCAGTTGAGACCGTATTCCTACCTTCATTTCAATGCAACTGAGGATAACTGCAGCACATCCCACGAACAAGACCATATTTACTCAGGATTTAATCAAAGAGCGGATGCCTTTCTAACTCAGAGTAGTAGCTTTAGTCTTATGTTTTGTTTGTTTCGGTTGAAAAGGCAACGATAAAATAAACAGTAATTGTGACCCATTAACAGAAGCAAAACACCTTGCAACTGGATATTTTCAGAAGTTAAGTTCATCAGAGACCATGATGTTACATTTAGAAAGTAAAGAAGAGCAAATACTTTGCAAAATCTTGTCTCAAACAACGTTTCAAAAAAGAAGGCACTGTCATCAATATCAATATCCGCCACCGTGGAATCCCATTTTTGAACCCAGTCAAAAACATGACGTGTAGCATATATGCACAGAATTTCATTCATCTAGGTGATGGAGTTTCTGAAAAAACTCCTCCCCTCTTATCCAGACTGCAGACAGACGGACAGATTGACAGATGGACAAGCTCCATAGCAAAATTCCACATTCCACTTCATGTCAAGGAGGAGCTAATAATCATATTCAAAAGCTAGTTTTAAGCTGGACGGAATTCTACTTGCCACATTTTGTTTTTTGTTACTCCTCATTGTACAGTTGTCTTCATAACTTTCCACGCGACTGTTAAATTCAAACCATCACACAGGAAAAGACGTATAAGTCACTGAAACGTCCCTGAAATGGGGCTGGGTGTTCACCAAGCATGAATATAGATACTGCAACAAATCAAAAATGAAAAAAAGAGCCCTCAAATTCAGTGAGAAGCATTCAGAAGATGATACACGAAGATACAGTGAAGCTCAGAGGAAGAAATATCTGCTGATACAGCAGTGAACCAAGACCGCAGCCTCCAGAGATGAGTAACGAAGAAGAACGAATGTAGCTGGCACCACATATCTGCGAGTCCCGTCTTCTTACCTTCGTGTGGAGCTTGGCCAACTGCTTGTCATCGACGTAAGCCTCCGCATACACTCGTCTCTTGTAACGGAACTGCAGGAAAAAAAAAAAAAAAAAACCGCTTAATTATGCAAAACTAATTACATCGAGTGCGTACCGAATTAAAGAACTCGCCGAAAATTATCTTGCCCTCGAAGGATCCCCACACAAATAAATAAAAGCCACATTCACTCGAAAGAGGTTGCCCAACTCATGCAAATCAATTCCGCAGCCTTTCGTGAAACAATTTACTACTCGAAAGAGCGAAATAATTCAGTGCAGAGGGCAGGGAAGCGACGGCAGATTGTCAGAACACATTGAGAAAGCATTCAGCTGTTCGCAATAAAAACAAAAACTTAAATGAGAAGATCTGCAGTCAAGTCTGATCTTTAAATGCACCATGCACAACAGAGCAAAGTGGAAACGTTGTTCAACTTAATTTAATAACCTTGTTTATTGTGGGCAAATGCAATCTTCCATGCACAAATGGGGTGATAAATTGCACACACTATTAAAAAATAAATAAATTTAAAAAAAAGAAAATCACCTCTGCAGCTAGTTTTATCATCTGAGAATGAAGGACAAAGTAATAATTACAGCACAATGCAAAGCTCATACTGAACCGTTACTGCTGGAATTCTGCAGTGCACCAATCAGCATCTGTGTGCATTGGAACAGGAGCAATCAAACTTATTTGTTCAATGGCAGACCGGTTTATCTGAACAATAAAACAAACCAACTGGCAGCTGGGTGGCTTATTTAATTGAGCCACCAATCTGTTGGGCAAGGTAGAGTCCATAATGTTCGATTCAAATGCTGATGAAGTTAAACCGTAGTCCACTGTTTGAGATAATCAAAGTTAGCAAGTTACCATCCCATACTGTCAACTCCTGAAGCATGTGATTCATTTAAAAATGTTTACAGCGGCATGAATTTTTAGGATCCATTCCCCTAAGGCAGGTAGTCGGTAATTTGAGCATAAGCCTTGACTGGGGACTCCAGGTAGCGTGATCCATCAGCTCAGCACTTATAAGTTTTGCACATCACTGGATTCTTACATATGCATCATACTTTTATTACCTCTGCCAAACGAAGTTGGCAGGAGGTTATGTGATCGGTGCCGTTTGTTACTTACCAGAATCTCGGATTCCGCAACTATATTACTCTGTTTGTTTGTTTGTGTGTTTGTTTGCACTGTGGTGTCCACAGTTTCAGCTCAATTTAGCTCATATTTCATGATCAACATAGGACAGGCACTGCACTATTTTGGTGAATCTAGGTCAAAGGTCAAGGTAACACAAAAGGTCAAAAACACATAAGAAGCCATATCTTCGGTTCTCATCGTCATAGAGACTTCAAACCAAGTGCATATTGTTCATAAACGAAAGGTCTATCCTTGACCTAGGAATCTAGGTCAAAGGTCAAGAACTAGGTAAAAAACACTGCACTTCGGTTTTTGGTGAAGAGACTTCAAACTAAGTGCATATTATTGATAAACGAAAGGTCTATCTTACTTGACCTAGGTACTGCACTATTTTGGTGAATCTAGTTCAAAGGTCTGTCTGTCTGTCTATTTGTTTATTTTTTGCTGTCTGTCTGTCTGTTTGTGTGCACTCTACAGGCCACTATTTTCACATTATCTTCACCAAACTTGGTGACAACATTGACTAGCCTTGTGGCAACAGACCTCTTTTTGAGGCCAAAGGTCAAAAGGTCAAGGTCAAGCTCACCAGAAAGGTCAAAAACACATTTTGCTTCATAACTTCGCTACTATTACAGCTAGAGACTTGAAACCAACTCCATTCCGTTCATTCTGTTTCAGGGATCTGTGCATGATTCCAGCAAGTCGTCATTCTATGAATGACCTTTCATTTGTCTGTCTGTTAGTTTGTCTGTTTGTTTGTGAACAAGATAACTCAAAAAGTAATGAATGGATATCTCTGAAATTTTGTGGGTGGGTCGCTATTACATCAGGGATGGACCCTATTGATTTTGACCGCAATCAGTCAAACAATTTGGCTGCCATGGCAGCCATCTTGAAATTGTATGACACGCGATAACTGAACTTGCTCCCACTCACCAAGATTTGGACTGTGCTGCCTTGGCGGAGGTTTGCACTTTAGGAGTGCCTCTAGTGTAAACACTGTAGAACCTATTTTACCATTCAGACAACAGGTTTCCGTACTTTACAGATTTCAGCTAACATGTATCTGGCAGGTAAGAAACTAGAGAACATGTACACCGTTGGAAAGAGATTGGCTGTCAAAGCCAATCTAGAAAATATGCAAAACTAAAATGGTACTTAAAAAGAGTGAACCATATATTTAGTCAGTGGTTCTTCTGTAATTATAAAGTTTTAATCTGTGATTTATGTCATAATTAGAACATAACTTTTTTCTCCCAAGAACATGAAATCAATTGTTGGTTTTTTGGAAGTCCACATTATGTGAGAATATGCAAGTTTATGCCAAGGATTATATAAGAATAAATTAATTCAATAGGTGGGTGATTTATAAAAGTTTTTTCACTGCAAACTTTTAAATAAATAGCAATCCTGTGAGTTGAAATTTCAAAGACTTTTACAAAAAATTTTATTTATTTTTCCAACAAAACAGAGACAAAAAAAAGAGTTTGTGTGTCAATCATACCAATTGATTGAAAGAGTATTCACGTGAATGTAATTTGCAGTGCCCTGGGCATAGTGCAATGATTTGCAGCAAAGGTCAGTACCAGTATTACAACTATACAACCTCACACAAAACATCTCGCAAAATATTCATAAGGTTCAGGCAGGACACAGTGCAAAAAAATGCATAACATGAGCCTGGGACATGGCCGTAAGAAACCCCTTCAGCGTGAATCAAACTGGTGAATCAAACTGGTACAGCTAGTCTTGAATACTGTTATGGCTCGTACAGTATACAGGATCGGTGAAAGGCAATACTTGTTCTGATGATGGCCAATGGCTTGTGTTCAGTAAAATTACCTTAAAATATAAGCTGATGCATTGAGGCTATTTATTCTGAATGACATGGAATTTTAACCAATATTCAAATAAAAATCATGCCGGCCTTGAGAATAAACTGCACCAGATATGCATATGGTATGCATATGCAGATATGCATCAAATTCCAGTGGTGCCCAGGTAGGTACCATGAGGTACACCGCAGGCTATAATGGACAATTATTTTTCACAACTCCTGTCATGATCATTCAGTGGTGGTGCAGCGTGGTTGTGTTTCATTGATGCCACTGATCAATACCCTTGATGTTAAAAAAGTTAAAACCCCTTAACACACTGGCAGAAAATGGGAAGTATTGAGCCCTACCTCTAAGTATGGTAAGGGGGCGATGGCAGGTAGAGGGTACTCCTTCAGCAGTCGCTCCTCGTCCAGAAATTTTCCAGCTTTCCCGTTATATGCCGGCTGGAAGAGGCCATAGTTCAACACATCCTTCAGGCTCTGATTCAGAGTACATAAGATGCGCTGCTTGGAGGACCATATGGGGGCCTCTATGTTGAACTTCATACATTTCTGAAACACAAGAGCAAGAATTCATGGTTATCCTCATAGCTCAATTATTTTCATTTGTTGCACACGCATTTTATTTGCTTTTCATCCACATGCAGACATTAGTAATGTGAACATCAAGAAAACAATTACTATTAAAAAAGGGTGCTGCCAGCCTAAGAGCTCACGCAGTGCCATAATGCACCACTGTTATGTGTTAGGTACACTTTCACATTTCCCAAGTTTTACAAGACACATTCCTCTGCTGAGAAGTCTGGTGATTTTTTTTTTTGTAATCTGCTTCTTCATAAAATGCGATGACATCACGAATGTGTGCATGAGAATGAGGGAGGAAAATTTTTTCTCTTAAAAATACCATAGATATGTTTAATCATTCAAGGGGACCTATAGCTAAGCAAAATGCAAATTTTGGTTCAAAATTTTAGTTTTGAGGTAAGAACATGAAGTGGTCCTTCAAATAGTCTACTTTCAGGCTACTTTCTGCCTAATTGGTCTTAAACTTGCTCTAAAATTGCTCTTAAATTACTGTTTTACACTAAAAAGCACTTTAAAACCTTGATAAAAAATACAGATGATTTTCAACAAGCAAATACAGAAATTCTCAGCAACTGTACATGTAATTAACTTCCTATTTGGCAGTTTTCTTCATTTTGTGATGATCTATGTCTGTACAGAGCTCGTTTTGCAATATGTACCTCTGAATATGAGTAAATCAAAATATGTATATTTAATTAGCTGTTTCCTGCCGAAATTGATTTAGGGGGGTCAAAATCAATACTAGAACATAGAAACCTGGAAAAAAAAGCTCTGTAGTGACATTAGGAATGTTTTTTCCTTCACATTACAGCTGAAATTATAACCAAACACTGTTTAGTTATCTCAATAACTGTGTTTCTCTAAGTATCTATATATTCATTAAAACAGCCGTTGCCATGGCAACCACTGATCAGAGTTGGGTTCAAGTACTTTCAAGTACTTTCAAGAATTGGATGAAGTATTTTTTTTGTTAAATACCAAAGGGCTTGCACTTGTATCAGAGCACTTACTATTAATGCCTAAAGTACTTGTGCTTGTATTCAAGTACTTTTCAAAGTTCTTGACCAATCTGTCTCCTAACCCACACGGAAAGAACCTATATAAACATATAGGTTTTAATATAGGGCCACATATAGGTTTATTGCATATATGTACGACATAATATAAAATTGACCAATTTTCATATATATATGCAAAACCTATATATATTAAAACTTTCGCTTTTTTTTTTTTTTTTTATTTGGCATTTCCAATCCCACCCGAATCTGAGATAGTCAATTAGGGAACTATGTGCAAGCCCTTAGGCTTTTTCGCATATGCAGCCCCCTGTTGACAATACAGTAGAGTGTAAATAACCCGTCGGCCGACAGCAACTGCTTTTTACACATTCAGGGCAAAACTTCACAAGCGCAGAATGAGAACAAAGGACATTCAAATCTAAATTTTGTCACAATCTTCTTTATGAGCACCCGTCTAGCCAACAGGACGCGCCTAGGGGAACTCTAATCTACATAACCCTTCCCAGCAGGCCCTTGGCAATTTGCATCCC
The DNA here is from genome assembly GCA_029692085.1 of Gymnothorax javanicus. Classification (NCBI taxonomy): domain Eukaryota; kingdom Metazoa; phylum Chordata; class Actinopteri; order Anguilliformes; family Muraenidae; genus Gymnothorax; species Gymnothorax javanicus. The sequence goes on from CM056201.1 coordinate 13,679,517, forward strand.
TGTAGCGCATTGGCCAAATGTGCGGTACTTCTGAAAAGAGCTGCCGACCACTGCTGGTTGATACAAGGCGGGGATTAAAACCTATATGTTTATATAGGTTCTTTCCGTGTGGGAATTTAAGAATCCTTGTTATTTCATCCCTGTAGGAAAAAGTCTGGGACATTTAGTTACTATACAAGCATCTCAGATAAAAGACAAGTGTCTGTTCATTAAAACGGTGAACAGAAATGTAGACTTTATCTTCAAATTCATTAACCACAGTGAAATGCTCAAATAGATGTAGGGATGAAAATGACTTTTGAAAGGCATGTTTACTTGAATGTATGTTCTTCTATGTACTTTTATTTTGTTATGAATTTTTGTTTTATTTTGCATTACATTTAGACTAAGGACCTCTGAACCATATTCATCTAGAAACTGCATTACAGACAAGATAGAAAACATTTGCATTTGGTGGATGTAACAGTGTAGTGTATTACCTTTCAGTGGATGTGTATGAGCTGTAATGATGTGAATCCAATTTTATCTAATGTGGTGAATCTGGCAGTGACTTAAACTTGAAAAAAATGCATGTTTAATTGATGAAATAAACATAATCAAACCATTTTGTTTTTATACATTTAGTTTTCTCTTCCACAATACACAACTCAGTCTTCATAGAATGGAAATAAGTATGGTCAAGAAAAGAATTGATGACCTAGTTATTGTTAATGTTTCAGGAATAAAAAAATGTAACAAATAGTATTAGATATTTGTATTTGATATCATTTTAAAAATTGTTGCTTTTTTTTGTCTCCTCTCACTTGCCATCCCCACTGGTTAATAATGATAAAACAAAAACACATAACATGCCGATTGTCACATGTCAACATGTATTTAGGATCAAATGTGATGCCAATTTCAGGTGTTCACATGCGATTAATGAAAAGTTATTGTGTGAAATTCTTGTTATTTCTGTAAGGGACTTTGGACTAATATGCAGATATTACCTTGAGAATAAAAATATGAGCTAGGCATCATGTATGACAGTTGCAAAAGTGAGATATGAGCTATACAATAGGTATGACAAACAGAACCTGCCACTGGGTATATGAGCTATATAGGAGACGTATACCTTGTATGTACATATAGGGCCCTATATGTGGAAATAAACAAGATAGAAAACATTAGGAGACCTATATAACCCTATATAAATGTGAATCCACATATATGTACCTGAAAAAATTTGGCCTATATACCATTTTTGTTTTTATATGTATATTACAATGCACCATGGTATGTGGAAAAAAAAAAAGAAATGCTAGTTATAATTCTCAGGAAAAAAAAAGTACTTGAAAGTATTTTGGACCCAACTCTGCCACTGATGTGATGCTACAGAAGCTCAGTGTTTTAAGTTGCAATTTCTAATAGACTTATTTAGATGATAATTCTTAGTTTAACTCTTTCAACCCCAGATATTCTAGCATCACTATACCCTTCAATAGGTACCAAACAGCCTCTGTAGAGGGCTGGTCATATATCTTGGACATTGTATCTTGGAACTGTTATCTCTGGAATCCCATTAAATGTAACCTGATATGTTCCAATCAATTAGTCAGATTGTTTGAATTTCCCTACAGGAACTTTGGGGTTGAAGGGAATATGTTGGTCAGCCCTCTGTAGAGGGCTGTGGGGTTGAAGGAGTTAAAAAGTGAATATCTTGGAAAAATGTTTGATTAACTATAAGCCCCCTTAACCCTTTGAGCGCCGAATACATTTTCCAGGAATTAAAAATGTTTAAAAAGTTATCTTGAGTTTGTTGAAAAGTCCCCTTAACCTTTTCATGTGAATAATTTTGTTTAAAAATGTAGTTATCCTGAGCTGGAGCTGCAGGGGAGCTCTTTTAAACAAGTTGCCACATGATAGGCTTTCAACAGCATCTGACTTTGATATCTTTCATCATAGGGCAACTATAGTTGCCCACGGCGCTAAAAGGGTTAAGACAACTTCAAGACTTCAGCCGAGCAACTGCTACACACTGAATAACTGTGCACATTTGGGTGACTAGTCAGGAGTCAAGAGTCAATTTATTGCCATTTACGTTAAGTACTGCATTGGAAATTAATGCAAAAGCTTAAAAACAGATTTACAAGAAACACATAAAAGACTAAATAGAAAAAGACAACAGGTTTAAAAAATAATTTAAAATAATAGTAATAATAATAATAATAAATAAATAAATAAATAAATAAACAAGCTCACATGGACTAATTGCTAACAACACTGTTCAGGCATGTGTGGACTCCTGTGGTACAGAATGGTTTACATGGATGCATCTACCTTTGCCTGTGAAGCATGTCCATGGCACATCATTGCACTTTGTTCTAGAACACCTGACACTAGAACGCTAGCTACCTCCGCCAGGGAGGTTATGTTTTTGCTTCCGTTTGTGCATTTATTTATTTGTCTGTCTGTTAGCAGGATATCTCAAAAACGGTTGCATAGATTTTAGCTAAGCCATGCAGGATGTTAAAGTAGCACAAGAGGAATTTTGGCATATCTAGGCCAAAGTACAGCGGAGATATAGGCCAAAGTTCAAATCCAGCTATGCTGGCGGAGGTATGGGCTCTTGCGAGTCCAGCTCTAGTTTACCGATGCTCCACCATCTGTTTATACAAGTGACCATACAGGCCTGGATATTGCCTTTTGCCGAATTCGAATAGTATTTAAAATTGTATTCACTGCAGGTAAAAAAATCTTACAAATACAAGAAATGGGCCATGGAAAGGACATCGCTTTGTCTTATAAAAAGAGCGAGAGAGATCAAAATCTCAAAGACAGGAACATTAAGGTTATTAAAAATAAGTTTCCATAAAAAATGAAATGAGAAAAAAAGCTCGGAGAGAGACATTCCCCTCTGCAAATCTCTCATTTTCTCATCCACTTAATCACAAAAGTTTCATATATCCAACCATTAATTAAAATCTAAATGAGAAAATGAGACCCTTTTTTCATTTCCCGATAGAGCAATTCAGTAAATTATGATAAATGCACTGCACTTCATTGTTTGGCGAAAAGAGTTTATCCCACCATTCTCAAAAAAAAAAAAAACAATGAAATATTAACATTTTCAGCAAGATTGTGAAAACAAGCAGAGGACCGGGTCTGCTGCAGAGCCATGTAGCAAACCAAGTCTAAATCATCTTACAGTACAGACTGAATGATTGTACACTGCATAATAAGCCACAGAATAGCCTATATACTGTATTTTCATGACAACACACTAGCTGCTGTTTTTTTTTTTTTTTTTTTTAATGAAACCACAAGTTTGATATTAATGCACATCCAGTGTTTTGTACCTTTTGCAAATGATGACGTGCAAATTTGGTCACAGAATTTCAACAAATACTCAAGAAAAATAAAAATGGGACACTGCTGGGTGCCTCCAGAATTGGAAATTTCTTTTTAACCCAATTGTTGGAAAAACACAGCAAAAACTGGATAATAAATGCTAACGCTGGAGATGCTCCTTCAGAAAAGTAAAGTGACCATTGCTAATTCAACTCTAACAGAGTACACTAAGAATCCAACTGAGACCATATGTACTCTGTAGGAGTTTGCAATATGGCAGCCATTATGGCCCAGGAGTTTGGAGGGGTTTTCTGAACAATACACTGATGGACTACGAGAGCGGAGACTGTGCCTTTGTGATTTATAGACTCTATGTGGAGAATGCTTCCTGAACAAACCTCGTTTCCCCAACAATTAAGGGGGAGCGGGGGAGAGGTAATTACCACAGTCGGTCTGAATGGTGTTCAGATTGGCTATGAAGCAGCTGCTGAATGATCTGGCCTGGAATGACCTGGCTGGCGGGAATACGAGTTTATTGCTTACGTACAGTATCAGCTGAGGCGGCAGGAATGGGGTCTCGGTATCGTGCCAAGCTTCCATCAGCTCTCCCTTTACCCTCGCTCTGGGAATGCCCAAAGCTACCGACGACATCGCTAAATATAAAGTAATAATATCCATTAACCCTCAGAGCGCTACATACAAATAGTGTTGCTCAATGATGTAAGACATCAAATTCAAAGCTGTTGAAAACCTATCATGTGGGGACTTGTTTGAAAGAGCTCCCACAAGTTGCCACATGATAGGTTTTCAACAGCAAAGGGTCATTTAATTTATAATTTTTTGAAAATTTATTTAAGGGGTTTAAGGGTTAACCAAGACCTGTTCCATCCATTTTGTCTTGCTATACATTCTACCAGCAAAGTTTGGAGCTTGGTGATTACATTTTGCGAATGCTAACAATCTAAGGAATAGACACACTTGGTTGCAGGTCTGATAAACTCAAAGAATGAGGAATGATGCTTGCAAGCCACAAATTTAGTCCCACAACCATAAAATCTGTGACTGGGCCAAACTGAATCCCCTAAAACTAACAGCTTCTCTAAAACAGACAGAAATGTAAAAGAAGAGGGCACATACCTCCGCCACGCCAAATACCTGTTCTTTTGGTTACAGAATACGCTCTGGATCACTTCCAAAATTAAATCAACTCTTCCTTGAACTACCACGCATCATCCTGCCAAATTTTGTGCCAAACTTTTCATAAATTTTTAAGTTATCCTGTTAAAAGACAAATGGACAAATGAAATTGCTCATAGCCCGAGGACATGCCAAAATCCTGAAGGTCAAAGGTCACGGTTCCATTAATTGGTGACCTTGACCTTGCCCTTGAGGCTAGAAACGTCATTTTCAACAGGTCTAAACTAGATGCCAGTGCCAACAATTTGGAATGAAATGTGGCCAGTTGTTTTTGCTGGAAATTCCAAACTAACAGTCAGACAAACAGACAAACTGAAGCGATCAACAGACGTGCAGAAATTGTAGATTTTGGCATGTAACAAACAAACAAACAGGAATGAAAAACATAACCTCCTTGTCGAAGGTAACAACATGGGGGAGATTCTACAATGACCTTAAAACCTTAGTTCACATCAGAGGGTCAAAGACAATCAATTAACTGACAACCAATGAATAAACCAATTAATCAATCACAACATGCTCTAGATGTTATGCCAGAATGCTTCACTGTCGATGTATAAAAAAGGAAATCCACATACTGTACTGTATGTACACTCCAGCTTTGTTATTTTGAGGCCATTTTTTGAGGAATTATAAACAATTGCTGAGTCTGGCAGCAATTCTGTCCGGGGGAAAAAAAAGACCCACGCTGCTTACGATTGTGATGTTCTCACAGAAGGGCAGGTCTGTGCTCGTGCATCAAGCTGACAGTGTCGAGTCCTGGGAAGATTTCTCAGAGAAAGGAATGTTTCAACACAGGCACACAGCAGCATAAAGCGTTAGCAGCATCTTAAGTTAACGGCAGTGGTTACCCAAACAAAGGCCTACTAAATAAATACCACAAAAGAACACTTGGACCGTAGAGGTCTGGGTTGGGGGGACCTTAGAAAGGTACAGAGGCACAGACTAGATCAGGATATGGTCTAAGAGAGATGAGAGCTAATGGTTGCCACTCTGTTTTTACCAAAGGTAGCATCAATAGCATCAGGTCTTCCATTGTTCGGATTCTGGCAGCTCATATGATTCTCTCTTCTGTCACATCTTAGCTATACTTTCCCTGAATTGAAAAATCATTCATGGTCTGTGTTCACATGGGCAGGGTTTCCACAGCCTTCAATTTTACACGGCAGTAACTCATCTTTTAGAGCCTAAACAGTTACCCGAGCAGGACAGTACTGAGAAAAGATCGTGCCATGTGGCTCTGATATATGATAAGAGATTCACTGAAGCGGGGCTTTTTGCTGAATTAAGGAAAGTGATGGAAAGCCCATTACAGATTGCGCTGGCGGTACAGTAACAGCACACAGACGGCCGTCCGCACAACTCATTGTGCTCTGGCAGGGCCTGGTCTAGCTGGATACGGTCGGGTGGCACGAGGATGCAGTACCTGCCATCTCGTCTCCGACCCTTTCCGCGACTCCCTCCACAAGGCCCAGCGCTCACCCAGCCCCTCTTTTGCCCGCTCGCATTCGTACAAATATGAAATATGACTCAATTACAGGCGCCACACGTTGGCTTCGCATTCCGTTGGTCCAGGAAAGAAGTGATGGCGGGAAGCCGGTGCGGACGAATATTAATCACTGTGGGGACGACGGGAGGCCTACATCCTCGCCGGGCCACAGCTGCCGGGCCCTCAATCACAAACTCACAAGCCCCCCGAGCTTCCAGACAGAGCCGAGAGTTACAAGCTTATGGGCCTAAACAGAGGGAGCCACAGCCACCATAGCTGCTGCTGAGGCTCAACTACAAAACCACAGAACAAGTCATATTTCAGTCTGTGAAAATGTACATTTCATTACTGCTTTTTACTGGGATATTGGTAGTGTGAAGTAGATAGGTGTATACGGTGACAGCTGCTCAGCTGAAAATAGAGGAGGCACAAAAAATCCCATTGACTGTTCATTAGTCTTGATTTGTTTTCAATAATTTTTCTTAATTAACAATGCATTGGCTCTTAAAACACTCAACGCTATCAGGTGAAGCCAGGGCTCTATGTTATGGGAAGACAAGAAATGGAACTCAGAAAACAGAGTCATTTGTCGTTTTTTCGTGAAGCGCACTTGGCAAATAAAAAACCTATTTGTCTGAACTGCATTTATTTTTTTAATTGCCCTTGCATTCCAAGCCGTGTGTTCATCTGCCAAATGAATTATTCTCATCGTTGGAAAGCTTGTTTTTTAAGGAAAATGATTGAAAATGGGTCAAAACTTATTGTTGGTTTAAAGGGATTTTTTTGTGTCTTTTCTATCTTTAACTCAACAGTAGCCCCTGGGGGGAGTTTCAGAAATTCTGATTGGATGAAACTGGATGGCCACAGAAACCTGGGGGTCCAGAAATCATTGTTATGTCCCAGCAGTTTTGATCAGTCAATAACAGTAGCAGGGACACATTTATCCTGTTTGAATCCAAGCAGTATCTAAAGTGCCCTATACCCTGTGTACTAGCGATTCTGTCTCTACAGTATTCTGTGCAGTTTACTGTATACTCCGTACTGTTTTCCATCTATACTGCTCTTGTTGTTGTCCTTTAATTCTTTAGCGGCCTTGCTGATGTGTTGCTTTTGTCAAGTTCAAGAAAAATGTCAACAAAACTGTCCTTCCTGAAAAGTGTTCCCAAATGCTCTCAGAGAAAACCTGAAAATTAAAGACATCACTTGAGGATTTGTGTAAACTACAATCACAGAAGATTTCACTAACTTGGCAAATTTTGCAAACAGTGTTATCAACCAGTGTTCTGCCCCATCCTTACGTTGCCACTGCCTGGAGCTACAGATGCCACTGCTTGGGATGCTTTAATAAATTTTAATGGACTGTAATTGAACATTATTAATTAGCTTGCCAATGAAGGATGGGCTCCCCCACTATAGCCGGGGTCCTCCTGAGATTCCTTCCCACTGGGGAGTTTTTCTCACCACTGTTTGAGAATTTTTCTCCCTACTGGGAGTTTTTTTTTTTTTTTTTTTTGCCTCATTTGCTATAGTGGGGATTAGGCTGGGCTCTGCCCCTTTTGGCTCTGCAAAGCGTCTTTGTGACAGTCTGTCTGTGAAAAGTGCTATACAAATAAAACTGAATTGACCTGAATCAGTGGACTTGTTAACTGTCATGGATGGGTGCAAATTCAGACAAAGCGGACAGAGCGGAAGCCCAGGGATCATTAGCTCTGGCACTCAAATCTGATTCCAGCCCTCGCTTTCTTTCCCCTTATGCAATTAATTCAGGCCTTCATTGTGCCTAAATTACAGCAGAAAGTAGTGAACTGAAATACCCTCACAGTGCAGTTCAGGCTTTTATTGTGCCTAAATTACAGCAGATTGCAGTAAACTGAAATACTCACAGTAGATTCAGGCTTTCATTGTGCCTAAATTACAGCAGATTCCTGTAAACTGAAATACCGACACAGTGCAGTTCAGCTTTTATTTTGCCTCTTGTTCAATGAAAGCAATAACTTGCTCGAACCGGAGCAATTAAAAAGCTGTTTGATTTATGCTCCTGTGGCAATGCTCATTTAACTAAATCCCCAACACAAGTACCAGTGGCAGGGAAAGTGGTCCTGTTTCGTTGTGGTGAGATGATTAATCTTCGCTAATGATGAATGTGTATATGTCCTCATGCATGTGTGCTCTGTGTGTGTTTGTGTTTATGCGTGAGATGTGCACATATGGGTTTATTTGATCGTGCATTTCCTTATCCGTTGTGTACTTGCATGCATGCGCACGTGTGTGTGTGTGTGTGTGTGTGTGTGTGTGTGTGCGCGCTAGAGTGGGCGTATTGGTCTCCATGTGCTATGTGTCAGTGTGTTTATTTTTCCGTGCCTGAGCGTCTGTAGGTGTGTGTAAGCGTTCATGTGTGAACCCAGGAAGATGTGATTGGTCATATTTGCCTGGAGCGTGCTCAGATGGAGGAAGTATTTATTTGAGTTTGTCAAGATAACAACTGGTCAGCTTTCAGAGGGCAGTTCAGCCTGCACAGAGTGATGGTCAATTACTGCACTCATGTAAGAGTCTGAAAATAACACTTATGATTCCAATATACAGTCTTAGGCATCATTTAAAAATGTAAACAATACTGTGTGTGTGTGTGTGTGTGTGTGTGTGTGTTTGTGTGTGTGTGTGTGTGTCTGTGCTCGCATATTTTTGAACGTGCTACAAAGTGAGAATCAAAAATTATTATTTATTTTTTTCCCTTCAGAGAGGGGGCATTTTTGGGAAGAGAACTACAAAGGCAAATTGTGCCTGATCAGTTAAGATTAGGAGTAAGGTTAGAATTAGGTATTGGTTAAGGTTAGGGTAAGGGTTTGGGTTAAGGTTAGAATTAGGGTAGGTTAAGGGGTCCTCAGGGTTAAGTGTAGAAATAACCATAATAATGTAAAAACTAAGAAATAAACATACTCAACGTAATTTTAACCTCATAAAATGTAGTATTTTGATACAAATTTACATGGTTGCCATCGAAATGACACTTTAATGACAAAATCTGAAAATATTTTGTGGCACTGATATTTCAATTCCCATGGTCAGATTTCACTCAAATTAGTCTCATATGAAAGGTTTAAGATAGTTCTATGAAATGACATAGGATTTTTTTGTTTGGAACATTTATGAATACTTAATGAGCTCTGTTATGTAACCATAACGAAAATCGCTATCATCAACTTGTTTCATTTTCAAAATTAACCCCCAAGGGATGCACCTATCTAGAAAATCCTAGGTCAGTTCACAGATCTCCAACAGATACAACTTCAGTTCAAAATTCAAGTCAATCAGATGAATATTAATGATTTTATGAATGCCACAAGGTTGGAAATCAGTCAAAATTGTGATTTTAGGTCATTTGCATTTAGAGTCACAAGTAACAATTGAGGCAGAGGAAAAAACATAGATTCTTGGTGTTTACTGGCATCTCTCTGCATTCCTTTATTTATTTTATTTATTTTATACGAAAATCAAAAATATTGAAATTTTCGGAAAAAAAAATTAGAATTTTTTACCCTGAAGACCCCTTAAGGTTAGGGTTAGGGTTGGGTTAGGCATGCGTTGCTTTTTCTTAAGATTAGGGAAAGACACAGAAAGAATGAATGGAAGACAATACAAAGTCCTCACAAAGATATAAGCACAAGAATGTGTGTGAGTGTTTGAGGCAGTGAGAAAGGATGATCGCCATTTCATTTTCAGTGCTAGCAAAATGATCCTATCGTATAATGTGAAGTACAAGCATGGTAAAAGAAAAAAATAATTCATTGGAGAGCTGCATAAATGTCATGAATGTATTCCATGTTCATATAAAACTGTACATAGAGAGGCAAAGACAAATGATGCTCTACACCTGCATGACAGACAGCTTCGCTCCAAGCACTAATGAGACGTTTTCTATAGAGGAACCCCACAGTATTAGACTCATTTTGGGGCCACGTATCCTATCCTTTTTTTTTTGTCCCCCACTTTTGTATGCTGCTAACCCTGGCCTGAGAGGCAATCATTCAGTAGCAGGTTGTACTGCAGTTTTACCCTCCCCTCTGGAAAATCTCCTACAACGATAAAACACCCACACAATACCCAATGAAATCCCTTACAGGCACATCCCTTCAACAGCCTCATAGCCTGTTGAAATTAGATTCAGACATCGAACAAAAAACTTCACAGTATTGCAAACCTGTCTCCGCGGATACGTGTGATCCAGAGATCACGTTGTAAGCGAGGGTCACGTGGCTGGATGCGCGTCCATTTTGTCATTTGTTACATCATCTGATAAGTCCCCATGGTCAAGGAATCCAATTTTCCCGCAATAAGCCTCGGCTTTTCTGGTCTTTTGATTTCTAATTAAAGAAGAGACGTCGTTTCTAATAAGAGCTCATTTAAACGCATCAGATTCTGTGAGGAAACCCAAAAGGGCGAGAGCCAACTTTTCAGAGAAAGGCTAAAACAGCTCTTTTGTAATACCTTTTGTACATTTTTCATCGGAAAAAAAGTCCAAATCTTGGAATCTTCAACCCCAACACAAAGGGTCCTAAACTTTATTTTTAGAAACTGTCACCCATCAGCAGTTAGCTATTACCTTTGACAGGGTTCTAACACCTCAAATTAAAGGACAATTGCAGCATTTTCAAAGTACATTTTTTTAGGGTTATCCTGAGAGCTGGGGTACATTTACATTACATATTTATCAAACTACTCAGTCAAATAGCAATTTATTATGAAGGTTATGCAAGTAACATTACAATTTCAAACAGTCTTGAGCACTTTATTCAGAATCCAAGCACTTTTAAACATTGAAAATGCCACGTTAAATTAAAAAAATTCTCAAGGATTAACAATAACCGAAAGAGCCCATTGTGGAGGGTCCCTTCCACTGCACATATTAGCATAGCCAGGTGGACTGCAGTCTAATATTTTGAACTATCTAAAAAAATCCCACAACCCATTTTGGGTTCCCAGCCCGAGTTTTGGAAACACCGAACGAGGAGGTACCTTCTCTCCGATTTTGAATTCGACAAACGAGATGAATTCAGTGGTGAAAAACAGCTTTTTTTTTCTAATTGTGATCCCTAGCAAAAATTCAGTTTCTCCTCCGTGTGCACGATTCTGAGAACGTACTCCATGCTTTAATCACATCGCGCATTGACAACTGCACTGTAAACCTTGGTAAGTGTGATACACAATTTTTTTGTGGAAGCCGATTACCTAAAAAAATTGTGTACACCAACTTAATGATCTTGTGTTCACAGCACTTAAACATGTGGTAAGAATAACTTTTACCTCATGTTCTTTAACTCTTTCAACCCCAGATATTCTAGCATCACTATACCCTTCAACCCCACAGCCCTCTGTAGAGGGCTGGTCATTATCTGGACATTGTATCTTACTGTTATCTCTGGAATCCCATTAAATGTAACCTGATATGTTCCAATCAATTAGTCAGATTGTTATTTTCCCTACAGGAATTTGGGGTTGAAGGGAATATGTTGGTCAGCCCTCTGTAGAGGGCTGTGGGGTTGAAGGAGTTAAGCATCGTCACAACAATGCAATTAAGTTTTTTTGAGGTAATAGGTTTCCACAAGACATTTGAGTTTATCACATGATCTGGGTTTACAGTGTGTAACTCTGCTGATGGGGTTCATTCAGTCCTTTCTGCAGCTCGGCGCATAGCCAGGACTGACCAGAGGGGGCGTAGCTCTTTAAAACTCACACTCATCCACTGGTTTAGCATGGTCAGGCTAATATCTCTAACATCTCTGACCTCTTACCCCCATTCTCCTCTTCAAGAGCAAAAATCACTCAGGTCTCCAGGCCAATCGCTTTTAACCATCTCTCGATCTCGATGGAAGCAGGGCGATCGCGGCCCATGACCTGTGGAGCAGCCGACCCCTGAGCATCAGGTCTGTCCCCTCTGTTGACATCATTTAAACCCATTGACTTTGTGTCCTCTTAATTACGCAGGCATTGCAGTTAAGATCATCTTATCTTCTGTCTGCCTCCCGTTAATTTTAACCCGAGGAATTTAGTGTTCTATCAGCCATGTTTTCTTATTATGTTTCAGCTTAGCCCCTTAAACTGACTTTTGCACATAAGTTTTCCCTGAAGACTGAACATTAAAAAAAAAAACAAAACAACTTTTTTTCATATTGAAGGACAATGTCACATACATATTTGGAATCTGCTGGTTGCAGCGCTTCACTGAAGCTACACACTTAAATAGAGAGAAGCCCAGGATGCCATGTTTTAATGGCCACAGCATTACATCAAATGGAAAATATCTAGATCTTGAACATAATTTTACACACATTTCTTTGTAATTCAGCAGGACAAATTTAGGATCACTGGAAACGACGAGGATCTAAACTAGAATTTAAAATGGGCCTGTAGTTCCTCAGGTTTGAATACGGCAGCTGCATTTCACGGACCCAAGTACTCATCTGTACGTTTTATTGGGTTACCGTGAACCGTCTTTGTCCCATATTTTTACACCGTTAATCCATATTTTTATGCCACCATGCAATGTTTTTAAGCACTTTAGTCAACACACATTTTAAAAGCGCTATATAAATAAACGGATATGACTGCAGAGGAGCCCCGCACGATTGATAGCTAATCGACGCTGCCACTCTCCCACATTCTGCGCTACACTCGTCTTCTGTTCTCGTCCTCCTCCGTCTCTCCCTCGTTCCATCTCCCCCATCTTTCTCATTACACGGACAGACAGGCACACCCCGTTCAGTGAAACTGATGGGCTCGGTGCCTTAAATCAGCCCTGTGTAATGAGGGGCATTAATCTGGAGTAAGGGGGGGGGTCATCCTTCACAGAAATGGAGAACTCGTTGCCCTCTCCAGTGCAGTGGGCACAGTTTCAAATGGGCGTAGATAAGGTTTATGGTGACAAGCCAGGCCTGAGAGCACAGCCACTGCCAGTGATAAGATCTATCTTTATTATTTTTCAAATGATTTCATGTATTTATTGTTATTTCCATCATTTCTTGTATTTCCCCTTTGTTTTCTCATGTTCCATTCTGTTAGCATCTGCTTTTGCTTTCTCCTGCACTCGCCCTCTCTTTCCAGTGTGTCAATAGTCTAGTTCATTCCCTTGTTTGTAGCCACTCCCCTTGTCACGTTCTCCATACAGACAAATGTCGAGCAATTTATTTAGAGGCTAAGCAAATACGTTTGAGTGTACAGTAAAATTTTATCAGAGAATCATCATTATTAAAAAAAAAGATCATAAATTACACCAGGAATCTGATTATGTGGCCATCGCGACCTGTGCTACATGTGCATAAGTATATTAAATGCACAGCGCGTTTGCAAATGCTGCCCAAATTAAAAATCACGCAAACTACGTGGACTATGCAGAATTATAAAACAGCCTTTAGAGCAAAAGATCCCGCTACATACATGCAAAGACATTTTTCTCTTAATCCCATGGGGTACAGAACGAGGAGCTGAATGCTCACAGCATTCAACCCAATCCGAGCGACGCAGTAAAATTGGCCAGCCACAAATAAGCACCCGAGGACCAGATCCAGAGCTGAGAGTAGCGCCTTGCTCGAGGATAATGTCAGTAGTACAGCAAAACCTGACATGCATGCTATTAAACAGTACTCCCAGCACCATGCACACTGCTCTACCCACGGCGACTCATAGCTCCCTTGTCACAGAAATATTGATTGTAGGGAATTTAATGCGCATACAAAATTTTCCGCTTCGCAGCTGTAATGTGACTGTCCAACAGAGGTTTGCATATAAATGAGGCTCCTGTCAGAGATCTCAGAACATTTTAAAGAGACTCAGTAAAATCTTATAGCCAATAATCTTTACGCACGACGTGTTCCCTTCTGGCAGCTTGCCTCGTTATAAATGTGGCGGGAATCCGCGACACCGAACACTCATTACGGAACTGAATGATCAAAACGGGCCCCATTTACATTCATTCACTTGTAGGCCTATAAGGTACTCGAGACAGGTGATATTTTTTCACCAAGTTCCATTTACACAACTCGGCAGCATAAGCCCCCTGTCCACACATACAGCAGGCCACTTTTTTTTTTCTATTTTTCCCCCATACAAGTTTGGTCTTAGATGTTCATTTTTTTCTGTTTGCTTCTGCATTAGTCGGTCAATAGAGAGGAATACAGACGTGATCTTAAACAATATTTTTTCAAAAATATTATGCTTATGAGAAATGTTATGATTTCTTAAAGACTTTTGTTTGCGGCTAGGATAATACCTGAAACCTAGTGGTTATAACGGTTGTTTCTATACCACGGCAATAGTGCAACATGTTCACTGATAAGGAGAGGGTGTCATTACACAGAGATGGACTGTAATTGGACAGTTAGTAACAGGGTTGCTTGAGCCAATACTCGAGCTGAAAATGCAAGGACAATACAGGGCTTTGCATCAATGTCTTTATTCACTCCACAGAATGTAGCTTCACTGCCAGACACTGACTTGTTGAGCGATAGCTTCATCCTCACTGGGCAATGAGTGGGATTCACTCTGTAGCCGCTTTCACACTGGACGCGAAATGAATTTTTCGCATGACAGATTACATTAAAAGTCAATGCAAAGACGCGAAACGCGTGTATTCGCTTCTTTGCATTGACTTTGAATGTAATCTGTCGTGCGAAAAAATGCGTTTCGCGTCCGGTGGGAAAGCAGCTTGTCTCTCTTGGGCTCTGGCGATCACAGACCCCCCCAGCCAGTGCTGAGTGATCAGCCGAAAAACGGCCCAGAGGAAAGGGTTATTAAATCAAATGAGAAAGTGCCCCATCAGCAATGAAATGGCGGTACGGAGAGAGGAAATCAGTGGTCTTCACTAAATGAGCAGGCCCTTGTAATTGCTGACTCGTGGAATCAAAGATAAGGGAAAGTAGAGATGAGGACAAGCCATTCAGCTCAGTCCAGCCACCTGATTTAGCTAAACGATAGAATAAGATGTGGGGTAAATTATTCTTCTGTATTTGAATAATTATAGTTATTTAAGGGCAGTGGGCAGCCACAGTGCACCTGGGGACTAACTCCATTTCTAAAGCCAGAGTCTTGGACAGGGACACTGGTGGGAGTGTTCCTATGGAGCATGTCTCTCTAATGCCAGAGCCTTGGTCAGGGAAACTGGTGGGAGTGTTCCTATAGAGCATGTCTTTCTACAGCCAGAGCCTTGGTGAGGGACACTGGTAGGAGTGTTCCGATAGAGCATGTCTTTCTAAAGCCAGAGGCTTGGTCAGGGACACTGGTGGGAGTGTTCCTATAGAGCATGTCTCTCTAAAGCCAGATTCTTGGTCAGGGACACTGGTAGGAGTGTTCCTATAGAGCATGTCTTTCTAAAGCCAGAGCCTTGGTCAGGGACACTGGTAGGAGTGTTCCTATAGCAGCATGCCTCTCTCAGGGAAAGCCAGAGCCTTGGTCTTGGTCAGGGACACTGGTGGGAGTGTTCCTATAGAGCATGTCTCTCTAAAGCCAGAGCCTTGGTCAGGGACACTGGTGGGAGTGTTCCTATAGAGCATGTCTCTCTAAAGCCACAGCCTCGGTCAGGGACACTGGTGGGAGTGTTCCTATAGAGCATGTCTTTCTAAAGCCAGAGCCTTGGTCAGGGACACTGGTAGGAGTGTTCCTATAGGGCATGTCTTTCTAAAGCCGGAGGCTTGGTCAGGGACACTGGTAGGAGTGTTCTTATAGAGCATGTCTTTCTAAAGCCAGAGCCTTGGTCAAGGACACTGGTAGGAGTGTTCCTATAGAGCAAGTCTTTCTAAAGCTAGAGCCTTGGTCAGGGACACTGGTAGGAGTGTTCCTATACAGCATGTCTATCTAAAGCCACAGCCTTGGTCAGGGACACTGGTAGGAGTGTTCCTTTAGAGCAAGTCTTTCTAAAGCTAGAGCCTTGGTCAGGGACACTGTTAGGAGTGTTCCTATACAGCATGTCTATCTAAAGCCACACCCTTGGTCAGGGACACTGGTAGGAGTGTTCCTATAGAGCATGTCTTTCTAAAGCCAGAGCCTTGGTCAGGGACACTGGTAGGAGTGTTCCTGTAGAGCATGTCTCTCTAAAGCCAGAGCCTTGGTCAGGGACACTGGTAGGAGTGTTCCTATAGAGCATGTCTCTCTAAAGCCAGAGCCTTGATAAGGGACACTGGTAGGAGTGTTCCTATAGAGCATGTCTCTCTAAAGCCAGAGCCTTGTTCAGGGACACTGGTAGGGGTGTTCCTATAGAGCATGTCTCTCTAAAGCCAGAGCCTTGGTCAGGGACACTGGTAGGAGTGTTCCTATAGAGCATGTCTTTGTAAAGCCAGAGGCTTGGTCAGGGACACTGGTAGGAGTGTTCCTATAGAGCATGTCTTTCTAAAGCCAGAGGCTTGGTCAGGGACACTGGTAGGAGTGTTACTATAGAGCATGTCTCTCTAAAGCCAGAGCCTTGGTCAGGGACACTGGTAGGAGTGTTCCTATAGAGCATGTCTCTCTAAAGCCAGAGGCTTGGCAGGGACACTGGTAGGAGTGTTCCTATAGAGCCCTTGATCAGGGTTGTAGTAGAAAAACCCTTGGTTGGAAGAGGGTTAATTTGGTGTTTTTCATGCTTAGAGTTGTTAATTTCTCTCTTTAGCCAAATGTTACATAGAAACATCCATTCATGCTATGAAGAATTCAAGTAGTATAACATTTCAAACGGATCAAATTAGACAATGAGGAAATAAGTAAACCCCAAATTAGGCTGCTGGACACAACTGTTTCAAGTTCAGTCAAAAAAAACTTCATGAGAACTTAATTAGATTAACACAACACAAAACTGATTTGACACTTGACCATTTGCTTTACCATTTGCAAATAAATTTGTCATGATGTGCCAATTAGTTTTCACCAATCAGGAGTCAACTACATCTTTGATTGGTTACAATGTTTTCTCTCCTTTTATGCTGTTATTTCCAATATATCGCAATGACGGATTGGTATTTTTTTTATTCTCAATGGCAAACATTGATATTCTCTATTAACTCGTGAGTTAAGAGGGCAAATAACTGCTCTAAACATTAAATGCACTTATGACAAATTAACAGTTTGTTAAAATCCTGCGATTAAAATTGTGGTTGGAACAAAAACCAGCATACACTGTGGGTCCCCAGGAACGACGTTGAAGACCACTGCTATAGAGCATGTCCTCTGGGTTGAGAGGAAATTAGAGTATCGAGAGGAAACCCATTCAAACATGGGGAGAACATGCAAACTCCACACAGAGAACACTCACAGACTTTATATCGCGGCAACAGCAAGCCCAGTCTCATCTCGATGCATCATATAATGCCACTACCAAGTTTACGCTAGGTTAAAACGAACCCCACTCTCCCTAATCTATAGCCCTTAACCCAAACCCTAACCCAGAGCATCAAATAAGGACGCTAAAAGGCTCCTTTTGCGTCGTATATCGACGCTTGGTCAGGTAGCGTCATTATATGACGAGTGAGAATGAGATTGTGTTGCAACAGCAGTAACCACTACACCAGTGTGCCACCTCAAAGTCTTTGTAAAGAAATAGTTCCTGTTTTGTAAATTCCCTTTAGCTATCCTCTCCATCTTTCCCATTTTAGTGAAGAATGTCACTTAAAGTAAGTGATATTATTCAGTGATATTACCTTTTAAATCCAATTTGTGAAAAAGTAAAATTTCTGCTAAATTTCCCCCAAGCTATTTTTGAAACAGTACTGTCATTCACGGACACACACACACACACACGCACACACACACACACACACACTCATCCTGTTCATTCCCATTATGCAGTAACTAATAGTACAATTCATGGCCTGGCTGCCTTAGCCCTTTGACACAATCACCCTGGGGCCAGTAATGGTTTTCACAGCTGGACCTACAGGACAGTGCGGGCACCAATCAAACGATGTCTCAAATGGCCCCAAAGCAAACTGAGCCACTTGAGACTGAAGGTGCACCAGTAAGCATGAAATTTTACCCATTTAACTTCAGTAACATGCCACTCTACACAAATGAACAGGACAGCTGTCCGGAGTGGCTGGATTCTCCGTTAACGCTCTCTAATACTGGGTTGTTCCACATCTAGTCTTACATGCACAGCTGTCAACGGTAAATGTCAAACATCCACAAAGTCCGAGATAGTCCCGAGTGCAGGGATCAGCAGCAGGGTGAAGTGAATTTAAAAACTCCTGGTCAACAGGGAGAGGCTGTGAACCACAATTCCCCTGAGATCAGTGGAACAGAAAGATGCGGAAAACATTTCAGCTCCCGGCAGTGAGTGGCCTCCAGTGCTGTGATGCCAGACCTTTTCGGTCATTCGCTCCTTGTGACGGATGGCCTGAACTGGATGGCTCGCTAACAGAAAAACTCATTATTTCTCTCATTTAGAAGGCACTGTTACCCCCCGTGACTTTCAGTTGACTGAAATCAGCTTTGAGGAATGTGGGGTTAGGGGCCCTGCTCAAGGGCCCAACAGCTGTGTTGATCTTGTTGTTGCACTTGGACTGGAATCAACAACCCTCTGAGTAACAGTGTAGCACCTTAACCTAATCCATACCGTAGCTGCCGTCAGAGGGAGTATGGCACTGCTCTCATCTCGCCTTTAAGCCACTACATCTGCAAACCTGTTCCCATTTATGTTTCCGAATTAACAACTAAGTCTTAATTTGTTCACGTGCAAGGATCAATCCGTATCTATTTCCCCGCAGCTTGCATTATTGTTCATTGCCATAATTATCAAGCATTTTCCTATCCACATTAGTGGTAGACCTAACACAAAATGTAAAAGTCTTACAAAGCCTCTGAATTCACGCAGTTCACAAAACGATATTTTTTTCTGAGTTCCGTCAGATCTGCCTGATAAGCCTAATAAACTTTCATAAAAATGCGGTTTTGCTGACTCCGGTCCACATGTTGAGGCTGCTCATGTAAAAATAAAACTCTGTCTTCAACCAGTGACATTACCAAAATGCAGGTTAACACTCAACCTATTTCTGAGTAAGAATCAGGTAATAGATTGAATGAATTTACTGAGCAAATGGGCTTCCAATAAGCTGCGTAGCCATCAACGATTAAGACATACAGCTTTGTGTCCAGGAGTAAGGCAACAATATGAGATCGCTTGGACAGCAATTAACAGAAATTTCTCGAAAATCCATCTTTAAAGAGAATGTAATGTAGTAAACGCTGCTGAAAGTGGTATTTCGACAAGGTTTAGATTTCGTTTAATTAGATAATTGCTGTTCCAGGAGCTGGACAGTAAAGATCTCAAGTCTGACTTTGCTACCTTGAAAGTTTGATGCATGGCATGCATATCAAATGATTTTAAATGCATGCCATGCATCGAACTTTCAAAATCCACTAATAACCAATTTACTAAATTATTCAATGACCAATGCTTCGACGTAAGAAGCGTTGGTTATTTAATAAATTAATCATTATCGCTTGGCACAGCAACCAGTGTACAATTACGCTTCCCTGCAAATGCAACCTATTCTTTGAAACGCTGAAAACATTGTGATTAAGCGCAATATTAAAATAAATGAGGTTGCACTGCTGAAAAAAGTCTAGACCAGGGGATGGGATTCAGGGAAAGCACTGGGTTAATTACTATTATTTTTTGATTATTATTATTTCATTTTTTTGTATCCACACAATATCACTATAAAGTTCATTGCCAATGTTACCCTTCAGTGGTCTGTCATTTTTAATACTTTCTTAATAATCACAGGCTTATATATTGGTCTTGATTATTCAGTAACTAAATTGTGTGATTATTAGTCAAGCAATCTTGAACAGGAACAGCTTGAAAGCTATTATGTGTTTAAGGGTCAGAGGCTCATGGCACATCATTTGAAAATCCCGTAACGCTGGCGTTACCACTAGGGGGATGTTGGGCTTTAGAAAGTTAAATACAAGATTACAGGCTGTGTGTTTCACGTGGCAACATGAAGCACAGTATTGGATCAGTGCAGCAGAACCAAGGCAGAACACAAACTCAGCCTCGCATCATTATTACCGCGCCCCGTAGTATCCGAGGGAGGTATTGGTTTGAGTTCCTTGTGTTTGTTTGTTTCTGTGTTTGTTCGTTAGCAACCTAGCGCCTACAATATTGCTGCAATCATTTCTGAACTTGGTACACAAGTTGGCCGTGGTCCAGAATACATGCAATTTAAATTTGGAGAAAGTACAGTGAAAAAAAATGGCAAAGAACACAAAGATAAAGGCCAAAGACAGTACAAAAGTAGTGAACCGCTTGCTGGGGTGAGGTATGCTGTGCCTGGCAGCATTTGTTAATTAACATTTCAAATCACCACGGTGAGATGTCACAAAGATGGTATGTAAACTTTGCAATGGAGCACAATTTTGGTTCAGAAAGTAGAAGTCTATCCCAGTGTTCTGTTTCCACCCTCCGACATTTGATAATACAGTATAACAACCTTTCTTTCCAGAGGTTGAAGTAACGAGCAAAATAAGGTGGCAACTGATAGGAAGTAAAACATAGCCGAACTGGTACTTTCTGACCCCTGAAATGTCCATCTCTGTGCATATGATAACAATGATCTTCAGAGAAAACCGTAATGCTCATGTAACAATCTACTTTTGGCAAGTGATGGCAAAAGTGTTGAAAAATAATGACTTTGAACTTTGAAATAATGAACCAAACATCTAAAAAAATCTACTGTTTGAATTAGGACAGTCAAATCATTTTGGACATGGACTCTGAGCCCTCACCAAGCCGTAATGAGAGTGGACAGCTGTAACATGTACTCTGTTAGAGCTGAATCAACACCGGTTATTTAACCACGCCGAGTCATCCTTCCATTTCCGGTAAAGGCCAGGCATTGGTCTCAGCTGTTTAGACGGGTGTCACGGTGTTGCTTCAGACAGGCGTGTGACTGGCTGTGACACCACCCACAAGATTGAGACGGCCATCCAGTCATGGCCGCTGATTCTAAGGAAGGGAACGTCAATGGTCATCCAGGCCAGGGCAGCAGGGTCTAAATAGACGTGACACCATGACGCAGTGAATCACTCAACACTCATTTCCAACAGTCATACGGGCTTCCTGTCTTCACAGCAGGGCTCTAAACTTCGAAAGTGACAAGACTGAGGCGTTATCATCGTATACTGTAATAGCTCAGATTACTGAAATGGACATTGTGATGCAGCGACATCTTAGAGAAGCGTTAAAACGTGGTACGAACTCCAGTCCGCTTCAACCAAAGTCTTTAAGTACAAGTATATTGATACTGGAGCAAAGAATGCTGCCGCTTCGACTAAAATTTTGCATTTAAATGCAATGCGGCTAAACTTCAATAGAAGTAGTGTTTTTATCAAACAGTGCACTATTACAAGGTTTGAGCATGTCTGTGAAGAACTGTGATATCATATACCAAAAGAGACATTGTCATTCGGTTGAAAAAGTCCACTTCAAAGGTCTAAGGTATTTATAATTAATTGAACTTAAAGAGCTTAAGTCATTAATTCAATGAAACTCTTATTGAGCAATTTTCTTTGAAAGAGAAATTATGCATTTTTTACTGAAAACATATTCTTGTGTGGAATTCCACAGGGGTCATCCTGAGGGATGCATCAATGAAACTTCTCAGTTAGGAGGTGCTGATCTCGGATCAGGGGTCCTGGCCCATGCCTCATTCTTATCAAATGTAAACTAAAAGTCTTTTGACTGATTCTAGATCAGTGCTCTTTGTCTAGCTTGTTTTACAAAATAGGCCATATTTTTTTTCATGTTATGTCACACTCCATCTGCTAACTGAGGGAATTAGTTTGAATTCGGGAAAATTACAGAGTGAGGAAATTAGTTCTAATTTATGAGGAAGAGTAATGGGGAAACGAGCTGTTTTTGGATAATTCTGTTTATCAGGTGGTGGCAATGATTTCAATTCTCGAATAAAAATTACTTGTTGATAAAATTATCTGTCCCCCCCACCACCCCAGCCCTATACTCATTTCCCAAAATTTGTAGGCGGATTCAAAAAGGCAGAACAATAATACAATGAAAAAACTTCAACTGAAAGCAAAGCTTTTCCATTCAAAGTGGAATTCATATTCTGTGGTCTCATTTGCATGCATAAATATCCTCGGGCATGTTTAAAAAGCCTTCTGTGAAATGCTGTATGTGTGTGTGTGTGTGTGTGTGTGTATGTTTCAAATAATAAACCGCGCACTGGATTAATTGCACTCCTCCATTAGCTGAAACACTACAGGGATGAAAATGGTCTGCTTTGTCAAGATGACTCCATGTCTTTGGGTTGCCTTTTCCTCCCACTAAATTGCTTTTTTTTTCTTCTATTTTCGATAAGCGTAGGGATGCATGATTTCCCCCAGCATGTCGGAGATTCTCATATTTTATCCTGGACCCCACTGGCTCTTTCATGTATGAGGCTGTAATGAAGGATCACACCGGTTAGCAGAGAGCGCTAATAATGCTATTACTCTGCATGGCCTTCTGTGATTTGCCCACCATCCAAAGGACTACAGACAGCACCAGAGAGGATACACTAAGCCAAAAGCCAACAGATAGATTACCTGAAGTCCTGAGACCATAATCCTCTTTGTCTGGAAATACTGCAATAATAATTGAATAATGGTGCATCCTGAGGAATCCAAAGACTCGGACATCATGCCGTCAGATTTGTTTCGAAACAGTAGCTATGAGCCAGGAGGCACAAGACAGAATCGTCAACCTATTTTACTAGCGTCTGTAAAATATAGAAACTAATATCTGGTTATTTTAGGGGTTTTTTTCTCCAGTTGTTTGGATAATCACACAGTTGAGAAGACATGAGGAGTCTGATTTGGGGCAGCTCATTAGCATGAGGCACAGGCTAGGCTACACAGAGCACGGTATGTTTGGAGTGGGCCTGTGCTATTGGCAGGCGCGAAATGCAAGTATAGACTGAGCATTTATAGAATCCACACTTGTGGGCCAAGTTGATGTGGTTTGAGTGGGAGACAGAGAAATGTTTGCAAATGGTTCCCTCTTTCGAGGTAAAAGAACTCTGTTCTTATACCAGGCCTGGTGAAGACAACACGTATCGATAAACAATTATCTTGCAGCCAGTCAGGAAAACTCACTTATTTAAATACATATGTGGAAGGATATGTGGTGTAATTATTCTGGGTCGGCACTGAAAGATTCTGATTGAGGGAGATCTATAAAGGACAAGGGGAGAATAGTACTGTACATATCCCCTCTTCACAGGAAAAATCTCCAGTGACTCGCAGCAGATGCAGTCAGCAGTGAAGTCAAGATGAGCAACAGGAGCAGAGCAGGCAGCGGGTAGCACAGGGGAGGTCGGCCATGTGATTGGTTGAGTACGAGAACATGTTGTGGCGCGCGGATGTGATGTGATGACCACAAAAAAAGTTTCTGGGACCGACCAATGGCTGGCTACAGTGACAGTTTCTGGACAAAACTTTGCCCTGAACATTTTGTGTGTGACACAGGACAGTTAGCGAGTGAGAATGTAGCTGTCCTGGGTCCTGAAGTGTGCCCACACTTGGTAAAACAGCAAAATGAGAGCAGCTGTATAGTGGGACAAAGCCGCTGATCTTTGCAGAGGCCCACAGCCTTGGGGATTGAGTCAGGGAGCCCACAAACATTCCCACAAATTGGGTGTCTGGAGAGATATTCTTCGAGAACAACCCAGCGCTTCTGGTGTTTAAAAAGGCTTCAATCTTCAGATTGAATTTAGACTGTCACATACTAGTACTGTGCAAACAACTTAATGCGCTATGCTCCCAGTAGACAAGCATTAGATACACAGTAATACAAGCTCACTGTTTTTGGTGCGGAGGGACATTCTGACCTTATCTTTTCCCTAAGAGAACTATTCAAGCTTGTGTTTGCAAACGCTTGATAATATGTACTACATAATCTCACATGGGGTGGGTCACGTAAATAGCACAACCAAACACATTCATTCACTATTTCATTCATTCATTTAAGGCGATCTTCAGGTGCAGGTTAGATTTTACATTATTAGTTTATCGTCTATCTGTAGAGAACTTATTGTAAAGTGCTTTTCCTGTGCACAGTGTGACCCTGCAACAAACCGACAGTAAACTGAGTTTCACCGTGGACACCTTATTCGGGCATGAGGACGCGGTTTATACCTTTGCACCCTCCTGCTCGGCAGTGACCGTTGCCACTATTTTGACCGCCCTGTACGCCCTGTACGGAGCACTATAACCATGCGACCCGACGCGCTGGGGTGGCACTAAACTCATCAGAATTCCACCTCTGCCGCGTACATTACACCGTGAATATCTAATCGCATCGGCGAACAGCTGACTGACGCCGTCGCTTTGTTCTCGACAAGACGAACGGAAACTCGGCACTCCGCCGCTCGCGCAGTGATGATCTCCCTTTGATCATCGGCGCTTGTAAAAGATTCATACCGATATTTCATTAATTATTACACACAGGCAGCGGCAGCACCAAGAGAACTGATACAGTAATTAATGTTCTGCAGATTTAAAAATAGAGAATTTACAGCAGTCTCACAAAAAATAATGAGCTCTTTAACAGACCTGCTTATTTTGAGCAAATTACTTTCTCGGGCTTACGGAGGGGAATATTCGGATCTTAAAGAATTACATTTGAATTTTTGGTCTTTTTGTTTGCTTGAAATATTTACAGTTACAGTGACACTTACATTCTGTAATCCTAGGATTAAGACATCTTCAATTCTCAGATAGCAAAAAAGTTCCCAGAGGCCATAGCAATTCAGTTTGGGCACCTGGCACCTGGACCAAAACCCAAAAGAACATCTTACGCACACACGCACACAAAAACACACACACACACACACACACACACACACACACACACACACACATATACACTTTACATGCCTGTAAAAGCTCCTCCATAAAGTTTTATTTCTACTCATTTTTAACCTTCATTTAACCAAGGAAGTTAATCATTGAGAACGTTTCTCTTTTTCAAAGATGCCCTGGGAGCAATGCCAAATAGAACAGTTAAAAGTGAGGAGGAACGGACAGGAACCGAAACAAAGCCCCAAGAGGATTTTTGGAGTGAAGGGCCTTGCTCAAGGGCCCAACAGCAGAGTTTTTCCCAACTTCATCTCTACAGATTGAGTCAGAATTTAGGGTCCAGTGGGTCCTTGTACCAGCAACTATTTAGTTTCCAATCAAGCGATCTACCAGTAGACTACCCTGCCATCCCATAAATTAGATCATCATGTCCCATAGTAGCATACATTGAGCCCGAGAAGCAAAAATGTACCAGAGGAATACATTCATTGAGGTCCATCTTTTTCAAATCCATAATAATGTTTATTTATGACGACTTGGGCTCATGGTTTTTGAGGTTAAAGTACAGGCATTATTACATCCTCATAGCGCTACTATTGATTTAATAATTAGTTTTACTGGTGTTTAGATGGTTGTATCTCCTGTGCTGCATGCGTGGCATTATTTTGTTACACAGGAAACAGAATTAAGAGGATTTGGCATTTAAAGATGTCCATTTCCTTCACCCGGACTGTTCTCTGTCGCAATCCAAACCAACCCACAGTTCACAGCTCCCACACAAACAACAAACTTCGACAAGTTAGATTAATTTCACGCATCTCACAGGCCATCAAATCAGAGGAAAACTTTCCCTGTGTTGACTACCGTGCTGATGGTGTTCAGATGTGATGAACACACTCTTTTAATTACAAACCCAAATCAAGTTGGGACAGTATGCTCAATTAAAATGAACTGAAAACAGCCATTTGTAAATGATCTTTGACCATTGAAAGCAATACAATAGCACATTATTTGGTCATTCACCTCATAAATTTTGGCATTAATTTTTTTCAAAGACCTGAAATATGGATTTGTCTCTCCACAATACAGGTTTCCTCTGAGTGATGGTCCATTGCAGATGCCTCCAAGCCCAGAGAAATCGAGGGCGCTTCTGGACACTGTTGACATAAGGTTTCCTTTTTGCAGTTACTTGTGGTTCTAACTAGTTATCATAGTACTTCACTAGGGTTTGTCAAAGTACTACTGAGCTCATGTGGTTATATCACTTTACAAACAAGATCATGGGTATTCAGCTCAGACTTGCACCCCAGCATAAATTCAATTAGGCTACACCCACATACATTCAAATTTTTTCACTGCATTAGTAGTCCTAAATTTTCCGTCCCCTCTTTTTTGCCATATGCATTGGCCTGAATGGATGGAATGGATGCATATTTACATATAAAAAAATTAAGTTGGCCAGAAAAAAAAAAAAAAAAAACATGGAATACCATGTATTGATTCTATCTGCAATAACTATTGAGTGAAAGTAAATTTAGAGATCACCAACTTCTATTTTTTTACATGTTCTGCAAACTGTCCCAACTTTTCCCATGTCGGGATTGAAAAATAACTTTTGTATAAAAAACATTGAGTAAGAAAATGCCAAAAAATTAACATGTACAAAACATCCTGAGGCTGAAAACAAGTATTTAAGCAAGAAACTTTTGTCAAAATAAAAATAGTGACACCACCTGGACACTAACCTTCGACAAGCTATCAAATGTTAGTTTTTACATATTTTATTGTCTAAAAGTGACACTGGGAAAAGGGCCAAAGTGATGCACTTACATATCCCTCTACCTACGTACATATTACATGCGAAATGAAGTTATAACATATATAGTACACTGTGCCAGACACTGTACTGGTCATATACTGCACCTATATACTCATACATAACGGAGATAGTAAGCCAATGACAGAATTACATTTGTTAGATATAACGAGTTGGTGATTATTACATGTCATTGGTAAATGTCCATTTTTCCATTGAAAAATATTTTACTGGTATACGGTGATGGCAGTCACATATATAGTATATGGTGACTGCAAGTACAATGCTGAAAATGTGTTATTCAATATGAGAAACGTCCAGAAGATTTAATGAATTGATGAACATGTGCAAATATAGCAGCATTTTGTTCATCACCAAATTCACTATCCCAAACAACAAAGAAACATGACTGAAGTTATTTATATGTTTTGTTGCTCGCCGAAAGCTACCCATATACCAAATTTCAGCTCAGTTGGCACAAAAATAGCCAGTCAACAGCTCAATATCGCATCTTCATAGCAGCCATATTAAAATTGAATTAGAAAGTTTTATATGAAGTTGGGTGTCCTCGTTGACAGGAATATGTCTGCCAAGTTCAAATCAAGGTCAAATTTGAAAATTTCCCAAAACCTGTTGGATATGTTTTGGGGCTTGCTGAAAGATACATATCTGCCAAATTTCAGCTCAATTACTGCCAAAATGACTGAGATACAGCTCCATTTGTCATTTTCAACACAGTCACCATGTCAAGCCATATCTGAAATCGGATTGGAAAATTTTATATAAAGTTTAGTGTCCTCATCGGAAAGAACATACAAGCCAAGTGGCAGCTTCATAAGTGCAGTGGTTTCAGAGACAATGTTTACAGACGACAAACGATGACAATAGACAGACAACCAGGCCATGGCATAAGCACACCGGACCTTTGGTCCAGGTGAGCTTATAAAATGCTAAGACTCGTCACTACACTGAAAACTATTATTTGTGCGAGTGCTTTATCAGGTGCTTAAATGGCAATAATGCAAAAAATAAAATAAAATAATAATTATAATAAAAACGATAAAAAAATTTACAATGTCTTAAACAATTAACATAATCAGGAAACAACATCGTAAGTATAAAGAAAAGTTGTTACTTTTTAAAAAAATTTGAGGCTAAATCCTCAAAAAATTTAAGAACACTGAGGGTCTGCCCCCAGAATAGACATTCTTATATACAGTTGCAATAAAAATTATTCAACCCCTGTTGCAAATTAAGTTTACTGGCAAAATTTACAAACTTTCAGCTTTTTGCAATGAACAAATCAAACAAGAACAATTTAAATAGCTCAATGCAACAAATATTACAAGTGGCTTTTTCAAATTCAACACAAAATGCCACTTTTAATGACTACTGCAGGCTCAAAATTATTCAACCCCTTCATGACAAGCATCTTTAATACTTAGTATAGCACCCTTTTGCGGCTATGACCTGCTAGAGATGTGATGCATAGGCAGATGTCAGCTTTAGGCACCATTCCCAAGGAATCTTAGCCCAGTCCTCATGGACAATGGCCTCCAGTTCACTAATATTCTAGGGTTTGCATGCTGCAACTGCCTTCTTCAAATCCTACCTGAGATTTTTTATGGGGTTCAAGTGAGGCGACTGTGATGGGCACTCTAGAATCTTCCCAGACTTCTTCTGAAACCAAGCCTTGGTGGATGTTGAGGTTTGCTTAGGATCATTGTCCTTTTGGAAGGTCCAACGATGCCCAAGCGTCAGCTTCCCCACAGATGGCATGACATTTTCTCCTTGGATATCCTGGTACTTGACTGAATCCATCTCGCCCTCCACACTTTGCAGATTTCCAGTGCCAGAGGAAGCTAGGCAGCCGCAGAGCATCAAAAAGCCCCCACTATTCTTCACTGTAGGCAAGGTGTACTTTTCAGCATATGCTTCTTTATTCCATCTGCTGACATACCACTGATTCATAAGCCTGAAATATTCCAGTTTTGTTTCATCCCTCCACAGAACAATATCCCCGAACTTCTGTAGCTTATTTGTATGGTTTTGAGCATATTGGAGCTTGTGCTTTTGGATCAGTTGTGGTGTATGTCTTGGAGACCTTCAAGTGAAAACCAATCAAACTGAAACCTCAGTGCCTCTTGCCTCCAAGTCTTGCTGTGGGTCTCCTGCAGTCACTCGAGGGTTTTTGACCACCCGTCTCCTCAGGAATCTGGTGACAGCCATTGATAGCTTCCTCTTTCTGCCACATCCTGGTACTGTAGCCACTCTTCCTTTAACTCTGAACTTACGAACTATGTTTCCAACTGTATCTCAACGAAAATTGAGAGCCTGTGCTACCTTTTTGCATACTTTTCCTTGTTTGTGCCAGGCAATGATCTCCTCTGTAGCTTTTTGGACAATTCTTTTGACAGCCATATTTCTAATATGCAATCAAATGTCACTGTCAACAAACCCCTAGGGAGTGCAAGAATTTGATGTGTTCTATCTCAAGCAAACCTAATGCAACTAATTAAGCTCTTGATATAGCTGTATTAGGTGTGCTTTAGACAACACCTAATTTGCAAATATGCTCTTAAGATGGATTCTATTCAGGGGGTTGAATAATTTTGAGACCGCAGTAGTCATTAAAAATGGAATTTTGCGTTAAATTTGGAGAAACCACTTGCAATATTAGTTGTGTTGAGCTATTTAAAATGTTCCTGTTTAATCTGTTTATCACAAACAGCTGAAAGTTTGTAAATTTTGATATTAAACCCAATTTGCAATGGGGGTTGAATAATTTTGATTGCAACTGAATAAAAAAAGAGTTCATGCCGGAAATCGCAGTGTTTAGCAGGCTGGGAAAGCCGTGTCTGGAGTTTTATAGAATGTGGTACCCCTGGTCATTTTCCGTGTTTTCCCATTCCCTGCCACTGCAAATAGAAACGCCATCCCTCCCAACTTAAGAAAAAAAAAAAAACACCTAAGAGGACTCAAAGTTAAGGAAAACACGGTAGGAAGAAAAAACAAACAACAACAACAACAAAAAAAAAAACAAAAAACAATGGGGCCCTCTTAGTATGCTGACACGGGTGCTATCCAAGCACTAGCATCACTCTGCTGTCCGCCGCGCCACTCCGTCTCTGAAAACTCATTTCATGCAACATTTTACTCGCCTCTCGCCGCAATCCCGAATTCATGCTTTTCTCGTCAATATGCAGGCGAGCACCATTTAAGTGACGAGGCGCATTTTTTAAAAGTGTAGGTGAAAAAAAAAAAAAAACAACAAAAAAAAGATTTGTTCGTTCAATGCTCACCCGACCAGACAGACTTCAAAATTGGAAAACAACCATGTTTGCAGAAAACTCCGCTAATGTCGTTCTTTTCTCAGTCCTCATAGGAGGTCTCCGAGCGGGGAATTCCCCGGACGCCCGCCGCTGAAGCTTTGCCGCAAAGCCGAGCAGGTAGCTGAGAATTCCCAAACGATTCTTCTCTCTGCCAGGCGGAAAGATATGGCCCGGGGGCATTACATTGAGAAACGACTCATTGCGTTCATCATCTGGGGAAAAGTTCATTCCTAAATGTCACTTACGTTGGCCTTTCGTGTGCTTCGACTAACAAATGATTTTAGTAATCTTTAGTTCTATTAGTGCATATCTGATGTAGCCCACAATATATATTCAGAAAGCTGAGGTCTGCCGCCTCCAGAATTTGAACATAAGGATTCGCTGGTCGCAAATGCTAACAAATAGAGACAGCATCTCAGACAAGAAAGCACATCAAACCTACAAACTCAGAGAGGGACTTATCCGTGTCTTCAGAACCAGACATCCAACACACAGCTCCAGATGTCTTACTCATGCAAATAATGTGGGGAAAACAACTGCTTTGCTTTAATTTAAAAAATAACAACGCGTTAGCCGCATGAAAGCACGAGGGCAAAGCAAGGCGGACAGCAGCTTTCCCGTCCCGTTTTGCCTCTGCGGTTGGACGCGGTTCAAATTCGAACCGCGGAGTCAGACAGGGCAGAGATTAAACAGGTGCACCAGCGCATATGTTCCACTCTTAATTAGAGCATCCAGGAGGAACGGATCCGAGAATCGGCTTTCTCTTTTCAGCTCGCCAGGCGTTTTGCACTACTTTCCAATCCTGTTAAAATGAGGGACAAGAAGGGGAGTGACGGGCGAGAGCTCTATTTGAAATTCTCCAGGAGGCCTTTCTCATGACACTGTTGTGCTGTAGCGTCCTTGGGAGTGCTGGGGAGTCGATTTATTAAGTCGCGACAAGCTTGGCGCAGAAGAGAAAAATAATTTCCCGGCAGCGACGTTTGATTGCGGAAGCATAGCAAGTGCAATAAATTACCCACAACAAATTCCAGACATAACTGCTGGGCCAATACTTTCCTCCTTCATAGAAACACGTCCTAATGCCCCTTCGGTCAGTGCAAACCGTTATCCTCCCACAATGCACCGCACCACAATTCATTCATAAGCAAGCCCTACACTCCAATAAAACGTACGCTGTAAATTCTGCAGAATATATACGACTCCAGCTGGGATCAAATGTGCTCAGCGAGGGTTGGATACCAAGCCCTCTGGAAATTCCATCTTAAGCCTCTCTGAGCTGGCCAAGCTACTTTAGCTGGTTTAAAAGCTGCGTTTTCAATATTTCTCGCAGGTATGAGCTGGATTACAAGCTGTCACCAGCTGAGCATCATGTAGTCAGACAGTCTACCAGTTGCTAATAAATATAAAAGAACAATTGGTGGCATTCACCGGAGGACAGATTAAATTACCTCAGTCCGTTGCAATAATGTTTAGTGAACCATCCCAGTTTATCATCCAGCCTGCACCTGACTGGGCTGCTGCAAGAAATTCTGAGCCATTTGAAGGAAAATTGCTCCAAGCCCCCAACCTCCAGGATTTATTATGGACTCTAATTCATAATACAATAACATACCTATAATGTAATACAAATGTTCAGCACATAACGCAATAACAATGTCATACAATGTAACAACTTTTTAAATGATATGATTACTTATTACATTATAATTTTAGCAGGAAACGTACGATTTAAAAGGGTGTTACATTATATTCAAACAGTCACTGCATTTTGCATTGAACATCATTATTACACGATGGGCAGGTTATTACACTAAGCTGGCATTACATTTTCATTACATTAAATGCAGTTATTGCATCATCTAAAGGTGAGTGCCACAACCCTCTCCAGCTGCCCCATTCCTCACCCTCAACCAAGAATTATCATCATCACTATCGCAACAAATTCAGAGATTCAAATATGATCATGCTTTATCTAAGATGTTAAATAATTGGAGATGCACAGTGCACAATTTCAGCTACTGATTCTGATGAATATCGTAAACGACAGCATAAGAAAACCCTCCGGACTTTGTTGTATCCCCAGAGGGATACTATAGATTCAAGTTCATTCCATCACCGCTGTCACAACCGGCAAGTTTATTGTGATCCGGCTGCAGGTCGTTGTTGCCCACTGATTTTATTCATATTTGGCCCAGGCATTAGTAGAGGTGAGGTTTTGGTGCCTATCGATTTATGTCAAAATCGGATAATACAGTAAGGTGCGAGTTAATTCATTGAAAGGGTCAAAATGGCACAAACCCATTCAAAATGGCCCATGCCACTCTTCCTGCCACATTTAGAGCTTACGTTTGAGTAAGTGATTGATGGGAAGTCATAAATTGCACATCAGTTCGTGGCCTTGATTTGACCTTTGACCTTGGTTTGATGGTCAAAAAGAAAAATGCACTGTATCTTACTTATTATTGCATTTAGAACTTAGGTCTGTAGTACGGACTTATAGGAAGTCATCTATTGCATGTCACTATGTGACCTTGGATTTGACCTTAAACAGCAAATTCCCTGCATCTCACTCAATGAGCAAAGCACACAATATTGCCTTGCGCACCCACATCAACGTAAGATAGAGCTATACAACTCTAAATTACTACGCTCTGGCAAAAGCCGATACTGATTCAGGCACGACCTGACCTGCTCAATGGAGCATATCAACTATTAGGCTCATGCTAGTCACTTGCGGGATACATGTTATTACAGGATATATTACAGCATTTACAGCCACAGTTTGTATCTAGCACTGATAGGAAGGTATATTTGGTGAATTTGTTTTGTGACCTTGGACTTCAGCTCAGAAGTTAAGTTCAAGGAAAAATGATGATCTTTCAATATTGTTCGGGTGAACAAGTAATTTGAGTGTCTGGGATGCACGTGTTGAATGCGATTAACTGAACTGCCTTGTTTTAGTTCTTGTCAAGAGGCATCAGTCTTTTTTTTTTTAATTCTATTGCAGATAGAATAATCTGTTACCAGGCAGTGGTTAAAAGTAAACAAGGCCGAATTCTTAGCTCCCTCACCTTAAGAGATGAATAAGTCCTTTTTTTTTTTTTTTTTTTTTTTTTTTGATAAGAGCGAAAGGCACCAGAGTCAATTTCAGCATTTTGCCTCAATGTCACAAATTCCTGCTACCACCGTTCAGTTTCTCCCCGGTTCGCTGCAGACAATATTATGTTGCAGGACAGTAAAGACGGTGAGAAAATTTAAAAGCCAATAAATAATATAGAAAGCAATTCTGGAGTCCTAGGAGTCAGTGAAACTTTCAGCTGAATCCATGTAACCAGAAAATAAATTGCCACTGTTTGACACTTTAAAGCCCAGCTATCTTCAAGCACTGAACTGCAGCACATTACCATAGGAAAACATTCCCAAGCTGAGCAACATAGAAGTCAAGCTTAAGACCATTTTAATTAGCAGCAATTAATACAAAAAAACCCAGGAAACCAGGAAACTTTCTGCAGTCGGCTGGCAGAAAACCACTGCAATGGGTCTCTGGGTACAGGCCCTGTTTACATGAAAACTGCTGCAATGGTGAACGGATGGAGAAATAAGGGGAGAGGAGACATGTCACCTCAGGGCTGATATCCCTCATTATACAACAGTTGGTTCCGACCAAGTAATTTGATTGGACGAGAGGCATTCCATGAGTGCTGATGATAGAGTGCATCATCACTGGGACATAAAACAGCAAAATAACTCCGCTCACAGGTGTTTTAATGACCGTTAATCACACTAACTGCTGACCACAAACTTAGCACTACGTTGCTAGCAACAGTCAAGTCCCGATCCATTTGTAGAACCACATGTATTTGCGCTGGCAAAGCCACGTAACTGATTAAATAAACAAAGAAATCATAATCTGTTGTCGCTTATTGCAATCAGCTAATATGTGGCGTTTGTAGAAATGTTGTATAAAAGCACTATCACACTCAAGGTCGTGATGCTGTTGCTGTGATGCGGTTCGAGTCGTGATGATATTCAGCAACAACATCACTCCCTCTCGTGTGACATTGCTTAATTCTCAGGAATAAAGGATTCTTTAGCTTGTCGCCCCTCCTTTCTTATTAGAACCCTGTATGGTCGATAAGAGTATTGTGAAAGCTCCCAGACAAAGCTAGTCCACCACACAAAGAACGCTTGAAATGCAAAAGACTCTTCTTTGGAAAAATGGCCATACATTGATGCTCTCCACCACAGTGCTGCACCAGATAATTTATATTCAACAACCCTATAGACAGGCTTTGGCAGAAACTAGAATATGCTGATTCTTAAAGGTGCCCTATCTTTTCATCAGGCGCACAGCCAATTAGCCATTTCAAAATCTGTCCTTAGTGACATCACAAGGGGGAGGGGCCACCGTGAAGAATGAAGGAACTGATTAACTGGTTGGCTGAATTTGATCAGTCCTTCTTCCATCTTGGCGGAAGTATTTGACAGATTGAAGCCACATAGACTTGGTAATATTGCAAGCAGCCACAGTCCATATTTGTTTATATAGTAAATCCAATGATTCATATTTTTAAGTGCACTTTGGAGCTCCCAGGATCGAGTAAGAGAACCACTGTTGTAAACCACACAGGACATTTTCAAATAAATCAAAAGAGTAAATCAAATCCATGTCAGATTCACCACAAATATATGTATTCCAATAAATACAATGAAAGACAGCAGAGCAAAACTGCCTGGACTTTGCTTCAATTTCTGTCAAGAGTTTACCACCGTTGTGCCTCATGCTAAATAACAGTAAACGCATGACATTTAAAAGTGATTGTAGGCTGGAATATCACCTGTATGTGTTGAAACCTTAACAACAGCTCAGTAGTGAAGCAAAAAGGCTGGAATGCAATCTAAACCATTACTAAATGCTCACTGGAATAGCAATTTATGCTAATAGGTACACAGTAGGGGGCTTTACCGCTGCAACACATTTCAAATATCTTGCTCAAACAGGACATGAGGGTTGACCTTTCAAAGTTCGTAAATTAATCTGATTGTTGTTGCAAAACGTCTCTAAATTGCCACATTTTTGCCTGGCTGGAAAGCTTCTTAGTTCCACTAATGTGCTTAACACATGACTAGAACAACAAACTTGGCAACGTTCAACAAGTGCCATCCATACACATTGCTGCAAAGGTACAGGTGCGTGACAATAGATGTACGACTCCTTTCCAACTGGTTATTAAATAGCTTGATGAGTCTCCGTGTTCCTCACCTGACCCAGAAACTGATCTGTGCAATACAACAACAGTGCAAGAACAAGCCATTCAGCCCAACTAGACTTGCCATTTTCCTATCACTAAAGTGAGTCAAACACCTCAGATACTCGATGACTAAATGGTTTCCAGCACTATATCGAGCCTGGACTTGAAAATTCACAGAGTTTCTGCCTCTGTGAGATGGCCAGGCAAGTTATTTCACACTGTGATCACTCTCTGTGTGGAAAAAAAAAAAAATCCTAATATCAGTGCTAAATTCACCCTTTGCTAATTCTAAGGGTCAATCGAAGGACTCAGCAACTTTCCAGTCAATCTATGAACTCTGTGCTTTTGGACTAATCAATCTGTTGGGTGTTTCCTCCAGAAATTAAGGGCCGGGAATGAGGAGTTTTTCTAAGATATTGTGAATGAGGATGGAGTCAGTCTATTACGGAAGTATTTGTGTGACACACGTGATCAACCTGTGGATCCGGATCTTTCAGTCTGCCACACCGACAACGTACGTTTGAAGCGGCGAGGAAAGCCCACTTGCTTTATTCATTTTTTCTCAATAGCACTGTCTTTGTGATGTTTTTTTTCCTTTCCTTGGTTGAAGTGGGGATCCAGGAAATGAAAACAGGAAATTCTGCACAAAGTAGGGAAAAAGCTCTGCTGGCTGGTTTTCAGATCTAAGTATATTTGTATACTTTTTTTTTTTTTTTTTGGTTAGAACTAAACTAAACTGGGCGGCACAGCAAGAAGGTTGTGGGTTTGAATCCGGCCTGGGGCCTCTCTGTGTGGAGTCTGCATGTTCTCCCCGTGTTCACGTGGGTTTCCTCTTGGTGCTCCGGTTTCCTCCCACAGTCCAAAGACATACATATCAGGCTAATTGGAGACGCTAAATTGCCCATAGGTATGAGTTTGAGACTGAATGGTGTGCGCCCTGCGATGGATTGGCGAGCTGTCCAGGATGGGTTCCTGCCTTTCGCCCCTGGTCAGCTGGGATAGACTCCAGCTCCCCCGCGACCCTAGTGAGGAATAAGAGGGTATAAAGAATGGATGGATGGATGGATGGATGGATGGATGGATGGATGGTTAAAACTAATCTACAGTTGTTTTTGTGCCAGCATGGAAGTGGTTCACAAAGCTTAGCACACAGGCAACTAATATCTAGTTCTTGTTTTTGACATTTAGTCCATCTCAGATTTGTTTCCTCTAACCCAGTCCTCACTCACTTCTCTCGTCCATTAACTAATGGCTGATGCCAACTAACTGGTCCACTCATGTTATAATGATCACCACCAATGTCCGACTGTAGAATTACTTTCATTATTATCTGCTTTCCACAGCAGTCATTGAGATGTTAATGGTTGTAATGCCCAGGACCACAGATCTACAGCTCTGCTCCTGGAGAAGCATTAAGCTTTGTTAGTTTTTGTCTTCACTTTAACCCCCATAAAATCCAGCTCAGACCCAGCTAACCAGGTGAAGCGATTTCACTGCGCAAACTGCCATGATAAATGGATCAAATGCAATGTAACAGTGAGACCCAGCAGAGCCAGCAACTCTCCAGGATTGGGTTAGCAGACCCCGCAGAAGATTCACTGCAGTCCCTGTTAATGAGGGCAATCTCTCCGGGCTAATTCTCCTCGAAGGATCTCTTTGCATGACAGACGGAGAGTCACAAATTGCAATAGGTGTCACCGTGTCTCTTCAGTCGGAGAACGAAATGGCGTGCGACACCCCTGGAGAGAGCAGATGAGCGACCAGAGCCTGTTTTGACAAACGTGTGAACATTCAGTTCATCCCTGTTTTTTAACCGAGCCTTTTCAATCCTGAAGCCTCCAATGAACGGCTGTCACAATAAGGACCGATCTGTCCAAACTTCTGCCCCAAACTGTAATCATATTTATATCTGACACTTTGAGCAAGCTCCAGCTACATCTATAGACTACAGATGAATCCTAAAAGCAAGAAGCAGAGTTGAAAGACAACCTAAACTGAGGTAACAGGTTAGAACAGAAACCGGCACTTTGGCTCGGCCTCCATGACAATTTGAGCTTCTCTGCTCCAGTGGGTTAGCCTCATAATACCTATGGACCCATATACAGGTTTGTCAAATTCAGCTGCTTTATTCAAACCTGTGGAACTTCAGGCCTACTCTACTGTCTACTGGAGATCCCAAGGTTTCCAACAATCCTAAAATGTCCTGCTGATTTGTAGGGAAATATGATGTACAAGATCGAAATATTTTTCATCTAAAGTAGTACTGTGGCCATAAGAAATGGCGCCCTGGGTTTG
This sequence comes from Gymnothorax javanicus, assembly GCA_029692085.1. NCBI lineage: Eukaryota > Metazoa > Chordata > Actinopteri > Anguilliformes > Muraenidae > Gymnothorax > Gymnothorax javanicus. The sequence goes on from CM056201.1 coordinate 13,717,047, forward strand.
GATATTTCTCTCTATATAAGCGTGATGTAGCTTCAGTGAAGCGCTGCTATGAGCAGATACAGAATATGTATGTGACATTGTCCAACAATATGAAAAAATGCCTTTTCTGATTTTGCAACTACTTAAGGGAAAACTTAAGCAAAAAATCAGAGTTTAAGGGGTTAACACAGGCCCTTAGCTAGAGAAGGGCGAGTATAGGTGCAGTATTTGTTAGTGTTGGGCTATAACCACTCTTGACTCTTATCATGGTCTTGATTGAGGACCTTCATCAGCTGATTAGTCAAATCAGGTATTGTAGGGCTTGAGCTAAGAGAACACCCACACCCACCCTTTTTGAATTGGACATCCCCATTTTAAAAATCTGAAAAATCCGGGCATTTCCAGTAAGTGTCTACCAATGTCAGAAGTTGGGGGTTTGATTAACATCTCAATAATTTAGAGCAGTGGTAACCAACCATGCTGCAGAAGATCCACCAACCTATGGTGTAGGCTTGGACTGGACTCCAAACCTAACAAAACACACCTCATTCAACAGCTAGAGTGCTCGTTACTGTCCCAATTAGTTCAGTCAGGTGAGACAATTCAGGGTCGAAATGAAAACCAATAGGGCAGCAGGCCTCTGTCTCAATTACCACCAGGCTTCCTATCACCTTGGTACCTAGTTAGGCCCCGTCCTGTCTCGGAACTAGTTATTCAAAAGGTTACGTGAAATAAAAGACGCCATCTAGGAAGCATCATGTGACTAAGCGCTGTTTGTCACAGTGCAGTGTCAGCCGTTTCCATGGGAGACGTTTGATTTCTGTCAGTCCAGCTTGCGGACCTTCAGCACCCTGAAAAAGTCAGAGCAAATTTGTAATTCAGCACCCTTTCCCACAAAACACCCCGCATTCTACATCTATGCAGTCAATTTCTCGCCTGAAAATGATCAGAGGCGAAATATATGATGAAACGATGCATGAAATTGATCAGAACCTGACAGTATCCATCCTACGTCTGTGCAAATGGTGAATCTCCGGCTTGTCGCATGGCATTTTGGGATTTCCTGCGCAGTGAAGGAACCACTTTATGTTTCCTAGAAACTTTGCCAAATCGCGGTACCTAACTAGGATGCTACATATGCAGAAATGAGATAACCCCTGCAATATTTCCTAAAAACAGTCAATACTTCGGACGCTGCTTTGCAAACAACACAGAGACTTGATCTGCAAAAACAGGGCTGGTGACTGTTGCAATAGAGCATCAGTTTGGAAAAGAAAATACAAAAGTACACATTACCTCATACTTACAGCATATACCAATATAAGTCCATTATAATGAGCAGTGATGCCAACCAGTAATGACACCCCAGTTGTGGGTTACTCATCTATCCAAGGTCCCTGGGGGTAATTCTCCAAACAATATGCTTCTGATTAGCAGTGCCAGACTCAAGACTAAATGCTCAGTCCATCCTACGACAATTTCTATCACACTTCCCTTGAGTTCCCACCTCTATCTGACCTTAAAATTCAAACCAAATCTAATTTAGACTCATAATCAATTCTGAAAGCACAACACAAGGAACCTCGGGTTAAGTAGTGCATTTCAAGGCTTATTGGTTCAGTTACTGAGCTCAGAAAACCACAAAATAAGAGAGCCTCAGAACATATTTTACCATATAAATAGGACTGCAGCAGTCTAGATGTATAAAATCTTAGTCCTGGAAGTTATACTAGATAAAGGTGCCTGGAAAATGGGAGATATTCTTTGAGCCATCATGCCTAAGGCAGGTATTCTGGTTTTTTTTAAAGAGCAACATTTGGACTCAAGCAATATCATGTTTTATGTAAAAAACCTGTCATCAAGGGTAACCAATATGGGTTTGAAATATAAGTGCCGTATGTCAACCTAACCAGAAACTTCCATCAATCTGAACACATCACAAACATTTTAGAACTTGGTTCTAAGAACCCCCCTTTCATTGTAACTGCACCTCAGGAACCGTGAACGATTGTATATAGTTCTAAGAACTTGGTTTTCTCCATCTTCAGAGTAGATACTTTTACAGCATCAGAGGAACTTTGCCAGGCATAAGTGTATATTAATTACGTTGCTTTGGGGGGTTCCTATTGGTTATGCGAAAGCCAATAGATAAAAAGCCCTTAAAGGTGTATAGTTCCCAGGGAACTCCCCCAGTGGGCTTTTCCTCTCAAGGAGTCCCAAGAGCTGTTTGGTCTGAAACCGCCCCATGATTGCACTACCTGCTGCGCAAAATGCCTCACACTGCATTTTTGCCCCCCCGCCAAATTCTATATCTTGCTGTGTGGACGTCTCCTGAACCCTGTCCATGGTTGGAATGATATAGCACTGTAGACCCACAATCCCTTCGGTAAATCACTATAGTTATTCATGGATTTGAGTCAGAAGATGCATCCAGTATGTCAGTGTCCAAAAAAAAAAAAAAAAGCCAGAATCAAACACTTCCACAGTGTGTGTTTGGTTTATCGTACAGGTTCTATTCTGGCTGTTTAGATAACAGGTATTTCTCGGGCACTATCACCATATTCATGAAGTAACAGGTCTCATTTTGAAGAGCTCAAACTGCTGTTACTTACACTGACTGATATAGGCAGCTCACCAGACTCAGCAGCACTCAAGTGAGAGAAAGACACTTTGGCTGCCATTTCACGAAAGAGTGCAATGCACTCAGATACCACAGAAACTGTGCCTTTTCTAGCCAACTTTAAACATTTTCCCGATGTTGCTGGAATGTTTTTCAATGCGATGACATTGCAACAACTTGAAAGCAAAGAGTCCAGAATGTTTTGTGTTAGTAGAGCAGGGCTATTCAAAATTATCCTGCAAGGGCTGGTGAGGGTACGGCTTTCATTCCAACCAAGCACTTACACACTTTCCAATCAAGCTCTTTAGCAAAGCCTCTAAGGGTTGATTAGTAATATCAGGTGTGCAACTGATTGGTTAGAATGAAAGCCTGCACCCACACCGGCCCTTTGTGGAAAATGTTGAATAGGCCTGAAATAGAGGTTCTTATGAATATAATTGCAAGTTTTTGTTGTTTTCCAGTCTTCCCTTTTTAATGTGTAATTTCAGTTCTATGTTGTGCTAAAGCTACAGACAGTGTTGTGTATGGCAATAGCCAGGTTATTTTCCAGAGGAAAAAAAAAAAAAAAAAAAAAAGCATTGTCTAACTCAAGGTTTCTACTCCACATTCTGGAATATCTGATTAGTCCTTCTCTAAATGTGCAACCTACCGAGAAAAGCTTCGCCAAGAAATGAGGTGTGTTTGGAATGATAATTGATGACATCCCTTGACATGCCTTGTTGCCACGGTTACTTATCAGGGTCACAGAAGGTCTGGGATCTGTGTTTGTTCCCCTCCTGCTGATATTTGCACAGCGATTCGCGATCAAACCTTCAGCCTCGCATCTCGGTTCGACATTACGTTCCGCAATGTTGCGCAGCCCAGCAGCTACAAAACCAGGGCTGCTCTTTTGAATAACAGGCAACTCGAACTGATTCAATAAACAAGCAGCAGTATGAATGAGCAATCTTCATTTCTGCATGTAAATGTGCATGGTTACTGCGGAGTAAATAATACAATGCAAGACTGTAAAAGGAGACTCAAGTTCCACATCAAGTCCTGAAAATTCGAGCGAACAATGTTTGTACGAAAACACCCAACAGCGTGACAGTTAGCAATGACTGGATGATGAAGACTGTGCACAGCTGTTTCAACCGGATGATTCCAGAAATTAAGAGTTCGCCAACAGGATAGCTGTGTTGCGGACTTCTGATTCTCATTCATTTCTAAAAGTAAAGCCATACAGTAAAAGTGAAATTTCACACAGGTGCCAGAAAGTATTTCTTCATCGTTTCAGTGTGGGATAGCCTGGCAGGTCATATGATAGAGGCAGAGAGTCTAGAGGTTTCCATGACCAGGCTCAATACAATGGGAGATACCAGCTCTTCAGTGCCCTAAAAAAAGATGGCGAGCTTGATTTGGCGGAAAGACCCTTTCTCACTACTCTGTTATTCTGTTTTGAGCTCTATATCTGTAACTCTATGGCCATTTAAAAAAAAGAAAAATTAGTAGGATGGCAATTCCGCTCGTGCCAGAAAAACCCTCCCGCCTCTGATTTTTTTTTCCCCCATTTTGAAAAAATCCATTAAAATCGCATCAAAAAGAAAGTGAAAAAAAATGCTCAGAATCTCTGTCCATGCAGCAGTCGATCTATTCGGCTTCAAATCACTGCACCACTTATGGATTTAGCAGATTTTACTCACTATGTTAATACATGCACTTGTAATTTAGATTTGTTGCGCTATTTAGATGTAAAACTTTTATCGTAATACAATAAAAAATAAAAAGAAACCTCACGCCCATCTCTAGAAATTGAAACGGGAAAGATGCTAACCTACTTATTTCTCTATCAATAATGTAAGACCATGTACAACAGGTGACACATTCTAACCACTTATTCCTGGCCCAGTAGGATAGATTCAATCAAACTCTGTCAACCAATACGCAGGCATGGTCACTGTGACCAAACAAGACATTCAGCTCATGCCACGGATTTATCTAGTGCCGTACCGCCATGAATTCACTTTATGTCCTCATGGAGCAAAAAGAAATAAAATTTAGCTCCCGCAGGGGAGCTCTTTTAAACAAGTTGCCACATGATAGATTTCCAACAGCTCAGGATGATAACATTTTTAATTCCTTGAAAATGTATTCAGCGCTGTAAGGATTAAAAGCAATATGGATCTCAGATTCCTTGTACATTACATCTCATTCTGACTTCAGTAACAGTATAATAACAGTTAGAGATTTAACATCATGGGGAAAGACTGTTGCTACTTGAGATAGATCCTCTGGACTAATACAATATGATCAAAAGTTACAGATTTGTTTACTGCTCCAAATTAAAATGTACTGCAATATACAATTAAAAAGTGTCTTAACTAGATAAATCACCTGGCAACCCCTCTCAACTACCTTAAATGGTAATTTTTATCGGTGACTGAATATGTGGTTTAATTTTACTCTAGCAGGCCAACATGAGGTCAAAATGGCCAAAGGAAAAACGCTGCCACGCAAAAAAATTCATTGAAATATTTTATGGGCGAGCTGTTGATGTCGAAAGCTGTTCATCTTCTGATGAATTATCACTCCATTCTAAAGAATTTCTATTCGAAAACTCCTCTGGACTAATATCCATGTCCAAATCTTCCTCAGAATCCATAACAGATACGGTTTTGGTCTCACTTTCCGCCATTTTGATCGATATGTCTCGAGTGATGATGAGCGAAAAAAAAAAAAACAGGTTGTAATGCACACACAACGTTCACCATGTACAAGCGCACGTAAATGAGGGATTTTCCTCGAAAATGGTATCACTTGCTTCCAGGAGTCAAGCAATTCCGACAGTAGCCAAACAGTTTGATATTTGGGTACCACCCTAAAAAACTTTCTTTTAATGTACTATAACACAAAGTATTGCGAACGCGGAAAGTTTGATAACCTTTGTCGAAGATCATATCTGACCAAGAATAGGCAGTGCTGTCGGGAAAGGGTTAAACAAGGTGGCTAAATGAGTCTTTCACATCTAGAGGAGTATACTGGCTAAAAACGAAGCACACTGACTCATGTGTCACACTTTGGTCTTCAGCCATATATTTTGAATCAGAGAATCCCACAAAGAATGGACCACAGAAACACATTCAGGCCATTTCAATTTTCCAAAAAACACAGATCTATCCAAGAGATATATCGGGGGTCACAAGGCTGTCGGTGGTAGCAGAGATGAATGGCTTTTAAATACAGCTCAGCCCTAAGGGAAGGCCAGAGGGGCACTCGGTTTGTTCTCCAGCACATAGATCTAAATCTTTAGCAGAGAATTCATGTCAAAAATGAGAGAGGACTTTGACCTTCAAAACACAGGCCAGTCATATCAGGTCAAAATGACCCATCTTCAATTTTTCAATTTACTCTTTTGTGAAGAGAAATGATACTATCAGTATGATACTATCAGTTTAAGCTGAAACTCTGAGGGCTTGGTGTCTGTATCTTGAGAAACATATTTTCCTGAGAACACATGCTACACCCCAACCAGCTATCTACACCTTCATAATGTACCAAAAGTCAATATAACACAAGTGTGGACAAGAAAACCACCCTTTCTCTCTCTCACCCTCTCTCCTGCCCTCTGTTTCACTTCATCTCCTGAATTAACACTTATGTGTGTGTAGGGCTGATATTATTCCTTATGCTGAAGAGTGGATCCCAGGCCCTGATAAGTGGATTTATGTTACCACAGTGTCAAAGTGGGAAGTCCTGTAAGCTGTCACATGGAAAGGGAGCATGGATCAGCACTGCAAATCTACTATGACATAGAACAGTATTAAGAATATAGTGACATGAAACACTGTATGGATCACAGCATGAAACACTGCATGGATCACTGCATGGACCACTGTATGGAACAGTGCGTAGAGCAGTGTACAGATCACTGCATGGAACACTGCATGGATGACCGCATGGAACAGCTACAGGGGGCAGTGGCATAGTTGTAGATCAGATTGTCTGAACAGCGCAGAATACATTAAGCAGGAATGAAATATTAAACGTTGGATGTACAGTACATTGGCAACATGAAGAATAGCAGCTTAGCAGCTACTGTATGAAATATCTGTAGAAAGATCACATGATATTCTTAATAATGATGTAATGTCTGGTAAAGGAATCCAACTGCAAGTAGTTCAGAAGTGCAAAAATTGTGGTCTTTATTCAGTCCGAGTCCAAAGCCAGGTAAACACGGTGACAGTACAGAAGGGCAATCCAAAAAACAGAGTCCAAAGACAGGCAGGGGTTCAAAAACCAAAAAGCTCAGGCAATAGTACCAAATCGTGAGGCAGTACAGAAGAAGAGTGTCCATAATACGAATTCCAAAAGCCAGGGCAGCAATATACAGCAATCGTGGTCGGGCAGAAAATGTGTCATAATCAGGAGCAAACAGAACCAGGCAGGCAAAGACAGAATTTGGCATCAAACGGAAGGGTGTCACAGAATCACAGAACAGATCACTGGCGTACACGGAGCTCAGCGCAGAGAAAAGTTGATCAACAGTCTGACAAAGCTAAGCAGAAGTGAGGGACTATATACACACAGGGGAGGTAACAAGCTAGGCAGGGCAACAGGTGTGAGCAATAATCTACGCATTGACTGAGGGGGGAAAGCACAAGAGGTTATTAAACAATACAAAATGGGAAACAATCACAAAGACTAGTTTTCACACAACATCCTTTAACAACAACGGCTCCATTCAAGGAGTGCCTAAGTGGGGAGAGATGGAAGAAACAGATTAGTAGAAGAGATAGTTGCAAGGTTTCTGCAGAACAAAGGCAAAGCACTGGGAGAGCAAAGAGGGCCGAGTTACAGATTAGTGTGGAATGTGAAGAGAATCAATTAGTAGTCTGCAATAATGATTTTACCCAAATAGTGCAAGTTAGTATGTTAGTTATTTACGGGATTAGTATATTAGTAAGGGTTAGTAGATAAACTAGACAAAACATACAGTGTTTGTGCGATTAGTACTTAATTACTAATCAGTGTTGAAGGAAGTAAACGAGGCATGAAGGAACTTGCGAAACACAGGAAACTTCCAAAATCACCTGAAATGTGACAGCTCGCAGACAGGGGCGTGCACTGGCAAAGAACATGGAAACGCAAGACACCACAGAGGAAAACGATGTGCAAAAACTGGCAGAAGATACTGAATGCATAAATTAAACAAACCAAGTGGAAATAAACATAAACCAGAACAGGCAGCAATCACAGATCATAACAAATGATTCCTAACTTAAGAAAATAACATACAAGGTTTGTATGTGTTTATGCAGGCATGTGTGTGTACTGTGTGCATGTTTAATAGTTTTTATTTGATTGGAGTCTATTCTTTCTGAAATGCTCTATAACCCAAATAGCATGTACCTCACACGTCTTTCAGTGGCATATGAGATATTTATCAAGAAGCAGCCGCCTGAGCTAAATGATCACAGCACAAACATAGCTCTCTATGGGACTTACTTTTTTTATATTATATAAACAATCTCAAACAACATCTTATCCACACAAAACATGAATCTTTAGACAGTAATTGTGTTATATTAAACAGCACAAAAGTTCACAACACACTTTGCTCAAATAGGTGAGCAGGCGTTAAACATCACCCCGAGTGTGCTGAGCCATTGGTAACTCCCATACCCCATGAGCGGAAACAGGTTGTTTTTGTGAATAATACAACTCAGGCGGGAGGAATTCTATTTATTTTGCAAGGAATGCGGTGAGATCGGAAACGGTGAATGAACCACTTCGCTGGAGACGATTCTTTAAAGCATTATCAAACAGCCGCAGATGCGCCGCCCCGGAGAATTCATTTCCCACTCCAATAAGAGTTTACCATTAAAAAAAAGCTTAGCTTTCAGGTATTGAACAGCCTCTCTCTCAAATCAGTCGGGAAAGAGACGGAGAACATTCCAGTAGCCTATTGCCCTGCCTGCTGTTGCCACCTATTGAAATTCAATAGGTTCAACATTGGGTGAGGTTCCACTTGTGTCAGTCATATTTAACTGCAATTAATATAGCCATGGATGATCTGAATGACTAATGTTCCGCAATGAAGTCCACAGTAATACTGAGTGTCAATATGTTCAGCTTGCAAATACGCACATAAACAGCATCACCATTAGACTGAGCGAACATGGGACAAATCGGACAAGTAAACAGTACAGAAAATAATCAATAGGAAAGGGAGTTTGGTGGTCAATGCACTGAGACTAGCGATTCAAAATAGTCTTTAAAATTGTATTTAAGGTAGTATTTAACAGTGATATGGTTACAGGAAGGACGAGGAGATAGGCCTACGCTAAGAAGAAAAATGAACCGCAGGAATGGAGTGAATGTAAAACCAGAGGCTAATGTATTGCAACGTTACGGTGCAATGCCAGCTTAGATTACAATTCGCCCCGAGGGCTGTTTCGTGCTGTCACACAGATATGAATAAAGATATTCCTGAGCGGGGGCAGGAACACGGGCCGCTAATGAAGTCTTTCTCCACAGGGTGTGTTAATTTGGCAGGGGGGTGGAGGGGTATTTTTTTTAACATTATTTTTTTGGACATCGAGATGTACTGTATGCAGGGGTACAGATGGAAAATAATAAACAGCAGCAAGTTCTAGTTTTGAAGTCACTTTATTTTGTGATTTAATTTTAAATGCAGACCCCGGGGCTAAATCACCCCCCCATCCCCCCACCTCCACTCCCCATTTCATGCATTTTCTGCTTAAAGCAGCCAACTTCCCGCTATTGTATTTATTATTATTCAAATTCTGCGGTTGAATTTAAAAATTGTTGAGTCAGTGTTTGTTTAATGTTATTCTTCATAGTTTTTGAGGATTTATTATTTATTGAAAAGTATAATGTAAGAGTATATTATGTAAAAATGCATCTCAAATTATTACTGTAACATACCGTAAATAACGTAATAAAGTTTACATCCTGCAATGGTCTCTAAAGACCCAAAGTATGCAGAGATTTTTGGTCATCTAGGAAAGAATTATAGCTCTGGCTTTAAATGATCCCTGATTTAAGAGGAACAAGTAACATTAACAGAAATAACATCTTCATTTTCTGTGGGTGTTTGAACATCCTGCATTTCAATGATTACCTGAGGCCTGATACCCAGACAACAGCAAGAACTGCTTCTAATCAAGGGGTAGTGCATTTATGATACATTATTCTTCAATAAAAATTGTGCAGATATTTATGAGCGGGATATTTTAACTGCTAGGACTTGCTGTGTCTGCCTTTCCCCAGCGCAAACTCTCTGGAAGTTTCCGTTGTTACATTATGCGAGCCCTTTTCCCTGCTCTAAAGCTCCACGGATGGACTTCAGCCAGGACTCTCGAGCCGGAATGTCGTCCAGTTTTCTGGATGCCGAGGTCCTGCCAGATGAGCAGTGTGAGAAGCCATTCGCTTTGCTCATCGTGTCTGCCCTCCGATTCTCAAAAAAAAAAAAAAAAAAAAAAAAAGCCAAAAATCTTGCCAAGGAGCGCCACTGGGGCCCCTCCCCCTCAGAGTTAAGCTTCATGAATAATTAATTTTGGTGAAAATCTGGAGCAGCAGATTGATCTGGCTCTTTGGCAAAGGGTTCATTCATACAGCAGCGGATCTCAGACCGGGACTCAATTATTAGCAATAACCTGATTACTCAGAAACCCCCGTCTCCTTACGTCGAATTGTGCTCTGGAAATCGCATTGACGTATTTATTCATAAAAAACCCAACGGTCCCAGATACACACCTGTGAACTAAGAAGTCAATTCCACAAGTGTATAGCAGTTGATGCAAGGGCTAATGATGCCATATTTTGTATTTCTTTTCAAATATGAAGTATGAAAACAGACACAAGAGATGGCTTCTGAATAACCATCTAAATATGCCGATGCAATGTCAGACAGCAAAATATATCTGAAGTGTTTGTTTCCAAAGCACAATAAGTACCAAAATTACAAAAATTTAGATGATACCATAGAGCGATAGCCATGTGCTCCTTACATGTGGTGCAAAAAAAAATCTGTTTTTAGAAATTAATTCTATAAGATGTATTTTTTCATGGTCAAAGTTTGCGTTGTTCTATAAAATGCAATAGGCGCCAACACAGAAAAAAGCTGTTTTCCTCAAAATGAGTAAAATGGATATATTGCGTTTTGGAAACAAACTCTTCCTTTTTTCTCATTGTGTTCAATGTTTCACTATATGTCTGTCAGATGCATTGCAGTTCACTGTCAGTAACACAGTAACATGTTTTTGAAAGTAAACTTGGCTTTCACCGAGTCTCCAAGTTTGTGGGATATCCATCATTACTTTTCGGTTCATTCAACATCCTCATATGATCCTAGAGCCCAGCGTTGGTGAACGACCCCCACACTACAACCAAACACCCTCCCGTCTACAACGACTTCAGATTCTAATTCCCTGCAATCAAATCCCCAGTTTACCATCACAATCTCCCACTTCACTCCGCTGTGCGGAGATTTTCTCCAGTAAGTGTTAAATATGCACAGGCTTAATGGTGCTCAAACAAAGTTAAAACCATTTTGGTGTGTAAATGTTTGAAACAGCGGGGCTGGAGGCGGTGCGATGAAGCCCTCAGGCAGGCCTTTAATGGGGGAATGCGGCAGTGTAATCTTCTGCGTGCCCATGGAGAACAGCCGGCATTCGCTCTCTCAGAAACACAATACAACAGGCCGACATGCAAGGCCTAACACCTGGAGCCAGGTCCCATCGTCAGGCAAATAGGGTCATGATCAAACTAGGGACCATTGAGCTGTACCCAGGGTGCAATTAGATGTATCAAAATGCACTAAGTTTCCTGGAACATCTGTCAAAATGTACCCCAAAATTTTAGATGGAACTAGGGTACATTTTAAGAGGCAAGCCGGAAACCAAGGTGCATTTCGATATATCTAATTGCGCCCCGGTACAGTTTAATATTACCCAAGTCGAACATGACCTTAAAAGCCACAGTCAGAGGTATTCAGTAAAAACCCACCCTTGCGCTTTTTCCAAACATGTGAGTCATGTACTAGATTGCAGGTTCTAGCCAAAGCCCGCAAGTTCTTGCCCCTGAATGATTAGACTACGTATGTTTGCTCACGTGTATACCAACAAGAATGCTGGCAAGCAGTCTCACCTCGCTTTTCAAGATAGCGTCCAGCATTCTCAACATCAGTATCTACATATTCCATCAGCCCCGCTCAATAGAATTTGACGCAAAACCTTGTTGGCAGCCATGTTGGAAAACGTGCAAGAACTCGCGGTCGTTCGCGACTAAGGGTGTCTTTCCCTCACAAGGCCTAGCGCGAGAACCTTAGCTCTTGAGCACACCTCTAAATTTGCTAATTAGCCCAATATTTATTCCTCAGTTTAGAGGCAGAACTAATGAGTGACCTCTGCTGGCTGAGTTCGTAGGCAGAGGAGATGTACAGCAGGAATTCTGCATTCTAATGACTGCACTTTCCACCTCCAGCCACAACTGCCGTGGAGTATGAATTTGAGAAGAAATGAGCAAGATTTTAAAGGTAGGGCAGGTAGGTTTGTGCAATTAATAAAGTGCCGAATCACAAAAGGAGGAACATCGCGGTTAATTTGCATGAGGAATGAACTGGCGTGCAAATAGAGTGGGGTCAAGTGCATTCAATTTCTCTCCAATTTAGGGGTCACTCCAGGGTTGTGCTTCAGTAAATACATTAATGCTAAATTCACTAATCATTGCATGTGTATTAGAGAGTAATTCTTCCCATGAAGTGGCGATCACGTAAACTCCTTTCACACGGCGATGACAGTGCTTAAGATTCCCACGGTTCCATCACCAGTTAGTGTCATGACTACGCTCGGCAGGGTTGTCACCATATCACAACAGTTGGCCAGGACATCAGACAACTGATGTCACTAGGTCTGACTTAAATCTCCACTTAGTTGAGTACATCAGGGATACTCACTCTTTCCCAGAATGAGCCAGTGTGGGTGCAGGCTTTCATTCTAACAATGCAGTGTCAAACCTGATTCTACTAATCAGGGGTCTATGGCAAAAGATTTAAGGGTTAATTAGTAGAATCAGGTGTGTGACTGATTGGTTAGAATAGGTCTGTCTTCATTAGAACGAAGTTTCAAATCAGCTAGCTATTTTGCAGTTTTGAAATTAGCCCGATGTAAAATTAGCTGGCTATTTTGTAGTGAAGACGCAGATAGCCCGCTTATTTGATCGGGAAATTTTCCCGATAAATCTTGGTCTAGTTTGCGAAATAGCCAGCTAATTCATGAATTAGTTCGCTATTTGTGCTGCCTCTTCTTCACTCGAGCAGAGGGCTTTTGGGCTAATGGAGACGCAAATTCGTACTGTCGGGCTAATTTCCCAAACAGCAAAATGACGGGCTAGTTTAACTTCGTTCTGATGAAGACACACCTAATGAGAGCCAGCAACCAGACCGGCTCATTCTGGTAAAGAGTGAGTATCCCTGGTGTGCATGAATGACATTACGTCTCACAAGATCTCCACCAACTACAGACTCAAAGACCCCCCGAATCTTCTGAAAATCACTGGAGCAGGGACTTGATTCCTGCATCTATCCAGGGGTGAAAAAGCTAAATTCCGAAAGTAAAAGACCTCCTCAGCATTTCGTGCCCTTATCTGTCCTCGATTCAAAAGGTAACTTTGCACCAAGTTCCCCATTCCACATACTGCATGAGATTCTTTAGTTTAGCGCTTCAAAATGGCTCACAAAAGCCGCCACTCAATACACCGGGTGCATTCAAATCAATCAAACACATTTCCTCTTCAGCCCCCGGCTAAGAGGCAGAAACGGTGGCAGCTTACGAACGGCTTACATTATCTTCCGCATGCATTTGTAGAGCCATTTAAATAAAGAACACCTCTCCACTGCCATTTTATAAAACCAACTCGTCCTTGGAGGCCTCAGAGATACAGTTTTTTTTTTTTTTTTTTTTTTCAAATAGTTGTTTCAAAGGAATGAAAGGTTTCAGTAACATACTGTAAACTAATCAAAGCTATTCCTGTGTTACGTACATTGTGAAGCATGAGGCCATGTCATGTGATATCTCAATAGGAACTGAGTGCGAGTCTGGAGAGTCTCGCTACAGGCTGCTGTCATATATAAGATGACATTTGAAAATGAGCACTTGGAACTGACCACAGCTCAACTACTGGTGCAAAAAACACACACACACACACACACACACACACACACACTCACTCACTCACTCACTCATATTGGCTCCCTTTTAAAATAATAATGCATGAAATCTTATTAACCCCTTTGGACAGAATACAAATATTGCCAATCTGTTATGCATGAGCCTATTTAGGCTTTATAACTCAGTATTTGTGTCACAGAGACTCTGGAAAATTATTCCAGTGAAGCAAGACATCTGGAAATTCAATCACGGAATTATTTAGGAGTTAAATTTCTGAATTTACGGATGCCAGCATCTATATCTGCGCAAAGGGGTTAACAAGACAGCCTATCATGAGTGAGGAAAGGTTAAAGGTCGTCCAACGCCCATTATGGCTTACTGGGCTGGTGCTTAACTCCAGTTTCTAAAGCGTGAAGCGACGAGGAGTGTCGCTACTCCCCCTGGAAGGAATGCTAGTCCACAGCATGTTATTACCCCAAGAAAACACCATGAGAGCCGGTGGAAGGGTTCAAACGCAGGACCTTTCAACCCCAAGTCCAGCACCCTTAACCACTGCACCACCTCATCTCCTCTAGTATGAGCGCAGTACATCAATTTCCCTGATTAACCCTTTCGCACAGGATACAAATAATGCCAAGTTTTCCTGCTATACTTGAGCCTATTTTGGCTTTATGACTCAGTATTTGTGTCACAGAGACTGGAAAATTATTCCAGTGAAGCAAGACATTTGGAAATTCAATTGCAGAATTATTATGGAATTAAATTTTGGAATTTACGGACATCGGCGTCTATATCTGCGCAAAGGGGTTAAGTGATAGTTCAAATACAACGCAGAAACGTTTTATGTGAAGACTGAGGCAAATTAAATGCAGCAATTCTGGCAAATTTTGAAAATAAAAGGTACATAACTTCTGTAGCAAGATAATCAATTACAGCTGTGCACATTTTAAAACCAGTTCCAGCTTCGCCTCTGAAACTCGCGGATCTGTGGCGAAGAGCAATACGAAAACAAAATGCCCTTAATTTAGTGTGTGTCCACATGTCCAAATTAGAAGCCTCTCAAGCAGAGGTTTGTATGCCGGCGTGTATGTGTGTGTGTTGGCACAAGTAATACGGCCAATTCACCCTTTTGGTTAATATGCCATTTTACTGCATATTCTCTAGAAAGACAAAACTACATAGGACCAAGTTGAAAACAATTAATCTCAGAGAATTATGGGATTGCCTGAACTTCTGCTGTCATGGAGACCTCAAGGAGACCCTATACAGTGTCCCTGCAGCCCAGAGTGTTTGTGTGTGCAGCAGTCAGCCTGATGACTTAATAACAAATTTGCAAGGAAAAAGTGACAAGTGGCTCCAGCAGGTCCTCAGTCTGAAATAACCAGATAGGTTGTTGCCTCCCTAACCTCTGATACGTTTCTGATTCGACCCATAGGAGCGTTTCCTGAATTACCATTAGTTACAGGTAATTGGAAGGTTAAGGTCAGGGTTAGGGTTAAATAAGGTTAGGGTTCAGGATTAGGGGGTAGGCGATTGTGCTTTAAAAAAAAAAAAAAAAAAACAGTCATTACACGCAGTTGCAAATGTTAAACTCATGGTTGGAAATAGAAAATAATTACCAGTCCCTTGTGGGAAAGTTGGCTATTTTGCTATGCTAACCATTACCCTGACCTCCTCCATAGGTGCACTTGGTCATTAATGTCGTGGAATTTTCCCACCAAAAATCACAACATCGTAATTTGTTATTAGAGTGAAAATTACATTAGAATTGAATCATCACAAACAGGTATCTATGGCTGGCTCTGTCACGTGGTCACATGGTCAAATGTGAGAGACGGGGCGATGGTTTCTCCCTAAGCCACTCAGCGTAGTCCCCTTTATGCTCAAACCAAATGAAGACCACAATGGAAAAATGATCCGTCATATTTTCACATTATGGAGAAATGATGAATTAAAAATTCAAAAGGATCTCAGAAACAAAGCACTGAAGAAATATGCAAAAAATATAAAATATATAAAATATTATAATAATATATGATATTATCATAAATTTTATGATAATATCTAATATATAAAATATACAAAAATGCAAAACTTGGACTCATTTTTCCTTTGTGGTCTTCAAATAATCAGGGTACAATAAAATGGCAGCTAAGTAAATTAAGCACTAAGTCCCTTAGCGTTCAAAAAGGTAATATAGGGGTGCCTTCTGAACAACCACAATGTAATAGCCCCCAATCTCCTGGTGCCTAAAGGGTGAGATAAGAGAGGGCGATGGGGTGTACTCTGAGCTAACTCAGGTGGTAAATCAATATGGATGGAAGACTAAATACACACCAGTATCCATCCCTGTGCAAATGAGCCACAGTACAGAGATTGAGTCGAAATTATTTTCTGCACTATATTAAGACTTCTTCTGATTTCCTGGTCTGTCGCTTAAATGCTAACAAAGGTCATTTTGGGCACTTGCATTTACAACCTATCCGGTCGTTCTCCTTGTAAGGATCAGCTCATTAATTCAGCACTATGTAATGTACAGTAGGGCTTCCGAAGATCGTCCTGGGTCCTCGAGAGCCGAGAACTGCTGGTTTTCCACACTCCCCTTCACCTGGGAGTCAGGTTAGATAACAGTCTGACCAATGCGTGGCAATAATTGTTCAACACATTGCCTGGAGGAGAGAAAACCAGGGCTGGATTTGGATTTGAGGCCAGATTTGGGGAGCCCTAACAGTACAAACGTACCAGCTCATCAATGCAAAACCTCCACCCCTCAGCAGCCGACAAAATTCTATTGCACCCCAGCGGGCAGTTTCCGCAGGGGATTTCTGCAGGAGAATGATTTGGGCAGCATTAGACTGTAAATCCGCAGTGAAATCAGCACCACCGCAGGTACTCATTTGCCGCCCCGTGCAGTCAGTATCCTGGGGGAATTCAGCCTGACCACGTATAATGTCACTGCCAATCCCATTGACTGATAATGAGCAAAGCGGCTTACAGCGAACACTTCAAATCTATGGTGCCCGTAAGGTTCCTGCTCTTGTGATTACGATGAGAAAAGTAGCAGCCAATCAGAGTTTGCCTGCAGGAAAGGAAAAGGGGGACACTGGCCTTACTGAAGGGTTTCACTCACTTTACAGCCCAAAGGTCAGTGTTTTTCTACAGAAACGAGAGATGGGAAAAGCAGCTCAGCCATTAGAGAGAGAGGCATGAAGAACCGGAGGAGAGTCTAGAAGAGCCTGTAGCCCTGCATGTCTTAGATGTCTCTCTTTAACACACCCAATTCAAACAATTGCCCAGCTATCAAGCCCTTGACAAGCTGCAACCATTTTCAGGTCTCTCAGTGCAGAGAGATCTAAACCACTCAGGACTATGACTCTGGTTCCCTACCCCTGATATAGAAGGGCAAGGATGTAAACAGAAATTTTCTGTCTTTTTGGTCACACTTTAGATGAAGTGTTGCTCATAAAGGCTTTATACAGCATGTATTATGCCTTCATAAGTGAGACATACTGTCTTCATAAATCATACATACGCAAATGTCATGCTTTGTAAAGGGTGAAATAACACATCCTTATTCAGCATGTGAAGCCAGATGTGATATAACTGACAATCTCACTTAGCTAGTGGCTAAATGCTATAAAGGGTGACATTGTCAGCTAAGTGAGATTGTCAGTTATATCACATCTGGCATCACACGCTGAATAAGGATATGTTATTTCACCCTTTACAAAGCATGACATTTGCGCACGTATGATTTATGAAGACATTATGTCTCATTTATGAAGGCATTATACATGCTGTATAAAGCCTTTATGAGCAACACTTCATCTAAAGTGTGACCCATTTTTTATGGGATGTAGGGCCCCTCTCCTCCGATTTTAAAAAAAAAAAAAAAAAAAAACAGCCCACAAATGCTAACTGGGTAGCTATGGTGTCTGAGTAGCCATTTGTATACCAAATAATAATAACTTGTGTGCCCACATAAATGAGTGTGAAGCCAGAAAATCCCAAACAAGTTAGCTAATGCCTGCGATCAGAGCAAAAATGCAGAAACCATTTGGTTTATTACTGTCAAACTAACTTCATTTAGCTGCAGCAAATGATTTTCTTTATTAAATACCCAGGCGCTGAGGTATTTGTCTTGCAAAATTATGTTTAGTGAACATGGAGACTTTTCTCACCAGGCTGCCAACGCGAGAAGTTAGTGGCTCGATGTCGGGTGCACCACAAGGGGTTCAGTGACAAAAATTACAAGATGTTTCCTCTTTTGCCATTATTTACAACATGCATAACCTCGCATCTGTCCATTCACTCCTCGTGTTTAGCGACCCATATATATGAATAAGGCCAAGACTCCCAAAATCCGAGGGCCAAGAACTGCTGATTTTCTGCCCTCCCTTTGCCTGAGAGTCAGGGGTGATAACAATGAGTGTGGCCAATCAGTACTAACAATTATTCAGTCACTTGCCTGGAAGGAGAGAAAACCAGGACTGGATTTCTGCTCGAGGGCCAGAATCGTGGAGCCCTGAATTAGGCAAAGTTAAGACAGAGCCAAAGAAGAACTGGACCATGTTCCTGAACTCCAGCCATGGTCCTACATAATGTCTGTTATAACCAGTAGTGTGCAGTCCAGGTTCAGAAAGTACACATCCACTCCAGTCTTTGGTTCCAACCATCTGGATTTCCACATTTCTCCCCAGGGAGGTAGAACTAAGTTGTGATATACACTGGCAGAGCTCTTGGTGGAAGTGAATCATGGTAGGACTTTTACTTTCTGAACCCAGGAGTTCACACCTCTGGGTTTACCCTCTTTAACATTAAGGCCATTTCTAAAAGCGTTGACTGCATTTCTAGGCTACTACTTCTAGGCTGTGCCATTGTGAAGGTGCTTTCGCATACAGCTGAAAAATGCAGTCCTCATCTTGCCTGATATCAAACATTGAAATGACGAGTAAACCAGCCGACTATTCTGCCCGATATCAGGTGAGATGAAGGCTGCATTTCTCAGCTGTATTCGACGACGGCTTCACAATTGAACAGCCTGCGATGACGTCGCAGACCAAAACAGATCCAAACGCTAGATTGTGTGAGTATTACCACTGTCACCACATTCACATTACAAACCTCGCTGTTCAATTCAAATTTTTTTTCTCTGATCGTATTTGCCTATCTTGACGGTTCATACTCGTAATTAAAAATGACCTGTGGGCCTACCCATAGACAGTAAAAGAAGTGGACGGCGGGATGGCGCTATTTTCAACGGGAGAGTATGAAGCTCAATTGAACGAGTTTTCAGTTGGGCACCACGCCTACTGCGCAGGCTCGAAGTCAGCTCGCTGACTTAAACCAACGTCCTGAGAAGCGGTAACTCGTCTGGTAGATGTATCCTACTCATAATTCCCAGCGAGCAAGCGATTGCGTCTGTCAGTATAGTCTGATTCCGTTCAATGTTATTATGTTTTGCGAATTATTACTTCACAGGTACTTCACTTCGTTGGCGATGTGGCTCAATCGTCTTCTGTCTATGATTCGTTATGGGCTTCTGGTCTAAACAGTACGGTTATTTACGTCCTGTGCGACGGAAAGTCGCCGGCATTTCACGCCACTTTTAGCCTAGCCTGGTGCCATCTGCTAAAAATGCTTACTATTAGACTATAACGCTACATACGAAGTAAAGACGTCTGCTACAAAATGTAGTTTCTCTGTAGAAAATAATATCGCTGACATGAAGGCTCATAATGTTTTTAGTGTAAAGTTACTTGATGTCCAAAGTCTGGCAAAATGAATTGGGGTGAATGGAGAAGCTACTGCTAGTTGATCATCCGCTATCTTCTAGAGCGTTCAATTGAGCTTCAACTTCCGGGTGTATTCCTACCCCCTTAGCCTACCTATCTGTAATGTGAACGCATATTTCCTCTGAAATACTACTCATGCGCTCATTGATAAGTTTTGGCACGAGTCATCTGCGTCATCAGCAACAACAACAACAAAAAAAAAACGCCATATTTGGGACAGTGCTCATGGAATTCAAATCTAATTCAAATCGAGTACATGGGCGCGCTTGTCGCGAATTTATGGTCGGAATTTTGCCCAAGAGGACGGCAAACAGTTCGTCATCTGTAC
Source organism: Gymnothorax javanicus (assembly GCA_029692085.1). Classification (NCBI taxonomy): domain Eukaryota; kingdom Metazoa; phylum Chordata; class Actinopteri; order Anguilliformes; family Muraenidae; genus Gymnothorax; species Gymnothorax javanicus. The sequence goes on from CM056201.1 coordinate 13,736,940, forward strand.
CTGGTGAGGTACATGAAAAGCCAAGCCAGACGACCGGCTTATGCATATTAAAAGAGCTCACGCATGCGAACAGGCAAGAAGCCGCATGGATTTTGTCAGTTCTTATTCGTATGGCATGGCCACTTATCGGACTGGCATCCGATCTAGGAAGAACGGATCTAGGAAGAAAATGGCGCGATTCTAATTTGAAGATCGGGTTTAAAGACTGGGTTTCAGTGTCCACACAGCCCTGAAAAATCATATCTGTATCACATTAAGGCAAAAAAAAAAAAAAAAAAAAATCAAAGTTGATTCAATTCAGCCCAGTAATGTGACCATAGCTAGTGACTGCAGCCAAGCTCACGCGGTAATTGGCCGTCCTCTGGTCAGGGTTTGGGCTGTCGTGCAGCTCAGCCCAAATGAGCTGAGCTGACCACCTGTCCATTAACACCTCTCACTGGGGGACGTTATACACCTGTCGGCCAGAAGAGGGGGCAATGAGCCCTGCAACAGTGTCCTTAACTTTTAATTACGAACATCACATTTATCATTGTTTGTCGTAAAAAAAAAAAAAAAAAGAATTCAGTGAGTTGTGACGATCAGGAAAAAAAGAGCATAGATTTCCTGCACAAGCCAACAAGTGTAACGAGGATAGTTGAGGTTTTTACCTGAAGAATTCACAATGAAATTATTTTTATTCATGCAGAAACCCTGCAGTTTCCACAAATCAATTAATGGTGCAGTTAGGCCCTCAAATAGCGCCAAACTGTTGAGCACAAGTGCGTTAGAAAAATTAAAGGAAAGGTGTGGGTGCTCTTGAGATTTCAAACAGCCACTATCTCAGAATCAGCCATTAAATGGCAGCATGCCTGGAATTACTGACAGAAAATGTTTAAGCAGGAATTTGCCGTGGACCATTTGCAAGTCCATCACAGGGTGTACACACACACACACACACACGTAGTTATGCTTGTGAGGAAATAGTATTGACTTGCATTAACTCTGTACAGCCTTTTCCAAACTATAACTGTGACCAAATTATACCTAACCCAAACCTTAACCTTACCCTAACTGTAATTGTAACCATAATTTTAACCAATATATTGTAATCCTCCATAATCCTCTGTGAGCACTTCCCAAAATGTCCTCGCAACCCCAAATGTCCCCACAAAATGGTTTCTCAAGATTATATGAGGCCTTACACACACGCGCACACACTCGCCATTCATTCACACATTCCTTCCTGTGGGCCATTTACAGTCTCTGTTTAGCCTCATCAAGGACCTCTTTTGAGGTGAGGAGGAAACCAGACCGCCCAAAGAAGACCCAAACACAGAGAGAATGTGCAAACTCCAGAGAAACGCTCGGGATTCAAACCCATCACCTGCTGGCTGCAGTCCCCTGTAACCAGCACGATATAGACATGTAAGCCTATGCTTCACTTCAGTGTGACTTAAGTGAGTCACATGAGCATACTGACAATACCAGGAGCCTCCTGTTCTGACCTGTGTGTAAAATGTGTCCGGATTTAGAGGAGGTACTAATGCAGTGCAAACCAATTTGGCAGCTGCTGCACTAGCATGAGAGCTGCTTAAATAAAAAAAATCGGTTTGCATTGATGTTTCATCTCCTCGATATACTGTATGGGTACTGGCCTGTAGACAATGTGGGCAAAGGTAAGGCAAATCCCAGCGTGAGCCTCTTTGACTACTTATTAGCCTGCGCCAAACGAAGTTGGCAGGAGGTTATGTGATCGGTGCCATTTGTCTATTTGTTTGTGAACAAGATAACTCAAAAAGTAATGAACGGATATCTCTGAAATTTTGTGGGTGGGTCGCTTTTACAACAGGGGTGAACCCTATTGATTTTCACCGCGATCAGTGACCGCGATCAGTCAAACAATACGGCCGCAATGGCAGCCATCTTGAAATTGTATGACAGGCAATAACTGAACTTCGCTCCCACTCACCAAGATTTGGACTTTGCTGCCTTGGCGGAGGTTTGCACTCTAGGAGTGCCTCTAGTTTCAAATTGAATTGGAGATTCTCTGTGTGAAATTCAATTTAGTCCAGGAATAATCAGTGTTTGTTAAACCAGCCCGTGAGTTTCTCAAACTGCTGAAACTGCAGGACAGAGTGAAAATGCGGGGAAATGCATGTGGGAACTGCAAATCTGCCCCACGGCCTGAGGTCGACCCACAAAATGCAGGAGAGTCCATGACAAGACGGTGTTTCACCGAGGTGCCAGTGCTCTACCGATTCATTAATTCCCGAAAGACTCGTGAATGAGAGAAGCATTTCGCTGTTACTACATTATTTATTTGCTGACCCAGCCACAATTGAGCATTTTATCCATTTTTACAGCTGGGCAGTTAGTGGAAGACTTCAGGTTGCTTGTCTCTTGGCAGTGAATCCACAGACCGATTCAATCTGCAGCACTTAGATTCCTATTCCCAGTTCCTAACCCCCCCAAAGGCTACATTCAACAATTCCAAGCGAAATCGCCGACAGGGATTAATTGCCGATCGCTATCTTTTTTCATCAACATTTCCACAGAATGCCACTGTGGGCTCTTGTATCGCTGCTACGATTTGAAGTCCCCAATCAGAGCCTCACTTCGACTGATAAGCAGGCACCTCATACTGCCCAGAGTGCAGATCAGTGTAGCTAAATCCAGTGCAAACACGAAGACCCTAATGTCTAGAGAATGGCATTGAGCAGCCGATATGCTGGCACGGCCCCAGTATTCGCTTGAAGGCCGGCGTATGGGGAGAAATAAAACACAAAATGAAAACTTGCTCATTGACTGATTCTCTCCCCCCAACGCCACCCCCCCACAGGTTCTGCCGATGTGGGAGAAGCTGGGAGGGAGTCACGACACAAGGCGGTAATCACGTATCGACACGCCGGTCGACTGGTAGGTTGGGAGGCTTCCTTGACATTCACAGCGAATTCCCCGAGGATATCCTTTTAAAACACATCAGCAGGGGCTGTGTGTTCACTCTCTCACTTGTAGTGAATTTAATCACTGAGACGTGGCAAAAATAAAAGCAAACTACAGTATGTCTGGTGGTCAGTTCTTTTTTTTTTAAATCTTGCTTGGTACCAAACAGACAAGCAGATTTCATGATGAGACTTCAGTAACCTTTCTCCCTGATATGCCACCGAAGATGTTGTACAGTATGTCTATAACTTGTTTTGTCTTATTATTTATGCGGTTTTTGCTTTGTATGGTAACCAGATGGATATGGACAAGCATGTTCATTCTAGAAACCTCTCACTGAAAGCCATTATTGGTAAATTACTGTATGTCAGTTCCTTGATTTCTGCTTCCCATTTTGCTTTCAGTATTTGGTTTGCATGGCAGGTTACAGAACTGGAAACCTATTTCATCGAAAGATTTAAGGAATCTCTTACAGGATAAGGAAATAAAGGCATACTTAATTATTACTGGTTATTGCTGTATGCATTCTTATATGGCCTAAAACAGCACCAGTTTTCCATCATTATCTCTGAGTATAACCATAACGTGTTTTCGGAATAATCAACTGCAACTCTATGGATTTTCTGTGGAGCATTCAATAGTGATATTGGTCGATAGTGTCCGCTGGGGCTGTACAACCGAGCACACGACACGACCGTGATGCATATTGACAGAAAAAAATGAAGGCAGTGCAGTAGCAATGAAAAGTTAATGTAGAGCTGGTCATGTGACCAGCACAGGAGTCCTACACAACTACAGCACAATGCCCAGCGTCTGCAATGATTGGCTCCCCGGGGGTTTTTCACTCTGCCTTGCAGAGCATGCTCATTAAAGCCTTTACAAAGAGCATTAAACAAGAGATGCTTCCCCTTTCATGAGAAATAATACTAGCACAGCAATACCTGACGTTTAAAACAAAACAAAAAATACATCCACCATTGAGATTAATGATGCCGTAAACATAAAACCAAGCAAGAATGCATTTGCCATTGAGATGTGGAATAAATCATCTACATCGCTCTATTCAATTGCCTGCAGCCCACAGTACAATGAAACTCCCTTCGCACAAAAATGGAGCAAAAAAAAAAGATAAAATAAATAGACGTTCAGGCGATAAAAGAAACTTCAGGAATGGCGGTCCGCAGATTTTGTCCCGGTACCACCCAAGGTGTCTCCCCAAAGAGACAGATAGCTTGATACATCTCTCTCTCTCTCTTTCATGCTCTCTCTCTGTTTAATCTCTATCCCTGCTTCAAAAGCCAGGTCCAACCAGCATCTGATTTTGCTTTTCTTTAAAAAAGAGCTCTGCGCCTTAACAGAGGAGATGCCCCCCCCCCCAAAAAAAAAAAAAAAAAAAAACAGCACAAAAAGCTCCAGTCATTCATAAGCCAGCCACCACCCGGCCGTAATAAGTTCCCGTGTTAAAACTCCTCGGAAAAACATCTGCTCCGAAACACCAGCTGAGATCCCTGCAGTGCCAACAGCCCTCGCGCAGAACAGCCGGCAGCTGCAAGTTGGAGCACCAACAGGGTTAACGACCAGTTTTTGGAATGGGTGTCCAGGGCTAAAGTCTTTGTGGCACGAATCCGTATGAAGCCCCCATTTCCACCCCGCGACACCCCGTCCCTTTCCTCCCCCGGGATCCCCACTCTCCCGAGAACCCCACCTAGCCACCCACGCACCCACCCACCCACACAGCGGCGACCACCTTCCAGCTGTCAGACCCCGCTAGCGCCGCGTTAATGAACCGGCAGCCAGAGACGGGCGAGCGAGAGAGAGGGGGAGAGGGAGAGAGAGAGAGAGAGAGAGAGGAAGAGAGCGCACGCCGGGAAACGGCTCACCGTTTGCTGCAGGTCGGGGATCCCGATCCGCACGACGACGGTGTTGCCCCGCGGCTCCTCCATGGGTCCGGCGGCGGAGAGGGGCGGGCTCTCGGCGGCCCGCAGCGAGTCGTAGACGGCGACTGAGACGGCGCTGTCTTCTCTGGAGCTGTCCGAGTCGGCCGGGTTCCCGTTAGCCGTAGCGCAGTGGCGCAGCAGCTCCTCCTGCTGCTGATCGGATGGCTCATGTTTGCTGGCTGTTGGACTCAGAGGCATACTCTGTGAGAGGGGTTTGTGTGCCTCCACTTCACACAGCCCACATCACCACGCTGTGGGGGGGGGGGGGGGGGGAGAGTTACTACTGACAGTAAAGAAATACAGACCACAATTACAAGAGGGGACGCGGAATTACAACAATACAACAAAAGGTAAAAGTCAGATTTCAGAGAACGGCGAGGGAAAGATGAGTTACAATTGGTGATATAAATAGAGAATACATTTAAAGGAAAGATGGAGGAATGATAGAAAATAAAAAAGAAGAGCAGGGATGGAGAGATGAGAGATGAGTTGGACCTGATGAAAGACATAGCTACAGGTTTGAATTCCAGGAGGGATGTAGGGATGTGATAAAAAAAGATAAAATAGAGCAGGTAATGAAGGAGAAATGATTGAATCATTGCAGAATAGAAGCCAAAGAAAAAGATGGACGGAGGAAACAGGAATGAATAAAGCGTAGGAATGGAGGAATTTTACGAGGGGTTTTATTTTTGTGAACCAGGAGTCAGTGGTGATAAAAATACAGATTAAAAGCTGAAGAGGGATGGAGAGAAGGAGACAGTGAAAGAGATTTAAAAGGAGAGGTGTGAGTTGGAATGGTGTGATATGGAGGCACAGAGGGAGGTAAAGAAGAAAGGACTGATTTAAGGCAAACCTGTGAGGCAAAATGAGGGAGGGGACAACAAAAAAAAAAAAAAAAAAGTGTGAGTTTTAACCCTTTCCCTCCCAAGTTCTCGAGACAATCTCAAATTTTTTCGAGGGGCAGAAAAGTAAAGAGCACTTCTGGGTTACACTTATAACAGTCGATGACATATTTATTTCACGTCCTGGATCGTGAAACTTTCAAAATACAGGCCACTTCCTCAGCCTCTCTATAACCATGGTGACAATGTCCAGTCAATCAAAAATCGACGTTAGATTTTTTTGGACCCATCATAATGGGTCTCTGGAAGGAATGGATGAAAAATGAAGAACAACAGATTAGAGATAAAGGAGGCACAGAAGGAGAGGTTGAATGAACGAGGGAACAGACTGAAGGGAAGAAAGGTTTGAGTTGGATGGAGGTACTTTAAATGTTAGAAAGAGGAGAGGAGGCTGCCGATAGGAGTTCATACCAAATATAAAAAAACAGAGATGAGAGAAAAGAGATACAATAAAGATGAGTTTGAAAGAAAAAATGAAATGAAAGAATGAAGGAAGAAGGGAGAGAGAAACAAAGCAGTTTTTCATACTGAAATGTACAGTATATTCAACAAAAACTGGCTTTTTTCACAATATGAAATATTGACTTTTCTGGGGTTTAGAGTCTGCTTTTGGCATTGTTCAGTATGTACTTGTCATAAACAAGAAGACTGATGTTTTTTCAAGGTGTACTGAGTGAAATCAATGGAGTACATAAGCACTGCATAGGGCTTTGTGTTGGTATTGATAGTATTGGAGCATTCCTGCATAGTGAAGTAAGTGAAACATATTTTCACAGAATTATTAGCTGGTAAAATATGTGCTCACTTTTTACATGAGAAAATGTCTAGTGTGACGATTAACGTGCTATTAACTTCAATTATAATTCATTAACTTCTAAGATAAAACAATGAAGAATATAGCATTTGAGCCAATCGGAACATCCTTGCATGTTTCCGTAACCCTCAACATCGACTCAAACCTAAATGGTAGGACGCCATGGGAAGAATATTTCCCAACCAATCAAATTGTCCGGTACAGACGTATCGGCAAGCCAAACTATTTAAACTGAGAAGAAAATAGTTCCAACCTCTGTGCAGTTTTACTCCTAATAGAACCACATAAATTAAGCATGTTTGGCCATGCGTTAGCAAAATATATAAATACTAAATTATCGGAGTGTTAACTGTTAATACTGATGGAAATATATTAGTTACAAAATGTGTGTAACGTCCTGGCACCCAAAGATGTTAAAAGGGCACCAGGAGAGTGATGGGACAGGATAACCCAGGTGCAGGAACGTGGATATTTATTGAATAAAGAAGCTGAAATAACAAAAGTCATGAAAAACTTCAGGGGTAACAGAAAAGGGAGTGCACTAAACAAAAGAGTGTTACATGCTGAGGCTACCTGCCAGAGAGGGGGAGAAGTAAGGCTTATATAGACAAGATAATAATTATTAACTAAGGAGGAACAGGTGAGATAATTCACTGAAACAACAGAGGGGATCATTGAATGATTGGGCGAAGGCAGGTAGCCAAAGCTCTGGAATGCACAGGGGGAGGGGCACTGCCATGTGTAAACAAGAGCGGCGTTATCACCAGGAAATGTCAGAGTTATGTTCCTTGAATGAAGTGCCTGGCATGTGTGTTCGCGGTGAAACAAAGCCCAGTTTTTTCAAATGGCGACCTTCCATCGAGGTATGAATCGCCACGAAGTTTGTCGGAGTGACTGCTTGGAGTAACGATTGCAGGTGAACTTGCTCGGCAGGAGTAGCTTTCAAAACTTTATTAACGTACCATAGTCCAGTCGCAATTACAGACGGGTCACCAACCACCAATCTTTTTCGGGTAAAACGGCAGCTTAAAGTCAACCTTAAGCCGCTTTCACACCGTTTCGCGTGTATTCGCGTCTTTGCATTGACTTTGAATGTAATCTGTCGTGCGAAAAATTTGTTTCGCGTCCGGTGTGAAAGCAGCTTTACCTGGGATCTGTTGCCACAAACACTTATGTTCACATTAGCAAAACTACAACCTTTGCTTATTTTGAGAGCAGCAGCACCCCAACCTCAGGCGATGACTCACGACTGTGTAAGATATTACAAAGACGTTCAGAAGCTGTGATGAATAATATTTTCTGATCAGCCTCAACCAGAAGAAAAGTATTTGATTGCTATGTATAATACAAATCTTAACACTGTGGGCCATTTTAAAGCCTAGTACTTTTCCTTTGTGTGTTCACCGCCTAGCACTTTGAGGACACCATAAAATAAGTTTACTTTCTGTGCAATTATTGATTTTACAACTCATAAATTCAATCTTTTAACCCTTAGAGCACTGAAGTAAATTTTCAAAAAATTATAAAATCAATTATCTCGTGCTGTTGAAAACCTATCATGTGGCGACTTGTTTAAAAGAGCTCCCCAATGGGAGCTCTTTTAAACAAGTCGCCACATGATAGGCTTTCAACAGCTTTGATTTTGAAATCTTACATCATTGAGCAACGCTATTTGTATTTAGCGCTCTTAGGGTTAACATTGCTGTATTCTCAGTCAGCCAGTCAGTCAGTCAGAGTGCAGTCCGAGGTCAAGGGTCAGCAGCTATTAACCTGGGTAAATACCGTACCACTGAAGATAAGATATGAGGCAGGCTTTACTATCTTCCACGGAGAACATTCACACACCACTCACACCTTTGGGCAATCAAGAGCTTCCAATTAATCTGACATGCAGGCCTTTGCACCGTTAGATGAAAACCAAAGTACCCAAAGGGAACCCACGGGAACACGGGGAGAACATGCAAACTCCACACAGAAAGGCCTCAAGCTGGATTTGAACCCACAACTTTCTTGCTGTGAGGCTGCTATAAAGTACAGCCCAATGAATAAGATGTCTGTCTCTCATCTGTCAAATCCGGGACAGAAGTCTGGGAATATTCATTCTTAGAACAGAACATCTGAAAACAGTGCATTAATCAGGGTAAATAAAATAATGTTATGATTTATTTAACCGCATAAATGTAACGTTCAATCCCAACAAACATGTTAACCAGCACTGATACTGAAATATAGGCCTATTTTTTGACCCAGAAAATCGCTGTCAAGCATTGCCCAGCCCCCCAAACAACCACAGGCAGGCAGGCAAACACACACACACACACACACACACACAGGAAAAAAAATGAGAGGCAGCTCAGCTCAACCTCTGTTTTATTCATCAGTGTGAATAATTCATATCCTGTACATGTAAGGCTTATGCAGGATACATGGGCTACAGTATGTTCAACATGGACCATTCAGGACGACTCAAAATGAGGTTTCAGGGCTCTTGTGGCTCTTTTTCCATTTTAATATCCAAATCTCATGCAAATTTTGAATGTCCAAACCACCCTACACACTATGGAAAAGCGTGCTCACATACGTCCAATCGCAGCTGGCACGAAAGAGTGAGTGCAAATCTCAGTTATCTCCCGAAACACAGCGTGCCAGTCAGATGCATCCATTCACACCACAGCTGCAATCCACACATTTACAGAGCAGGGATAGAGGAGACCGAATCATACCTGAGTTCTGATAACAAGCCAAAAGCACCCGGGCAGCCAACTAGGGTCACCCCACCACAATGAACACTGCTGTCCCTGCCAATCAAATCCCTCCGGCATAACTTATCTTGCGAGTGAGAAAAACTCAATTGTCCTTCAGCTCAGTACAACAGTGAACCACTGTTGACACGAGCACAGGCCATGTTTCATCTGAGAATGTACAGAGAGCTTGTCTGCCGAGAGTATAGCAGTTATTTAACCAAGAGTACCACCTAGCAAGTAAATGTGCCTGATTTTCTGAGAAATTTTAGAAATGGCACAATGGCAAAACCCTTTTAGCCCACTCAAAAGCAATTGCATAACCAATCACTGGTGCAAAACAAATTCCATGGCCGACCCTTGTTCTGGCTGAAGATCCCCTACAGTACCATCAACCATGAAGGACCCTCTGAGGAAAATGTCCAAATGCACTCATTCCAGTTTATGTCTTCGCATATTCGTCTCTGCTTCCATTTCTAACATCTCCTCTCCCCAAATAGAGCTCAAAGAAATAAACAGCGGGCAGAAAAGGAGGGCTGTGCGTTTGTAATGAACCCTTTGTTCGGGCGAGGGATCCACTACAGTATCTTTAAAGACCTAAGCTGAAAACACAGGTTACAGCCTCGTAGATGTACAGAAATTAGAGAGCACAATAAAAGCAGTTGCTAGCAGTGTATACTAGCAAATAAAGGCAAAATATCTGGTTTGTTTACAAACACCACAAACTTTCACTTTCATTTGTCTAAATTGGGATGACCATTATGGTCGTATGAACGTCCTAACAATCATCATGAAGACGGACAAATTTACAATAAGATAATCTCAGTGACTCAGGGATATACATAGTTGGGTGGTTATGTCAAAAGTACTAATTCAACTATGACAATGGGTAATACTATAATAAGGGTATATTAATTTTGTTAATCAGTTAATTAACTGTTCCAGTGCTGTGAAAAAGTATTTTTCCCATCCCTATTTTTACATAAGTAATTGTTGCCCTTACATGTTTCAGGAAAAGGTAAAACTTGCGAGGCATAATCAAAATAATAGAGTAGGACTACATGAACAGCTGTTGCATATTAAGAATAACAGCATGATTGTCCTTTGCTCAACTTCCACCACTCTCAATCAGACTGACTCCCAGCCTCGCCTCAAGAGTCCCTTGCCAATCAGGCAAATGGCGGCGAGAGATGATTGGCGTGGAAATCGCCTGATCCCCATAGGCTCGTAACTAAGAAATGACCATGGGCATAATTTCATTTTCGTTTTCATTAAAGTGATTCAAATTGGTTCCACTACTGCCTGCGAATAAACCCTGAGGACAGAGTCTTAGGCTGACAAAGTGGCACATTGACTTGCGCACAGGGCTTTAAGTCAGTCAGAAAAATGCTCTCGTATAAACCAGCTCCTTTCACGGCGGGGCAAATTCAACAGCCGCTGACGTTATATTACGTTAATGCCATCACTGCAGCATCAGACAATACTAAATACACAGTATGCTGGTCCAACAGAGAAAGCAGGGCAACGTTTCTCATGCAACAGATTTGCAACCATGGAACCGCAAGCTTTAGCAATTGTGCAGAGAGGCATTTCGGCTCCGGTGAAGCAAAAGTTGGTCACACTTTAGATGAAGTGTTGCTCATAAAGGCTTTATACAACATGTACGTTGTATAATGCCGTCATAAATGAGACATAATGTCTTCATAAATCATACTTAAGCAAATGTCATGCTTTGTAAAGGGTGAAGTAACACATCCTTAGTCGGCATGTGATGCCAGATGTGACAATGACAATGTCACTTAGCTTACAATGTCACCCTTTATAGCATTTAGGCACTAGCTAAGTGACATTTTCAGTTATATCACACCTGGCATCACATGCTGAATAAGGATGTGTTGTTTCACCCTTTACCAAGCATGACATCTGCTAATGTATAATTTATGAAGACAATATGTCTCATTTATGAAGGCATTATACACGCTGTATAAAGCCTTTATGAGCAACACTTCATCTAAAGTGTGACCCAAAGGTCTAACCTTGCCAGACAGGAAGTTGATATGAGATAAGCAGGCTGTGAAATCCTGATTAAGACTCCAGCACCTGTACCCAGTAAAAGGGCGATGAATTATCCAGTAAATTTTTCTGCTCGATTCATGTTTCTGTTTATAGTACATTCGGTGCACTCCTTCAATGATTCCTGATAGCAATGGCATATAGGGTCCAAAAACATTGTATTAACCTTCAGGCAGTGAGAAGGAAATGACTCTTACTCTTCTCCAAACCTGCTGGAAAACTGTAGCCCGCTCCATCAGACACATTCACTGCTCCGACAAGCTTGAGTGGACATAATTATGTAGCTGAGATGTACTGTGTAGCATCACCTCCGCACCGAAACTACATCAATGCTGTGGCGGGACAGAGAGAGAGAGAGAGAGAGAGAGAGAGAGAGAGATGTCCAGTGATGGGGGTATGGGCTGGAGCCCCAGGGAGCAGTGTGAGGCACTGATGTTGGGTCCGGGGAAGGGGCTGTGGTGTGGTAGGTGGAGGGCAAAGGTCATCTGAGATCCATCCGAAGCGCGCTGCTCGGGCAGGGTGTGGGCAGCGCAGGTCAGGGTGTCGGTTGGGCGTCAGGTGTAGATACATGAACATGTCTGTTCTGCGTCTAATTTAGACTGAGGCCTACTTAAGGGGCCCTCCCAGGGGCGGCGTTAGACCTGAAAATTCAGGGGCTAATATCCATCCCGTTATTACAAATCCATCCCTGAGTGCCAGTACATAGACCTAATTATAATAATAATATAATATTTCCTATATAACCACTAGAAAAAAATAAATACATAATATATGGGAAAATCTTCAGGTGATTGCATAGATATGACATATATCTAACTGGGAAAAAATTAATTAAGTGATTTGGTTGGGTGGTTAAGGAGTAAGGCTCGCCACAATACGGACCGTGATTTTGCTTATTAACTTCCATTCCATGGTAACAATGTAAATAAAAACCAATGGAGTGGTACATTTTTGTGTTGAACTAATAAACTGTTGTGTTTTTATACCCATATCTGTGCTGGAACAAAGTAAATCAAATGAACCTGGGAAGGCCCCTTCAGAAGCAGCTTCAATCTTACCCCTGGGGGTTATCTGCAGGTGGAAGGGGGGGTGTCCCGATTCCCCCAATCTGCGGGCTGCCTCCAGGCCGTGTGTGACACAGTCTCATCCCGACTCGTCAAACAGTGATGCTACCTCACCAAGCATCGCGATACTACGAAAAAGGGGGCTTTTGGTGTCCTTATTTCACGCCAGTTTAAAACTAAACCTAACCCCTACCCCCTACCCCCTAACCCTAAGTATCAAATGAGGACGCGAAAAGCCTCCCTTTTCATTGTATATCGACGCGCGGTCAGTTAGCGTCATTATATAACGAACTGGGATGAAACTAGCCTCTCTCGTGCTTCGGTTTACTCCTATCCAAGGGGGTTTTGTTGTGGTGAAAATCACTGCGGGGTTTGGTGCGACAGAAGAATACAGCTCTTACCCCACTTCTACAGAGCTCCTCCACAATACCGACTTCACATTTGAAGGCAACACTAAGCAAATACAGCGTCATCATGGCAATTACCTTTTCGCTCTGGTGAAAGAGATGTCGTAATGTTGTGCAGGGATGTGCATTTCCCTCAACCCAGCATAATTATTGCAGCCTACCTTGACAAGCTGATAGACTCGATCTTTTATGAACTACGGGTAATTGCACACCAGCCAGCGAGTGAAATTAACTCATCTTTAAAAGCAGACGGGGAGGAATTTTTCAAGAAGCAAGGCTGGGGCCTCTTTGGTGAAAAACGGCATTTTTCTTTCACTGTCTCATTGAATGAATGAAGTTTAGTTGCTGTCCCCGTCTCAGAAGTTTGAAGTCATTTTTTTTTTAGGCCAGCTGCTTTGTCACAGTACAGCCAATCATAGAGCTGGACTCAGCTATACTCAATCACCCGCTGGTGAGCAACTTAGCACTGAGATGGAGTTTACAGGAGAAAGAAATATTTAATAGAAGCACACATTTCCGACCCGTACACAATTACTGGGTCGCTCTTGTAATGTCTCCGGGTTCGGGTGGGTGGGAGGAGGGGGGCACACGACGACACTGGCCGGAAATGGTTCGTAAAATGAATCTCTCTTTAGTTGCACTGAGGCCAATAAGAAGCCATCGCTTCACTCCTGAGCTGACGCAGCAGATTTTTTGATTCGCTGTGGTTTCCCCGCGGCTCGGGCCTGGCAGCCGGACGCAGGGCGGCGATCGTGCCAGTCAGAGAGTGGGCTGGGCGCCGTCCAAATCACCATTAACATCAATTCTGCAGCCTGCCCTTGCAACATAAAGTATGGCAATATCACCAAGTGATGCACAGCAGCCTGCCACTGCATTACTGATACAAACAGCAGGACCAACAAAGAGCCATTGTCTTACATTAACAGTGAAATACAGCATATAGTACATTTTACATACAAGTATTTACATTCAAGCAATATCAAAAGATTTCAGTCGCATCATGACTGTAACTGAAATGCACAAAATCTACATGCAGTATGAATGGCATTTATAAGAAAATAAATGATAGAATATGCAGATAGTGCGCAAGAAAGCTAAATTTTATGAATGAGCTGAAATTGACAGTTGTATTAATACTGTGCATCGAGAGAGCGATTTCAGTATTAGAACAAGGTCCCACAAATCCAGTCGGGAAGTAACTGAGTGGCTACTGGGTTGAGGAGAGCAAGCAAACATTGTCCAGGACAGCGACAAGTTTTGTGCCTTACATAGTGAATAATGCTGAAAATAAAATTCAAATAAATTACCCAAAAACTATAGCCTCTGTGCCAAACACAAATCTGGCGATTCAAATTTATCAAATCTAAACACATAGGGCCTGATTTACTAAAGGTTTGCATGTGTAAAAAAGTGCGCAAATTTGACAGCACACGCAAACACATGTTGAAGCTGATCGACTAACTAGGCACACCGCGGATTGCGTCTGCCAAACGGGCAAAATAACATGCACAATCCATTTAGCGCATTTGCCTTCAATGAATATGCAATATAGGCGTGCCTGCCAGAATGTGCAAAATATTGGGAGTAGTAGATGCTAATAGATTAATTTAGCACACGCAATGTGATTTACCAAACCTTTCTTTTTTGTGCCTCAATAATTATATATACCACCAGACAATACATTAAATCAGTCATGTTTGGGACCCACATGTCTCTTTGTTAAGTATGGTGTCTCCTGAACTATGACCAATGTTATATAACGGTAGCCAAAATTATACCTTAGAAACAAGTTAATTTCCTGGGATTCCCAGGAAAATGTGTTTTTTCCCGGGATAGAAAAAGTCTCATTTTCGGGAAAAATATTAATCCCTATTCTGCACCCCTGCTAAAAAATAAAATCCTCTGGGAAATGCATAAGCAAAAATACTTTTTGTAAATCATGACATTATGCTTTTTCAGTGCACGTTCAACTAAACGTTCACACATGACGTACATTCATTTTTTATTTGGTACATATCTGAACAAATATAAAAATATAGGCTATCCAATAAGAGAAATGCGTGTTTGTACTACAACCCCAATTCCGAAATAGTTGGGACGAAGTGTAAATTGTTAATAAAATCAAAATGCAATGACTTTCAGATCACATGAGTCAATATGTTATTTACAATAGAACATACATAACATTTCAAATGTTGAAACTGAGACATTTTACATTTTTATCCACAAAATGAGCTTATTTCAAATTTTCTGGCTGCAACAGGTCTCAAAAAAGTTGGGACACAGGCAAAAAAGGGCTGGAAAAGCAATTAATGTATACGAGAATCAGCTAAAAGAACATTTAGCTAGTAATTAGGTTAACTGGCATCAGGTGTGTATCATGATTGGCTATAAAAGGGATGTCTTAGAGAGGCTGAGTCTCTCAGAAGTAAAGATGGCCAGAGGCTCTCCAACCTGTGAAGGCTTGTGTAAAAAAAACTGGAATACTTTAAAAACAATGTTCCTCAACGTAAAATTGCAAAGGCTTTGAAGGTCTCATCATCGACAGTGCATAACATCATCAAAAGATTCAGAGAAACTGGAAAAACCTCTGTGCGTAAGGGACAAGGCTGAAGCCCTTTACTGGATGCCCGTGATCTTCGGGCCCTCAGACGCCACTGCATCACTCACGGGCATGATTCTGTCATTGACATTACTAAATGGGCACAGGAATACTTCAAGAAACCACTGTCTGTAAACACAGTCTGCTGTGCCATCCACAGATGCCACCTAAAACTCTATCATGCAAAAAGGAAGCAATTGTTGAGCATGATCCAGAAGCGCCGCCATGTTCTGTGGGCCAAGGCTCATTTAAAATGGACTGTAGCAAAGTGGCAAAGTGTCCTGTGGTCAGATGAGTTCAAATTTGACATTCTTGTTGGAAATCATGGGCGTCATGTCCTCCAGGCTAAAGAGGAGAAAGACCGCCCCTCCTGTTATCAGCGTTCAGTTCAAAAGCCAGCATCTCTGATGGTATGAGGATGCATTAGTGCATATGGTGTGGGACACTTGCAGGTTTTAAAAAGCACCATGAATGCTGAAAGGTATATAAAGGATTTAGAGCAACATATGCTCCCCTCCAGACGACATCTATTCCAGGGAAGGCCTTGTGTATTTCAGCAGGACAATGCAAAACCACATACTGCAGCTATTACAACAGCATGGCTTCATATTAGAAGAGTCCGTGTGCTGAACTGGCCTGCCAGCAGTCCTGATCTTTCACCGATTGAGAACATTTGGCGCATAATTAAGCGAAAAGTCCGTCAAAGGAGACCCAAAACTCTCCAGCAGCTGGACGGCTGTATTAAACAAGAGTGGGATCAAATTCCAATGGCTAAACTCAAGAAACTTGTCTCCTCAATGCCCAGACGCCTCCACTCTGTGTTAAAAAGAGGAGGGGATGGTAGACCATGGTAAACAGGCCCCTGTCCCAACTTTTTTGAGACCTGTAGGAGCCATCAAATTTGAAATGAGCTCATTTTGTGAATTAAATTGTAAAATTTCTCTGTTTCAACATTTGTTATGTTATCTCGGTTCTACTGTGAATAAAATACTAGCTGGTGTGATTTGAAAGTCATTGCGTTTTGATTTTATTCACAATTTACACTTTGTCCCAACTATTTCGGAATTGGGGTTGTAGTATGGGCCTACCTCGGTCTGCAGTTTGTGGTTCAAGGGTGTCATATCCTTGTATTCCAGTTATCTGCTCATCGCAGAACCTCAGCTGCACCTGTTGCTCAATTGGAGGCAGAGGGTTCTCCTCCGCCGGTCCCTCGCCTGTTTTATTTGCTGAGGTTTTATTATAAGCGATTTTTCCTTTGTTCTTCTTCTTATGTCTTGCCATCTTTTCTTAATTTCATCCGGTGCTCCTCTTGTTTTCCCCACAGCATTGACCTTTTCACAGATAGCCTCCTATATTGCGTTTCTCCTGGTTATGTTAAGATTTCTTTGGTGTAACTCCAAAATATGTTTATTCGCCTCTTGCACTAACTCCTCCAGCTCCATGGCTTCAAATTGAATTTTGCGCTTGCGTTCAGTCTGCTCTCTCACATTCTCCATGGCGAAAACTATTGACTCACGCAAAATCCTCATTTAAATAGGGCGGTCTTGACCATTTTTGCGCCTGCTGTCATTTGCGCAGGCAATCTAAGTAGATCACCCGCAACACGCAAACCAACAACACGCGCAATCTATATGAGTGCGCACGCAATTTAGCGCTCTTTATTTGGGATCTTAGTAAATCAGGCCCATAGACGTTAAGCTATCCAATATTGGCGCACACATTATACAGTATATTGGTGGTAAATGCAGTACATTTCTGCAAGTATGAAATTATCCTGTAAGGACACTGTTGAGACTTGCTGTCTGTGCTGAAATTGACCTTTGGCAAACCAGACAGTGGTACAATAAAGTAATTCCATATTCAATTCAGCCCACTCCTGCACCATATTGTCAGAATTTAATATATATGATGACCTAGAGTCAAAGACGACCAGAAAACAGAGAGAGGATAGAGTAAAACAGGATTATAGCTCCAGGAGTGCTTTGGGTCTTGCGTGAACGTCCAAAAATACTGTTCTTCCCTACAACATCTCCCCAGATGCAAGTCAGAGTCCAAAGCCCCACAAGGGACTAGAACCAGCGACTGTACAATTTCCAGTCGAGCAACCAATAACAAGGCTACTTTTCCACCCTAAACTCATTCTTTTAAGTGTACTAAGATTCGGCTATATGTACAGATCTTTCTGCAGACAACAAAATGTCTTCCCTGGGAGGCATTTGTGTTGTGGAAAAATAAAAATAGAAAGATGGTTCGAGAGTGTGGATTAGGCACCGCAAAATTCTCCGCCGGTTAATTCCACGCTCACCTGCACGGCCATAAGCTTAGCTTTCCACTTTGTTGACCCAGTCACTCACCCACACGCACACACCCACGCACAAACACACACACACGCGCGCGCGCGCGCACACACATACAAGTCCGCACAGCTATCCTTGTTAGGACATTGCATTGAATTCTATTCATTATGGACAGCCTAACCCTAACCCTACCCCTAACCCTAACCTTAACCAAATCATATCTGACCTTAACCTTAAACCAAACCTCAATTCACCCCGACCCTTAACCTCAACCATGACCTCAGAAATGACGTTTAGCCATATTAGGACCAGGCTTTGGTCCCCATTAGGATTACTGGTCCTGACAAGGTCAGTGTTTATACTGGAAAAGGTCCCCAGTTGGTAACAAAAACGTGAATACACACACACACACACACACACACACACACAAACAAACAAACAAACCCAAATGCTTACAATTCCATGCAGCAACGAATGTGCTGGCTGAATTTTGGCACAGGTGTGCTCTGCTAAGCTGGAAAGCTCAAGAGTCAGGAAGCGTAAGTCATGCCCATGCATCTCTTCCACTAGTTTACTCAGCCAGCTGATGTCAGCGACACGCTCTACTTCCACGCCGTAAAATTGTGCTTATTTATAAAATCTACACGGTTTGCTGAAATAAACTGAGCCTTTGGATCACAGTGAAAATATTGTGTCAATTTGTTACATCTAATTGGACTAAGTTTTCTCAGCTGAATTTTTGGTTTTAACAAATCAGCTTTTTCAAAGAGCACAAAAACCTAATTTCACCAGGTTAGATTAAATAGAATTCTCTCCTCACATAAAAGGCAAATCATGATCACTTTTTTTTCAGTGTTGGAACACAATACTGGGCCGGACATTTGCTTTCCTGGACCTGGCCTTTACGCCTTTGGTTCTGATATTTTTTGAATGCAAGTATCAGCCCTGCCGTCTGAAACTTTGGTCGGGCAACATCTGCACAGTGAGCACAGGCCCCCGAAGCTGCTTTGATGTGTGAAGAACATTAATAATCAATGCGCTCTACAGAGAGCACTAAAGAAGCCTGGCAGCCAAATCTGTTCACTTTTCCTCTCCTCGGGTGCCAGACGAACCAGGATACCTAAAAGGAGGAATCAATTTCCTTTGAGTTCATGAGTAACGGGGGTCAGTAAGCACTTTCTGGTGGGCTAATGTCTCCAGATGATTTTGGTATGGTCAGTTTCCCTCGAGATGGAGAAAGGGTCACAGAAAACAGGGAAGTGTAAGGTAATTTAACACTGATGAATAAGACAGAAGGTCAGCTGGTCAATACAGTCTGGTAATTCATTTGCATAATTATGGAGACTCTAAACTTTCCAATGACAAGCTATGTGGTGGTGTTTTGCATGATTCACCTTACGTTGGGCAATAAAATGTGTGAAGGAAAAATGAATGGAGTGGGGTCATGACAGGAAGAGTGAAAGCGCACATTTTCTGACCAGGAAAACAAGGGCCTTCCAAAAAAAAAAAAAAAAAATCATCATGAGATGTCACTACTCCAGATGGTGCTGATGGTCAGAATCTGGGGTCCTGGAACATGAACCATTTCACTTGGCAAAGCTAAACAGAGCATCTTCAGTACAAATGGGAATGTATAAACAGCACCTTGGGCTGTCTTTGAAGGAACACATCCTTCCCAGAGACTGCATAAAAAGATGGACGCAGCACCTGGGTCTGGAAAGTGAGGCCAATATGGAAGTCTCTAAAAATTGCATTCTATTTAATGGCCAGCGATGGCAACGTCGGTGGTTGCAGAATGAAGTTCAATGCTATAGAAGTCTATGAGAAAATGACCCTACTTTCCTACCTGATTTATTATTTCAATAATGATTTGCCACAGTATTTTACGGTATCTATCGCAAGTTTCAAGTATCCTTCGATATATCATGATGTTCATTTTTGTAAATTATGGTCCCAAATAGACTAGAATAAAGGATAAAGCCAGAACACGCTTTAGGGGGCGTGGCTATCCTCTGGTCCTCGTCAGATATGCTCAGATTCACCCGTGGATCCACCCCTTGCTCCTCCCTGATCTTCAATTCACGCTCTCGTCCAATAGGAATCACATCCAGTTTCAAAATGACAAAATGGCGCTGTTCAAATTGCCAAAACTGAGGCTTCCTAAATA
This sequence comes from Gymnothorax javanicus, assembly GCA_029692085.1. Lineage (NCBI taxonomy): Eukaryota > Metazoa > Chordata > Actinopteri > Anguilliformes > Muraenidae > Gymnothorax > Gymnothorax javanicus. Next base: position 13,756,866 of record CM056201.1, read on the forward strand.
GTATGCTGAAACCAATGGGTGACGTCACGATTGCTTCATCCATCTTTTTATACAGTCTATAGTCCTTCCATCTCTATCATTCTTGCCAGCTGATCCAAACTAGGGTCATGGTGGCAACACTGGAACTTCTTGTGATGTCCGTAACATTATCGCAGGACCGCTGGCAGACCTCAGGCTCGCTGTGAGATGTAATATCTCCAGCATTATTCAGAGGCTGTCGTCGGGCCCTTTTGCTTTAAAGGATCGTGTCCAAGATGCTCCCATGTCAGATGTCAGAACCAACTCAGGTTGATCCTCTTAAAGTGCAAGATCAGCGATTCTAATCCTGAACACCTTCCAGCTCCCTCCCCGTCTCCCCACCGGACGGAAACAAGCCATCTTTTCTGGGGAGGAGACCACGGCCTTCTACTTGGAGGTGCTCATTATTGTCCTAACTGCATCACACTGAGCTGAAAACTGTTCTAAATGGGCCTGGGGGGCCACCGTACAGGCCAACAGTTTATCCAAAAACAACAGAAATGCCAGCCCTATTTTCTCTGTGATCAATTCTGCTAACGTTGCGGTCGGAAATACACCTTCACTTCTATTCCTGGCCAGAGATCAATTCATAATAATGAGGGAAAGAGGGCTCTTCTCTTCTCAACACTGCCGCTAAATTAAAAGTCTGAATTCTGGGCCTGATCCATAAACTGCTTCACCTCCTGCCTCAGGGATCTCCATCAAACGAGCGGCATTACGGCGTGAAAAGGAACCAGAGACTCTTAAACTGCTCTTTTCTGGCAGAGGAGAGGAAGGGCATCTCATCCAGAATGTGATTCTAACTCGAACGGTTCATTAAATTTGGTTTACCAAGCAAAAAAATGCACCACAGTCCACAGGCAATCACCCCGCCCCCCCATCAAGAACATTTTCAGCCTGCGGACTGTGCTTCAGTGTCTCAGGGACCAGCCCACATTGTACGGTCAACAAACCCCTGCATTTCATCACGCCTAACTGCACTTACTAGGAACTGGAGGCCCTAGGAATTGCTACGGGCTAATGCTAGTCTTCAGTATTTTGGATCCTTGCTTAAATATCCCGAGCTTATGTTCAACTGTATATTCCACGGGCTTTTATTTTGTAAAAAAAAAAAAAAAAAAAACTGCCCAAGGTGTCCTTTGGCCTTGACTATGCCCAGTCCAACAAAGAAGTGCCAGAGTGCCCTTGGGAGCTGGTGTGGGAGAGCTGAACAGACAGGCACCAGTTGGCAATAAGGAGAGAAGCAGCTGATCATTCTCTGGCAGATCCAAGAGGTAAAGACCGACACACCTCCAGGGAAGGGACAAAAATATTTATCCACATTTTAGTGTCCCAGGATTTGGCCAGACTTGAAGCCAGATCTCCAATGTGCAAGACTGCTATGCTAACTATTGCCCCAAGGACAAATCCTCCTCTGGAGGGGAGGTTATACAGCCCCAGTAGCAGATGGCTGTGTGTCTTACTCTCCTTCCCTGAGCACACCTCCGAGGCTGGGGTCTCCTGTGAGGCATCGTCCTGCCTGGACCCACCTTCGAAATCCCACTCATGATAACGAGGTAAAAAAAAAAAAATCACCGAAACTCCAGTCATCAGGGTGAGATGTGCTGCCGCCAACTGTTAGCGCTTACGAGAAATTCAAATCCGGCATGCAACGACCACAGTGTGCATCTATTCTAGAACATTCTGCTCTGTCCCCATCATAGCAAATGAGGGGTGTGAATAAAATGAGCTCCATTCAAGAAATCATACCTCGCATTCTTACTCAGTTCATCCTGCATTATCTGAAGGGTGAATGAAATAGTTTCAAATTAAACTAGCACCATAAGAAAAATGTCTCCGAGATCATCCTTTCCTTCCTTAAAATACAGAAATTGCTCAAAGTAGCACCAAGACATTGTCAGAAGAAAGAAGCAAACAAGGTATTAGTCAGAACAAACTCTGTGTTGCTAAAAGAAGATCATGTACCTGATTGTCAAGCAAAAAGATAAATAAATAATGAGGATATAAACTTTCATTTGAGACCAATGTGTGATAAGAAATTTAAATGCCTCTATTACATAAACATATGAAGAGTTTGTCTCCAAAATGCAATATATCCATTTTACTCATTTTGAGTAAATCAGCTTTTTTCAATGTTGGCGCCTATTGCATTTTACTGAAAAACACAAACTTTGACCATGAAAAAATACACTTTATGGTATGAATTTCTAAAAATGGATTTTTGCACCATGTGTAAGAAGCACAGGGCTATCGCTCTATGGTATTATCTCAGTTTTTGTAATTTTGGCACTTATTGCATTTTGGAAACAAACTCTTCATATACACCCAAACATGCACAAAAATTATGTACAGATGTGCACGCATGCGCGCGTGCGCACGCACACACACACACACACACACACACACACACACACATACAGGCACACACACACACACACACACACACACACACACACACACGCACAAGATAAGCTGAATGGAGTGTGAAATTCCCTCACTTAACTGAGTTATACAGTGAAACCTAATGACATTACCCAGAAAATAGATACATTCCATTTATAATTAAAAACACCAATCTTTCTTTGCACTATTTAAATCATGAGAATACTAATTATATACAATGTATACTGTCTGTTCATATTCCAAGTCCTGACAATGATGAGGAGGAGGGGGTGAGATCATGGTGACATTACCAGGATGCATAGTATGAGCTTGTATTGTACAGTAGTCATAAAAATAATTATTTGTTTCTGCCCAGTTCCTTGGAGGCATGCAGAGTCGAGAACAAAGACAGGAGACTCATTTGTTATCTTTGAGCTGATGTGATGGAAAAAAAAGAAAAGACAACACAAAGTTTTCAAAGCTTTCAATAACGTATTAACTTTCAGAATCTTTTGCCTTATTGAGTGGACTTACAGTTAAACAGTGACAGTATGTCAGTTTTCTCTCCCTGTACACAGTGAACACGGAAACAGGATTGTGTCAAATTCTGGCTCTTATACAATGAAACAAAGTTTGCGTCTGTAGGGGTGTTTCCGGAAGTTGGATTATTAAAACCTGGAACACTTGTTTTTACTTGAAGCCAAGTGCAAGTTTCATGATGGTTCAGGGTTTAATTGGTTGCAGGTCACACTTTAGATGAAGTGTTGCTCATAAAGGCTTTATACAGCATGTATAATACCTTCACAAATGAGACATAATGTCTTCATAAATCATACATAAGCAAATTTCATGCTTTGTAAAGGGTGAAATAACGCACCCTTATTCAGCATGTGATGTCACTGACAATGTCAATTAGCTAGTGGCTAAATGCTATAAAGGGTGACGTTGTCAGCTAAGTGACATTGTCATTGTCACATCTGGCATCACATGCTGAATATGGATGTGTTATTTCACCCTTTACAAAGCATGACATTTGCTTATGTATGATTTATGAAGACATTATGGGCCCTATCTTACGCCAGAGTCCCTAAACCCGTTATTTGGGGATTTCGCATTGCGTAAGAGGCGTTCCCCCGCGAAAGTTGCTATCTTGCACACCAGCCTATATCCCTAAAACACCAGCGCTACCCGTTATATTATGCATAGGCGTGGTTTGGGCGTTACGCCAGTTAAACCAATCAGTGTGCCAGGTGCCACTGCCTTTCGGAGCAGGCTGCGCTATCCCATATCCTCAAACCGAAATCTGTGATGGAGAGAGGAAGGTCGCCACGTTTCTCCGTTGACCAAGTTAAATTGCCCGTGCATGAGGTCAAATCCAGTCAGGGGAGGATCTGTTTTTGTTAAGTTAATCATGAATTGTAGTATTATTATTATTATCATTATTATTTGACACTGACATATTGTTTAATGTTTGGTATGTAAAAAAAAAAAAAATCAAGCCTACCCCTTTTGTGATGGAAACTTCAAAAAAAAAAAAAAAAAAATGTGTTTCGCCATGCACTTCCAACTCCCTCTCCCGTCTGAAATGAAGCATAGAACAAAATCCCATTTTAGAAAAATAAAATTAGGTATATGCACTGGCACTCAGCGACGTACTTTTTTTTTTTTCCAGCGAGAGCGGCATTTCAGAACTCTTCAGCGAATGAAGGTAATTCTGGTGACAAGTACGTGGTTTCGTCCGTTTACATTTTCCAATCGGACAGCTGTCTATTTTTTTACAGTAAGTTGTGTGACGGTGCTGCAAAAACAGGTGTACATACTTGTCGCCGAAATTACCTTCATTCGCAAGACAGTTCTGAAATGCCGCTCTCGCTGGAAAAAAAAAAATTTCCGTTGCTGAGTGCTAGTGCATAGCGCTCTTGTGAAAGCCCAAATGCGGGTAGCGGGTGGTTTTAGGACCCGCTATACGCTTTCCCTAACGTGTGTGGTCAAGATAGCAATTGTAGGGAAAGCGCATGAACACGCCCACGGGCACACCTCCAGGCGCAGATAAGGGAGTCGGCATAATGCATAGCGGGTAGTGTGGCCGCAAGATATCGTTTAGGGATAGTGGAAGCTGCTAAATGCGTAATTCACGGGTTGCGAGTAGTGGCAACGGGTAAGGCAGTGTGAAAGATAGAGCCTTATGTCTCATTTATGAAGGCATTATTCATGCGGTATAAAGCCTTTATGAGCAACACTTCATCTAAAGTGTGACCTGCTTAGGTTATACAGCAAACTCGCTGGTCCAATCTCATGGAATCAGCCACCAGATCTGAAATCTGTGTAAGGCCTATAGCTGGCAGGAGTTCAGCCAGCTTGGGTGGGTAGGAGCCGAATAGCCGGCCCTCAGCGGCCTTCACTGTGAGGGAGAGGCAGAGGGCAGGAGAAGCACTTCCTCTTCCTGTTTCACTGTTTCAGTTTGCTGAGGAGGAAGTATAACGTCAGTCAGGGGACAGATCTCTCATTGGTAGTCAGACATCGAGCCGGAGTCAGGCCGGGGTCTTTCATCGCTCGACTGGATTACAAGTGAGGTGGACAGCTGTACAGAGTCTGCCTCCGAACACTGTCAAATCTGGAACATGGACTCAAGTAAGGAAGAGCAGTTCTGGGGTTTACTGAGCATATTTTCTGCCTTTATTTAACCATGAAATTTTCTATTGTGTACATGTTTCTCTTTTTCAAGGAGGCCATGCGATAAATGCCAGATAGAGCAGTTGAAAGTGAGAAGGGGTAGAAAGAGACAGGGGTAAAGCCCCTGGAGCAGTTTGGGGTTGAGGACCTTGCTCAAGAGCCCTATTGCAAATTTTTTCCCAGCTTCATCTCTCCAGATCAAGTCAGACTCCCGGGCTCGAATAGGGGCTTGAACCAGAAACTCTTTGGTTTATCCATGTTACTCGGTTATCCTGTGGCCTGTTTCATGATGAAGACAGTGTTAGCTGGATAACTGCTCTAATTAAAACCCCAAGACCTGGCAAATTTAGAGCATGGAATGAAGTAGAAACAGCCACTGTACTCTTTTAGCGCAGTTACCACGGTAACTCAGAAATCCTGCTTTGGGAAATACAACAACAACAACCGCCAAGGCAGCACAGTCCAAATCTGGGTGAGTGGGAGCAAAGTTCAGTTTTCGCGTGTCAAAGGATTTCAAGATGGCTGCCGTGGCGGCCATATTGTTCCACTGATTGCGGTGAAAATCAATAGGGTCCATCCCTGATGTAATAGCGACCCACCCACAAAATTTCAGAGATATCTGATTATTACTATTTGAGTTACCTTGTTCACAAACAAACAGACAAACAAACAAACGGCACCGATCACATGACATCCTGCCAACTACATTTGGCGGAGGTAATAAGACTCAAGCTAGTGGAGGTCAGCAAACAACACCCAAGTCACTCAGATCACCCAAGGAGATGTACACTGTACATAAATAACAAAGCATATCTCAAAAACCTCAAGCTGATTAATGTGTGAACTCAAGTAAACAAGCAGCAGGGCGTTTCAAGCCAAACAAAAGCTGCTCTCACACTGGACGCAAAACGATTCGCATCTTTGCATTGACTTTGAATGTAATCTGTCGTGCGAAAAATTTGTTTCGCATACGGCGTGAAAGCGGCTTAAGAGTGAAAATTTGTGCGCAGAGCAAAATGTGGGGAATTTACGCCAGAAACTGTTCCCACTGCGCTCCACGTGAGCGCAGAAAACTTTGCAGTCCTCGGGCTAGAGGCACATAAGCCAAAACAGCAGGCGGCTAAAAATAAAGTGGGTGCAGGAACATGCGCTGTTCGAAAGCCAGAAAAGCTCTTTTGGATTCCGCGAAACTTCTCACTGGGTTTGTGCGGACAGCAGGTCGACTGCACACCAGCACTCTCATTTGTGCACTGTTGGGACAGGCCCGTTATTTTTCAATGCTACAAAACCAGTGTGAAAGTGCATCATTTTTCTTGGACAGTGTATTATTCTCAGTGTAAGTAATGAGTTACTGGAAGTGGGCAGAACTCCACTTGATTGGAATAACCACAAAGTTATTGCAATGTTAAAGTAAAAATGCAGCACAGTCCAATGAATACTTCACCTGCATTTTCATACAGTAGGAATAAGCATTTCTAGCACAAAACTTACAATGCAACATTACAGTGGAATATCTAACCTGTATTAAACTGCAGACTTCTTGACTGAAATCCATCAGACTTGGTTAAACCACTATGCAAGAACTCAATTGTTTTAAAGAATGTAAGTTATGCCAACACACGGCTATCTCGACGACCAATAAAGATGCCACTACTACAGACTGAACTTTTGAAACGTGGCCGACCAATTCTGTATTCTGTTTTAACGTATCAGCTTGTTCATTATGCTAAAAAGAAAAGTAAAAATAACTAATCAAATGTGCACTCTATGAATATTTAATGCTTTTACTCTGCAGGAATCTATAATGTAAAGTGTAAACATTGCTATTTTGAATGAATTATTCAGAAATCAGAGGCTGTATATTGAATTCAAGTTGGTCCCTCACAATGCCAGATGCAATATCAATGTTAAAGGAAATAGGCTGTAGATATGTACACACATGCGCGCGCGCACGCACACACACACACACAGAGGCACACATTCATTTTCTAGAGTGAGAGGCTAGTTTTATCCTACTTATACTTCAGTGCTACACTTTCAACACATCTTATTTTAATAGCTTGCCTCAACACCACAATGTCATCAGTCAGCTGTGGACAGAATGAGGAAAATCTCAACATATCCGAGGCACCGCCAGCCCCTGCTCGTTCAGTTAAACGCATCTGTCAAGCAGCAGACCGAACGACAGCGGTGAAAAAGTGCCTGGAAATGTGCGAACACGTCACAGGAGTGGCGCCCTATATCTACACACAAGTGCGACCCACAGCCAGCAAAACATGATTCATTGAGACAGAGTTTACTGAACCCCAATGGGCGATTTGTTGTCTGCATTTGAACACTTCGAGTTACTTAGGAGCAGCGGGCAGCCGCAGTCCAGCACCTGGGGACCAACTCCAGTTCTACAGACAGAGCCTTGGTCAGGGACACTGGTAGGAGTGTTCCTATACAGCATGTCTTTCTAAAGCCAGAGCCTTGGTCAGGGACACTGGTAGGAGTGTTCCTATACAGCATGTCTTTCTAAAGCCACAGCCTTGGTCAGGGACACTGGTAGGAGTGTTCCTATACAGCATGTCTTTCTAAAGCCAGAGCCTTGGTCAGGGACACTGGTAGGAGTGTTCCTATACAGCATGTCTTTCTAAAGCCAAAGCATTGGTCAGGGACACTGGTAGGAGTGTTCCTATACAGCATGTCTTTCTAAAGCCACAGCCTTGGTCAGGGACACTGGTAGGAGTGCTCCTATAGAGCATGTCTTTCTAAAGCCAGAGCCTTGGTCAGGGACCCTGGTTGGAGTGTTCCTATAGAGCATGTCTTTCTAAAGCCACAGCCTTGGTCAGGGACACTGGTAGGAGTGTTCCTATACAGCATGTCTTTCTAAAGCCAGAGCCTTGGTCAGGGACACTGGTAGGAGTGTTCCTATAGAGCATGTCTTTCTAAAGCCAGAGCCTTGGTCAGGGACACTGGTAGGAGTGTTCCTATAGATCGTGTCTATCTAAAGCCAGAGCCTTGGTCAGGGACACTGGTAGGAGTGTTCCTATACAGCATGTCTTTCTAAAGCCACAGCCTTGGTCAGGGACACTGGTAGGAGTGTTGCTATAGATCATGTCTTTCTAAAGCCAGAGCCTTGGTCAGGGACCCTGGTTGGAGTGTTCCTATAGAGCATGTCTTTCTAAAGCCAGAGCCTTGGTCAGGGACCCTGGTTGGAGTGTTCCTATAGAGCATGTCTTTCTAAAGCCACAGCCTTGGTCAGGGACACTGGTAGGAGTGTTCCTATAGATCATGTCTTTCTAAAGCCACAGCCTTGGTCAGGGACACTGATAGGAGTGCTCCTATAGAGCATGTCTTTCTAAAGCCAGAGCCTTGGTCAGGGACCCTGGTTGGAGTGTTCCTATAGAGCATGTCTTTCTAAAGCCACAGCCTTGGTCAGGGACACTGGTAGGAGTGTTCCTATACAGCATGTCTTTCTAAAGCCAGAGCCTTGGTCAGGGACACTGGTAGGAGTGTTCCTATACAGCATGTCTTTCTAAAGCCAAAGCATTGGTCAGGGACACTGGTAGGAGTGTTCCTATACAGCATGTCTTTCTAAAGCCAAAGCCTTGGTCAGGGACACTGGTAGGAGTGCTCCTATAGAGCATGTCTTTCTAAAGCCAGAGCCTTGGTCAGGGACCCTGGTTGGAGTGTTCCTATAGAGCATGTCTTTCTAAAGCCACAGCCTTGGTCAGGGACACTGGTAGGAGTGTTCCTATACAGCATGTCTTTCTAAAGCCAGAGCCTTGGTCAGGGACACTGGTAGGAGTGTTCCTATAGAGCATGTCTTTCTAAAGCCAGAGCCTTGGTCAGGGACACTGGTAGGAGTGTTCCTATAGATCGTGTCTATCTAAAGCCAGAGCCTTGGTCAGGGACACTGGTAGGAGTGTTCCTATAGATCGTGTCTATCTAAAGCCAGAGCCTTGGTCAGGGACACTGGTAGGAGTGTTCCTATAGAGCATGTCTTTCTAAAGCCAGAGCCTTGGTCAGGGACACTGGTAGGAGTGTTCCTATAGATCATGTCTTTCTAAAGCCAGAGCCTTGGTCAGGGACACTGGTAGGAGTGTTCCTATAGAGCATGTCTTTCTAAAGCCAGAGCCTTGGTCAGGGACACTGGTAGGATTGTTGCTATAGAGCATGTCTTTCTAAAGCCAGAGCCTTGGTCAGGGACACTGGTAGGAGTGTTCCTATAGAGCATGTCTTTCTAAAGCCAGAGCCTTGGTCAGGGACACTGGTAGGAGTGTTCCTATAGAGCATGTCTTTCTAAAGCCAGAGCCTTGGTCAGGGACACTGGTAGGAGTGTTCCTATAGAGCATGTCTTTCTAAAGCCAGAGCCTTGGTCAGGGACACTGGTAGGAGTGTTCCTATAGAGCATGTCTTTCTAAAGCCAGAGCCTTGGTCAGGGACACTGGTAGGAGTGTTCCTATAGAGCATGTCTTTCTAAAGCCAGAGCCTTGGTCAGGGACACTGGTAGGAGTGTTCCTATACAGCATGTCTTTCTAAAGCCAGAGCCTTGGTCAGGGACACTGGTAGGAGTGTTCCTATAGAGCATGTCTTTTCTAAAGCCAGAGCCTTGGTCAGGGACACTGGTAGGAGTGTTCCTATAGAGCATGTCTATCTAAAGCCAGAGCCTTGGTCAGGGACACTGGTAGGAGTGTTCCTATAGAGCATGTCTTTCTAAAGCCAGAGCCTTGGTCAGGGACACTGGTAGGAGTGTTCCTATACAGCATGTCTTTCTAAAGCCAGAGCCTTGGTCAGGGACACTGGTAGGAGTGTTCCTATAGATCATGTCTTTCTAAAGCCAGAGCCTTGGTCAGGGACACTGGTAGGAGTGTTCCTATAGAGCATGTCTTTCTAAAGCCAGAGCCTTGGTCAGGGACACTGGTAGGAGTGTTCCTATAGAGCATGTCTTTCTAAAGCCAGAGCCTTGGTCAGGGACACTGGTAGGAGTGTTCCTATAGAGCATGTCTTTCTAAAGCCAGAGCCTTGGTCAGGGACACTGGTAGGATTGTTCCTATAGAGCATGTCTTTCTAAAGCCAGAGCCTTGGTCAGGGACACTGGTAGGAGTGTTCCTATAGAGCATGTCTTTCTAAAGCCACAGCCTTGGTCAGGGACACTGGTAGGAGTGTTCCTATAGAGCATGTCTTTCTAAAGCCAGAGCCTTGGTCAGGGACACTGGTAGGAGTGTTCCTATAGAGCATGTCTTTCTAAAGCCAAAGCATTGGTCAGGGACACTGGTAGGAGTGTTCCTATACAGCATGTCTTTCTAAAGCCACAGCCTTGGTCAGGGACACTGGTAGGAGTGCTCCTATAGAGCATGTCTTTCTAAAGCCAGAGCCTTGGTCAGGAACCCTGGTTGGAGTGTTCCTATAGAGCATGTCTTTCTAAAGCCCACAGCCTTGGTCAGGGACACTGGTAGGAGTGTTCCTATACAGCATGTCTTTCTAAAGCCAGAGCCTTGGTCAGGGACACTGGTAGGAGTGTTCCTATAGAGCATGTCTTTCTAAAGCCAGAGCCTTGGTCAGGGACACTGGTAGGAGTGTTCCTATAGATCGTGTCTATCTAAAGCCAGAGCCTTGGTCAGGGACACTGGTAGGAGTGTTCCTATACAGCATGTCTTTCTAAAGCCAAAGCCTTGGTCAGGGACACTGGTAGGAGTGTTCCTATAGATCATGTCTTTCTAAAGCCAGAGCCTTGGTCAGGGACACTGGTAGGAGTGTTCCTATAGAGCATGTCTTTCTAAAGCCAGAGCCTCGGTCAGGGACACTGGTAGGAGTGTTCCTATAGAGCATGTCTTTCTTAAGCCAGAGGCTTGGTCAGGGACACTGGTAGGAGTGTTCCTATAGAGCATGTCTTTCTAAAGCCAGAGCCTTGGTCAGGGACACTGGTAGGAGTGTTCCTATAGAGCGTGTCTTTCTAAAGCCAGAGCCTTGGTCAGGGACACTGGTAGGATTGTTGCTATAGAGCATGTCTTTCTAAAGCCAGAGCCTTGGTCAGGGACACTGGTAGGAGTGTTCCTATACAGCATGTCTTTCTAAAGCCACAGCCTTGGTCAGGGACACTGGTAGGAGTGTTCCTATAGAGCATGTCTTTCTAAAGCCAGAGCCTCGGTCAGGGACACTGGTAGGAGTGTTCCTATAGAGCATGTCCTTCTAAAGCCAGAGCCTTGGTCAGGGACACTGGTAGGAGTGTTCCTATACAGCATGTCTTTCTTAAGCCAGAGCCTTGGTCAGGGACACTGGTAGGAGTGTTCCTATAGAGCATGTCTTTCTAAAGCCAGAGCCTTGGTCAGGGACACTGGTAGGAGTGTTCCTATAGAGCATGTCTTTCTAAAGCCAGAGCCTTGGTCAGGGACACTGGTAGGAGTGTTCCTATACAGCATGTCTTTCTAAAGCCAGAGCCTTGGTCAGGGACACTGGTAGGAGTGTTCCTATACAGCATGTCTTTCTAAAGCCAGAGCCTTGGTCAGGGACACTGGTGGGAGTGTTCCTGTGGAGCCCTGGTCCTCAAATCACGGTTCTTGAGGTCCCAGAACTGCCGACAATCCGCCCTCCCTTTGATTGGCCAGGCTGTCTTTACATCTTACCCCCAGGTAGAGGCACTTTAAGTTCAATTACTTAGTTGGTATAAAAGAAAACCTAGGCTAAATTCAGATTCAAGTTCCAGATTTGAGGATCCGTGCTATAGAGCATGTCTTTCAGGGTGGGGGAAATTGGAGTTCATGGAGGAAACTCACATGTGAACAGGAGAGAATAGAAACACCATGCGGAAAGGACCTGGACGACCTGTACTCAAACCTACAGCCACCTGATAGCAAGACAAAAATGCTAACCACTGCACCACTGCACCACCCTCATTACTTCCAGGCACCAGTCTGGAAATCTGCTTCCTGTTGGGAAAAATATGTACCTCTACTGCCACTGTGAAGGCCCTCACTATGATTCATTCATATTATAGATGGTGCCACAATTTTTAAGGGCTGCAATTCCTACATATCTTTGCACTGTAATGGACGTCAATAAAGTGCAGACCATCAGCTTTGATTTGAGGGCATTTACATTCACATCGAGTCAGCAGCTCTGGAATTAAGTTCCTTTAAATGAGCGCTGCAGTCCAAATGCTCATGGATTACACTGCCTCAATTCATTACCATCCAATGAACAATCAGTCACTTATAGGCATCACTGGGCAGCAGTCCCACATTCTAAATATTATCCAGCTGACAATGATCACGATGATGCTTATTATTATCGCACTAGATGCCCTATCCTAGGATATAATAAAAATTTGATCTTAACAAATGGTACTAGTTGCCATTTTTATTATTATTATTTTTTTATTATTATTATTATTATTATTAATAATAATCCTTTTTTACTCCTGGATAAGCGAAGCTTTGGAAGGAGTGTTGTGATGAGAGCGTCACTCATTATCAATCAATCAATTAATCAATTTGCCGTTAGCACGACCACAAGCAATAAAATAAACATGATCTTGACATGGATGACCGTTCCCTAATTCACAAACAGCTTATCCAGGAGTTAATGATAGTGTCACTTTGATTGTCTTATTTCATCAAAGTTTGCTTAAAATGGGGTTGGTGAAAGCTGGAGGATGTCCTATTACTTACCACAGAAGAAGAGTGTGTAGCGTGGGTGGCTTAGCACCATCCAGGGAATTAAGGTGGGTGAAAGCCAGCGTATGCATTATAGTGCAAAACAGTTTATATCCTCATTCTCCCAGTGGCTAAGTTCTGACGCGGTCTAATTGTTGGGTCTGTCATGCTTGGCTACAGAGACTTAATTACCTCCCCGTCACAACACAGTCTATTATTCCTTTATTCCAAACTCACAGAACTTCACAACAGATAACTGTGTAATGATTGGGTGACAGAGAATGCAATTTAAAAAAGAGGAAACAGGCGGGTGCTTATCAGCGACGTTTTCGCCCTTACATCGTCTAAGCGTCCGAGACCAAAAAAATATGCAGCTCTGGAGCGGACGCTTTCGAAGCAGCAGACATGCAGGGCTGCACCTCAAATGAACCGAGAGCGAGAATAAATACGGTGAATGAATCTGAGAAAGAGACGAATGAATGGACTGAATGAACGGTTAACGAGCGAGTGAATGGAATTATTAACAAGAACGGCTAGCATTTCAATGAAAATCTTCCACCATTATAACCCTCTTGGGCCATTTGCTAGAATTGTATTGGGCAAGAATTGCCCTCTGCAGTAATCATAGCTCCCTGACCGCCCTCTTTGTGGACATCTTGCTTTTCTATAAGCTGCCTCCAACTGAACTGCTAGTCATAGCCCTATTTTGACGACCTAAACACAGTCAGCAAACACAGTGTGAACGGTATTGCAGATCAAAACAGGGCATGACTAACTCCAGTCTGGTGATTTTGTGACACAAAGTGATAACTGCCACAACTGTGGCAGTGATGTCAGAAGGCTAGGACTAAAACAAATTAATTATCTGTGGGTGTGGTTGGGGTCTGGTTCCATTAAGGCTAATGTGATCAGCCTCTCTCATTCCATTTAAAATCAGTCTGTTAACATCAAAGTGAGCAGCCAGTGTCTTCAGGAGAAGAACAAACATGCCAGTGGAGGACATAGCTGCCTCCACAAAGCAGAGCGTGGAGGAGTTTACCACCATGGTCATTTCAGAGCCAACGAAAATGAAGAGTAACCGAGCAAAAGAAATAAAATAAAATAAAACAAAATGAAAATAAATAAATAATAATGATAATACAAACTTTGGAGTGTGGAGATAAAAGATTTAGCAAATGATACAAACCAGAGCATGAAATAATCAATTCTATGAAAATCATTAAGCAAAAATAATCGCATGAACATGAATAATCACTGGCAAAGTGCACAGTCCGACATGAAAAAGCTATAAAACTAATCATGCTGGCAAGGAAGGTATGAAAGCGCATGGGATAAAATTCAGTCAATCAATCATCAACATTTGGGCCCATAGCTAAAAAATGAGAAAAAATGTATTTTTTTTGTCCTCTCATGCACAGGACATGTCAATGTGTCACAGTCGCTTTTACGTCAGTGCGCCAAACTACCAAAGTGGGCGAAGACAAAATATGCCATTTGCAATGAACAAAATTGTGCGTAATGTTACCGCCACGTGCATTTCCGTTTGCCATGGCAGGAAAATAGGCCCAATGTGGCAATCTTAACAGGAAAGGCAACTAGTTAGACAAAGGAATAGCATAATCTGAACAATTTGGCAAATGTGGTGGAAATGAAATGGAGAATGTTATCACAGTATCAAGTGTGAGACCCATGGATTTATGTTTGTTTAACATAATAGTACTGCTGAACTTATATTAAAAGCAGCTTTTCTTACCCGTTTTTGTCACGTAGGGCCAACTGTATAGAATCCAGAGTGAACTGTTCATATGATTTTTTCATCTTATTGGCCTAATTTATGTTAAACAGGCTTGGTTGTTACGGACTGCAAAAATGAAAATCATCGCTGTCTTTTTAACTTTATTTGTATTTTTTTGGGGTTTTGATTTTATGATATGCAAAATTGAGGTCATTCAATTGGATTTCATTGTTAAATATTGATTCATTTAATGCCATACATTTCCTTCATATTAATATTTGCAGAAATATCGAACTGAACATGGGAGTTAGATAAACATTAAGGTGACATAATGACAAATTTACATCTTATCCAACACTGACCTGCTGACACTGAAATCAATTCACTGAAGGACATTTCAAGATAAATTACACTACCGGCTCCATTAAGTGGCATTTTATCACTCATTCATAGACGATGTCCGACAATTCAGGATCATTGCATTTGACCTCAAAGACATGCATTCAAAGCAGCACATGTTAACTGCACCATTAAGTTCAGTCATTAATAGGAGAAGAATCCTCGCAGTGTGATGAGTGAGTTTTATATGCAAGTAAGACCAGAGGTTGCAGTGAGACCATTTTAGACAAATAAGGTCTTGAAAAAAGGTAAAGGTAAACTAGGGACACAACATAGAAAAGACAGGAGGGGAGGAAAATCAATCATTTGAACACTTGGAACTACAATGAATAAACCCAGCTCAGAGAGAATTAAGAATATCTGTCTTCTTATTACAGGCCACATAAACCCTGCACTTAACCTTGAACAGAGCAGGTGAAAACCCAACCATCTTATTTCAAGCACTTGTCTAAAAAGACCATTATATAACAGCAGTATATCTTTTTAACAGTGGCATTCATAGCCTCATCCTCATGGCTCCACAAACTTTACTCCGCCATCTGTTAGCTTGAACTGCCAGCTGTCAGTCAAAAGCCTGACGTGACTCGGGAGGGCACATATTTCAACGCCCCGGGTCAGAAAGTAAAAAGCCATCCCCAGTATTTTATTTCATTTCTCTGGAAGTGCTTATTTGCACAACTCTTCAGCCAGAAGACTTCGGCTCCGTCCATAATCTCCACACTAATACGTTTTAATTTTGAATCGCCAATTTAAAACAAAAACGATGTCTGTCCACGCAAACATTTGAGGCCTGTTTTGGATGTAATCTTCATCCATACTAACAGGCTTGAAAACGTGTATCACATGAGTATTAAAACCCTGGGCATGCGTGTCTCGCTCTAAACAGGATGCAGATAATCTACTCTGCAGTCAATTGCTTAGCTGCAAAAATTAACCAAGAACACCAACGGCAAAAATAAGTCCAGAGATTTCTTTGCTCGGACAGTCAAAGAGGTGGAGTCATTACTGCAAGTGACAAACACGTATTAAGCTGTCAACGCGGTGGGAAACATAAACTGGGAGCCGTTGCGGGAGCTCTTTTAAACAAGTCGCCACATGATAGGTTTTCAACAGCTTTGATTTTGAGATCTTACATTGAACAACAATAGCTGCATTTAGCGCTCTACGGGTTAACAAGGATTCATGCCTGAAGGCTAATGTGTTAGCATCAGCTGCCTTTTATATCTGTTCCTGTGACCTGAGACTCAAATCAAGATAGATTCACACATCCATCAAACATGTAATACTTTACCGCAAACACCTGTATTGAAAACAGGCTGACAACAATATTAAAATCCTCAGGCTATTTTGCGCAATATCACAACAGACAGGATTTAAAGTGATTAGGGATTCAGTTCTCTGCTCTATGAATCCTATTTCATTTCTCCATTTCTGGACAAAGCGAATTAAACCACCTCAAAGGAAACGCCAAGTAGAAAAGAGGAGAGAGGGGACGGCATTACAGTGGAGAAAAGGAGCTTGAATTGAAGTTAATGTCAACAACCGACAAAAAGGCTTTTAGCAGGATTACGAAGTCAGCTGAATTGCTATTGTTAGATCCTGCGTTGTTCTTCCTGCAATCCAGCCATCCTTGTACGTTTTTCCCCTCTGTATCCCCTAATTAGTTCTCATTATTCAATGAATGTCTTGTTCATCACCCTTCCCTACGTGCTCTCACTGGTTTCCTGTTGTTGTTATTTTGTGTATTTAAGTTCCTGGCGCGTGTCCTCCCCTCGCTTGATTGCTTCTCATGTTCTAAACCAGTTCTGCCTATAGAGCTCTATATCTTTCGTGTTTGGTAAATTCTACTAAGAGATCTAAGGACCCAATTTATTAGGGATATATCCTTTTGCTGTTAGGTCAAAAGTGGCAGGTCTACTAGTTTCTCCAAAGCCTTGGAATTCGAGAGTGTGCACGGTTCAGGATGCCCTGTATCACCAGATTGCTTTCCTGGTACTGACCTCAGACCAGTCTGTGACCACGGCGAACCACATTCTCTTGAATCCTGTTCACTTACCGCCTGACTCAGACTGCCCCCGAGCACTCTTTCACCCAAGCCTTCCTTAGTTCTTATGTTTCTGTTTGTGCCGACTGCAACTTAAAAATCATAATTAAAGTGCCTCAGGCTTTTTTTAATGTAGATCTGCACCAGGATCCTTCTCTGAAGTTTGTAACAAGTAATGAGCGAAATGCAAAATGGCTGTTTTTGATTCAGTCCATGTTCCAGGTTTAGGACGGTTCCAGGTGTCACCAAGTCCAGCTAATGCAGTGATGCTGCTTTGTGAAACAGGGGGCAGGAGACTGTGTTGAACAGGTAAGGCCACCATGTCTTCTAAAGCTCTAATGCACAGGGATACAAACTTGCATTACAATATGGAGGATATCCCGGCACGATTTTGGAGTTACTGAACTGAAAAAAACCGGCTGACAATTTGTTGAGATTATTCCTTAATTTTGACGCGCAGAGAAGCAATTCCCTTTCCCATGATGAGGGCGAGTTAAAGTAAACATGGATTGAATGATGAAGCATTACAGTTTATGCCTCACAAAGACAGGTTAAATGTATCCTGCACGAATGCAGTTTACCCTCAGGCATGCAAACTGTAACAGATGAACATTTACAATGAAAACTTCAACAGAGCTCTTGGCTGACAAATGAGGATCATCTATCAACAAAGCACTGAAGCTTTCGCAGAACACTTAGTACATTTCATGTACAATTTGATTCATGCGATTTGGAGTGCAAAATTCTACCGGGAAAAAAAAAAAAAAAAAACACATTTACAAGAACAATTTTGACAGATAATGTTTGAAAAGATGAAACATTGAAGTGCAAACACATTCCGTATATATTTCTATATTTATCAGACCATAAATACTTGTTTCGTTTAAATACTGAGAACCACTGAAATGTATCAGATTTCCAAATTCGCTTTGTCTCTTATTTCATGCATCTTTTGACAAAAAATTAGCTGCATTGAACCTATGTAATTGCACTCCAGGATCTCTTTTCTGCTGTAGGTCCAATGAGACTGAAAGATCTCATCGCATTGTAGAAATTTTAGGACGGCATACAAGCAGTACTTTGTAAAACTTCAGTTCTACTGGATGATGAAAAATAAAAATTAAACTCCATGAATGCAAAAAGTGGTGGCTGTGAACATTAAGCATGACCAGCTGCACATGCCAAACAGTGTAAACGTTCTCTCAAGCATTCTAAGTACAGGTTGTCTCATTAGCTGATGCTTGTGGAAAATCAATTAATCACAATAAAAAATTATTTCCACCAAGATATCATTCATCATCCAACAGTGGGGAGTGAAGGTGCCTCACAGAAAGAAGGTCAAGGGTTTGAATCCTGGGGCCTTTCTGTGTGGAGTTTGCATGTTCTCCCCGTGTTCATGCGGGTTTCCACTGGGCACTCTGGTATCCTCCCACAGTACAAAGACATGCATGTCAAACTAATTGGAGGCTCCAAATTGCCCATCGGTATGAGTGTGTGAGTGAATAGTGTGTGAATGGTGTGTGTGTCCTGCGAGAGATTGGCGAGCTGTCTAGGTTTTTGCCCCTGCATTTCACCCATAGTCGGCTGGGATAGGCTCCAGCTCCCTCGCGCCCACAATGAGGAAAAGGTGGTTTAGATAATGGATGGATGGATGGATGGATGGATAGATATCATTTTTGCACCAGTGACATTAAACTATACATTCTCACAGATATAGTTCTGCTTCTCACAGATAGAAAATGAATAAAACAAATAAAATGCCATAAAAATATACGACCTTAACTCAGTGAAGATGGGGACAGTATGAAAAATGCACATTAAAACAGAGAGCAGTGATTTCTAAATTTACATTGTCTTGTCTTTCATTGCAGACAGTATAAAGACAAGATATTCAATGTTTTGACCAGTCAACTTCATTTTATATGCAAATACACATTAATTCCTGCCATTCAGGCCCACAACACATTCTATAAAAGTTGGGATGGGACAATTAATGACTATTAATGAGGCTAAAACTTGAATAATGATATGATTTGAAACAACAGATGTCAGCAGGGAATTGTAATCATGATCTGGTACAAAAGCAGCATCAACGAAAGGCCTAGTCCTTCAGCAGCAAAGATGGGCAATGGATCACCAATTTGCCCACATTGCATTAGAAAATCCTTTTAAAGATTTGAAAACAATGTTCCATACAGAAAGATAGGAGAGATTTGGATATTTCACCCTCAACAGTGCATAACCTAAATACTGTGGATTACTGTGGCAAAACTTTGTAAAGTACGACAGAAAGTATTTCCATCCACAAAGGAGAGTTAAGCTTTGCAGTGCAAAAAGAAAGTGTTATTTAACAGTATCCAGAAACACAACCGACGTTACTGGACTTGAGACCTCACTGGAGGCATCAGCGATGGACCATCACACAGTAGAAACATGTATTGTGGTCAGATGAATCAATATTTCAGGTCTTTTTTTGGAAGAAACAGACGTTGTGTGCGCCAGACCAAAGAAGAAAAGCAACAAGCCCAAAAGCCATGCTTTGCCCTGGTGTGAGATGGTGTCAGTGCCTTTGAAAAGCGTAACTGGCACTTCTGTGATGACAACATTAATGCTGAAAAGTACACTGGGACAAAAAAAGTACACTGGCTTCAAGAGGATATCTTTTCCAGGGATGCCCATGCATATTTCTACAAGACAAAGCGAAATCACATTCTGCATGCATTACAAATTTATGGTAATGTAAGAACAGGGTGTGGTAGCTAGACTGGCCTGTCTGCTGTCCTGACTTGTCCTCAGTAAAAACTGTGGTGTATTTTGAGCGTAAAATGTGCCAGCAAAGATCCCATACTGTTGCACACCTTAAGACTTGCTTGCCGCAAGATTGGGACGAAATCATAGCTGACATAGCATCATCAGTGCCTAAATGTTTATCAAGTGTTGTAAAAAAGAATGGCAACATTAAAAAATGGTAAATGCTCAAAATGCTCAAAATATCAATCAAATTCATGCGGTAAAACACCAAATAACGTAATGTAGTATTGTTTTCAACATGATGCTGGTCAAAGGTAATTTCCTAATCACTGCTTCCAGCTTTAATTTAACACACCATCCCAACTTTTTTCTGATTTGGGGTTGAACCACCACCACCATAAATGCAGTTCAAAGAACCACAGCAAATGCGGCAGACAACAGTGCGGGGACACTACTGTCAATCATCGGGTAGAAATTCACTGGGGAGTTGTAATGTGATAATGCCTAAATTGTGCAATCACAGAGGGCTTTACTGACTTCCTGCTGAGGAATTACAGATACACAGGCAATTAAACAACTAAAAACTGTATCATCCCCAGTAATGAGCAAGTGCAGTGTCTATATAGACCACACAGTGATATATTCATCTATCTGGCAGAAATTACAAGTGGCCACCAAAGTCAATGTTAACCCTTAGAGCGCTGAAAAACATTTAAAAATATCACTTTAATTATCTTGTGCTGTTGAAAACCTATCATCTGGCTCCCTGCGGGAGCTCTTTTAAATAAGTCGCCACATGATAGGTTTTCAACAGCTTCGATTCTGATGTCTTCCATCATTGACCAACAATAGCTGCATTTAGCGCTAAAAGGGTTAAGAATCAGTTCACCTCATTCACAAACGATTGCTGTATTATTTTCCGTGTCAGTCTCTAGATATTACAGGGCTTCAGGACGGCTGAAAGAGCTGTAATCACAGGATTCAACAAAACTGCCTCAGAATCACTTTATCGCTTCTTGTGGCACCAGTGTGGGAGGCTGCCTGTTTGTTTACGAGCGAGGGACAGCCTCTGAAAGATTATCCCAGAAAATGAGACGTATATTGTAATTAGGAGGCGGAGTAACACATCAGAGCATTGTTTGAAAATCAAAAATCATCACTCAAGCTCTCTTGTGGGGAATAGCCGTCTTACCCTTGAGCAAGGCACTCATTCTTTCAAAAAACGACACGTTGATAAAACAACCCACTTTTTGTGCCTTCATTATTTTAACCCCTTTGCTCAGAATACAAATAATGCCAATTTTTTCCTGTTATGCATGAGCCCATTTAGGCTTTAAAACTCAGTATTTAGTTGAAGGATTACTGCACATGCTAAGAACTTCAAAAACTATTAGCCTAACAACGTGAATCTGCTCGACTGCAAGTGAAAGTTTGATTCCATCCTTGCCATTCCATCTTCGTTTTTCACTGTATTTACATATTATAGATATTGAGGCAAATTTGTCTGACAGTTGATTGATCAAAGTGGGGACAATCCCTCCTGTGTGGCAAAGATATTGACCAAGGGCCCTAAAACTTCCCTGACCTTAATGTGGCAACACTAAGGCCTGATCCTTAAAACAGTTTCCTTCAATCAAGCATTCAAACCACTCGGCTCCAGCGTGTTTTTGCACACATCATGACTTCTTTTCCAGTCTTAACAATTAACAGTGAGGTCCAAAAAATTAATACCAGCATAGAAATGGAAACTAAGCAGAAGTAGAAATTAATGAACTGATTTTTAGCTGCAAATGAGATGTGCGGTCTGTCATTTTCGCTGCGAGCTGATCACAGAAGTTTTTGGCTTGCATCACCAGATGAGCAAGTAGAATAAGGCAAGATCGATCAGCATGTCTACTGCAGAAATATGACCAATGGGATTAACAGGGCTGCAGGTGAGCAGTACACTTCTGTATATTTCTTTGGCAGTGACAGCGTTACGGCAACGTTTGATACAGCTCAGTCGAGGGAATCCGGAAGAAACGCTTCTGCCAAATGTTCACAGTGCTGTTTGTGTATCAATGTCCAATGTCCCTGAAGGCTTCCAAGTACTGCACTATGACAGATTCGGATTTAGCAATCAGAGCCAAATTCAAGAAAAGTGCAGCCAACAAGAGAATACTTTCTAGAGAAGAAGCAATTGCCATCAGTAAAGAGCATGCATCTCTTACATTACGGAGTGACCCGAGAGAGAGAGAGTAATTTGATGAAAAATGTGTGACTGGAACAATAAAAGCCCACATCCAGTAAGAACAAGCTAGCAATGCAGAATCTCTTCAAAGCTTCCAAAGAAAACACGCTTGCACATCCACACATGCATACGAAAACATACACACACACACACACACACACACACACACACACAGGCACACGCACACACACACATACACACACACACACCCAAAATTAATTCATAAAATCTTCTAAGTTGTCACCTTCAGTGCATTACAGGCCTGTATGAGGTAGGGATTTGAAAGAGGGAATGTTTAAAATATTCATTCCTCATTTTATCTGAGCCCCAATGCACACAAGTCATATCCCCCATCGACTTCCAGAAACACTCCTTGCACCATGCAACAATAAAAGTACAGCCAATCACACACCCACAACAGTCCTTGCGATCAAAGCTCAGAACGCCTTCTCTAACACAGAGATAATGATCAAATACCATTGTATTAGCAGCTTGCCTGTTGTGAAGGACTGCCATATCATTCTCCCCTTGGGGGAAAAAATGTGCAGAAACAATGTCATATTTCTTTCGTCCTAAAAGCCCCCGGTGAACACACACAGAGACATTCGAAACAGTGCATCTAAATGAGGTGCTCTGACCACAAGTATACTGAATGCCACATTGAGGGCAGTGTATTGCTTTATGATGAGTCTGTTAAACCTTACAGCGCTGAAATAATTTGAAATCTCCCTGTGGGAGGTCTTTTAAACATGTCCCCACATGATAGGTTTTCAAAAGCTTTGATTTTGATAAGTTACATCATTGAGCAACATCATTTGTATGTAATGATCTAAGGGTTAATCACTGCAGGGAGAAAATATGTTTTTCAATTTTCTTATGATTTTATGATTTTCAAAAAAGCCGAACTTCAAATACAAATCGAAGTGGCAACAAGTGAAATCTGAACTCCAGTTAAACCTGGAACATGGATTTTGGGCCATGTTTTAGGTCGATGTTGTTGAAAGTTTTGCTTTGTACAACTATCCAGTCATTGCAGCAGTCTTTCACTTATCAGGATAAGACATTATCTTAAGAATGTCCGAGTAAAGCTGCTTTCACACTGGATGCGAAACAAATTTTTCGCTTGACAGATTACATTCAAAGTCAATGCAAAGACGCAAATACATGTGTTTCACGTGTATTCGCGTCTTTGCATTGACTTTGAATGTAATCTGTCATGCGAAAAATTTGTTTCGCATCCAGTGTGAAAGCAACTTAAGTGCTCTGAATGATTAACAACAGTGATGATTAATGCCAAATTATCCTTTCTTTAATGGTAGAACTTCTTTTGTTTTAACCTGCTAATTAAATTATTGCTATGCATAATTATTGTCTTCAAATGTCTTGCTTCCTTATCTTAGGTGATGTATGTACAGTAGAGCCAAAGGTGTGTTAAGCTGTGTAACATTTATGTAATGTTGTATAAAGTAATGTAACATTGATGTGAAGTTGTGTGAAGTAATGGAACATTGATGTGAAGTTTTTTAAAGTCATATAACATTGATTTAAAGTTGTGTAAATTCATATGGCATTGATGCAAAGTTGTGTAAAGTCATGTAACATTGACGTAAAGTTGTGTAAAGTAATGTTGGTTAAATACACAATGCCACGGCAGTTCGAGAACCACACCAGCGCTCTTCAGGTTATTAACCGTTTGAGTCCTATAGGCCGATTTAGCAGCCATGTAGAGAACTTGCAATAACCCAAAATGCTGGAAAATTGGCCTCCATACGTGTGACTTTGATCCATGACTTTTGGTTGTCATGTGACCTTGTTTACGATCGGGTGGTTTCCCCATCACAGTTAGCTGTGTTTCGGCATAGGTGGGGGTCACGACCCCTTTATATATCACAGGGCTATTCCTCATATTAAAAGGGTTTATCCTAAACCATTCTTGTTCCTCCTCTGCCTTTGGGTCTGGTATGGATTTACTTTTGACATCAGATTTCTCAGCAGCGTATGTGACTCTCCATCTGAATTAAATTCTCAGTGACAGTACGACTGCAATTAAGGCACGTCACCGCATACGAGAAACCGGAGGGAAAAACAAAATAGCCGAAATCTGATGTGACTGGAAAGCTGTGACACAGAGACAGGCACCGTCGAGCAAACACAAATAAAGCGTCTCAGACACGGACCATCACACACAGGTGATTTTCTTCCAATTAATCAGCAATTACACTGACAGAATGACATCTGTGTCAGAAAAACTGTCTCTCGCCTGCCTCAGCGCTGCAATCAACTTTCCCATTAGAATGTTGAACATCAAATGAAGAGCCTTGTGCTAAAAGTTCTTCAGTCACATTTTCACACTCCATGAGGTAAGGAAGGGAAAATGTCTTTAATAGCTACTTAAGTCAATTTTCCCAGTTTTCTCAAAATGGACATTTTATGACTTAAGTACTTTTAGCACTGGGGTCCTCACTTTAAAAATGATATTTGTTCCAATTCATACACACCACCGACCTGAAGAAATGGGGTTATTGATTGATGTCAGTTATGGAAATTCATAATTATTCCTTGAGCGTGCATTGCATGTAAAAGGATCAAAATTCCACAATGGACTATAACAGCAAATGGCTTTTATTTGTGACGTCCAATAGAAATCATTTGCACTGTAAGACGGAGCCATTCTAAGGTTTACACGAGAGCAAGTCCCATCCTAGGACTACTGCTGCTGACATTTTTTCGAATATCAAACCCCCTATCAAACATCTTCACAGCCCAGATATGGACCTTCCTTGCAAAGACAGTCACTCTACTTAAATACCACAAGCAGAAACACCGAAGATGGAGACACAGCAGCTTTCATGCTGACTGAGAGACAGTATCAAAGAATTTTGCCTTTTCATTCTCTCTGAGTAAAGCTTACATAAGAGAGGGTCCCAGGGAGATGTCCGGGCCTGATTGGCTGTTGTTATGGAAACCATGGCACTAGGACTGAGTCGTGAGAGTGAGAACACCAGGAGAGGATAACTAGGAGACAGGTACACTAAC
The DNA here is from genome assembly GCA_029692085.1 of Gymnothorax javanicus. Classification (NCBI taxonomy): domain Eukaryota; kingdom Metazoa; phylum Chordata; class Actinopteri; order Anguilliformes; family Muraenidae; genus Gymnothorax; species Gymnothorax javanicus. The sequence goes on from CM056201.1 coordinate 13,781,774, forward strand.
CGATAGCCCTGTCTGTTATGCTTCTCAACAACCATGTGGATAAAATGGGGTGCATCACAATTCTCTAAAGAACAAGGAAGCTTCCTCGAGAACAGACGTTACCTGGAAATAGTTTGGCTCATAGCCATAAAAGGAGCGTCCGAATTGTCTACTTCATGGAATAAAGGAGGCACTTAAATCTTTTATTGCTTCCTTCCAGCAAGGAAACATTGGACAAACCATGGAACAGAGGAATAACATAACATGAGTGGCAAGATCAGGCCATTCAGCCCCACTAGGCTCGCCATTTCCCTATCACTAAAGTGGACTGAATACTTCAGATACGTAAGGACTAGATGCTATCCTGCAATATCAAGCCTAGACTTGAAAACTCCTAGAGTTTTTGCCTCTATGATATGAACGATTGTTTATGAACAACAATTCTTTACAGCTGGAGCCAATGATCATGCCAATCATTGTAGTCTTTCTATTGAAACACAAACACTTTTATTAATCACCTTCAGGCTGATGAAGTATTCAAGGACAGGCAATCCCCTTTTCCACAGACAAGTCCCAAGGTCCCTTCAAAATCACCCTGCAACTTGACTTCACCTTGACCCATGTGATGTTTTCAAGCAAGGTCAAGGAGAAGTGGAGAGGAAAGAAGGAAGGCCGCCTCTTTATGCCAGTGATTTTAATTAACCTCCGTTAATTACAGCACAGGAACACACACGACACATCCTGGTCATATCAGAATGAGTTTCCATGGCTTTGCCGGTCATATGACCCATAGAATATTGGGAGCATGTTGCCAAAACGTTGCATCTGCACATCTGAAGTGTTTGCAGTATTAAAGGCCACCCAGATTCCGCTGTACCAACAGTGGAGTATCAGAGCGTTTCCTCCTGGAGATCCTCACACACTGACCTGTGATAATACTCTCGAGGAGGGAATGGCAAAGCAGAGATACGATGCTGCTTCAGTGATAATGAGAGTTTTATAATATTGCCTCGTTCGCAGTCTAACAGCGAATCAGATCAGCCTGCAGTACAATCACGTTTATCAAAATGTCAATATGAGAGGGCGAATTTGAAAGTGTAGTGCATGATGTGCATTTAAAATTTTATTGGGGTTTAAAATATGCCTTCCATTCACCAACACAGTTTAGTGTGTGCGATGAACACATCTATATGGATAATGTACCGAGTTGCTGCTATAAGGTGCTTTTCTGTTGAAGGGAAATCTATCAAACTGCGACACCCTGGACTGCAGTCAGCCCCTGAATAACTGCAAGGCCTTCAAATCACAGCCTGATGGTTAAAGCTTTCTGCAGTCATATAAAATGAGCTGTTTGGTCAAAATTTCTGTGAGTATAATGAATGTCTAAGTCCTTTATATGAGACCTGCACTCTTCATAAACAGGAGAGGGACAATTAGCACTGTACCAGTCAAATGAGACGGGTGTAACTGAAACTATCCGCTGATTATGGTGGTAATGACTCAAGTCTGCGACACATAAAGCCTCAAGTGGTGTTTCACGAATGTATATAAGAATTTACCATGACGTCTCAGCAGTAATAGACATTCTTCCGGGTTGCAAAAGCCGAAGAGTTCGTAGCGAAACGTTAGTCAAAAATTAGTTTGCTTGCACTCCATTAAAAAAAGAGTTCAAGCTTTCAGTGTGTTACAGCTGTTACTTTTGCCATTACATTTACACATTTAACTTCATCTTCTACTGTGTCAATTTGAAAGCATATCGATGGAGCCAATTCAATACTTTGACAGCTAGTTCTAAGCCATCAGCTGTGTAGCCTAGTTGTGGGTGTTTCTTTACAGCTGGACAAACGCTAGCTAGCATAAGCACTGCCATTTCTCACGGACTCCCATACTTGTGACTTCAAACTTGAGAAGTTGAGAACGGGAGTAGAAACTTCCAAGAATGCGAGGACACGGTAAGCTGAATCTGCAGTTTGAGACAGTTGCGTTCTTGTCTACTTAACAGTTCAGCGCAAGAATTTATTTGTTCACCTTTCTCACCACCATTTTAATATTGTTAAATATAAACAGTTATGTGTTTTTTCCTCGGCGGATGCTGTTGTCGCTGTCATCAGAGAATGCTGTCACCAGGGGCTCTGCTGTCACATTAGCTGCAAAAGCCATAGGGCAAAAGCAGGCTACACTTGCCGCCGATAGGCGTTGCAAGCTCGGCTCATAACAGCACTTCGTCGGTAGTTGGTTACTAACACAGGTGGGTGGCCGGTAGATACATCATATGTCACCACAGATGTATTTTCTGGTTACAAAACCTATGTTTTCAGATTTAACAGTCAACATTTCTCGTCTCGTTTTACAAAATATCAAGTCATAATCCCCGAACTTATTAATTTAAGACAGACTTTCCCGGCTGGATCTCTGGTGGGAAGCCGCTCGCTTTCTGCCACCCGGAAGTATCCTGGCGCATATTCTTTGCTACTTTTACTTTTTTTTACTTTTTCTTTTCATAAACATTCTGAAATGCCCTATACAAAAGTGAGATTAAACAGCAAAATCTATCATTTTCTTTTTCAAAGACTCAAGGTCTGTCAGTGGAATATGTTTGCAGTAGACAAGACAAAAGTCATGCCTCTGACACAGCTAACACAGCTGTAGCATGAGCTGCTAAGTTTAGCTTGTTTTGGATTCAACATCTTTGCAGACCTTTCTCAACTGAGGGGGCAAGTGTTTTGAAAAATCCACAAACAGCAGCATTTTGCAGTGTGTTTTACCCCAATTTTTCAAGTTTTGGAGACATCTGTGCCCTCCCAAAGCGCGGGCAGCCTTCGAGAGCTGAGACAGAAATCTGCCAAAAAGCCCTCTGCGACATTTTAGTGCTCCAGCCGCTTAAAGGTGGAGAGCAGGAGGCAGAGAGAAAGACATGGTGAAATATCAATAGCCATCTGTCGAGTGATTCATCGGCCATTCCGTGTGCATATTCATCGAGCAGGGGATCACTCGCCTCAGTCACACATCAGCGTATGCGACGCGATTTACGACCACGCGAGAAGCCTCCGGCCGGCCGCCATTTTGACTCATTCTGGCACTTACTTTGAGAATTTACACTCTTTGATATACTGCTCAGTGACGCAGGGCATTTCAGAAAGATTAAAAAGAACATTTTGACTGAACTACAGAATTGTATTGGCTAAGATTCACTTCTGCCCCCCTGAAGGTCACATGCGTTTGTGTTCATAATCACAAAAACCATGGATTCAGAAGATATTAACCCTTCGAACGCTAAATGCAGCTATTGTAGCTCAATGATGCAAGATATCAAAATCAAAGCTGTTGAAAACCTATCGTGTGGCAACTTGTTTAAAAGAGCTCCCGCAGGGGAGCTCTTTTAAACAAGTCGCCACGATAGGTTTTCAACAGCACAAGATAATTAAATTTATATTTTTTTTTATTTATTTCAGTGCTCTAAGGGTTAAATAAAAAAAAAATAAATGCATTCAAAGAATGCATACTGCTGGGTAGATTGCACAAAAAGAATAAAAAAAAACCACACAAAATTGTATGACGACTTCCATAAAAAGACAGAAAATAAATATGGCTTCCATAAAGTTTTTAGCAAATTTGGTCTGTTGGCTGAATCGCATCATGTGCCCATCTATGTGCAAACTTTTCTTGCGGATGCCTTGGCCTGCAGCTGGTCATTACAAAACAGATGCTCTTACCTGTTGTCATGGGTACAAGCCGATGTTACGGATGAAAAATGAGTATCACACAAAACCTAGCTCCACTTTTGTCCTGAATTGTCCGATGGCATTCTATTGTATTGTACAATCATCTCTCACCTCCAATTATTTGTCCAATTGTCATGGTCAGTTGTATTTCCGGTCCATTTCTTGCTGGTTCCTGAAAAGCTCCAGAACATTCCATAGTGCCCCCTCAGAGCACAGGATAAGGAGCCCTGTAATAGTGTTTGAAGAGTGGGGCTTGCCAAACGGACATCTGAAGGAGTTACTTGCCCAGTAAGGGGGGGGAGGGGGGAACCCTACAGTAACCCCATGAAACCTACAGACCCATATATGAGTCTGTCAAATGCTGCTGTTGTATTCAAATCTGTGGAACTTCAGGCCTATTTTAAATTCTAGCTGAGATCCCAAGGTTTCCAACGATCCCAAATATGTCCTGCTGAATTACAGCGAAATGTGTATAAAATGATGTGCAAGATCTAAATATTTTCCATTTGATGTAATGCTGAGGCCATAAAAACATGGCGTCCCAGGTTTGAATATTTCTCTCAATATAAGTGTGATGTAGCTTCAGTGAAGCACTGCGACCAGTAGATACAGAATATGTTTGTGACTTTGTCCTAGAATATGAAAAAATGGCTTTTTCTGACTTTGAACCTACATAAGGGAAAACTTAAGAGAAAATTTTAAGGGGTTTTAAACTGCCATTTCCATGACGACACTGAGGAAAACTTTCCACATGCTCAATACAGCTTTCAATTTCCAACCACACGCCACTGAGCTGCCGTTGGGTCCAGCTCGGAGAGCAGCTCTATAAGCTGAACACAGTGAGATGAAAAATGGACACGGCCACAGAAATATTAGCAGGGGTGGGGGAAAGTGGTATTGAGAGCTCAGAGTAGAGATTGAGCTTGGTTTGTGGTGTCCCACAGTGCCGAATGAAATCAGCAAGACTTATTTAAAAATTAGCCATCCGACTCGGGTACAAATTAGAAAGGGAATACAAACCTAGTAGGTAAAAATAGCAATTTCACACACACATACACAAATACAGACATTCAATTAGCTCATGTTAGACGTTGCCTAATGCCAAAATCAGAACTTGCAGTTCCAGCTGATAAACCTTGGAAACAGTAAACAGGACAATTTGAAAGCAAACTGCCAGAATTTGAAAGCCAACTGTCAAACATATCACAGTTAGAATATTCTCGAGCTACTTTCCTTTCTGCGGTAAAGACCAGCGCAACGTCTCTCAGATGCCTCTGTCCAAACGACATCAGCGTTCATTTTAGCAGTCAGAGACACCCCTGCAGTAGCGCCCTGGGGGTTCAGAGCTAATTTTATCTACTACAGGACCTCCTGTACCCATCAAAACACACCTGTCCGTAACCTCATTCAGCTCCCCAGTCCCATCGGAGCCAGGGCATGAAAGGGATTTCCTGGGGCCAATTTACAACGTACTTATGCTCGAAAAAATAAAGATCATTGGAAAGACCCAGGGCCTGAAGTATTGAGTTCACCAAAGTGAAATCCTCAAACAGCTCTTTTTACTTCAGTTCATGTTACAGAACTGGGAAGCTTCCAGGATTTACTCAGTGTTATTATCTGACTAACTCTGGAACCTGGCTTTGTGTAACGGGCCACTGATGTTCTTACAATAACCCAGATGAAATATTAACTAACCTGTCAATGAGACAGAAGTGAAGAATTCCCTGATAAAAGCCCGCTCAATCATCATCACTCCCCGCAGGGCATCAGCAGATGATCTGACCATGACATCTGCCCATCTTCATGCAGGTGGAGCCCATGATAGGTGACAAGAAAGCTCATCTTTGCATAATTTCACTGAAAGTCCAAAATGAGTAGGCCATTGATTCTTGCAAGATATTGGCAGAGGCGGAAATGAAACAAAAGTTACTGGCAATATAGTTTGACCAAAAGCAAAGCAAAGAGAGCTCATAGTTACATTGTTTTCATATCTACATGAGTACCCTTCTTGCAAATTTATTTGCGGAAGGAACACCTCTGTTAATGTGCCATCTCCATACTATCAAGCCAGCACATTCTTTTCAACCCACTTCATTAAACAATATTGAACTAAATGCATCAACAATAATCATGTACTGTTAAAAAAGGCACTTGAAGCACCCCTGCAATGTAATAGAGTCAGACACAATGCTTCTACTTGGCATAATCATTTAAACAGCAGAGCCATTTCTGACAATGTGTTTTCTGTGAACCTTCATTTCAATCACCCACCCATAAGACTGGTCCTGAATTTTGGGAGCTGTTCGTTCAACACCTCATAGTTATGCCTTTTCGTGGACTCCAGCACCATGGACAGCACCTAACACATCTCATTGGCAGGTTAGAAACTGTGGCTAGCTGCTTTTTTCCACGGCCTAGTTTAACCCTTAGAGCGCTGAAATAATTTTTTAAAAATATTAATTTAAATATCTTGTGTTGTTGAAAACCTATCATACGGCAACTTGTTGGGAGCTCTTTTAAACAAGTTGCCACATGATAGGTTTTCAACAGCTTTGACCTTGATATCTCACATCATTGAGCAACAATAGCTGTATTTAGCACTCTAAGGGTTTATAGTTTCAACAAAAAATGCCTGGGCCTCAGGATTAAGAGAGAGACCTTCTGTGTCATGAGATCACCTTATAAACCATATTGGGTCTGCCTGGAGAAAAAACAATTTGATGTTATTTTAAATTCTTGCTTTGCGGACCTGATCCCTCACTTTAAATGCATTGTTCAAGTACAGATTAGTGAGCCTAGTACTTTCTGTCAGTACATAATACAGAATCTGCCCCAGCACAGCGTCCTGACAGTAAAATGTTCAGTCAAACAAGGCCTTGAATCAATACTGAATACATTACTGTTTATAGCACCCAAAGGTGCGATGCAAACGTGGAACTTATTTTCATTGGGAGTAGATTCAAGTCCAAATTTGGAAAAAATTAAAAGTAGATGGTGCTGGTTAGATTCAGTGGCAGCTGATATTCTTGTTTAGTTGGAAAATTCCCAGTTCGTGTCTCTCTCCATCTCTGGATCGGTGGTTGTGTGGGATCGTGGTCATGGACTTTTTATGTATTACATGTATAGCTGTGGAGCCTGTGTAGTGCAAAATACAACCCACTAATTTAACAGCATGACGACTCATCTCCGGAGAAATAACACAACGTCAATTAAATAAGAAACTTACATTAAAACATAAAATGCAATTATATTTCACAAAGCATAAGGCTGATTTTGAAATCTCAAAAAAAAAAAAAAAAAAAAAACAAATTGACCAGAGACACAAAATTTTTATAAAACAGTAACATTAGTGCATTGCTCATTGGTGGTCCATGATGTCGCTCGGCAACAAAGAAAGTGGAGTCATTTAGGGATAGTGGATAAAGTTCATGGCAAATTTTTCAGTGACAAATCTGTTTCAGCTCACTCTGTTGACTCTGGTAAATCATTGTACTTGGAGGTTGCAAGGAGAGCAAGTATCACATGTACATTATTATTGAATCCAACAAACCACCAGCAGAGCCTCTCCACACTTCTTAACACACAGGAGACACAAAGAAAAGTTTCAAACTGCTGAATATCTCTCAAAAGACTATGAAGGCAAATCATGGGAAATCGCACTCACTTTATACGACAACTCCCACTGAGATAGGCATAGCCAAATAAAGTGTCTATGAAGTGAATTTTTGTTCTCATAAATTTGTAAGAAGTTTGGTTTGGAACACACAATTACAGAGACCAAGACTTTTAGGGTTAAAATTGACAATTTTGCTAGTGCTCAAAGTTGTGCCATTTTGCTGTCAAAAATGGTATTCGAATTGTATGGCTAAAATACTATGTGACAACAACCACTGACGTCTTTTAGGTGCCAGGAGATTAATTCAGTATTGAGGACAGTTAGCAAAATGAGCGGCGACAAGGGCAATATTGCACTCCTGGTGATGTCAAAATGACGTCAGCAGTTGATTTCATGTGATATTTTGGCTGTGCAATTAGAATTCCATTTTTGACAGCAGAATGGCACAACTTTCAGGGATTGAAAAATCATCAATTAAAATCCTGAATGTCTTAAACCTTGGAATTGTGTATTTCAAACCGTAGATTTTATAAGTATAAAAAAAATTTCACTTCATAGGCACTTTAAGAGTGACAAGCTGGTGTAAACCCAAACATTTTGTCATTGTATGAATTCGCCTTGAACTTTATCCACACTCCCTTCATGATGAGTAATACCACCAATCGCGAATCAGAGAGAAAATAAAACGTCCATTAGCACATTAAAACAGAACTCTCCAGTTATAAATAATTTCAATCTTGCTTCCTACTGTCCTGGTGTCCCTGGCCTGAGATTTCACTATTGAAAGAGTTGTTATAGTTGAGAAATTAAAAACATGTACATATTCAAATTGTTAAGCCTTTTTTCAAAATCCCTTTTCAACCATAAATTTTTTAGTCTTTTTTTTAAAAAAATAGTTATTAGAACAAAGCCTGTTCATTAGAGCATCCATATTTTAACGACATGAACCAGATGTCTGAGTATGTGGCTACATTCATGGCTCCAGTCAGAATGGCGTGCAGCTTAAGGTATTAGCACATCATGTAATTCAACAGAACAGCACACCTTGAACTTGATTCAACTGCGCTAACACTGCTGATGGTTTTCAAAGCAATTCTGGAATTTCCCAGGTAGCTTTTTATTCACCTTGAACATTTAAAAAAAAAAAAAAAAATCTAAATTGTTAGCCAACTGGTTGACAGCTGTAGCATTAGCATTCACTGAAGAAAGTGACAAAGTTTAATGCCTACAGACATACTTCTCAATATAAGCCCTCTGGATTCTGTTCAAGCAGAAGGAAGCTATTCCTAGGATATATTCTGTTGTTGTATGTCTGTATGGTGTAATTCATTATGACTGATCGTTGAGGCCATTGATTGATTATCGGGCAAAATTCTACATGATGAAAGTGAGGACATCGGACTTCTGGGAATTCTTCATGAAGATAATAAAGGACTCAAAAATATTGCATAACAGGATGAGCTGAGTCATAACCAAGCGAAGACAGATGTGACCAAGGTTGAGTTTTACACCTGTACATGCATAATTGCCTGCGCGCACACAAACACACACACACACACACACACACACACACACACACGTGCGCATGCGCGTGCACACATAAGCACAAACATTTACACATACCCTCATACCTTGCCTTATGGTCCCTTATCTGCATGTTAAATCTTATGTTCTAGGTTTGTCTGTTTGTTTGTCTAATAAACTATTATATTGTTTTATCACATAACTGTAGCACTTTTCCCATAGCCCAGCTCATCACATATTTTTGTTATTACCCCAGGTACATACCACTTTTGCAAAAATTCCATTGGCTGAGAGCATGGGGAAATAAAATTGCTCCACATTACATCACGCTGTTAATATTTAGCCAAACTGAATACAAAGTGTAACATTTTGTAAATCAGTATAGCTTAGCACTGCAGTGGGCTTGCTAAGTGCCACGCTCATAACCAAGTTAACGTTACTTTGCTAGCTAGCGAGTATGCACACAGTACCTTTGCAGAACCATTATGTAACAGTTTGTTAGCTAGTGACCTAACGTTAGCTAGCTGCTCAGTTGACTGTGAATCTGCTGACTGTTGCTAGTTCAAATGTGAATGTCTGTGGCTCTGTGACTGACTAAGTTAGCAGAGTGATGGACTTACCTCAATGCTAACATATGCTGGGAATTTCTATGAAGGCACTTACAGAAATTACATTTGTTTTTTATTAAATCACGCGATTCAGTCATGTGATAAACAAAATAAACTCTTAAACTCTTGGTGGTCTCATATGAAAATTAAAGCTGGCAAAAGCTCGAAATAAACCCGATATTTACTCAATTTGTTTCATAACTTTCATATGACACGCCCACTCATGTAAGATCCTCTAATTATGAAATTCAGGGTCCATTCTGATGTTACATCAAGATGGAAGCAGGGCCAAACAGTCTTGTGAGGAATTCTAACAACAGATTATAAGTTGAATCTTTGATTATATTTATGTAATTACATTTTATTATTGATTTTGGTCATTTTAATTAATAATTCGAATTCTGCATATTAGATATTTTAGATAATTGTAATTTTATGAGACTGATCATTAAACTGCACTTATCCCGCCACTGCAGCAATTGGCATACCAAGTGAGGACAAAGATAAACACTTCATAATCATCCATCCTCTCTATTTAACATAACTTAGAGGAATTTACCATATCATAACAATGCAGACACTTACTGCATGATGAAAATATGGTGGCAGAGCTGCATAGTGGTAATTAATTTCATATGCTGCTTTTCAAACCAACAGAAATACCTGCTCAAACCAAGACAGATGGCAATTTAGCAAAGGTTTGGGCAAGAAATCAGGCCTAATCTTTCTCTGAAGAACGGAGCAGTCAAATGCCAATAGAAAACCGTGGCGGTGATGTACATTTTAGATGTGATCTAGCGCACCTTCGGCGAGCACAAGATGTGCCTGTTCTCTCCTGCTGGTCTCAAGGATGAGCCAGACTTCTTTCCCGCCAAAAATCCATTAAGGAGACCTCATGCCGTCTGGACCTTTCAGTGCTATAATCGCTTACTATAGGGCCAGCGAGGAGAAACATGCTAAACCTGGGTATCCCTAAATGCTCATTTTTGAAGCCACAGGTACCCAGTGGATCCCTATTAAAAAATAAATTGAAAAATAAATAAATCAGAGACCAGTTTGTTTTCAAAACTAAAGTGTCCATGATTTCTTCATAGTCGTGTTTACAAGCACCATCAATATTAGGTGTGATATCTAGCCTCATGCTATCACGTCAGAAGATTGTTGCTAGTTTGTAGGCAATCTATTTTTCCCGAAAGATGTCAGCACGGGATTATCTACAGAGATGCATGAGCACTCAAAATGCTCCCAGTAACAATTTGTTTAGATTGAACTTCTGCGTCCGGAATTGGATACGTGTGACCACCACATTTCGACAAAATAACTAAAATTAAAACAAAATTAGGATATACACATTCAAGACATTAGAAATTGTATCCCACAAATTCTGTCTCTTACATAAGCGTCATTCACTCATAAAGCATACTACTGCAGTCCCATTCTACAGTGACTCATTTGTGACGCTTCTGCATGTCAGTCAATCTTAGCAGCCGAAACTGCCTGTGGTGTTAACTGCACTCTTCAGATAAGTGTGCCCATTATGTCATATGTAAAGCGGTAAACATGGCAACCGTAAAAGGAGGGTAGAGTGCGCATGGCAGCAAGTGCACACACACACTGCGGGGCTGCATTTTCATTCGTTCACCACAGCAAACGCAACATCAGTGACTATCCACTGATGACTAATCATACACTCGGTAGAAGCAGCTTTTAACATGCAGTAAAGAGTTCTCTTTTTTTAACATGCAGTTGTAGAAAGGATGCTAAAAAGAGTTCTCAGACACTGTGCAATGGGTCAAGAATAGGGAAATGTAAGATTAATTCAAAGATGAAAACCAGAATCCAAAAATCCAGAATGGCTAGGACTGAATATGCTGGAGCCTGGCCATGATTGGGTTGATTGTAAGGGTTGTACTTTACAATGTCAATTCTAGAAGAATTTGGAAAATGTGTAAAATGCAAATAAACAGCAAGAAGTAATATGCAAATTCTTCTTCATCAGTATTCAGATGAAAAAAGTACAAAAAATACAAGTAGTGTTTTATCTTATTAATATAATTTTTTTGTTGTTGTTAAATAATAGGTATTTCAAAATAGGATCTCTGCAAGACGTTCCAATGAAGTTGGGACTCTTTGGAACTACACCTTTCTTTAACTTTTTGGAACTGAGGGCACTAATTGTAGGCATATTGAGAGCAGAATTTGTTGCCGTTCATGAATGATATTGGAATTAAGTAGGACAACGCTGCGAGGTCTCATATTTCGTGCTTCATTATTTGCCACATATTTTGAATGGGAGATAGGTCCTGGCTGCAGGCAGACCAGTCTAGTACCGCATTCTGCAACTATGTGACCACAGTGTTGTTATATGTGCAACATATGACCTGGCGTTATCTTACTGGAACAAACAGGCGTATCCCAGAAAAATAAACTAAATCAGGAAGGCAGAATATGTTGTTTCAAAATGCGCATCTAGCGTGAGCATCATTTATGCCTTCACTGACACACAAGTTGCCCATGCTGAGACCACAAATGCAATCTCCGACAATGACAGATGCTGGCTTTTGAGCAGTTCCTCTACTCACAAGCCCTGAGAAAACGATGTTCATTATTTTCTGAAACAATATGAAAGATGAACTTGTCAGACCACAGCATCCTTCTCACTTTCCCGTTAGTCCATTTCAGATGAGCTTGAGTGAAGAGAAATCGGCGGTGGTTCTAGATGGTGCTACATGGTTACCTCTTTGCAAAATAGAGTTAACTTGAATTTTATGATACTGCATTATGCTGTGTTCACTGGCACAGGTCTTCAGAAGTATTTACAAGGCCACGTGGTTATGTTCATAACAGAAGCATGTTACTCCATAGTACAGTGCCCTCCGAGGGTTTGGAGTCATGTGCATCCAATATTAGCATGCAGCCTTGTTTGTCAGGATTCTCTGAATGTTTGTCAAAATATTATGGATTGTTGAAGGTGAATTCCCAAAAATCTGTGCAAACCCACTTTGAGAAATGCTGTTCTTCATCTGTTTTACTATTTTTTCACTCAGCTTTTGTCAAAGTGGCAAACCTTGAACCTCCTCACTGGTAAATGGCCATCCCTTTTATGCCTGCTCATTCTTTACCCACTCATAATTGAATCATGAGTTACCCATTCACCCGTTTACCTGTGGAATGTTTCAGCCTGGTGTCATTCTGAAGATTCCACAGCATTTCCAGTCCGATTCCCCTTTCCCAATTCCTTTGGAACATGATGCAGGCAACAAATTCAGAATATTTATTAAAATCAATACAGCTGACTAGGTGAAACTTTATTTTGTTTTTATTTGCAATTTATGTATCGTCCTAATTCTTGAGGCATTAAGGTTGTCTATTAATTGAAGTTTGAGAGACAGCTATGGTACAGTTATTTTCATCTGTGACAAATTTTCCAATCGCTCTCAGTATTGTTTTGAGAAGTGTGATACAAAGATGTATAGTAATTGCGTGAATTGTGAGAAATCGTCAGTGAACAATGGGCCAGTGGCAATGCCATCGGTTAAGTACAACTTTAACAGATGTCATAGATTGTATTTCAAAAAATTTAACACGGCTGTGTCAAAGACATCATCATAATGCCAGTGCACTTGAGCTGGCATAATTTTATTTGCACAATGTGCCCAGTTTTTAGCTAAACGCAAGTAAGGATGCAGTTATGTTTTATTATTACTGTTTTGGACAGATAAAGTGGATGTAGATAGTGACATCTGAGAGCATCGATACCATTTAAATGTAGCGCAGCCTTTATGTGTTTCCAATATTCCAGAAAAATACTATCTCTTTATATCACTCTAATCACCCAGTCACCAGAACTCTCTCACTCTATTGTCTAATACAGAATAGCACACAAAGTATCACCTGCAATTACCCGGAACATTTGAGTAAAATGTTTTGAATGCAAGTCCATTAAAACTACCCTTCTGAGTGTAACACATTTCTGTTGCCATTTCCCCGACATGACTTTTGAATAACTATTGTGATGAAACATACCGGGGTCAAAAATATGATCGCTTTTGGATTCAAATACTGTTCAGCTCTTGACTGAGCTTTTCTGGAATACTGGAACCAAAATAATAATAATAAAAAAAAAAACCTGAAAGTACACGTAAGACTGTAAGACCCGGCCATCTGGTCCGGTTGGTTAGCCCAGCTGCACCAGGCAAGATCAGCTGAACACAGAATAATGCAATGCTATTACGTAACTGCACCAGGCCTGCTATGTATGCACACGGATATAATCAATGGGAATATATGAGAGGGGATCGGGGAATGAAAGCTGCATTTCTTCAGCAGGAATATCACATGAGTTTGTCTCATGGGTTCCCCGGCAAACTGGGTCACAGCACATCCTCTGCACTTCATTTTCATCTCACAAAAAATACGGACAATGGGCTGTGAAAAATACCGTATAAATAAACCTCATTAATTAAACAGCAGTAAAGTCATTGAGAGATATTCTCAGATGTGTTCTGATAAACAGGACATTGTTTAACGTTATTGCACCGGCAACAGAATATTTGAGCATGAGTTATGGGGACAGGATGTAGATATGTTCTTTCAGGCCTGGATTCCATAATTTGGTGTTCTAGGCAACAACGAGTTACTGTATGACTTTATTGAATGTAATGGTTCATTTTTTTTTTTTAAGATTATTTTTTGGGGATTTTTTTCCTTTATTTGACAGTTATATAGTGGAGATAGACAGGAAAGTTGGGGAGAAGAATGGGGAAGACATGCGGCAAATGACCCGAGCCGGAATCGAACCCGGGTCGCCGCGAGAGGGACTTTATGGTGCGCACACTTAGACCGATGAGCCACCGGGGCGCCCCATGGTTCATTTTAAAATGCAAGAGTAAAATGTAGCCAAATAAAGCTAAATATTAAATCAAACATCATAGGAACATTATTTACTTGCATAATTTCCAGCATAGATTTAGTTCTTAAGAGGCTGCTGAGCACCTTACAGATTTTAGGAGCTCAAAATACCCTGTCCACAATTTTCGCTTTTTCAGTGATTCTGGACCTTGACCTTGGCCAAATTTGGTCCAAAATTTAATAAGGTGATCCTTGCGCCATTGCACACCTTCCCTCAAAAATGTGTTTTCCAAAAACATCATCATCAGGGCTCCCCAAATCATCCTCCTCAAGAGCCAAGAGCTTCTGGTTTTCCACCCTCCCTGGGAGACAGGTGTGATGACAGCCTGGCCAATCAGTGGCAATAACTGTTCACTTCATCGCATGGATGGAGAGGAAATTTATACAGAGATACTTAGGCAGCTCAACTTTTACATAGTCTGTCCTTACAGTGCGATACCCACTAATATAACATCAATTCTTGAACAGTCAATCTGAAAAGGCTGTTACAACAACTAATAAAAATGTACTGATGCTGTAGCTACTCAAATTAGCACGCACTTGGTACAGCATCTGACTGCCTGAACTCCGTGCCACAGCACAGCTCCCTGCGGAAGGTGCAATGAATTATCTTTATCTCGAAACAATGTCTTACTGTGCTTCGCTTCTTACATTTAGAGTTGAAGCACAAACACATTTGACTGAACATTGCTGCTGAGAACTAGCCGAGTATTTCTGTCATATTTCTACATATTTTTAGAAAACGCGTCAGTCATTGTGAATAACTCTCCCAGCTGTTTCATTAGAAATGTCATTTAGAGTCGATCAGACGCAAATTCTGTCAAGACAGAACAAAAGAACTGAAAAATTCACATTAATTAGAAAAATAGACTTTTCCTTGCCCCTAGGCTTTCTGTGAAATGAATGGTCGAAATCCGGCAGAGAAGCCCATCATTCCTAAGTGGAGGATTATTGGCTTTGAACAGCCCTGTCAATGAGACACGAACACAATTGGGTTTGAGGAGGGTTACAGACAGACAAGACTGGGTGTAGCCATTAGCAAGTTAGCCACATTAGCATGGAAGAAAAACTCTCCCAGCTCCAATTTTTTAAATTTTATTTTTCATTTGAAAAAATCTGTTACCATCGCACCAAAAAGAGAATGAGAAAAATACTCAGAATCCCTGACCATGCAGCAAATTGTCACAACCCTTGTGTATTGTTAGTTGTCCGTCCTTTCCAGCAACCGGTGTATAATAGGTATGGCCTATTTAATTGGTTTGAGCGTGCTTCCCCTTTCCACCCTTTCCAGGTGTAATCCATTTGTATGCCCTGTTCCCTTGTGTTCCCAAGGTGTATGTAACCTCAGTTTGTGTCTAGCAGAGTCTCTGGGTTGTCACATTTTATTGTTTTAATCCACCATTCAGTTTATGTCATCCAGTTTATAATTGTATTCAATTGGCATTATAATTAATTCAATTCAATAAACAATTTCGTTAGAATGTACTCTGTGCGTGTTGTTCTTTGTCTGGATCATAACAGCACACAATTGCTGCACCACTTCTGGGTTGGGCAGATTTGATCCATCATGTTGAAACAAGTGCTTGTGATTTAGATTTGTTGCTCTGTTTGAATCTTGAACTCTTATTACAAAAAAATAAAAAAATAAAAAAACGTCCCTTCAACCCCTGAAAATTGAGATGTGAAGGATGCTAACCAACAAATGTTTTTATATGGCCGCAGCATGACTGTCTCAGGTACATTTACAGGCACAGGATGAGTTATGGCATCCACAGTTTATGCCCGGCATCCATCAATCCATCATCCCAGTTACTGATTGAGTCATAGGGACAGGAGATAAACCACATTCCCCGCATTCATGAGCCAGCGGGAGGTTACACCCTGAACAGGTCTCCAATCTGTCACAGGGCGTTTACTCACTCCCTCATGCGCTCACACTTTGGGGAAAATTGGGTTCTTCAGTTAGAGTACCGTGCAAGTCTTTGGGTTGCGTGAGGGAACTGAAATACCTGGTCTGCTACACATGACTTTACATTACATTACATTACAGGCATTTAGCAGATGCTCCAACCCAGAGCAACTCACAACACAAAGAGCATTTCAGAAGGACCAAAAGTCCTGAAAACACTAGAAGGTGGTAGCTGTCCAAGTATCAGTAGCAGCCACAAAACTTGGATCATGTACCAATTCTACCACAACAAATAAAGCCACAGATTATAAAGAACTTACCAGCTGCTAAGGTTTATGGGGTGGGAGAGAGGTAGAGGCTGAAGAGATGAGTCTTTCGATGATGATTGAGGGAGCACAGACAGAGAGCCAACCGCAGATTTTTTTTGCCATGGCGAAATGTTCATAGTTAAGTTTAGGACAAGTACATGATTTAAGCGCATGGGGGAATGGGGGGGATTATTTTGGATTCAAACTCACAACCCCCCAGACACATGCCCATTACTACTGTACAAACCAGTACACCTCGCTGCAGATGCACAGTATAACTCCCAGCTAACCAGCCACAACAGACCCCAGCTAACGTATTCCTGCTCTAAACATTCATTCATTCATTCATTCATTCAACATTCACCATCCATCCATTCTCTATACTGCTTCTTCCTCACTAGGGTCGCGGAGGGAGCTGGAGCCTATCCCAGCTGACTCTGGGTGAAAGGCAGGGACCCACCCTGGACAGCTCGCCAATCCATTACAGGGCGCACACACCAATTCACACACCATTCACTCTCACACTCATACCTACAGGCATTTTAGAGTCCCCAATCAGCCTGACATGCATGTCTTTGGACTGTGGGAGGAAACCAGAGTATGCACAGGAAACCCATGCGAACACGGGGAGAACATGCAAACTCCACACAGAGAGGCCCCAGGCCAGATTTGAACCCACGACCTTCTTTCTGTGAGGTGGCAGTGCTAACCACAGCATCATCGTGCCGCCCTGCTCTGAACAGTCGGACACATTAAACTCCTGGTACGAAGTCATATACTTTTAAAATTAATTCCTTTTTTGCTTCCAAGAACAATGGCTCTGCTCACCACCTGGTTGTCTTTGTAACCTGGGTCATTTGTTCTTGTTCTCATTGATGCTAATGTTGTTTCTGCAGGAAAAGGTGCCACTTCCATCTGTTGCGTGATTAAAATTTCGCTCCGCGTGGAATAGCTTTTTTTGTAAACTCATTACAGCACACACGAGGCAGCAGCATTTCACACCAGCAGCCTTACCGTTTGCACGCTCCTCAACGCTAACCGCTGAAGGCTAAAGGAATGACATGGGTGGCAGGCCTCCAGGAAACAGAGAAGTAATACTGCACCAGGAGAGAACGCTCTTACATCTGGACTGAACATCAATATAATTCCCAATAAGAGTCACGTTCTACACAGTGGGAGCATCAGAGTTTTCAAATATACATCCTCATTTCCTTCATTTATCTCCTCCTCCGTATCTCCTGATAGAGTAAGGATGTTAGACTAGTGGAGACGATAAATACACTTTTCCTTGGTATTGGAAACACTTGTGCTTACAAAGGAGGGACAGAACTTTAATTGAAGGGGTGCGTGCAAAACTGAGATGATCAGGTCATAACTGTGAGATGACACCTGTCATGGATGTGTAAGAATCTTTATGAGCACTCATGACTGTTGTCATTAAGTGTCATTTGATCAATTATGTCATTTTTACGGCAAAGTTGGCATTGTTTGGGACATCTCTGTTATGACAACTTGACATTAACCAAGACATCAAAACTTGTCAATGTCTTCGACCCTAACCCTAAACCAAGCCCTTGCCTTCACCCAAATCACACTTGATGACAAGAGTCATGAACATCAGTCATGTTGATGTTCATGACAGGTGTCAAATCATAGTAATGGCGATGTCATGTCAGTTAGAACGTGCCATATATCAAATCGTCACCCTATTAAAAAAATGGCCTAAGTCATTTTTTGACGAAAATGAGTTTTTGCCCTAAATCATCTCTTGCTCTGCATTAGGCGAAGTTTTTTGTGTTTTCCCAAAAACTTGAAAAAAATGACTTAGGCCATTATTTTACTAGGGTGACGAAATATGATATTGAACCAAGCTCCTGATTCAGGACCATCAATGTATGACTTCATAATACTTGTAAAATATGGCTTTCCTGCTCAAATTTGCACAGAAGTGGCCCTCTATACAGTATTTAGCCATCAAGTCTCGTCTTATTATCGGATTATTGACTCAATGTAATGCCTGCTCGCCCTCCCCCTGTCATTCCATAGGTCAACCCCACAAGAGAGTTTTTAATGTGACTCATATTGTGATAAAGTACACAATAAGTACGTTTAATGCAATAAATCACTCAAGCAATAACTTACAATACAGTGACCAACCTGTAACGCAATAAAAATGCTTAGCGCGTAACTTTTTGCACGTCACACATTTGCCAATAAAATCATAATGTCATAAGAAAATGCAAAAAAATGAAGTTATATTATGTGCAAAAAGTAATTATGTTAATGCATTGACCATTTTTACTACATTATAGGTAGGTTATTGTTATTATTTTTATTACATTTTTATTACATAATACACAGTTTTTACATTATATGAATTCATGAAATAATAATTTGCGACAATAGTCTTACAGTATGTGACTTTCCAGGTTATATGGAATAAATACAACATGTATCGTCAAAAAAAATGTACCTTCCCTCATTGTTTCGCAACTCCTCAGCTTTCTTTATTTAAATCAGTCGCTTAAATAACACATTCTTTCCAAGTAAGGGAAAGCCATCGATTCCAAAGCTTTTAAATTTGACCTTGAGTTCCTCTTATGCACAGAAATTCAATTCAAGCTTCAATGCAACGGAAAATCCTTTGGCCCTACAGGTACTTTTGAAGAAGCTATTCCGCATTTGTTTTCTGGTTTTTGCTGATAAAACATATCAGTAGGTTTTTGAAACATTACTATGAATTTTTTTTAAAGAAAATTCTGAGCTGTTTTTGGCTACAGTATAAAAAAAAAATCCACAGCTTTGAGGCATGATGCCAGACCACATCTGAATAACTGAAGGAAACACGCATTGATTTATCTCTTTAGTTCGCGTTTCTGGTTTGCGTTTGGAACCAAATTGTTTTTCAAGGAGTAAAAGAAGATGTAACGTCTTCTTGAGAGGGAAATAAGAGGACTATCCTACATGTGCACAACTGCGTATGGAGAAAACCGCTGAAATAAAAACTTTTACAAGCTGACAACAAAACTGTCCACGTGTGAGAGACTGTGGAGATGACTGACTGTAATGGAAGCAGAGTTTCATTCCCTCAAAACTCAACAACCTCATAATTCAGTCAAAATACTACAAAATGGCTGTCAACTGGCAAATAAAAGAGATGGATGTAGGTCACATACATCCACAAACTTTCAATAAATACTGAAGTGCCATGCGCAGTTTGGTAAACAAGCTTACCACCATGGAGTTACTATAACCACAGTTCCTCAACCAATGTTATATACTGCAGCCAGAAGTTCATAATTTGGGATTCATAAGGATATACAATTAACCCACTGCCAAAAAACAGAAACAGTTTACCTGATAAAATACATTCTGGAAAGGAATTAAAAATGTAATTATCCTATGATTGTTTTCAAAAAACCTATCATGTGGCACATGATAGGTTTTCAACAGCATCTGACTTTGGTATCTTACATCATTGGGCAACTATAGTTGCCCACGGTGCTGAAAGGGTTAAATAATACACCATCAGAACATTACAAAGGCCAAAAACAGAAACAGTTTACCTGATAAAATTTAACCTCAGAATATGGAAACGTAAACAAACTATTCTTAAAATGAATTTTATTATTTACTTACTAACTAATAATTTATTTATTTATTTATTTATTTATTTATTTATTTTTCCCAAGAACCTCACAGGGATTCCTTAACAAAGACTACAGGGACTCAAAACACAGACGATTCCAAATCAAGTCTCCTAAATTAACACCTGTGGGGAAATTATAATTAATTATGATTCAGATCCTTAACTAAATCACCTTGAGTGAAAATACAGCTGTGAGATAGATTCAGTTGGATCCACTTTCCCCGTTACTTAAAATGCAACAAGACTAATGACGGGGAACAGGCCGCTGAAGCAGGGCCGAGATGAGAGGGGACAGTGGGGACCTCTCTGACTCTAAAACATGCTCATCAGAGTTAGAGTGTTAATTACTGGACACTTTTAAGAGTTTTTAGAGCTGAGCAGTTGAGTGGATTTTGCTGGAGGGCCACTGACACATCTTAACAGTGGCTCTGGAGGAGACAAATAGACATGGGACAGAGATCTCACTAATACAAAGCAGAGCATGATGGCTGAAGAAGCAAAAAAAAAAATGATTTCCTTCCCCATGTTCCACCCAGAGTTGGGCTGCCCAACCCTGTACATGGAGATCCACCAATCCCGGAGATTAAAATCCTAATTGGCCCACCCAATTTTGCTGATTATCTCTATCTGTTGTCAAAATCTGCTTTGTTAGTGTTGGAGTGACAGCCTGCATGATGGCAGATTTCAAAAACAGGATTAAGCAGCCATGCTCTTGCTGTTGAATGATGTGTGCTTTATCAGAGTTGGAGTGACACAAAGCAGTGCGATGCTGTAGTCATTTCATTACTCCCTTCCAAGCAAGCGTCCGAGTCCAGTCATCATCTTCAGTGAATATTTCAGTGACTTCCTTAAAAATGCAACTCCCCTTTTCTAGTTCTGTTTAGGTAACTAGCGCGCCGATCCGATACTAAAAGCTACAGCTAGAAAGTCAGTTGAGAGAGAGGTCCAGAGAAAAGCACCACTCTTGCTCGACAAGGAATAAACACAAAACCGCCAAGAGTGTGGTTGATGGAGCAATTACCATCCAATAACAACCCCGCCAAAATTTAAGAGTACTGTCTTCGGTGAAAGCGCAAACCAGCTCCAGGGTTTTGGTACCGGTCCGTACAGTTTGCGAACTGGTTTTAACGGTAAAGTAGCTACTGAAAGTGTTTGGTGGACACACGGCTTTTGTGACCCATGAACTTCAAACCTCCAGCGAGGTCCCCGGTGGTCCTCAGGTTGAATGCCAGCTGTGGCCTTTCTTCTTGGAATTTATATGTTCTCCCGTCTCATGTTAATACTGTTTACTCCTTACTGCTCCTCCAGAACAAACGCTTGCAGCTTGGGTTACCTGCAGTGGTTACCACGGTTTGCAGTGAATTGTGAACAGTCTCCCTACCTTGTATAATTAAAGATTAAGTTTGTCTGTCAAGCCACATTTCTTCCTCCGGGCCTTCATGAGACTTAATTACCTCAGGACTGAAGCCTGCCTCTTCCCAAAATACTTAATCAACATCATTTAACGCTGCAGCTTAACTCCTGTAATAGAGGGCCACGGGAATGCCAAAGATCATTTTGAATTTCACTGAGCATCCTTACATGACAGCTCTTATGTAGGTGCGCCAAATCATGTCTCCTAGAGCTGTAACGTCGATCTCAGGTTCTCAGTGACTCAGTCGAAAGCTTAAGGGCCATCATGCCACTGAAAGTGCCATTCAATATATTCATTAAAAACTTCTATTACCACGTAATTGGGGAGCTCTGACGTGGAGAGCAAATCTGCAATCTGCATTCAAGCAAGGCTTCAACATGCTTTACCATAGTACTTTAAATTAATAGCAGTTACATTCAAAAGGATTTTTGAAAGTGTAAAATTATAGGAGTCCCACTGTAATTTTTTGAAGTCACAAATGTATTTGAATGGGCCCTTCACTTTCCTTTTAGTCAGTGAAAAAGCACAAGCATAAATCATCCCCAGGCTAATGGAAACATGAGAAACCTCCTTAAACCAACTAGTCCACTCAAATTCAAACAAAGTTCAGTTTTTCATGATCGTTGTCCCTGCATAAGGTTGGCTATATTGCACGACAGCAGTAATCCGTGGATTGATAAGAGGGATTATACGGTTTGCATTGGCTCCACCCTCTGAAATGACTTTGCTCAAAGCTGAAATGTGGCCCACGATTCCCCTCGGTCGCTGGCGCTAATTCCATCCATCACACCTCTGATTGTTTCTGTAATTAGTTACGTGCATGCAATTTTAACAGCCTCTATTCAGGCCCGTGCTCCGGAGATGAGCGAGGTAAGGGTATCGCCAGCCTGCTTTATGGAAACGCTTGTTAGATAATACACAAATGATCCCTGTTAATGTTTAAACTGCAGTTTAATTTCAGCCTGTCCTTAAACTGCAAGCAAGTTACATCTTAAAGTATGTGGCCAGCAACACTGTAAAACGCATATAAAATAATAATAGAAAATACCAAAACATATATAAAATTTATATGATATGTAATATGAATACAAAAATTTACAGCTGACTGTCTTTAATTTAACCTTGAATTTATCCAATATTTTCAAAACCATTTTTCTAGAGCACAGCACCAATAAATGAACGCTACGCCATTGTCTTAGTGCTTGTAAACATCACTGAATCCATCCATCCATTATCTATATTACTTCATCTTCTCTAGTTTACAGAGCCTATCCCAGCTGACTGGGGGCGAGAGGCAGGGACACACCCTGGACAGGGTGCCAATCCATCCCAGAGCACACACACACCAGTTATTCACACACTCATACCTATGGGCAATTTAGAGTCTCCAATAAGCCTGACATGCATGGCTTTAGACTGAAAACTCCACACAGAAAGGCCTCAGGCCAGACTCAAACTCACAACCTTCTGGCATTGAAGCAGCAGTGCTACCCACTGCACCACTGTACCACCCACGTCACTGACTGTGAATTCCAAAACTGTACCCAACCCCATCTGGTGTAATTTACCAGTTTTCAAACCATATTAATTTAAGATATTTTCCCCTTAGTGGAGCACTCTAAAATAATGAGACATCATTAGATGGAGTTTAGACATCTGCACAATCAGTCCCCCTCAAGACACAGAACAAATATTAATATTTCCCCCTTAGAGCCACCTGTATCAGAGGAAGTTCCTGCAAGTCAGGAGACGCTTCATTACGCTGGAAAGTGAACCGAGACGCTGTCGACAACACTCTCGTGACAAGCGTATTTTTGAACATTTTTTGGCGAGGAACCAGTTTTGTTTGGCAGGGCCTTTCGAGTCGACTGCACTCTGTTCATTACAGAAATCCAATCATAATTTACTTAACGACGGTCCTCCCCAACTATTCCTGCTTGAGATGGATGTTTAAAAATAACCGGTCTCCGTAGCATTCCAGTTCATTATTAAAAAAGGCTCATGCCTTACTTCTAGAGGAATTTTTGCATTGCTGTTTGATCTTGAGAAGCTTATGAGTCAAATTCTCTGGGAAAAAACGTTTTCAACATTCATATGATTTCATTTTCCCAAAATCTTCCATGGCCTTGAGAGTATATGTAATAAAAAAGCGCTGGAGAGGAGCTTCGTTTCACCAGTAGGCAGGTGTACTGTTCAGACAGCGTCAAGTAAATATGAAGGGTTTCAGGGCAAAATGCTACATGCCAGCTTGCCGAAAGCTACTCTTGAGAAAATTTACATTATGTTCCTCAGTCAAGTGTTGTCTCACTTGGTTAATATTAATTAACAAAGTTAATTAAAGTAAATTACTGTCAAGTAATTTTAATTAACAATGAAAGACACCATGTGATTGAGGAAGGCAAGAATGTTAATTTTCTCCAAATTCGTTTTGTGGAATATGTCTCGTTCTGCCTTGAAACCCTTCATTAGAGTGCAGGTGACACGGTGGCAAAAATATCCAGGGTATAGATCTGTAGGGTGTGGAATTAACCCTTACAGCGCTGAAAAAAATTTTTTAAAAATGCAGGAGCTCTCTTACACAAGTCGCCACATAATAGGTTTTCAACAGCTTTGATTTTGAAATCTTACATCATTGAGTAACAATAGTCGGGTGATTCCGTGGTATTTTAACAAAATGTGCCTTCCGTGACGAGACACTAAACCGTCCCCCCAAAAAAATGTATTAAAAACTTTTTCTTTTTTTTCACAATTTATGGGTCTAATAGTGCACTACAATATTCGGAAGGAAAAAGCTCCATTTTCCCCTCCATTTCCATTTGGGGATCATTTTAGTGTTTTTCACGGAGGGGACATTTGGTTGACAATACCTCGGAATTGCCCAGTTGCATTTAGTGCTCTAATGGTTAAAAAAAAAGCAGAAACACCTCATGAAAAAAAGATATTTGGAGCCTATGTAATGATGTTTTCATTTACGCAAAGAAAGAGCTGAGACTTACGCTAAAGTAAATTTTGAACAGATATCCTCTACACAAAAACTCCATAATGCAAGGGAAACATCAGTGTCTGAAAGTGACCCTTGAACTAATTAAATCCTGATTACAAATTCAGATAAACAGGCAAGTCATACAAAACAGTAGGATGCTTGTGACGAGAACTTTTTTCCAGCTCCAAAAAAGCATGGAAATCAACTTTGGTTTGTTCGTCCAACGCAGCCTCCAGCCAAACACAGCTCAGTCAGCCTCTGTGTTTATCATCCAAGTGGAATGGACAGTGGCCATGTCTTGGTCTTCACAAAGACAGATACGGTCCAAATGCACTCATCATTTTTGGCACAATAGATTACTTCTTTTCTGCGACTTGAAGACTTCACAGCTTCCTTTAATTTCCATCCATTTGGACTGAAATACTTCCACAGCACAAAGTCTACAGTAAAAAAAAGTCGACAGTATAAAGCCTGAGACTATTTTCCCTTAGCCTTGGTTTCTTCCTTTATTCTCTTCACAGCTCTGCCAACTTCTCAGCACTGCTTGAAGACCTTGGCATCAGATAGCATCAGGCTTTAGCTGCTTCTAGGCAGACAAGTAGGACATTTCTAATACACCTCACCGCCGTCTAACACTAAAAACTGTATCATATTTCAGAGTTTATTACTGAGATTTTTCTGCCATTAGAGTGGAAAAGAAAAAGAAGCAGACATGTTTCAGCTCCAGCAGAGAGAAGGGAGAAAGAGAGAGAGAGAGAGAGATTGAGAAAACTGGAGGGTAGAGAGACAGGTAGGACAGACCGAAACACCTGTGGGACTTCTCGAAACCGAAACGCGGCTCTCATCTTGACAGAAAAACGATGGCAAAGACAGAGCAGGGCGCACATTCCCAATTACCCAAGACCGATGGCTCCCTTTAATGTCACGGCGTTCGCGCGAGCGAGCGGCCTACCGTCGCTCACTAAAAGAGACCCTGTGTCAGATGACAGGTGGAGCGAGCGACTGCCATTTGTTTCGCCGAAGAGGCAGTGACATACAGGCACTCCAGCGAGAGAGCAAAAATGAGTTAGTAGCCTCAGTTACTGACCTTGTTCTTGGAAATCAACTACAGAGTAGGTTTTCACTTCAACCCTTATCAAAGCACACAGGTAGAGTGGGGTCCCAAAAACTGCTCCTGGAGTTGTGCCATTCTGTAGGTTTTTAGAACAATCCTGCCAAACACACCTTATTCAACGGCAAGACCAGGGGTACGTTTCCCAAAAGCTGAGTTGCTAACTTCCATAGCTGTAACCATTGACCGTATATAGTCAATCTATGTAAGTTGTTGCTAACATAGTTAGACACTAAGCTTTTGGGAAATTTACCCTGGATTAGCCCAACCCTGGAGATATGCAAGAACACTTTATTCCTCGGCCACAGAGCAAGCTGTGCTGCTAATTTTCACGGTCAGGCATGCCAGTATTGGGTTGAAATATAAACTTGCAGGCCGGCTGATACCACAGAACAGGGTTGAGTAAAAAATGGTAGCAGGGGTCAGTTGTGAAACAACATCTCAACCACCAAAAATTAGAAGGTTGAATTGCAAAGAAGCCAAGGGTACCAAAATGTGATCAAACTAACGGCCTGGGCTGGGATTTAGCTCCAGTTTGTCAGTACCATCGCCGCCTGAGCTGACTGCTATAATAACACTGTTCTTATCTGCTGAATTCATCTATCTCCTCACATCTCGACAGTTCAGCGCTTTGCATAGCCTGCCAAAAGAGTATCCATATTAACAAGGGCAATAAATGTCATTTAAGTACGGGCCAAGACTTAGAAATGTGTGAGAAATAGTTTTTGAATGCATTTAAAGGGAGCTTGGGTACAGAACAAAGCCCAACACAGCTGGTTGACACAGTTTTTGTTGGCTAATGATGGCATTATGATCACCAACAGGCCTTGTGTTGTTCCCAGTCCCCCAGGGGTTCCTCTAATTTGAGCATAAAAAAACTAAGGCAGGCCTGATTTCAATAAAAGTGTAGCTAACAAAGGCAAAAAATAAAATGAGGTTTGGTTTTTTTTTCTGACATTTCTCTATCTACAGCGCTGTGAAAAAGCACCCCTCCAAATTTCCTCTATATCTGTGCTTCCCAAACCTCTCCTGGAGGCCCACCTGTCCTGCATGTTTTAGATCTCTCCCTGCTCCAGCACAGGTGATTCAAATGATCAAGTTGTCGTCGATCAGCTTAAGGGGGTGATTAACGAGCTATACTGTAGAACAGATTCTCGTGGCTTATTGCTCAACGAGCCTCACAAACTAATTTACGCAAATCTCTGCTGTTTTACTAGCTACATGAGCACAGAAATTATAAAGACATATTGATATTTTTCGTAGTCATTGATGTGCGGAAGAAAACGGCGTATAATTTCGTAGTGCAATGTATAACAAGACTTTGAAAAATAAATTAGACTCTCGTCAGTTCTACCAATTAGTCTGAGCAACTCTTGCTAATCGGGATAGGTAAACTGCAAGAGGTGTAGGTCATTAAGCGGTGAAAGGTGAAGTTATTGCTGGCCCTGTGTTTCTGCCGACGGACCGCCACTGGTTGCATCGTATGACTTTGTCTGTCGTTGATAAACATGCATACAAATGCGACATTGACAACAAATTTATTGATGTTCATGTAAAAAGTCATATTTATTGTAAATGAATACCCTGTATCTACGGTCATTTGGCGGTGGGCCTAATGCACGCATATTCATGTACTGTACGTGTATGTATCAGTGTCAGTGGCGGCTCGTGAACTGGCAATAGGGGCAGCTCAAACAATCCCTTTAAATTAATGATTGGTCATGGCCTGTTTTCAATCATTCATTTAATTGACAATAAAGGCCTTTGCACACCAAGTCCGTTTTTTTTTCCGTAAACGTTATTTTAATCTGTCATCCGATAAAAATCGTTACGCACAGAAACCTTGCACACTGAGTCCGATGCGTTTTAATTCTATTCGAAAATTCGCAATACGAGGCAGAATGGAGTCATCGAGCAGTGATGATGATTTTGTAGTCCTGTCGCTTCTTTAAAAAAGAAAAAGAAAATATTGGGTCCATCCAATCCTCAGACGGCGTCCAGAGCAGGGGGAGTTTCACCTGCTTAGAAAGGACCTGTGGAATTATCCCGACCGTTTCCAGCTTTATTACAGGATGTCAGTGGTCCAGTTCGATACACTGCTAGCAATGCTGGAACCACGCATTAAAAATAAGGCCACCAATTTCCGAGATCCAATTGATCCTGAACAGCGTACGCTCCGTTGTGTTTACTTGGATGATCTTTGTCTAATATTAAAATTTATTTGCTCATCTGAAACATTCAAGAGTGACAAATATGCAAAAATTGAAGAGATCGGGAAGAGAGCAAGTACTTTTCCACAGCTCTGTATAAGTTAATTCTGGTGAATATTTTGACTTAAATTTCAGTGTTGACAGAAGTAGAAAAACCCTTTTTTAAAACCTCTTAAACTTTTCAATTCCATGTGTGGATTCGTCAAATGCAGTTGCTTTAATTCAAACCTGCACACCTTTAGGCCTACTTTAAATTCTTTATTTACTTTCAATAAGTGGAGATCCCAAGGTTTCCAAAGATCCCAAATATGACCTGCTGAATTACTGGGAAATGCATATAAAATGTGCAAGACCAAGATATCCTCCATTTGATGTAATGCTGCAGCCATAAAAACATGGCACCCTGGGTCTGAATACTTCTCACTATGAGTGTGATGCAGCTTCAGTGAACCGCAGCAACCAGCAGATACAGAATATGTATGTGAATTGGGAAAAAAAAATGCTTTTTTTCTGATTTTGAACCTACTTAATGGGCACTTCAAGCAAAAATCGGGGTTTAAAGGGTTCAAGAAACAGGTATCTAATGTGAATGACTGCTCCTGACAAACTGAAGGCAGTATCTTTTCGATGTCCTAGTTTTGTACAGGAAAGGGTATTGGGTCACTGCATTTTCAAAGGAAAAAAACCAACAAAGCAGGGCCAAGATGAACTATTTATACACTGTGTTTTACCACCCAGTGCAATTCCGCATGGAAACTATTCTTGTACTCCCTCGAAAAGGGGATACTCATTATCAAAGAGGAAGTTCCTGGTTTCTACCTCCCATGAGCCCTTGGGATAGAAAGCACTGAGACCTGCAGAATAAAGAGCAAGCTGAAGGTCAGCAAACTAACCTGAGTCCAGAGCTAGCCTATCAGAAACAACTATGCATGAAGCCATTCCCTCACTTCTCGTCTTAGCATTTGAGTCACTGTTCTGGTCAGTTCTAACATAGGTTGTGGCTGTGTTAAAAAAAAAAAAAATGTAAAAATTGTTTGCATGCATATAAACTGCATACCACCAATGCGACCTTGTCTGTTGTAACCGTGAATCCATTATCCATGTCCTCATCCATTATCCGCACGTCTGAGACCTGACGTGTTTTTTTTTTTTTTTTTGCCCTGATAGTAGGTTCAGTTCAGGGACACTCAACCGAATGAGATTCATTTAGCTACATTCATGAAATGATTTGCGCAGTTCAGTCAAATACAGCTAATCTGTCAAACAAAAACGCTCTACAAAACACTAGCGCTTCAGACAAGGTAGCCATGGCCTGAGTCCATCATTCCAGTTAATGATGCTTTAATTTGCACTGAAGACAACAGAAGTCAGTGACAGTAGATCGCAGCACTTCCCTCATACAATGATGAGTATGGTTGTACATATTTTAAAAATACACAATTGCCAGATATACCAGCCAATACCGCAGTAACTGCTTTATAGCGTGCCGCTCCACTAATCATTTAGAGGCGCGCATCATTAATGAGCCAAACTCACGCCAATGTTCATTGGGGATCCGACATTGATTCTCTTACCTTGTTTAGAAGTGAAGATGGATTTACAGTCCTCCTGTCCTTTTCTCCTTGGCTCTGAAATAGAGGTGGTTTTCTGAAATTAATCAATTTGCCCTGAAAATTATTAAGAGGCACTCAAACAATCAATCAGGTTCCAGACAGAGTCACCAGTGTCACAATCCATTCGGCCATTCCTGGTCATGCTTACGAAGAGATAAATAGCCTGCCTGCGTTTTTAAGTGGGCCCGATATTTATGAGTCCAACAGGGCGCTTGGCAGTGATGACAGCATAAGATGATAAACAGCATGTCATTAACAAACAAGGTATTTTCAGGACCTGGCACAGCAGAATATAAATCCTTATTAAACATGTAAAATTGGGTTTTAAAAGTTTTGTTCTTTCACAAACATGAGGTCACAGTAGGTTATAAAGTGGTTGTAAGACCCCAATACACATAGGACAAACACTGAACATACCCACCAATTCACCCTCCTGAACTTCCAGTGACATTTTAAGGGCCTTTAAATCACTCAAGTATCAAGTATTTGCGTAACACTTTGCATTTTAAAATGAACACCAAGGAACATATAGGATTTCCTCACTAGATGATTCACCATTTTGTTTAGGAAGCAACTTATTTTTCCGAAATTTATTGCGACTGAAACCTACTAGAAATTACTGACAAAAGACAGTAAATGGATCATACTTCAAAATAAACATTTTGCAATCTCAATACATCAAAATAATGTTCATCGAAGGTTTCTAAAGATGTTAATGTGCCAGCACTGTACAGTGTGGCAGCCATCTTTTCTCTGTGTTTGGGGCTTGCAGGAGAAGACATTACGCACCACTCTGTTAGCAGTAGTGACGAATGTGTCATGGTCATGTGTTTTGAGGTCATGCCTTATGTTATGGTTACGTCTTTTCTTTATTCTTTTTGGTTATTGTATATTCCGGTTTTCTGTTCCTGCCATTCTAGGTCTCATTGCACTTGTTCTCCCCTGTCTTGTGATCAGTTGGTTCAGTCCGTCTTCCCAGTCTGCGTGCTTACCTGCTTCGGGTGATTTCAATGGTTTCTGGTATTTCATATTATTACTTCAATTCTCATTTACTTCCTTCGCCTTGCTTTTCTAGATTACTAATAATACTAACAATTATACTGTGTATCATAGTCTACTAACTCAACTAATCCATGTATATATTACTAACTTACTAATGAACACTTCGGTTAATTTGTAAAGCTGCACCTCTACTAATTATTACTAATTCAATCTCCGCTATCGCCCTGTTTTAGTATCTGCCTCTTGCTTTGCTTTCTCTGCCTCTCCCTGCATTTCTGCGAGATCTCTCACACGTGCTTAATTATTTTCCAGCACTCATGGTCTGTGCACTTAGAACTCCTAGACCGGAGCTGTTTATCTGTCATAGCTGTCTGCATGGATCCTGTCCGTGTCTTGGCTTTTGCCAATTGTTGTGGTTTAGGACTTCCCCATGTGTGCCTTCCTCTGTAATTAGTTCTTATCCAATTCACCTGTTCCCCGCATAGCATGTGACTTCCCTTCTGTCTATTTAGAGTCTTCACTGCTGTTCAGCCCTTGTCAGAACATTGATCAATTTTCCTTTGTGCAGAGCTTCTTGTATGCCAATCGATTATTGTTTCTCCACGGCTGTTTCGCCCGACCTTGATTTTGCCATAGCCCTTCTGTTCTTGTTTTTGTCTTTTTGGATTTTTGACCTATTTTATGTACGACCACGTTTACTGTTTTGGATGCCCTGTGTATGACCCTCTGCTCTGGATTTCAACTTCGATTTTGGCCTGCTGTCTATGTACCTTCGCACTTCTGTTTTACTGGTTTTGACCCCGGCCTGTCTAGTCGACTTTGCTTTTTGGATTTCGTTTTTGGCTTGGCAATTCTTGTGTCTTCTGGTCCTGACCCTGCTCTCAATAAAGGCATACGATTTTTGGATTTCCTGCTCTCGCATATGGTTCCTGAACGCACCGTCACAGTATGCATTAAATCCAGTCACAATTACTACAGAAGGGCACTATGCATCATGATTCAATTAAATAAACCCGCTCTCAGAAATGCTCTCCGAGAAAACCCACCCACACGACCACCAAACAAAAGGACACACTCCCCCTTTCCTTTAGTAGGACCAGCGAGGACTCATTTATATGGATTTGGGTGAGCTCAAAGCTCAAAAATAGCCAAGAACACAGCAGTAATAGTTTCCCCGTCCAGTGGAGAGTCCCAAGGTGACTCTGAGACAGGGCTGTACAGTGGCCCCATTAGGAAGATTTGCTCCGGAAATTTGATGTGCACTAACTGGAAAGGTAAATCTACTAATTAAGGCACCATGCTGGCATTATCGCTAGCACTGAATCCATGTATGGCATGCTAATTGGAGGCTCTCAATTGCCCTTAGGAGTGAATATGTGAGGGAATGGTGTGTATGCCTTATCTGCTGTGTATTACGGCTGCTCACCCATTGGATGTTGGGTTGGGATAGGCTCCAGCAACCCTCTCCCCCATGACACTGACCATAGATAAGCGATTTAGATAATGGATGGCTGTACTGTTGAATTTTAGCGGAATACTTTACTGTATTCTTCAATTTTTCAACTTAGCAGCACATGCCCTGACAGGAAATGACATCACAGTTGAGCCTGGGAAGAGCCTGGACAGACACAGTGCATTATGTCACCGTGAAAAGAGTCAAAGCAAAGAGTCTCAGGGCTTGTGACTGAAAAACAGCAAATAGTTTTTCTGTACAGTGCAGTCAGTACTGTTTCACCTCACAAAATATAATTAGATTTTTGTCAAGTAACACACAATACATCAACCTGGCCTTTCCCCACCAGTTCTCTGGCTTTTTTTTTCAGAAATGAACAGCACTCTTATGATGCATTACATTCTTACGTTTCTGGGTCATGCAGTTCTGTCCAGCATGTTGTGGGTTTAAGTGAGCAGAACTCAGCCAGAATGAAGGCCGGAATCAGGCTGGCTGTGCAGATCTTTGGACACCAGACTGACTCTGACCAGGACTGAATGCCCCAATAAGAACACACACCGGTCTCAACAGTACAAACGACATGGAGCAAGGATGAGTTATGCTCTGTTATAGGTGCAGAGAGAAAGTCAGCGAGAGGAATACATACTTTTTTCCCCCAGGTCACACAGGGGTTTGTTATTAAAGGAAGTGTCTTGTTGGGATTGTATTTTGTTAACCCTTAGAGCGCTAAATGCTACTATTGTCACTCAATGATGTAAGAGATCATAATCAAAGCTGTTAAAAACCTATCATGTGGCGACTTGTTTAAAAGAGCTCCCACGGAGCTCTTTTAAACAAATCGCCACGTGATAGGTTTTCATCAGCAGAAGATAATTACATTTATATTTTTAAAAAATTTATTTCAGCCCTCTAAGGGTTTAATAAATATGATTTTGTAATTTATAGAAACTTGAACAAATGAAAAATAGGAAGCAAAACTTGTATTTGTACAGTAATCATTACATTACAGTAATTTAGTTGATGCTTGCTATCTAGAATAACTTGCAATTAGCAGGAGCCGTCACTGAGATGTGTCCCTTACAAACCTCTGTTTTATTGAGCATGACCATAAAATAGTTTGTGGATTCCCGAAGGCAGGGATATAAACAGCCATATTTAATTTAAAATTAACTTTCTGTGATTCCTCAGCTTTTGACTATCGCGTAATGATATTTAAATCTAATGCAGCTGTTCCGCTTGCCCAGTTCTGAATGATCTGAATCTTTATCCGCTGCTGCATATCAACTGAATAAGAATGTTCTTCTATTGGGGATTTTCAAATTAATAATGTATATAATTTGAGAGATTAACGGATTAAACCTTCTCAAAAATAACTCAAGCCGTTTATATCAAGAGGTTCAATCATGACCACCTCATTTATTCTCAGATTCGCTTTGCCAGATTATTGTGTAATGCACTGAGTTTTCAGTGTATTCTCACACAGAGAAAGAGCAATGAGAAGCGCATTATTAAGAAGCATCTTTTAAACTCTACCGCAGGTGAAAAGTTTGTAAGCACTGTGAACGCTCCCCAGTGTCCCCTAACTCGCTAACGTGTGCTGAACTGGTGAAAATTTTAACAGCGCACTGAAAACAACTTACGGTATCATTGCTCCCCTGAAAGAGGAAAAGGATTCCTCCGAATATAGAACCCGGTGGAAGAGTGGAGAACCGTGACTACTGAGGAGAGAGTTTCATAAAGCAGAAAGCAGAAATAAAGACAGATGAGACTCATGTTCATATTGATTTTTGTGAAGAACAGCTTGAAGGATGCAGCTGAACAATGAAGCCTTCCGGGCAAGTTTATTTTTTAAATTCAGAAAATGGAATATGACCGCTGATCATTAAGGTTAATCCAAAAATACTGCTTACAATAACTGAAGGTTTTTTGTTTTTTTTCCTATTTGGTTTTCCTCTTTTACCCTAAAAAAACACAAAACGAAAGGAGATAAGACCAACACATTAGAGAAGTGACAACCAGGTTTGGGGTCAAACCACAGCTAAAGAAACCGCTCTGGTCATTACAGTTTCAGGTTGTTAAACACAACAAGGTCATGGGAGGAAGTGTAATGTCCTTTAGAAATGGACTCTTGCTTTTTGATGCCATAGACCACTGGTCACCAACTCTGCTCCTGGAGATCAACCATCCTGTAGGTTCAAACCCTGCCAAAGGAAGAGATCATGTTCCACTGCTAATTAGTAGAATACAGTGAGACAGATTGAAGATGCAATAAAACCCAATGGGACGGAAGACCTCTGGTAACAGGCTTAGTGACCACGACCATAGACCATTTTCTCATCATTTTCCAAACTAAAAATGGATTGGTCAATGTTGAACAGACTCATTACGGATTAGATCTTTTTCGTCACATAGAAAATTTCTAGTTGTTTCGGCTGACCCAAGCTCCAAAAATTGTGAATGGACATGTGGGGACGTGCGGGGATAAACCTTGCTGACCTCATTTTATGGGTCTATTAATACTAATAAATAAAATTAAGGGAAAATGAAGACAAAGTTCTTTTAGTCTACACTTAAAAACTTCTAAATTGTGCATGGGTTTTTTATTGTGTTAATCATATTACAAGTCCTGTTATTAATTGGATTATTTTCAAGTGTTCATCTTTGATTTAATTATTTATTATTCTTATTTTCATGGTTGTAAACAACTGATATTATCTTTAATTGTATCAATTTTTTTTTTACCATGATTCCTGCATTTATTGTTGCCCACGGACAAAGTCTGGGGCCTTTTTTTAATGTCATCCTTCACTGTGGAGTCACTCAAGGCTATTTTCTGGCTAGCCACAAAGGTCAGATGAGAGGAGGAATCAGATTTTAGCTGATATTGGCTGTGATCGCACTCTGATGGAGATGCTGTGATCGATCGCCATGGTAATAGCGAGGTCACCATTGTGATCACAGCATTTCTGCCATCAGCTGTCACTACAATCCCCATTTTTCACTTCTACAGCTGGTATTCACAAAGGGCACCCAAGTCCATTATTTTAGGTGCTTTTCATGTACACTTAGTTGGGGCTTGAATTTAACTTTTTCGGCAAGAATGCCTAAGATTATGACATTGTTTGCAAGGGAATTCATATCCTATTGCAAATAGCCCACAAAACAACTTGAACTTACCAAAATAATGCCGACAAAACATGACATTAGAACCATTACAAAACGATAAAGAGGTGAGTTTTTTTTTTTCAAACGATTAAAAGAATCATCAAATTTTTTTTTGGTAAATGCAGTAACACTTGCTAATTTCAGAATGTCATTACGCCGAGGCATCTTGTGACAGGTTCGGTGTCACAAGATGCCGTATATCGACATAAGGAATATCAGCCTTACATTGAGAAGTTCAAGTAAAGTGCAGAAAAGTTCTGAATGTTGTTTTAAATAAGGTGTTCAGTGATGATGTGTGTATGACATGGGAGAGAATGTGGGTATGGTTGCTGGTGACTGCTGAGCTTGAATTCCACAAACAGTTTTCCTGAGTGAAATCGCTGCGCTCACGTCATGCACACCGGTCATGACTGTATCATTTTATCAGACTTCATCTGTCATTCAGTCTGGCTACAGCTCTTATAT
The DNA here is from genome assembly GCA_029692085.1 of Gymnothorax javanicus. Classification (NCBI taxonomy): domain Eukaryota; kingdom Metazoa; phylum Chordata; class Actinopteri; order Anguilliformes; family Muraenidae; genus Gymnothorax; species Gymnothorax javanicus. The sequence continues at coordinate 13,817,416 of CM056201.1, forward strand.
GTCATGTATTTGACAATATTGAGTCAGACTTTTGTTGGGAGGGTTTCAGCTAAATTGCTGCTGGCTATTTGTTGTGATCCACAGCTCTATATCAGACCTGTAAAATGTTTTGTGCTAACTCAGGGCGGCCAGTGCATTTCACTCCCAAAGAGGCACTTTTCAGATTCTGAGACTGGGTATGAAATGTTTGAAGGAATGACTCAGTTCTGGATGACTGTGCATTTAGCTAAACACTCTTACTGCATGTCTGGGAGTCAGTCCTGGATCAAAGTATGAACTTGGAAAGGACTGAACTTTCAAAACAGGCACGGAAACATCTGGCTCAAGGGGATCCTGTTTTATCGAGGAAACACGTAACGCTAATATAATGGAAAAGCAGATCACAGCAATACCATGATCCGTTTTACAGTTCTCTCATCCCTGTATTTTTAATGTATATGTAATTAAAAGTTATAGAATTAAAACTCGTTAGAGTAACTGAAGCATTAGTAACATTATTAGTGCCATTAGTAGCTGTTACAAGCCTATTGGATTTCCCTGGATATCCATACACACACTATATGTGAAAGACTATACGTACCTAATGTAATTGTATCCTCTAATTTGGGAAAAGAATGGGTTGTTTTTTTTGATACCATGTAGCAATCTAACTCAACACTGAAAACAGTGATCATGATGAAATGTGATCAAATGAAGCAATTTATCTGAAGAGAGATTCGATCTTATGTAACTCCTGAAATTAGGTTTCTGTGCTTTTTTAAAAAGTTGATTTTTTTTTCAAACCAAAAATTCAACTGAGAAAATTTAAAACAATTGGATGTGGCAGTAGTTTCACTTTGATCCGAAGTCTCAATTTGTCCAACAAAGGGCAAGACTCAACTTTACTCGCTGAAAATGCCCCAACAAGTTGCCTTCATCTCAGGAAACCTAATCTTTGACTTTAGCAAAATGGCAATAAATCGCGGGTGCTTAATTAAAAAAAAAAATGCCAGAGGATGGTTGAAGGTACCTTGAGGTGCATTCACAGCAAATTATCCTACACAAATCAATTAAAAGGTGACAATATAAGAACTAAATACATTAACTAAATTAATTATGCACTTTGAAAGGTCATAAAATTTCACCCGGTTACCTGAGATCCTCTTTATACGGTGAACATTGCATTGATAGACACTTCCTTAATTTAATGTTTGAACCTCTTAATCAGGGCTTGTGGATTCATCTTCTCCCCCTGCTTCATTTCGATATAACATTTAAAGGCATTAATTATCGTGCTATTGCTTCATAATCACAATTACCATAATAATCATAGCTGATAATCATGCTAATTATCTCAAGTATTTCTAATTGTCCTTTATATTGGCACATCTGAAAGCTTCGGAGCGATGGAACAAAGGAAAATTACAAGACGAAAAGAGCAGATAACTTAGCAACCAAAGTCAATCAAAGAGGAATGTGGAGAGGAGACCTGTGGATTATGTTCGGAGAGCTGATGTAGGGCAAACAGAGGAGTCGGTAACTTAGATTTTTTTTGAACTGATTTATTACGTGAACTATCATTTGACAGTATTGCCTGGGTGAGATAGCTAAATATGCAACTATTTCTTAACTTTTAATATCAGAGGTGAGCGAAATGAACAAAATCAGGAAGTATAACAAAATAAACCTAACTACAATGCGGAAAATATTTTAAAGCCCTTTTCATACGTATTTATAGCTTATTACATCTGAAATCCACGTAGTTACTTCATGACAGCATTTTTGAGTAGTTGCAATAGACTAAGTATATGCTGTAATTAATGGCCTGTATGATAATGTTAGAACACAGTTAGAGCTCTATTCCTTTCCATTACCCACTGTAATTGATGAACCCACATTAGAATATTCAGTTAAGAATTTTAAAATCAAGTCTTTCACCTTATTTGTTGCAGGTCACCTTCTCAGATGGGCCAATCCCAGTCATGTGCATTCAGGCGCTTTTGGGTAAGTAGAGATATGGCTAGCAGGACACGCACTACACTTATGCACTACCAGTCAAAAAAGTAAAAAATATTAGATCCTTAATTCACTTTTTTTTTTTTTTTTTTTTTGAGAAATGTAAGCAATTTTGAGTCCTGTAAATAACCTCAAATGGCACAATGCAAGACGAGAAAAGTGAGTAGTCAAAAAAAAAAAAAATTGTACATTTAGGATAGTGAGAAACAATTTTCTGTTTGGATGGGAAATAGTAGAATCAGCATAGTGTAGCACAATCCACAACTGCAGCATAGCTTTAGGTGTAAACCTTCAGAAACTAAAGACTATCCAATTAGAAAGAATCCCTTCAACCTGCTCAGCAGTTATTTCAGCAAAAGTTGGGCACGTTATTCAATTGAAGAGTTTCATCCCAAAATGCAATAAATGCTGCTTTCAAACTACCACGACAAGAAGATCGTGATTGGCAGGCCAGTAGTCATGCCAAGTTCAGCCCTGAGCAACAAGCTATAAAACCTAGTGTTTAGCATGCTTAAACTTCAGCTTTCATTCAAAACCGCAATAAACACCAAGCCAGTTTTTCAGCCAACTGAAATGTATTCATTCAGCCAATCAGTGATGGAGAATCCGGCACTGCTAACAGGCTCCGATTGTTTGGTGATGCTTGTTTAGCGCAAAAAAAAATTAAGAGTTTTATTTCCATGCTGCAAGCTCTGCAGATAAAAAGATTCCCTAGTTTATCTGTCGAGAATGCGCTTCCCATCAGTGGACATGACTTTCTCCCCGCTGACCGAGTCTTTGGCCACATTGAGCGGCAGATACACAAATAGGACAGCGTTCTTCACGCTGAAGAGTATTAGGTATTATTACGGAAACATGGAGATGTTTACTTCCATGATATTGACTAGCACGCATTTGACTTCAAATTGCACTTCTGAGAATATTTTGCAATTTGCCAAATAATCACACAACACAACAGTTCTTTTTCACAAAATTCATTATTCTTCGATTCAGTTGCATCATGGTCTAGTGTTTTAACTTGTTTCACGTGTGATAAAAGCAAATAAGAAAGCACTTCTATGCTTACTTTTCCCATAACAAAAATGGACATTTTTCTAAAAAAGCTTTGAATGAATATATTGCATTTTGCAATGGAACTCTTCAATTTTTATAGATTGTGTGCGTGTGTGTGTGTGTGTGCGTGTGTGAAAAAAAACTGCTTAAATTTCATGTTTCCATCTTTTTCATACTGAAAATTTGCCTTTGTCTGTCCAAATATTTTTGTCCCATCATGAAATTCGCTCACCAGCTGAAACAAAGCCCTGTTCTATTCCTGGGGGGGGGGCGTGGAGGAGTATATACACCTCATTATTAATCAGACATTAATTTCCCATGACTAAACCACTGACTTAAGAGCACGGGGTGAGCAGCTACATGTATGACGTCAGTTGTTCCGGTAAGATACCGTTTCTGTAATTACAGATATTGGGTACATGTTTCATTCAAGTACAAGCTTCACTCGACCTGCAAAAATAATTAACCTGCAAATAGCTATTTTTTCAAGATGATGTTTTTAAATTGAGAACAATCCCCCCCAAACCCCAGTGGATCCAAATACTGACATAATTTGTACCATAAATGAGAGTGGGTAGAAAGTAATTGTTTTCTCTCAGTGGTACACTGACACTGCCAAAAAAACTGTATATAGGACACAGCCTGATTTATGTGAACCTGCGAGCCTTTTTATTTTCAGTTGCTGTTTTTTGAATGGGTAATAGAAGTCTCATTATTGTACCTGGAGTCCTCCACTGTTTCTCTGAACAGACTGGAATTTACAGAAATGACCATGGGCTAGGTGACCATTAGTTGGCTGCAGGCTACACAATATTACATGCTACCAGTCTAAGGCCACATGCTAACAGCTTGAGGGTGCCTATTGTGGCCTTCGGTAAAATGCATGCGGAGGTAACAATGGCAGGCTTAAGCACATTTCACTCCCGACAAAAATACAGTACGGCAACTGCACCCAAACAACACAAACTCCCCACTCACACTTTGCCGAAGAGCAGAGATTCAGACTGAACTGAAAATGACTGTGATACAATACTCGGCATCCACTTGTGAAAAATATCTCAACTTCCCAGCGTATCACACCTGGATTGTAAAAAGCATGAGGTCCTTTCTTAAGCACTCAGAGTTCCAGAGTGTAGCTCAGTGTAACCCTTAGAGCACTGAAATAAATTTTTAAAATATATACAAATTTAATTATCTTGTGCTGTGGCAAACCTATCATGTGGCAACTTGTTTAAAAGAGCTCTCTCGCGGGTTTTCAACAGCTTTGATTTTGATATCTTACATCATTGAGTAACAATAGTTGAATTCAGCACTCTAAGGGTTAATAGTGTTGCCACCCTCCCTTTACCTGGGAGTCAGGTCTGCCAACAGTCTGGCCAATCAGAGGCACAAACTGTTAAGTTAATTACGAAGGAGGAAATAAAACAGGGTCGGATGTCGATTTGAGGGTCAGATCTCTGAAAATTTGAGGATCTCTGGCCTAGTTTCTGGGGCTCAGAAGGCTGGTTGCTACAGCCCTAATGTGGCCAAAATAAGTGAAACTAGTTCAGGCAGGAAACTCAAGTAAGCCTACATCAGCTGACAGTATTGCTTCCAGCCACGTCGGCATCAGCGAGCGTAAACCAATCAGAGTATGACAACGTCCTATGTTGTAATAATAGCGGTCTATTTAAACATTGCACTCACCTCTGCTGCTGCGTTTGCTATGCCTTCTTATGCGATGCTTTGCGCTTTTTGGTTTTCGCTCTCCTCCTCCACCCCAGCCTCTACCTGTTGGGTTCTGCTCTCATTCGAGGGGGTTTCTAAATTCTGATCCCTGTTTATCTATTGTTTGTATGTTTTTGCTGTGCCCAGTTAGGGCACACCTCCTGAGCAGAACCTCCGCCAATCTCATGTTATTCATATTTCATTAATAAACCTCTTTTTGTCAATGCATGAGTTTTCCTGACTGAAATAAGATAAATACAGAGGATGAACCCTTGATCAAGGACCTTATACCCCTCACTGCACCAGGGGACATTATTCTAATCAACTAGAAGTTGCTTTAGATTAAAAGAAGGGGCGTCAAACTGGTTCGTAAAAGGGCCGAGGAGCTGCAGGTTTTCATTCCAACCAAGCAGAAGCAGACCTGATAAAACTAATTTAATCGACTGATCTCAGGCTGCACAGTTGATTAATTGTATCAGGAGTGCTTGTGCTCACTCGGATAGGAAACTCGCAACCCCTCGGCCCTCTTACGGACTAGTTTGACTACCTCAGGCTGAAGCGTCAGCTGAATAAGTGTAATGCAATTACGTGCTTGCTGTTAGTACTGAAGCATGAAAAATTGATCTTGGGCGGGCACAGATTATGGCCTACACTCGATAAACCAGGCCATCCCAGAATAAGACAGTTAGCTCCGATACAATCCATACTCATTCATATTCCATGAGCATGACATTATTGATAGGGTGGTGTCAGAATCGGTGAATATGAAATGGCGGCATTTTGCCCCAGTGTTTAGATGCCTCTATTTCCTGACCAGAATCACACCACATTCCCTTCTACATATAAGAGGTGCAGGTCACCTGACTTCGACTGGGGAGGGGAGACTAGCTCACTGTCACACCTTCAAGAATGAGTTTATTCAAACAAATTTACAGAGCCTTAATTCCCTCCTGGTGATCCCCGCCCCCTCAGACAATGGCCACACCTCCTCCAGTGAGGGTGAATTCCTTAATTGGGGGGAAGGGGGGGGGGTTTGGTTTGGGGAAAGACTTTCCACCCCTTCATGTGCTTGGAAGCCGATTGCGTTGTGGCAGCCTGCCATAGGCTTCATGCCAGACTGAGTCAGTCACGATCACGCCCGCGTTTGGCTTAAAAAATGCACCTCCACTGAGCAGTCCTCTCTCTCTTTAAACACTCCTCCCTCACACACACACACACACACCTCAGTTAAGAGCCCGGAAGCCCTCGCCTCCCTTTCCATCAGGTGTTTCCCCGCCGCTGTCACGACTCACTCCCGCAGCCGACGCCATCCGTCCTTTCCAGCGAGCGAACGTGGGCGTCCGCCAGCGAGCGCAATTATCGGAACGCGCCGCTCAAAAGGTGCGCCGCTACGCTAGGCCACCGCGCAGCTAGCTTTTCATTCCCAAATTCATCTCCATCTCTGCCTTCGTCTGTTTCAGCGACAGATCACAATCTATGCTCTATCGCGGCCGCCTTAAATCCCGGAAAGGCACCGGAAAGACCGCTGCGCTCCAGCTTTAAATAGCCAAGGAACTTCGGTCTGAAGTGGATTTACGGCACGGCGCAGGCAGTAAAGTGCAGCAGAAGGCGCTGGTATTTAGAGATTGCTCATCGCCCGTCTCATCTTTAAATTAAGAAATAGGAGCAGCGAGGCCCGCCCCCTTCTCTCGCCTCGCAGAAACATGACATGCATTAATGAAATGAAGACGGGGAAGGCTTTTCTGTAACCATGGCAACGCTGCATTTCTGGGGAGCGCGAAAGTGAACGGTACACTTAGGTGACTTTACTGTATCGCACCGTTACTCACGGCAACCCGAGGGGGAGCCTGTTAGTTTGAGGGGTTGCCATGGAAACTATGAGGTAGACCCATGGGGAAGAAAAGGAGTTTGGAAAGAGAGCAGAGCTCACATGTACGCACACACGCAGACGTACACACACACATGCTTATAGCATACACACACACACACACTCACACACACATACATGCATAAAAGCACTCACACACATCTCTGCGTACACACATACACACACATATGCACGCAGACAACCACACAGACACACACATACGCACACATATACAGTATCTCACAAAAGTGAGTACACCCCTCACATTTTGACAATTAATTTATTATATCTTTTCAAGGCACTATTTTACAGAAATGAAACTTGAATATATTCTTGAGTAATCATTGTACAATATGTGTAGCAGTGTAGACTTACTGCACTGTCCAAATAACTGAACAAACAGTCACTATTTCCAAAATGGGTGGCAACAAAAGTGAGTACACACCCCAATTGGTAATGGTGAATCAAGCAATGAAACAGTCTTATCCATCATGTTCATGCTTTTTTTCTGTTCCACTAGGCCATATGATTTGAAGGTTTAAATTGTGGTGCTTAGGGTGCAGTGCTCTCATTCTGGTCACTGGATGGTCAACATGGCACCTCATGGGGAAAGAACTCTGAGGATCTCGGTTTCCACAAAGATGGTCTAAGAACGAGAAGATCTGTGAAACCATGAAACTGAGTTGCAGCATGGTGGCCAAGGTTATCCAGCGGTTTTCCCAGACAGGTTCTACTTGGAACAGGAAGGCCAGGGTGGACCGAAAAGTGAGTCCTCATGCTCTGCGCCAGGTGCACAAGTTGGCTTCAGAAAACAGACGCAGGAGTGCTGGCAGCATTTAACGAGGTTGCAGCAGTGGGAGAACAGCCTGTCAGTGCTCAGACCATACGCAGTGCACTGCACCAAGTCGGTCTGCATTCGGCCAAGACGGAACCCTCTTCTTTACTAGCCCACAAGAAAGCCCAAAAACAGTTTGCTGAAGACAACCAGTCCAAGAACATGAACTACTGGAACCATGTTCTGTGGTCTGGAGACCAAGATAAACTTGTTCGCCCAGATGGCGCCCAGCATGTTTACCAAGACAAGTGTGTACTGCCTACAGTCAAACATGGTGGTGACAGCATCATGGTCTGGGAAGAAAATGAGTGCTTCTGGTCCTGGGGAGCTGCGCTTCATTAATGGAATAATGGATTCCAACACGTACTGTTACATTCTGAAGCAGAACATGATGCCCTTCCTTCGGAAACTGGGCCACACGGCAGCTTTCCAACATGATAACGACCTCCAAGATGACAACTGCCTTCCTGAAGAAGCTGAAGGTGAAGGTGATGGTGTGGTCAACATGTCTCCAGACCTGAATCCCATTGAGCACCTACAAGAGGAAGGTGGAGGAGCAGCAGGTGTCCAACATCCACCAGCTCCGTGATTCTGTCATGGAGGAGTGGAGGAGGATCCCAGCAACAACCTGTGCAGCTCTGGTGAATTCCATGTCAAGGAGAATCAAGGCAGTGCTGGACAACAATGGTGGTCACACAAAATATGGCCAAAATTTGGCATGTTGACGGAGAGGTGTATTCACTTTTGTTGCCACCCATTTTGGAAATAGTGACTGTTTGTTCAGTTATTTGGACTGTGCAGTAAATCTACACTGCTACACATATTGTACAATGACTACTCTAGAATATATTCAGGTTTCATTTCTGTAACGTTGTCCCATGAAAAGATATAATACATTAATCGTCGAAGTGTGAGGGGTGTACTCACTTTTGTGAGATACTGTATATATACTCATATACACACACACACACACACATACACACGCACACACACACACATTCATACATGCACACAAACACACACACACATACTCACACTTTCTTACACACATGCACACACACATGCACATATACACACACACACACACACACACAATACACTTTATTTATATATGTATATACACACACACACACACAGAGAAGAGAGTCAAGCACAATCAGGATTGCCAGGAAAACACCCACATACCCTCAGACTCCTGCCAAGCGTTTAAAGACCCAGTTAAATACCCAGTCCAATGCAGGCAGAGAGACCGCAGAGAATGACCCTGACCCCCCCACACATTGCCAACCACTGTATACAAGACCCAAACCCTTCCAGGTTACATCCATCCAAATCATTTTAAGCAGTGCAATGCATTTAATGAAACATTAATACACATTCAGCACTTCTGTGGAAGACAAGAAAAACCTCCATTCCCTGCTGGGTCCTCTTAAATAAAGGGTTCTGGTCCCAGTTTGAGCTCAGTGCCAAGTGTATCAGCATTTCCTATCACTCTCTGACAACTACTCTCATTCGACATGACTCATTTTGCTGACAGTTTAGTGACTGTTGAAGCGCCTCAGATGAAATGCCTCGTTGTTCAGGTTAGCACAGGAATAACGCAGTTTTCATCCTCCATTATGTGTAACCTGCATCTCACACAGAATTAATTCAAGCTAAATTGTCGTGTAAAATAACGTGAAGAATGCCTGTTCTGGCATGCTTGATCACATGCAACTCTCTCTGATTGGCCACGCCTCGTGCTAATACTTTCACGGTTTCTCTTTGGCTCTTGCCAACAATTCAGTTTCTTCCTGCGAGAGATAAAATGATGGCATACTGAAATTCCAACCCTAAAAACAAATTTCACCCCAACAATCACTCATACCTGGAGGAAAAAAAAATCAACTCATCAAAATATCTTACCTCGTGCAAAATAAAGTTTACTCAACATTGGCGAAAATCAATGAGAAAGCATCTAAGGAGGAGCATAAGGATCAGCCAATGAGAGAGACCGATTCATCATTGAGTATGCCAGAGTGGGAATTAGGTAACTTAGCAGATTGTTTTATACCTGAGTTGCAGACAGACTCAGTGAAACAGCCCTGAGATGTTTATTTCATTTGAGACCAACATCTACAGCTTCAGGGTCCAGGTGATGCAAAAATGAATAAATAAAGTTTTGCGCAGATGTCTGTGGCTGCTTCTAGGACAGGATGGCCTAGTTTTTGAACATAAGGCTGAAGTTCTCTCAGCAAATTTTCCTAACAGAGAGCAGCCTTTGATCTTGTTAGGTGTCCTGGGCCGCGGGTACATGTGGTAAAATGGGACTGGATTTCTAAATGGGAAATAACCATGAATGTAACCAGCATTACAAATTGGACAGTGATATTTTCTTTCAATGCTTTTCAACTTTTTAAAAATTGTATTTTTTTTTTTTTTATAATTTAACATAAGATAAGTTAAGATAAGATAACATAACATAACATGAGTGGTGAGAACAGGCCGTTCAGCCCAACTAGGCTCACCAGTAAAGTAATCTCTTTAGTCTTAGGAAAAGAAGACTTAGGGGTGATCTGATTGAGGTCTTATATGATATATATGTATGATATATACATTATTGAACCCCATGCAGTAACTTATCCTCTGCATTTAACCCATCCTATGGTTAAGAGCAGTGGGCAGCCACAGAGCAGCGCCCGGGGACCAACTCCAGTTCTAAAGCCAGTTCCTTGGTCAGGGGCACCGGTAGGAGTGCTCCTATGATGGTGCGGGAAACCGGAGTACCCAAGGAAACCCACGCGAACACAGGGAGAACATGCAAACTCCACACAGAAAGCCGGGATCGAACCTACAACCTTCTTGCTGGGAGACAACAGTGCTAACCACTGCACCACAGGGCTGCATATCCAATCCCACCTGGATCTTTTGCATCCGATCAACAAATTGTGTACCAGCATGCTGAAATGAAACTCATGCTGACATCTTGGAAGAGTGCAGACAGTTTCCGGTTTTCCTCTGAAATGTGCCTGTCAAACGCCACTTGTTCTCACTTGCAGTGTCAAATTAAAGTATTGTGTTATTATCCAATGACTGATCATTTTAACTTCAGCATAGTAAGGGAAAGAAAACCCGTGGTAACAGCTCATGAGTCCAGCCTTGGCTGAGGGACAATTTAATGAAGTGAATTTTAGTCCAGGAATCAACTGTTATGGCAAGAAGATCCAGGGCTAAAGTGTCATGCTAAGCAGGAGGTTGGAATACCCTCCACTAGGGGGCAGCACCAGCCCAACTAACAGATGTGGCAGCATTTCATTGTAATCACATCAGCTGTTGCATGATTCTTGAATCTTATAAAAAGACATTCTGGCTGAGGAGAGTATGATCATGATTGTTGAGTTTTGGGGTATGTGACTTAACAAATGATAACTTTTTCCTTTGGACTTTCAATTTTTCGCAGTATTGCTTCTTTTTATGGCATGGCTTGTTTTTGTTGCACTTATATTATTTTCTCTAATAATTGGCATTAAGCCGACAATTCTTTTTGAGTTTGATTGTATGTTTACACTACGATGCTGACAACATGCCCAGCCTCCATTACGATAAGCATACACTCAATCTCATTGTGAAAGGGGCGTTTCCTTTTATGGCTGAACAACCAGGGTGAAGAGATTTGATGAAGCGCACATTACAAAGGGAACCTTAAACTTACCAGTGGATGTGAAGCGACACGGCCGCGTAAAAACGGGGGAAAAAAACATGCTGTTCAAATAGCTAATTATTACTCGATGAGGATCAAGTTGCGCTGGATAAGAGTATCTATCGGCTTATTATCGACGGTAAAATCTCAACCCAACATCTGTGCCTAAACTACTTATCTGATACAGATCTCTGGATTTTGTACAGGCCGGGATATTAGTATGTCAATGAATTTGAAAAGACATTACAGCCAAAATAAAATGGTGAACCTCAGATGTTTGCTCAATTCCACAGTACATACCAAATATATATTGTTGTCCCATAGGTGGACATGGTAAACCCCTTCACCAAGTTCGCAACACGCATGGCTGCAAAACAACTTAAATCTTTCAGGACTGGTAGCTGAATTCACCGGGACACAGCCCTGGGGCTGCTCCAGTCTGAACAGCCAGTGGGTTTTTGATTCCTAAATGCTTTAGTATCTACTTTTATACAGCTACTCTTTTCCTTGAGCAGATGGCAGGATATCCATTGCCTTAAATGCATTGTGAGCTGAGAGGTTGTGGGAGCCGGAGATGGCAGTGGAGTATTGTAAAATAGCACTAACACACACACCTGCAGCGAGTGGACGGGCTGTCGCAGACATAGGAACTGCAGCGAATGGCAGACTTGACTGAATAACAAACATAACAAAAAAATGTGAAACTGGCGCGTGGGGAGGTATATCAGAAATTCTCTGCGCTTTCAAGTCCAATCTTACCATTTTCTGAACTGAAAAATTTCCCAAGATAGTTTCCGACAAAACCTTAAGCTACTTTGAGATGTCAACAGGCTGATTCCTGGGAGATTTCCGATAAAGGCCATCTTGGGCTGTTCTTCAACGGAATGTTGAAGTGATGTCGCAGTCACATACATCAGAAAATGACATATTTACCATACAGGCTTCGATAGTACTGTCAATCAATATCTTTGGAGGTCTGGTCTCTGTATATGAGATGTAAGGGCACGACAGCAGAGTTGAAGGGAAATCTATCCTTGTCTTTGATTCTATGATGACATGCAGATTCTATGTCACATCTGACATCAGGACCAGCCAGAGAAAAGCAGCTTGTTACCGATTCCAGAACAGAAAAAGACATTAATGACTATTCAAGTGTGGAAACCTTGTCCAACCTAATCTAATGCCTGCTAACTCAGCAGTAACCGCCTATGCAACAGATCAATACAAGGAGGTCAATACGTAGAACATGCGAGAGATTAATGAACACCAGTGTTTCCACGAGCGAATCCAAATTGCATTCGCGCCGAGGGACGTTTTGCCCCACGTGCGGGCTAGCTGTCGGGCGACTGATGCGCGAACGGCGGTTTGATCCGGCGTAATCTTGGATAACACGACGCGCCGCGTCAGCTCAAAGCAACAAAAAGAGGCTTTGAAAATCCCACAAGAGACTGTGAAGGAGAGATAATCTCCTGTCTCAACCCTCCAGGTGCTCGTTACGCTGTGCCTCCCTCCGAAAGCATCGGGGCTGAGCCCCTCATGGAGCTTTGAGACGCCTCAGGAGGAGTTCCAGTTTTAATATTGTTTCCAGTAGAACTGCTGAGGAATTTCAAGCATATGAATTGAAAGTATAACGTATAGAGACCACAACCATGGAAGTCATCCACCATTTTGTTCCAGACTGATTTATACAATAGAATATAGTACATTCAGCAGTACCCAGAGACATTGAAGTTCAGCGTACTTTGCTTGGATTCTGTTTTCCCTCGTTCTGTTAATCCCCGACTTTTTCTATGATTTTTTTGCAATAAAAAAGATTTTAGAAAATAATTAAATCAGGCTCAGAAGACGTTGGTCTTTCTACTCAGCAAAAGCATCAGTGACGACCTTGAAAAATCCAGATCAGCCAACCTCAGTTCTTTTCATATTGAATTTAGATGTTACTGAGCATACTATAGAAGCAGATCGTGTTTTTTGCAACCCAACAAGAAGTCTTCATTTTAGCTGCCTTGCTGCAGCTACCAAAATGTCTCGCAAAAAAAAGCCAAATAAACTCATGTTCAAATGAACATAAATCATCGCATCATTAAATAATTTGGTTGCCCACTCTGTGCCAGTGTACTAATGTTTTGGCTGAGCCAAATTAACCCCCCATTATTGCATGAGAAAAATAGGCATTTCAAAAGCAGTATTGGAATGGATAATACCCTGTTCGGTTCATTGTCTTTGCCAGATCCTGGCTATTTTCACGTGAATATATTACACAGCATAAATACACTGAGATAACCTCCCCTGTTTTATCCTGCACAGATACTATCACAAAACAAACGGCCTAAAATAATCTGCGAGCCCCCATGAGAGAACCTTAACTCTAGAGGGCAGTATTGAGCATATACTCGGATACCCCCTGGGTCATCACCATTGCAGCAATGCATCCTCACAGCACCGTCAAGCATGGACTACATTCACACCGACTCTCAATAGCATTTCCAAACGGTTGCCACGGCAACACAGCACTCTGCTTTGACCACACAGAATCATGCCCAAGGACTCTCTTTTTAAAAATGTCCTCTTTCATTACAATCAGTAGCAGGAATGAAAGGACATGAGCCATTACACAAATTATTGTTGGTGTTTCTACAGTATGGTGTCCTAAAATATTCATACAAGCAGTAGTTCAATCATGCTGTCCATTCCTCAAGTGAAAATAATTGCACTCCAGGCAGTTTATATGAGCTTTTGCAGGACTGTCAATGTTTTTAAAAAATATCTCATTACTGCTGTCAGAATATCAGTCATCACATACACATTTTTTTAATTCGATACAATATGTTGCCCACATTTACCAATTAACGTCACTTTGATTTTTCGGTTTCAATGTAATGGAAAAAAAAAAATGTAAAATTGATACAATCAATCACATTAAGTTAGGAAGCACATTAAAGTCACACCTTCTATCTTTCGCACCCGCATACCGAAATTCCCACATAAAGCTAATTGACACAGATTTTTTATGTGTTTTTTGATTCCCTTGGGGTCCTCAGTCTTATCCAGAAAGAGCTGGTGTGCAGGCTTTCATTCCAGCTAAGCAAAAACACACCAGGTTCCACTAATCAAGATTCAAATTCAAGCAGATTGTGTATTTCTGAATATTTGCTCTGGATATGTAAAATATGCTACATTTTGCTGCAAATAAATGCATCCAACTTGTGCTGAAATGTATAAGCAACATCTAATTCACTATATCATAACATGAAATGCTATGGTTCACTCAGAATTTAATTAAAACGTTGAGCATATCTGGTATCTGACCTTAATTAACTTGGGCAAGGCAGGCATGTTTGGCTTTTTAAAAGCTAAGTTCCAAAGCCTCAAGTCATATTTTCAGTATATGCTTAGTGCACTGCAGCGAATGAAGGGAAGGCCCACTTTATAGTGCTGATGTGGTATCCATACTTAATGTAAGGTTCAGCCCTTCAGAAAACTCTTCAATGCAGTTTACATATAACTGCACATGCAAATCAAGGCACAAACTATACATGGGCCAGGATATGGTAATGGCAGGTTCCTGATGATAAAACTGTGTATAACATACAGTATTCTCCCTCTGTGGCAACATTTATAGACAATGAAATGCATTCATTCGGCGATTATTACTGAAGCAATATTCAGCATTTACAGTACCAAAATTCACATACAAAATCCTGCCCTCATCTTAATCATTGAAGTGACAAAATTATTCTTGGAAAATTAAACATTTCATATTCGTGAATGCATCAAGAAAAAATAGACATTTCATGACACTGTGATTTTGAGATAGTGGCGGCTAAAGTTGGGCACTTCTTACTTGATCTACTTCTTTCATGATTCCATTGAATCTAATAGGTGAATCAGTGATATTTTGACATCAAATACTTTATAGGCGCATAATAAAACCCATCGCAACAAGTCAAAAAAGTGCAAGTGTCATGAAATGTCAATTTTTTCTTGATGCGTTCACATATGAGCTTTCAACTGCTCACACTGTAATCTATGCAGACGGAATAATGGCTTAAGACCCCCCCCCACACACACACACACGCAAAAACACACACACACACACACACACACACACACACACATATATCTCAGTTGTCTTTTCAATCTCACAGGTTGAGTTTGAACGTCATGCCCTCCACCACTGCAAATAAGTTCTCAGCGACCCAGGTAATCCATCATTTTGCTGAAACGGACACATTCTTACCAATAATATGTTACAGCAAAGAACAGGTTTGGTCGGCGACAAGCGGAACTCTGTGAAATTGCAAAAATGACAAGAAAGCACAGTTCATTTCCTGACCGTCGTCCTCAATCATTGAAGGGACTCTCAGCTATCCGCTGCAGGGATTTACGGAAGGTTTTCGAGAACCTATAAGCACAAAATCAATGGGAGAGTAACTTTAGCCTGCAACTTGTTTATCTCTTCTTCAAGCATAAACTGTTGCAAATCACACCTTTCTTTGGCATCTATTGCCGTCAGTCATTCCTGCTGATCATTCACTGGCCAAACTGACTTTCCAGTAGCAGGTTGATGCAAACGAATGTAGAGCTCAACATGCACTCTAAAAACAGATGCGCCATAAAAAACAAGAGTCAACTCCCCTCTGTGTGTAGTAGAAGAACAACACAGCTTGTCTGAAAATGTCTCACAAGATAACACACTCTACCTATATTTGTTAAGGTTGTGCGCTACCAAAAAAAAATTGAAGAATCAAAAAAAAAAAAGTCAGTAGTTCTTGCAATATACGTATGCTCAAGAATGTCCCCCAGCGTGTTTAGGTTATACAAAGTTTTGTCCATTTATTCTGAGTGAAAATCAGCAGAAATACCAAACTTTTGCACGGAAATGTAACTTTGGGACAAATTGTGATGAGAGTAATACATACAAAAGTGGTACCACAAAAGTGCGTTGAACATGCACACAGGCATGATTTTGCACACGCTTAATTGACTGCGTTCAAGCCGTGTCATACCTCTTCACGGAGATCTGAAGCCTCCACAGATACACGGCAGCCATTGTGCAACAGAGCGCCCAAATGTGTCAGCTGAGTGGTGACGGGAAGGATTCTTCGACGTAATTACAGGCTTTTACGAACTGAACATTTACGCTTAAACAGAACCAACTCTGACAGGCAAGAGTGACAATTTGGTGAGTCTGCAGAGCGAGGAAAATGAGTCACCATTTTCAAGAGGATGTTCCATTCCCTGCTTAATGCAGAGGGTAAGTCATCTGCCAGATTCAGTGACACATTCCTGTTCGGAAGCAGGAGTAGCTGAGATAAAGTATAACAGGCCTTTTCAGGAAAGGTGCAAATTTATGTCTCGCTTACAAAAAAACTTTGAAATCCTCCATCTATCCATCCATCCATTCATTCATCCATCCATCCATTACCTAACCCTTGGAGGTACTGAAGGCTATCCCAGCATGCAGTGGGTGACAAGCATGTGAACATGGATTTTCACACAGAGCGGACCCTGGTAGGATTCAAACCAAAAACCTTCACATAGTGAATACCTCACACCCAACCAGACCACTGCACTGACTATCAAGCCCTCAAATGCAATTAGAGCTCCTGTCAACATTCCCTTGTAATAGTAATACAACTAGGAATCTCTTATGGGAATCTTTCATACTTTGCCAACTTTTGCATATGACGTGAACGCAGTATACTGTATATCTGTCATGGTTCTGGTTTTTGTGTTCATGTTTTATGTTCATGATTATGTCTTTTCTTTATTCTTTTTGGTTATTGTATTCTCAGGTTTTCAGTTTATGCCATTTTCAGTTTCGTTGAACTTGTCTCCCCTGTCTTGTGATCTAGTTGGTTCAGTCCATCTCCCCAGTCTGTGTGCCGACCTGCTTCGGGTGATTTCAATGGTTTCTGGTGTTACATATTATTACTTCAATTCTTGTTTACTTCCTTCGCCTTGCTGTTCTAGATTACTAACAAGATTAACATTTATATTTTGTATCATAGTCTACTAACCCAACTAATCCATGTATATATTACTAACTTACTAACGAGCACTTTAGTTACTCTGTAAAGTTGCACCGCTACTAATTAGTACTAATTCAGTCTCAGCAATCGCCCTGTTCTAGTCTCCGCCTCTTGCTTGGCTTTCCCTGTCTCTCCCTGCGTTTCTGCGAGATCTCTCGCACGTGCTTAATTGCTTTCCTGCACTCATTGTCTGTGCACTTAGAACTCCCTGACCGGAGCTGTTTAATTGTCATAGGATGTCTGCGTGAATCCCGTCCGTGTCTTGGCTTTCGCCAAGTTTAGGATTTCCCCATGTGTACCTTCCTTTGTAATTAGATCTCATCCCATTCACCTGTTCCCTGCATACCATGTGACTTCCCTTCTGTCTATTTAGAGTCCTCACTGCTGTTCTGACTTTGTCAGAACGTTGATCAATATTTCTTTGTGCAGAGTCTTGTATGCCATTGATTATTGCTTCTCTTCGACTGTTTCGTCCGACCAAGAATCTAGCCATAGCCCTTTTTGTCTTGTTTCGCCTTTCTGGTTTTTTGACCCATTTTTTGTATGACCACGTCTTCTGTGTTTGGATGCCCAGTGTATGACCCACTGCTTTGGAATTCGACTACGACTTTTTGCCTACTGTCTATGTACCGTCACACCTCTGTTTTACTGGTTCTGACCCCGGCCTGTCTAATCGACTTTGTTTTTTGATTTCGTTTTGTGGCTTGGAAATTCTTGTGTCTATTGGTCTTGACCCAGCATTCAATAAAGGCATATGTTTTTTTGGATTTCCCTCTCTCGCTTGTGGTTCCTGAACGCACCGTCACAATATCCTGGCGGTCACAGACTTAAGTGCTGGCAAATGCACTGAACAAATTTTGTTTATTTAAAAGCCTTCAAAGATGTTGGGCAGAAACATTAGGCAAATGGAGAAAACCACCCCACATCGATGGTCAAATTGGAAGCTTGCATTAATAATACATTTTTAATCAAATCCCTCAAATGGCGCATTAGTGTCTGACTTTCACCACACCTTCATCTTGGTTCCGAGACCTGGACTTCATCACTTTGACCTATATTCCACACAAAATGCACGACTTTGACATCGATCATCCCTTCAAATGCTTTACCCTCCAGAAACTTGGAAATAAAGGTCTACGTGGCATTCATGCTGTTTTAACTGCAGTTGAGGAGGGTCCATAAGGCAGATCCAGCATTTATTTGCGATCCTTTCCTGACCCGCAAATCAAGAGGCCCACCATCTGAAAGAACATCCCAATCTGTTACACTGCAAAAGATGACAGCCCCATTAAGTTATGTGAACTTTTTTTTTTTTTTAACTCCACTTGTCATGACAAGCTTTAGATATTGAACTCAAAAGTTTTCAAAAGTTAATCTTAAAGTTATCCATTATCTTGACAAATTGTGTGATGAAACAAAGCTTATCTTCAAGTTGAGCTTACTCACATTTAGTTCTGGTAACTCACATTTTTAAGGCAGCTGGTAAACTTTCATTTCAAAGTTTAACCAGCTCAAAATGTGTTGTAGAGCTTTCAAGGAGTAAGGAAAGGAGTTTCTCAAAGGTATCTGGAGTCAGGGAAGACAAGTCCATCCTTGGAGGAACCATTTTCCTGACACTTTCCACATCACCTGTGAACGATTGAGGTGATTCCACTTCTCTGAATCTGCAATGCCCGTGACTGACGCCTCTTCACAGTGATTTTTTGAAGAGCGACAGCATTCTCTTTCCCCCAATTCACCTTTCTTTGACTTCTCACTTCTCATGACCTTCATTTCTTTCCCTTGCCTCTCAAGGATAGCAAATATAGAAAGGACATTGCTGAAACAGAAGCAGTTGGAATGAGCCCCTGGTCTTCCAAATGAAAGCACTATTGAAATTATTAGTCGTCCTAGTTTTCCCCGAACCCTTGGAAAGAAGCTCACGCAAGCCTAATTACACAGCTGTAAGGATAAATAATGCGTCTAATAAAGTTGTGTGGCCTGAGCACATCCATCATATCAATAAACAAAACTAAAATTTCTGAAAAACTAAAACAGGCCAGAAACAGGCTGGAGCGAAAAGCTAAATTTTGCTGGTTAATTTAAGAGGGAATTCTGCTGTGCAATCACTGGAACCAAGCCCATGCTGATGTGCTCTCAGAATGTATTTGCACTTAGTTTCAAAATAAAAGCCAAGGAAGAGTTTCACTTAAAAATAATAAGTGTGAACTTTAATAGAAGGCAACCAAAGCAGTATATAAAAAATTGACACTGAGTGAATTCAGGCCTCTCATCATACATCAAGTTTCACTTCTGATTTACCTGACCTTTATTGTGAAAAGTAGTTGCTCACCTTCAGCTATAAAGAAAGATACATTGCAGGCTAAAATAGCTGTGCTTTAAATCTGTACTCGCTTGACACTGATGTAGTTTCACCCCACTTTTGACAGGTAATGACATTGCCTGGCGGTCAGCGCCGAATCAGAGGGGGGAAAAGAGACAGTCCCTGCAAAGATGAAGTCACCTCTGCACCATTCGCAGGGTTTGTACCGACAAGGTTAAACCACAACCTGTAAATTCTTTTCCTCCGTTTAATTTTGTAATTCGGGCAGGGGATCCACTTCTTGCTTCGTCCAATTTTTCAGTCCTGCACAGACCACTGTTGCAGGAAATGTGAGTCAGCTTACTTTAATTTCCCTTTTACAGCCCAGCAGGGGCACAGCTACCCGTTTTTGGGGGGGTATGCAACAACAACAACAGCGCCCCCCAACACGTACACCCAGTGTTCTCCACTTAATTATTCGATTACCGGGTCGGTAGGTGGCATTCTTTTGCGAGCGGGTGCTGCACGTTTCATTTTTTTGAGCGGGGGAGTAAGCCGCGGTTTATTTTGTTGAGCGGGGGAGTACGACGCAGTTTATTTTGTTGAGCGGGGGAGTAGGACGCGGTTTATTTTGTTGAGCGGGGGAGTAAGACGCGGTTTATTTTGTTGAGCGGGGGAGTAAGCGGTTTATTTTGTTGAGCGGGGGAGTAAGACGCGGTTTATTTTGTTGAGCGGGGGAGTAAGACGCAGTTTATTTCGTTGAGCGGGGGAGTAAGACGTGGTTTATTTTGTTGAGCGGGGGAGTAAGACGCGGTTTATTTCATTGAGCGGGGGAGTAAGACACGGTTTATTTCGTTGAGCGGGGGAGTAAGACGCGGTTTATTTCGTTGAGCGGGGGAGTAAGACTCGGTTTATTTTGTTGAGCAGTGGGGAGGGGGAGACGCGGTTTATTTTGTTGAGCGGGGGGTGGGGGGGAGACACGGGGGGTGAGAGATGCGTTTTATTTCGTTGATATTGCGCAGTAAATCGTCTTCCAGTACTCTTTAAATTCTATAATCTTGTAAATATCATAATCTTCTATCTTCATCTGCTTGCGGCCAATAGTTTTGGCGCCCCCCTTCGCGAAGCGTCCCTACGCACTGCATGGATTGCATACCCACTGCAGCCCAGGCAAATTCAGGAGATTTGATCAAAGAGTTAATTCTATTTGGCACATCATACTGTTTCCTCATTTAAGATAAATGCTTGTGGAATTTGGATGGGGGTTTAGGGAGGGGGTACAGTTCTCAAAGAGGATTATGTGGCATCTTATGGCATATAACGTCCTTGGAATCCTATCCCCCAAATCAAGTTCATGTCAATCACATTTCATTGACTCAAGAATTTTAACTCTTTTCAGTCATTTTTTTCCACCAAAGCAGTATTGTCATTCCCTCATATTACGCTCTTGTAATTCTGATCGAAAACTCCTTTTTTACATGCATTTAAAATCATCAAAAGATTCTATGATTAACAGACTGGAGAATGCTCGCACTTGACCAGGCTCAAAATTTAGTCGAAATGTATGGTCTGTCATTGGCCTTGAGGGGTTTACATCACAAATGTGTTTGGACTGTTCTTAAGCGAACAATGTAATGGTGATTTAGCACTCACTTCGGGAAATAGAAAGCAATGGAGTTATAAAAATAAAATATAAACGCTCGCAATAAACTTCCCTTCAAAGGTTTACCCTACAAACTGACTTGAAACTGGTTGTCAGTCATTCTCTGAACGCCCCACATCAACCTGCCAGACTTTACATCAATGACATTTCTCCTTAATTTGAGTGAACTTAGCTGCACTGAGATTCTCAACTGAAATGCCATTGAAGCTGATTTCAGTAGCAATCATGAAAGAAATCAGTTCATAATCACAAGGAAAATGACAGGGAGGCAATGCCTTTACCTTTCACATGTGTATCCAGTGATAAAATATCCTGATGCTCCAAATGACAATCCCCGACTCGCTCACAGGTTTACTATTCACTCTACCACACTTGTTAGGCTGTGGAGGCATGAAAGATTCAAACTGTGAAATCCCAACTGGAGAGTCCACAAAACCAGCTTAGTGGAGCGAGGCCAGTCAAGCGGCTGTCGCGCATAAATGCCCAGAGGCAGCTGAGGGGGTGAAGGAAACGACCGCAGGAAATGCAGTCCGTTGGACTTCCTGTCAGCAGCAGGGTGAGCCGCGTCAGGAAGGAGCCATCAAAGAAGTCGCTCGTTCGAGCTCGACAGCGAGGTTAGAACCTCTGCTTTCCCATCCCGAGACGCTTCACACTGACACGAGAGGTGCTGAGGACCCCGAGCTCAGACACAAAAAAGTGGAATAAACCAAAAGTTTTTTGAAGCAAATGGAAGAAAACAGGCAGCAGCGACACTCGGGCGGGCAAGACGCCGCGCAGAATGGGAATCCAAGATGTCGAAAATAACAGGCCAAACGTAGAATTCAGGCGGGAGAAATGGGACACGAAGGGGAATTCCAAAAACTAGCGGTGGGAAAAAAATCAGGTAAAACACATGGGTAAAGCTGCTTTCACACCGGACGCGAAACGAATTTTTCGCAGGACAGATTACATTCAAAGTCAATGCAAAGACGTAATCTGCCATGCGAAAAATTCATTTCGCGTCCGGTGTGAAAGCGGCTTAAGGCAGCCAGAAAAGGTTTGTGACAGCAAGGGACGAGAATAAACGCAGACGAACATGCTCAGGACACAGAAACACAGGGGAAGATATACACAAAGATCAACAAACTGAAGGAGAATCAGGGGAGGAGAAAAGCATGGAGAATGTAAAGAGGGAGGGGAAAGAGATGATCAACGAAGAAACAATCAATTAAACAACGGGGGAGATGGCAGACATTACACGCGGAAGGGAAATGTAAACATGAACGCGTGGAGATGGAAAATTGAGATAAACGCAGGACAGAAGCAATGAGGGAAAGGCGCAAACATAACAGAAAAGCACAGGCTGAAAAGCAGAAACACGAGGGAGGCGGGGCGAACACCAGGGAAAGAAAACAAAAGCACATGGACAATTAACTAATTAACTGAAACAAACAGGCTCAGATAACATAAAATTAAACAAATGCAAAAGTAACAAAATAATGGCAGAACTGGGGAATACTGACAGAGACGCAGTATTCAGCATTCAGCTCTTGTTTAAATCCAGTTAATAAATGCAGGCAAAGGAACGCATCTTGTGAATTTTTATGATTCATTTGAAATTTTTGCACGGCGATCATGACCCTGATTTAGACTGTGCGGGAGAAGACGGGACATACAGATATGCATTTCTGCTGAGACATTATCATTACTGACCTTATTTTTTTTTTTTTTTTTTTTTACCAAAGGCGATGGAGCAATATCAATGTTCTTGTTCAGTCAGTTCTTGAACAAACCACATTGTAATCCCAATGAAGAAACTGTCTTGTCTCTTTAAGGTATTGTACATTTATATTACTGATCACCAAGGCCCATTGCAAAATGCTGAAGATTTAGTATTTGTGCTCTCAAAGTACGTGTGATCAATTCTACATGGCCACGCTTTTTTCTTGTTCTTCGACATTTCAGTGTTTAACGAACATTTTAACGTTTAACGAACCAAAAGAGGTCAACATTTATTTTATTGAAATGTATAGTACTTTAAACCAGCCAGGTGCATTTAACTGAATCTTTGCAAGTATCTTACATCATGCCTTGAACCACAATAATGAAAAGCTTTCCCTTTGTTCATAGTAGAGATGACTGTGAAGGACTAGCTATAGAAAACAAGTCAAGGAGGATTGATCAAGTCAATCATCGACAAAAACAATCCCTGATCAAAGTTCCCATGGATGGATCACCCAATGGAAATCAACCGAAACACATATCATTCAATGGCATCCATGCAACTTCTGCATATTTTAAAATCAAAATACTTATAAAAAAAAAAAAAAAAAAAAAAAAAGTTACTTCCTCTTTGGGCAAGGGATGAGACTGGCTCATCGCTGAATCATAATTCCAAAACCATCTGTAAAAGATACAATGTCCTGTGAAAACACAGAATCATGCAACCCTATAAACTTAGTGCCGTAGGGTAGGTTGACTAATGAAATCAAGGGATCTTTGACGTTAAGATAAGAATTACCTTCCACAGCTTGTCAAAGTATTTCCAAAGTCACAGCAAAAGTTCTGACTACAAATTTTGACCAGTTATGTAATTTACCAGCCTGCTGCAGGCCCCTGACAAATATATTTTAACCATTAACTAGTTGAGGAGAAGTCGAGAAAAACCTTCGGCTGACGATCACTAAACCGGTCATTTGAAACAACAGACATGAGGACACAAAACACTGACAGATCACTTGGGTGTGGAGCAAAACTTGTGAAAGACAACACATTACAGAAATGTGTTGCTGCTCATTGTTTTAAATGACCCTATAATAGACTGGGGACCACAGAGCACAGACCTGCGCAATCTGACTTAATCCATGTTGGGATAGGGTTCAGCCCCCTGCATTACACACCCACACCAGGTTAGATCATGTATTGATGCAGTGCTTCTCAAACCTCTCCTGAAGAGTCACTGTATGTCTGAGATCTTTCCCTGCTCCAGCACTGGTGATCCAAATGATCCTCTTATTATAAATCAGCTTTTGGTGATTAGCTGATCATTTGAATCACCTGTACTGGAGCAGGGAGAGATCTAAAACATGCAGGACAGGTGGGCCTCCAGGACAGGTCTGAGAATGGATTGATGGATTGATTTTTGAAATGAGACTATTGGTTGAGCTAAAATCATCCCCAGAACCTTTCCTCTTAAAGCCCATTTAAAAATTTTTCTTTCTCTATATTTACTTTGTGCCACAGCGCTGGAGACCGCCGTCCCTGAACAGCTGGTGCTGGATCGCCTTCATCAGGCCTGCATTAGAATATCAGGGATTTGGTTCATTCCAGTGACCTGCCAAGAGCTTTCCTTAATTGGAGTGGTAGCTATTAATATCTGGTTTGTACTTCGAACAAATTTGGTTCAAAACTTCTGGCTATAATGATCCTGTGACGCATAATGGCTGCTCAAGCTGTAAGAAAGCTGTGGAAACGGGAAGTAGCAATCTGGCGCCATTCCTATTAGCTGCTACTCTGATTGGATATGACTGAGCACTACATGGTGTGATGTCATGTTGTCTCACTACTGTGATTGGATGAGAAACAGGGATATCCTCTGGCTCCTTTTCGGCAGCAACAGAAAATTTGGCTCCAATTCAAAAAACACCATTTTCAGGTTGTAACGCTTTCACACTTATACAACAAACAGATTCTATGCAGGATTTTTTATTTTCTGTTCATATTTATTTGTAAAATGTTGCAGTGAAGTTAATTCTCATAGAATGAAGCAGCTTTCCATTTGTTGTGCCAGCTGGAGCTCCAGTGAGATGGAAAAATGTACACATCGACAGCAGTGTGCAATAATGCACAATATACAAACAGCATGAAGTGCAAGGATATTGTGTCTTCATGTCATTATATTTTCTGATATTGTATTTGTTGTGTGATGAAGATTTGTTGGTCACATTAATGAGAAAACATAGCCTCATTAAAATGGACATCTGGCAATGGTGTAACTCCAGCTGGAAGCAAAATCTTGACGATGGAACAGTTTTAAATATTTCTCATTTTTTAGCAAACAGTTATTGCCATTGACAGCTAAAGCACTACAAATACACACACTGATTTTTGTACACCACAAAAATCTCTCACTTACATTCAGACACACACACACACACACACACACACAAACTGATGACCTGTGTGTTAGTGATCTACAAAAGTCTTTCACAAAAAAAAAAGAATAATTAAAAACTTATCTGGCAAACTGTGAACACCTTCATGCATTATATGTGCATTATCTGCAACAACATAAGGATTCTCTCAGGAACATTCTTCACAAAGCCGATGTGTTGTAAATCAGATACCGTAGCGAGAGCGTGGGCCCCCCCCAATCGATGACAGTATCATTACTCTGAACCGTTACCGCAAAACGCATCCGAGTTTTATCATAAGCAGGCGCATTCATCTTCGAGCGGCGTCAATTTCCTAATGATGCCCCGGACGGCGTTCCCTCCACTGGGCTAATGGATTGCCTCCCTTCTTTCACCCTGAGTCTATTTTTAAAGCCAATTTCTCAGTCAGAGAAAAGGCGACTGGCAAACAGGGGGGACGTCAGAGAGGGGAAACTAATTCTAAAGAGAAACTGGCAGCTGTGAAATGCATAAACACACACAGGACCCCCGCGGTCACAGTTACAGTCAGGGGCTGGGAGCTGAGTCCTCCACTGGTGGTCAACAGAGTCATCAGAATAGGGACCTTAAACTTATACAGCTGCGGCTAATCACTCTGTATCAGGGCGGGCCGATTAATGCCTGAGTCAAATGTCTGTATCATGGTGCTCTTTTTATGACTTTGAGGACAAATACATTTTACATTTTATGATGCATGCATTCCAACATTTGTTGCTTTTTAGGTTGTCATAAATGTATTCTAACAAGGCTCACCTTATTCGTTTACCGTGGAAGCATCTTTAACTACTATTGGCCATTTTGTCAATGGCTTCTGGTTGATCTCAGTACCTGTTGAATTCAATGTTGAGCAAGGGACTATGGACTGGCTAAAAATCAAGTTCTATCTTCATTACTTCAGTGGAAGTATGATGTCACATGGCAATGTGGTTTCATTACATTCTCTGTTGGCCAGATAACACCGCAGACCTTTGTAAAATCAGAATTTCTTTCGCCGAGAACAGGTCCATTGTAAGGCACAGTCATTCAGCTTTCTTTCAGTAGACAGTGATTTCCTTCCCTTTCAGCTATCGAGATCAGGGTCGGTCACGAAGGCCTCAGCTGGGAGATGTAAAGCCGTAAAAATCACAGCCTGTAGGATATAATTGCACTGATATTATATTGATAATACAGTGTTCTAACCTCAGAACCCACTGGGATAACAATACAGTGTAAGGGAGCGTCTCAAAACTTTTAGTCTCAAACATTCTCGTATCCCCTCCAGCATAACACAGATACTCATAATTACATTCTATCATGCAAGAACCAAATTTTAATCTGCGGGTGAAATTCTCTCCGCACCTGGAGGGTTTGTCAGAATGTGTTGAATGATGCAGGCTTTAGTCAGTTTAAACCAACTCTGACAGTAATTAAGGCTCTGTTCCGATAATAGCCTTTTGCAGCCTTCCAATTCATTTCTTACAACGGGATTCTTTGCTTCCTCGACATCTCCTTGTCTTTTCCAGAGACTGCCTGAAGTAGGTAAATGAACAAGCTGAGAGATACAGACAGACTAGAACTGGAAAGAAGTCAGCTCTCATTTGGCTGCTAAATGCAGCTGAATTCAGGATTTGTCCATTTGACTGGGGGTATTTAAAGAGGGGGAAAAAAATGAATTAGACATGATTATGAATGGGGAAAAAATCAAGTAACTCTGAGCAAAGATTATTTTCATAAAGGTCAGTGACTATTTTAAGGACGTTCTCAAAAGCAGTGTCTTGCTTTTGAGAACCGAGTTGGAACACAATTATCTGATTGTTTATTGCATCATATACAAGACATCACAAAGTAGATGTCAATGATCGAGTTAAAACAATAGACACCCAGATCCGACTGATATTAATTGCTTTTATAATGACTGCTTAAAGTACTTATTAATCAACCCCCACAGGACACTACGACACCACGGTCTTCATGTAAAAAGATTGCTTTAGTAATCAAGCAGTGTTTTCCCACAAGATTGCAAGAATGTTGTTCCCAGAAAACAAGGGCAAGAAATTACTAGCATTTAATCAATCATGGTGCTTGTTTGTGTTTGCGCCCATTGATTAACAACATTATTCTCGACCTTTTACTTTCAATTATGCAATGTACTTTACGAAATAAAAAATCAGGCTCAAGCATACTTCCTTATGCACGCTTAAACTGAAACACAGTGCGTACTACAGCGTGATACTGTGAAATTTGTGCCTTCTCTCTGGTTGACCCACTTATGTAAAATGCAAGAACTCCATTAAAAAATGAATTTCATCCTGGGTCAGATGCACTAGGACCTTTTGCAAGTGCAAACCCAGTAACATCACCAATGATTGGTTCAAAAGAAATACCCAGGCCAATCGTTGACTATGTTATTGGTTTTGCGAGGGCAAAAAGATTTTTTGCGTGCTAAACGTCTTAGTGAATCTTACCAAGCCCCCCCCGTAATGTAAATATGGTTTATTCACCTGGGGGGGGTGGGGGCGGATCAAAAGCATTCTGAAGGCAAGATGCATTATTCACAATCCAGGTATACATCAATAACACTCAGGTTGGTATGCAGACTGGAATGAAAAACGATGCCAAGAAGACAGTATTTTGCACTCCAAAGCCTCAAATGGCTTTCATTTCCGCCAGGACTTTAAGCATGATGATATTTTCAAAGTCAGAGTATATGTGAGAGTACAGTTTTCAGCTCTGGGTAGAGCTAGGAGCAGACTTTGAAGTGGTTGATTACTAAGTTGGATATAGATGATATCTCCACATAATTATGCATTAATGACTTCATGCCTTGCTAGCATCAATAGCATTACTTGAAACCAGGCCCATTGACCAGTTATTGCTCTGTGCAGCAAATTGCTCCTGCTATATGTATTCGCGACTTGTGGAATATATTGGGCAGCATTAATGTCCTTGTAGCACAGCTACTGCATAAGCAAGTCCCCTGTTCAAATAGAAATGCCTCTACTGCCATTTTTCTGGTCAATTGAGGCATAATATAATGAAGTCATTTTGAAAACTGCCTTCAAACAAATTTGCCTGCTTTGGTGTTTTAGCAACAGAATAAATTTTCTCCTTCCAGTGCTGTAGCCCACAAATGCAACACATACCTCAGTACGTACCAAACGTAATTTGTTTCCCGGGCATCTACTTTTGCGTGAAGTTATTGACACAAGCACCTCATTTACCAAGCCGTAAGCATCAAATAATGGTCAGGATGGTTGAGCAATGAGTTTTAAAGAGCTTAGGACATGAAATTCAGCTTTGTTTTTTATGTGTTAAAATGCTACAAAGTACCTATCTTGAACAATTAGTGATGGTTTTAATATCGTGTACTTTACGCAATGTTTAATAAAACCGCAGTTTATCTGCTAAATTATCCACTTGAGGGAACACCCCCTTTGCATCAATCGAGAACATTTGCGCTGGGCCAGCTCAGCCAAGTGACGTCATAAGTTGTACATGGATTGTGTCTAGGTGGTTAGCCGTAGTTCACGACTCTGGTCTGGACAGAGAATATCTTGAAGAATGGACCAACAAAAATCACCGAGAGTGAACGGAAAGCGATGTGTAGTGTGGGGATGCAGTGCAACGCATGCATATGGCCATGGAATGTTTCTATGGCCAAAAGATGCAGAGATATCGAGAATATGGACAAAACAAGTCCAATGTACTAGTGCCGACTTTGCTGGCCCAGGCAAGCCTGGGTCACTGAAACCTACGATATGCGGCCAACATTTCGAGTATTCATGTTTTTACATATCATTATTATTATTATTATTATTATGATTTGCGGAAGCAAAATCGTTTCTCTGCACTGCCTGTTCAATAGCCAGCCAACTCGCTGTTCAGTGTGATCTAGCCAGCTAAGTAGTGAAATGATACTATTCACGGTGCTCTATTTATTTCTGTGCACTGTGTGCTTGCTAGCTTACTACCTCATAATAGCAAGCTGCATGATAGGCTATGGTTTACACATGTTGTGATACCATTCACGACTCTATATTTCTGCGCGCTGCGTGTTCGCTCGCTAACTAGCTAATAATAGCAAGCTGCGAGGTACGTACGGATTACACACATTGTTTCGAGAGCTCATGAAACACAGTGCACAGAAATGAATAGAGCCGCGAACATTATCATTTCACTACTGGCTAGATCAGGGGTGAGTTCAACCACCACTAACGCTATTCTTAACCTAATATATTATATATGGTCTTGTTAGGTAAGGTAACCAAATGTCAGGTCTATTGAACTCACTTAAGGTTGAAAAGCGAGTAGGCTGGTTATCCAACACACCGTGCACAAAAACAATAGTAAAACCGGAATAATAATCATTCCGCTACTTGGCTGGTAAGTGTTGTACAGTTCGGGACAGGCGGAGACACTGACAATTAGCTGTCTTCATTGCTCGAGTAATCAGGTTGGAATCTGTATGGTTCTGAATCCGTGTTAAGCTGCTTTCACACGGACAAAACGATTTTTTAGACGACAGATTACATTCAAAGCCAATGCAAAGGCGAATATACACTCAAAGCGTATTAGCGTCTTTACATTGACTTTGAATGTAATCTGTCGTCTTAATCGTTGCTATCGATCCGTGTGAAAGCAGCTTTATGTTGAGTTTCCTCATCTTCCATAAAAAAAGCACTCTTCTTCATCAAAATGGACAGATTCAACTGAAAATTCTGAGGAACTATCGGAATCTGACTCGGATACCATCGTTGTTGGACGCACAATCGCCCACCATGTACAACTTATGACGTGACCACACAGGGGAGTGCCAGAATTGCTTTTCTGTGTTGCTCAGAATGTTTGTTAATGAGGGGGGCGGGGCAAGTGACAAAAAATAGAGATTTTTGTTAAAAATTATTTTCTACATTTTTTTTAGGCAGACGATGGGAATTCTTTTTATTGTACCCTTTTATATTCATAAACTTGCTCAGTGCATGCCCTAAGCTCTTTAATGCTTTTGTTTTACCAGCTGTGAATAATTTATCCTGGTAACAGAATAAAGGCTTCATCGTGACTGCAGTCTGGGCTACATGCATCATTATCATATGAACATTGTTAGAGAAGGAAGAAGTTAAGGTTTAATTTGGCTGAGTTTGTCTGGCTAGTACCAGATGGCAACACTGGGCTGCTTGGTTGACACCTTACAGATACCTGGGTTGTGTTTGTGTTCTGAATTTGTGCACTTTTAACCAGGTTGCCATTGACCAAATCTGAATCTTACTTTTATCCCCGTTTTGGAGGGTCCACACCCAAAAAAGTAAGTACATTAATTAATTTGTTAATTAATTAAGTAATTAGTGAAGCTGTTTGCAATCACTCATGATGATTCCACTCATAATCGTAAATGGCATTTGATAGAAATTAAGCTTCTTTCAAAGACGGTCAAATACATAAACTCTGTTGGTTAAATTGAAAAGGCATGATTACATTTATTGTACTGAATCCAAGCTTCATTACATACTTTTTGTACTATGAAGGAATGGTATCAGTACATGTTACACAACACTGGAAATAACTTTAATATTGATATGCCATTTGATGGTAGTTTTGGAGAGGATAGTGCAAAGGTAATCTGATGCCCAGTTTAGTTTGCTGGGAGGACATATCATGCAATCAAAAGAAATTGCTACTTGTTCATTTCTTCTTGAGTTGAATGATGGGTGCAGTAAAATGGAACAGAATGTCATCTTATCCAGGGTGTAAATGCCTCACTTGCCAAAATGCTCAGGTCACCTGTCAGTCCGCTAAAATTTGCTGCGGATATGCCCCTGGCTCACAGTTAAGTGTATACTGTCAATGTTCAGTCAAGCAGGGAAATGGCTAGCCCCCTACCAGCAATATTTTTCATTAATTTTAGAATTAATTTGGGAGAGGAGGCACTTCCTAATGCTCATGTAAATTTCGGTTTAACCTACTTTCACCTACACCTTGAGCTCGAGTTCCCCTGGGTGACATGATTAATAGAAACAACATAAATGAGAGAAAGCTTATTTCTTTTTATGACACAATGTCAAAACGAGGAGACAGTGTTTATCATCCCCTTGTCAAGGCCATTTTTCATCGCTGTTTATTCGCTGTAGTGTTTCAGCAATAACAACTTGTTCTCTAAGGTCATTCAGCAATTCCATATTATTCTCTAAAGTCATTCAGCAATGTTAATTTTCTCTCTAAAGTCATTTGGCAATGCCAGGTCAGGTCACTCGTTAAAGTGAAATACAACCTTTTGCGTAATGTGAACTGCAAACAAAAGAACCGCCCCTTAGATACTGCAAAATAACTGCTAATTTTTAGACAAAACTGGACTTAATGATTAAAACTTCAACATACAGATCAAAACACTCACGAAAGCCGCCATTTCCGCGTTAACGGCAAGCTTTAATGACATCAAATGTCCTATAGCTTTTCAATGGCAGGAGGTAAAAAGGCTCCCAGTGAAGGCCTGAAGTGTCTGCTTTCCCGAGTGTTTAGACACCCAACAGCCGAACGCACGGCAATGTAACAATCTACGAAGAATCGTTAAATTGGATAAGTGAACGCGGGACATATAACTAGCTAATAGTGAAATGTGTTTAGAGTAACATCTATTCTGAGAGTTTTGGGACTGACTAAAATGTCCATCCACACTACAGTTCTCCAGCAAGAAGCAAACAGGAGACAGGAGACAGTTCACCCTTTTATGAAGGGCTTTGGCAGGGATACATAGTCTGATGTATGAATGGATATAGATCAATTATTATGCATGGTTTTCCCAAAAGAAGGAATAAGATTGCATATATATAGTGTAAGTAACCTATTTCACATGCATAGCTCATGTAATATAACAATGATGCCAGCGAGAATACCCGCAAAAGCTAAAACAAGAATTGGCACTAAACATGCTACCAGAGCGTAATCAAATCTACGGCGAACTTCCCAGATCCCAGAACTATAGTTCATTACAGTAATTTTAATACCTGTGATAATGTAAATATCCCTTCAATACAATAAATACGGAGGACAACTCACATTTCACTCATGCCTACATTGTAGAATAGAAACAAACAATGAGAGAAAAAAGGGAACATAAACAAATCGCCTGTTGCTAGACAACCAACACAGAAAGGGTAGGGGGTAGAAAAAAGGTAGAAAGCTAGACAACCAACACTAGCTTGTGCATTAACTAATTCAAGTTGAGAAAGGAACTCAAGTTTAGTACAAAATGAGTTCAGTTATGATCATTCAATGTTGATTGCTCAAAGCGTTCCTCGACCTCTCACTGGCGAAACCTTTTTCGAGCAATGGAAAAATGGCAACCTTCAGTTTTTTTTTTTTTTTAATTGTACAGTCGCATTCTCGTTATTTGAAGCATTGTACGAATTAATTTTTGAAAAATCGCAAAAAATCCAAGTCATAATATCTAGAAACAGTCACACAATGCACCCCGGTGCTCAATGGAGAAAAGTAAAACAAAGTGAAAAGGTGCTCTTGGACTTCAGGGAAAAAACCAAGTAGAAACTGAACACCAGAGGTGTCAATGTCCAGGCACTCAAAAAGAAGGTCTGAAGAGAAAAATAATTGAAAAGCCTTTATTAACATTGGCTGAAATGGATAAAAATCAACATGTTTTGACCTGACTCAGGTCTTCATCAGGACCAGGGATAACAGTGGAAACCAAAGGAGAAAAGATTATATAGACATCAGCTGTACATAGTTGAGGTAATTAAGGTAATATAGGAAATGTGGGTAGGTAAATCAACCACTTAAACAATGAGGGTTACACAAGACAAGTAACCACTTATCTAGACTAGGGTAAATCATGTATTGAACATTAATTTTGTGCAAAAGTTGTCCCTCACTTTAAAATCATACAGCAGTATCACATCCCACCCTCCTGTCAGGAGATTTACTAACAGCGCCACACGAGGAAATGGTATCACGTTCTGTACAAGATTCCATTCTGTCCCAAATTTTTTGCTGTGGAGAGAAATTGTCCCAAAGTCAGTGATTAAGTGATCCCGACAAATTTAGTAAAAAATCTAAATGACTGTCTTTACATAATGCAAATAAATACACGCACATGCACGAGCACTATAAATGTACTTAACTGTCCTTAACCAAGAGGAAGAAAATCCTTGATCGGAAGGCAAGTTTCACTCCCCAGCATTTTGTTCCAATCAATGAGATGCACCAATGAATCACAGAGCTAAAGAAAACACTAGAGTGGACACGAGACCAGTTTTGGCGAGATTCCCGTCCACCATCTTACCGAAGGATAGCATCCCGCATGGAATTGTGAGAAACCTTCGACCAAGGTAGTTTAGAGGTGGAATACAGAGATTATGTTGATGATTTTTACATGAAGTGAAATTCTAAAGGTATATTACCCTAGGTGAATTTTGTATATGAGCATATGTGAAAAATAGATCCGAAAGTGAACTTGATGCTGATGATACTACAACTAACAGATTTATCCCTTATCATACATAATATTTTTACGGTGAAAGAAATTCAGTGTTTATCATTTCATTTTATCTAGTCGCATATGCACATGTATAGCGTTTGATTACGCAATTCCCCTGCCGATTCCTTACGCAAGATGGCGGACGCGTCTCACGTTTTCTGGTTGGTTCAGCCAATGACGTTGTCCGCTCTAGTGTCTTCTTTAGCTCTGTGTGATGAACACTATTGAGAGGTAGAATTAACTGATGACAATAGCTGCTTGAGTTCATGAGAAACAGAGGAGGACTTTTACACACCCTGGATTATATACCGCTGTCCCAGCCTCAGCCTACAGTCGACCAATTAAATCATGGAAAACTGCTGTCAGTCAGCTGTTGGACCGTCTCCGTGCATGTCGATCTTTTGTGTCTCATATTTTGGCGGGAGAATGTTGAAAGCGAGGCAGGTGCTATCCTTCCCCCTGTCAGCCATGTCAGCGCTCCGATCCCTGAACACAGTAAATGGAGCATTGCGATCCTGACAGACTCGACGGCTGGCTGCAGGGCTGACGACTATGGCATGCATTCGCGCGCTCTTAAAGACTGACTGGGGACCCCTCAGCAATAAGAGGGGCCCTGCATAAATATTAGACAACTGCAGTGCCCGTTCAAAACTGCCTGGACTCAGGTACTGCGGCTTGCAGCTCTCTGAAGAACTGCTCAGCTGAACAACTTCACACTCAAAAAAAAACTCTTCCTTGGGTCCTCTGCTATACACCTCCCAAGCGTAAAGTCGCTCGAATGGATATTTGTCAAAAAAAAAAAAAATGGAAGGACAGACATGCATTCAAGCAGGCAGACAGATGGAAACTCCTTTCGTTTTAGTTAGTCATTTCTTCTTTCTTCAACTTTCTTTTGGTTCCATTTATCATGCTACGTTTTTTTTTTTTTAGCTCAAAGGGGATATGCAGGTTTTGTTTTATTGGAGAGATTAATATTAATATTCTGTTTCTGTTCTGTTTGATTTATATTTCTGGTATTTACCTGTTTGCCAAGAAACTTTATTCAAACTCCCCTAAAATCCACTGAGCGACTTGTTGATTCAGACTCTTTGTAGTACCGGTGTAAGAAGCTAAAGTATACCCCCAGCACAGAGTATACCCGGGTTAAAGTGGGCAAGCGCAGTTTACACCCTGGGATATAATTCCCCCAGGCCTGATTATACCCTCCACATTCAGTCACTTTTTATTTCCTGGGGTATATTTTGGCCGAGGCCAGATTTTACCCGGGTATCGTCTGACTGCAGCGATGTAGCTCTTGATGAACATATCATTTAACTGTCATTTTGGTTTTCATATTGGAGAGCCCATTTACTTTCAGGAAGCTATGACATCAACCCAATATCCTATATTAACCCTGAAATAAATTTTTTAAAAATATAAATTTAATTATCTTGTGCTGTTGAAAACCTATCATGTGACAACTTGTTTAAAAGAACTCTCCTGCGGGAGCTCTTTTAAAGAAGTTGTCACATGATAGGTTTTCAACAGCTTTCATTTTGATATCTCACACGCTTGAGCAACAATAGTTGCATTTAGCACTCTGCGGGTTAACTTGGTGCAGTGTAGGCATAATAAAGCCTGTTAGTATTTCTTTATATACAGTGTTTTAGCACAAAAGCGAAAATCACAATCAGTTTATGAGTGGTGCAGTGGGCTGCAACATTGCCTTGCAGTAAGAAGGTTTTTGGTTTGAATCCATTATGGGGCCTTTCTCCTGCACATTTTGTATGCAAGTTCATGTGGGGAGATTCTAATTTGCACAGTAGTATTACTAAGTAAAAGGTGTGCATGCCGCAACACAGACTGGCAAGCCGTCCAGGGCGGGTTCTTTCCTCTCACCCACAGCATGCTGGGATAGACTCCAGTCCGAGGCCCCGACCGAGAATAAATGGGTTATATTTTGGATGGAAGGATCATCGATGTACTGTGATAATGATCATGCCAGATGGTGAACCGAGGTCAAATGAAATGCTCCTGGTAAAAAAGACTCCTAAACTGATTACTGCTATTAAAACTCTCCCAGCTATATTAGTCACATAGCTCTACTGGGATTGGCCGAAACGCATCCAGAGGTTGCCTCCGATTGGCTCACAGCTAAGACGTTTATCTGAGAGCCTTGAATGATGATGTCTGAATCCCAACAACGCCAGCACTGGCTATCCTCGGAGATCTGGATAGGCCAGGCAAAATTGGCTCACCTTCACCGGGGATAATAGCAGTTAAATTTGTTACTTTCATCGCTCTCTTATGCCCCCTTCTGGCCAGTCAGGCACATGCAGCTGTACAAACAAAGTATACGTTGACTGCGTCATCCTCCAATGTCATAGACCAGGGCCCTCCAATTCTGGGCCTTGAATCTAAATCCAGCCTTAGTTCTCTCTTCCTTTCGAGGTAATTAAATGAAAAATTAATGCCACTGATTGGTCAGGCTGTCATCACATCTGACTTCCAGGTAAAGGGAGGGTGGAAAACCAGCAGCTCTTAGCCCTTGAGGACCATAATTTGGGGATCCCTGGCAGAGCCAGTGAGTGATTGGCGTGGGACTCAATCGTGAAAAAAGCAGCAAGGGCGAGTCCTGAGCGTCGAGGGCATCACCTGCCATGGCGTATTGCTCCTGAGCCAATGGGAGCAGGGTTTGCTGGGATGAACTAAATAGCTTAGCCATGTTCAGGGTGGGACAGAAAGGGAAAAACGGAACACGTCCCCAGACCTCGTGGAAGCTCCGAGGTGCCCATCATCAGACAGCCACCCTACACTGGACGAAACACCCCTCGCCCAAGATTGTCCTGTAAAATCCTGCCAAACAAGTGTTTCATGAGATTGAGATTGAAGAATAAATCTGCTAGTTCTGCGCAGAAACATAACATCTGAAAATATGATTAATTAAAATTTGATGGAGCACAACAGCCAAAACATCCCGCTCCCAAATTCCATTTGGTCATTTAAGTGTCAGTCTCAAAAGGGGGCGGAGCTTCTGTCCAGCCTCGGAGTCTCAGGAGAGTATCTAATGACGAACATGCCAGACCTTACTGATGACTGCCCATCATATTCTCACTCAATACATACTAGTCATGGTGAAGTTTTTTTCTTTCTATTTGAAGGAAATTATTCTGAAGTTTGACTAGAGCTTGACAATAAAACAGTTGACTGTTTAATTAAAGCATATTCATTCCTGGTCATTAAGGCAATCCATCACAAAACCAGACAGACATCCTAAAAATGGATTTTCTGTTCTACTGACTTCAATTTACTTGCTGGATGACTTAAGCTCCTATCAGACAAAAAAATGAGCAAAAACAACTTAGACTCAAGTAATGCCACACATTTATAACGCATTAGTGATAATGGCTCAATTTCAGGTGGAAAAAAAAAATGCACGCACTTCAAAAATAATACCATAAAACTTATTGTGTACCATGTTCAAAATTACAGGTTAAATGATCTGAAAAAATAAACAAATCTTCAAAAATTTAACAGCCCATCTGCAGTCAGGTTCAGGCTTATTGCTCTCCTTGATAAAAATGAAAAAAAAAATAAATAAATAACAACATATAAGAAACAAAAGTAAAATCTAGCGGTTCTCAGACTTGGTCTTTGGGGTCTGCTGTGTATGGTATTTTTCATTCCGACCACAACTGCAATTCCAGAATTTTACCAAGCTGTTTATTTCTCTGAATTACGTGTTTAAGACGTATTTCCCTTCTCAGTCCACATTACGTCCGACACGGCTTTACAATTCCACAGGGACTCCCAAGTTCATAATGTGATTAAGTGGCCAACAGTTACGTGAAAAGGGGTTACAAATAAAAGATTAAGGTTATCATGGTGATTTAACTAGTAAACATTTAACTACGTTGAATATATGATAATTTCGTTTGTGATTTTTTTTTTCCCTTCAAATTCAACACAATTCAGCTTTGCGTCATTATAATTTGCTTTGCAGTGAATTCTTCATTATCTTCCAGAGAGATATGTTAGGTGTCCAGGTCCCCACTCTTCACTGGTTAGGAGCTCATTAATTGACCTCGACCTTTGATTTGATCAGTTATAGATAATTTATCCTCTTTTCATTCATTTTAGCCATAATGCAATGTACTAATTTTTTCTTGCAATATAAAAATTAAAAGCTTTTCAAAATTTTAAAAATTTCAAAATGTGGTGGAAACAAAAACCAGCATGTTGCTGGGCAGAGTTTGAGAACCAGTGCCATAATCCATGTGCTAAGTTCAAACATATGGAAACACTGTATCTCTTGAAGGTCCCCTATCATGTCACCTGGTACAGCCAATTAGCCATTACAAGCCATCTCAAAATGTGTTTCTCTGTGACATCACCGGGGGAAGTAAACCCCCCCAGAGGCAAGAAGGACTGAACAACTCCAGCCGACCAATCAGTTCCTTCATTTTTCTGGGTGGCCTCGCCCCCTTGTGATGTCACATAGACCTTGAAATCACTTGTGGTCATTTGGGTGTGCACCTGGTGACATGATAGGGCACTTTCAATTTTCCATAGTCTCGTTTCAAGGAGTTTTGATTCTATGTGAACGCCCGCCTGCTGCACGGGATGCAGCGCATATTCAGTGTAGGGAATCTGAAAATTTAATTAAAGTGGGTGTGTATGAGCCGGTAATTTCAGCCTCCGGTACTGTGCTAAAGTGATGAGTGACACCCTTGATTGCTGTCATAGCTGCTGAAATGTACGTAATAGCAGTAATAATCACAGTAAAGAAACCGTACAAGGCAATATCACCACGGAAACAGGTGGGAGGCAAGGGGGTGGGGTCTGCTGATTAATTCTTTCTCCCATGTTCATGATTGAAGCTACAAAACAGTTATGAATATGATAATAACCTGTCTGACAAACGTGCATCAGGTACACATGGAGCGGTTGCCTTGTTTCTTCATAAGCATTAGCGGTCGCCTTGTTTTTCATCAGCATTACGTGCTAAAGATGATACAGCCTGCAAATCATCTCTGCAGAAGTGAGCACAGATCAAACACAATGTGGGGTTATTTAAACCAAATACTCTACATTTCTCCAAGCTCATGACACAAAATCTATAATCTGGGTTGTATGCTTTTAATATATATCAATCTCGCTGATAAACACATGCCTTACAATAAAATATTGGGCTGAATTTTATTCTCATCCTGACTGTTACAGCTCAACTAATGTGTGATTGGCAAGCAATGCTTCTGCCTTATAGCCTATTAGTTTCTATTAATCTCTCCATTCCAGGCTCTCTGATAATGCAGAATATCAGCAAAACTTGAGTGATAGTGCCTTTTCTTAACACTTTAACTGCCTGTTCTCTTTGGGTAGAGCACATTGTAAGTCACTGCATCTACCTGAAAGATGTGTTGAACTGAACTCGACCTGACTAAGTCATCTCTGACACTCAGTTGAGGCATGTTATGCTGAAAAAAATCAATCGGTTAAGTCTAACACATCTTTTAATTACATACAGTGACTCAAAATGTGCTCTCCCCGTAGGCTGAGCCGGCAGTTAAAGGGTTAAACAGTTCAACCTGCTGTAGAACAACCCTTTAAAATTTTAGGGGGACTCCAACACTGTCACAACAATCTGAGCACGAACACGTGCCTTTAATATCAGGCCTATATAATCAGGTACTCCTAGTATGGGCACAAAGACGGAGTTGTGCAGCAGTACAGTGCTGTTACATCACAAGGTTTCCTTACCAACCGACACCTGTCAGCTACTGGGGCAGCGTTTTTGTGAACAGGCTCTTGCAGGTGGAGAGATTTGTTCCCCTTATGCCTGTGTTGATTCTCTGGGTCATCTTGTTCTGTCTTAGAAAGCTATACCAAAAAGTTTACAGATTACCCCAGAGGTGGTTTCCGAGCAACCAGAGCTTTGATCCAGGTAAAAAGTATGAATTAATTGATTGCAATTCAGCCAAATTCTTTGCTATTTGCTGCGTTTCACATCTCTGTTTCAGGAAAGGTTTTTTTTATTTATTTATTTATTTATTTTTTTACCTTTTCTCTTATCGCAGTGTTCCTCTGTCATGTGTCTCACAAACAGCCAAGCAGCTGTCATCTAACCTGCTTAGTCCTGGTCAGGGTCGTGGAGCGGACTGAAGCCTATCCCAGCATGCATTGGCGGGAACACACAGGAACACACTCTGGGCAGTTTGCCAATCCAATCCACAGAGATCACACACTATTCACTCACACACTCATACCTATGGCCAAATCAAGATAAGACATACTTTATTGAACCCTGTGGGCTAAATTGTCCTCTGCGTTTGACCCATCCTATAGTTAGGAGCAGTGGGCAGCTACAGAGCAGCACCTGGGGACCAACTCCAGTTCTAAAGCTGGTCAGGGGTACTGGTAGGAGTGTTCCTATAGTGCATGATTTTCCAGGTGGGGGAAACTGGAGTACCTAGAAGAAACCCACGCGAACACAAGGAGAACATGCAAACTCCACACAGAAAGGCCCCAGGCTGGATTCAAACCCATGACCTTCTTGCTGTGAGCCACCACTGCGCCACCGTGCTGCCAATTAAAGGCTCCAGTTAGTCTGACATGCATATCTTTGTACCGTGGCTGGAAACCCACAGGTGACCCATTTAAACACAGGGAGGTCAAGTCTCAGACATAGATGGTCAAAACTCCTCCAAACGACAACAAAATGAGTTCACTGAGAGGAAAATGATGGTAAAGGCCATTTCTGAGTCTTCAGTGGTGCAGGGATATGTTCATTGCTGCATTAAAATGCTCATTTAAGTGCTCTCCAGCTCAGCTCGACACATTAATTCAACGTGCAAAACCACCAGTGCTTTTCTCACCAATTCAGATTTCATTGCTATGGTAACAAGAGTTTCAGTAGCATGTTATACAACCCGGCTCAGGGCCGTGGGATTTCTACAGCAGGAAATCCTTAAGCGAAACCCGCACACTGGCTTATTGCACAATTTTTCATCCCATAAAAGTATCCATCCACTGCTAGGAGACTAACTGATGACCATAACACCCACCATGCATAAATTCACCTTTGACCTGCCGAATGTTTTGATCGTTTTGAGTCTTCAATGACTTAAACATAATTCCTAAAATCCAGTTTTTGGTCCTTAACCGTACGGGCACTGATGCTGTGAAGTGGCCGCAATGATTGAAAATGAAATTTGTTTCATTCTGTTAAATGAATGCTTGTGATTTGGGACACACCATTTGAAGTCCCGGTTCCAGGAGCACACAACAGTGGTGTTTCTAGAGAGCAACCCAAGCAGTAGACTTTAATTTCAACCCTAATTTTACACGCCAGTCTCTACTAATTAGCAGCTGAACAAGGCCGCTACCAGTTGAATAAGATGTGCAGCTGATGATAATTTGAAACTCACCTCCACGGATCTATAAAGTGAACCAAACAATGCCATTGATGGAAAATTCTCATCCAAGCACCAAGCAATAACCAATCCTTCGATAAAGAGGGCACATGCTGGCTCAAACTGTTTGTTACCCTCAAAGAACACTGCAGTTGTCATTGCTCATTTTCACTGTGCAGCAGACAAATCATGCTCACTCAAGCACGTGTTATAGTCAAGCAAAACGACTACTGGAGATCGAAAAGGCAAGCTAATTTCAGGTCGCTTTTTGATTGGCAAGTAAAACAGTCTTACCTTACTGGCAGATCTTGGCTTGCACTGTCTGGTCTTATGTAAGTCTAAATACAAGACTAAAATACTTTTTAAGATTGATTTGTTTTTTTTTTTTTGCTTGTTTGTTTTTTGCTGCATGAATGATAACTGTGTGTCAAAGCGCTTGAGGCCTGGTGAAACTGTACACCCTCCTGATTGGCATATCCTCACATATTACCATGGTGACTGTGGATATGAAAGCCAGCCAGTTTTCTGAAGATTAGCTTGTTCTAAGACATGGTTTGTATGGTCATTGAGATTACATTGGCAAATCTTGAAATGATCAAATCTCAATGACAGTATTTCCGTCTTACTTAACAATTAATAAATGTAATAGAAATAAAATGGCAATTCTGAAAAAAATACCTGTTGAGATTGACTCGTTTTTCATGTTTTTTTTTTTCAGTGCAGAGTACTGTTGCGTAATGAGCCTTGCTTTTCTCAGACATTTATCATTTACTGATTCATAAGTTATCGCTTTGATGCAGGTATCCTCAGAGTTCGCCAGCATTATTGATGGCCGTTCAGCGGAAAAGTTCCCAAAACGCTTAATAAGATTAATATGACAGGTTTTTTTGAGTGGCTCATTTAGTCATCTCATTGCACCTGACAGCCTCATGTTTCATGTCGCAATTAATTTAAAACGTGAGAGGAATCGTGCTAAGAATACGCTACTGTACAGGGGAAAATGTGCCTCAAGTGACCATCAGTAAGCTTGCTCTTAGCAGAAAGGAAGGGAGAATTATAAAAAGCTAACACTCTTGCTGAATGTCATCTCATGTTGCAATAACAGTGCTGTCCCTGAAATTAACACAAGGGAGTTTGATGCCAGTCACTCGAGCTACAAGTAGTATCAAGACAAAGCAGTCAGAAGCAGCTCGGATCAAAAATGTGGAAACGGGTGAAGTCTGGGCACGGCCTCGACTCGAGCAGTCCTGGCGATCTCCGCGCACGAAAGCTTGCGGAAGTGGACTCCCACGCTCCGATCTCTCCCGCCTGTTCTTCCGATAATAACTGGCTCTCGACGCGGGAGTGACGATGAAACGACGTGTCTGACGCGGTGTTCTCTCCCGAGAGCGCAGCTCGGAGCCTGGAGTCGCTGGAACTGTGGCTTGCAGGCGGTACTACGCTTTGAGGGATGAAGGTGGGAGGGGGCTTTGGGGGGGGGGGGGGGTTGGCTGTTGGCTTCCCCGGTTTTTCTGGGGGAGGAGCGAGGGGGCGGAGACACGTGGGCGCGAGGAACATGGCGGAGAGGCGCTTTCCGATTGTCACGACTCGCGACTGGAGGCAGAGGCAGCGAATGCCCACCACTCGCTCAGGAAGGAAAAAAAGGTTCTGAAAGGAACCGTGTGACCGTGTAACGCCCTAAGTAAACCGGGTCAATTTCAAGGGTTCTTCAGCTGGGTAAAATGGTTCAATCTGGGGGGCATTCCCACTTTTTTTTTTTTTTTTTTTTTTTTTACAGTTTTCATGGTTTCTCGATAGAAACGAGCCAAACAAGCCTCTTTTCCTGAAAATATAGCCAGGAGATGAAAGATATGACGCAGAAACATGAACGGACGAAGTCTTAAGAGACAGAAATGACATGTTACTGCCGACGCATTCAATGGAACCACACCTGCATGGTACAGGGGTTAACCTCCACACTCAAAGCCACCTAAAAGTACAACCAAATATATCCATCCCAGATGACCTCCTGTACAACAAGCATCCTCAAATAGACTCCATGTCGTTTCCCTGTCTGTTTCTCTTTTCTAAAGTGTCTTCGCAACACCAAGCAATAAGGCTGATCATTTGCTAAAAGAATGTAATGCAAATAATGATGAACATTACTCACAATAGTCACTGCC
Source organism: Gymnothorax javanicus (assembly GCA_029692085.1). Classification (NCBI taxonomy): domain Eukaryota; kingdom Metazoa; phylum Chordata; class Actinopteri; order Anguilliformes; family Muraenidae; genus Gymnothorax; species Gymnothorax javanicus. The sequence goes on from CM056201.1 coordinate 13,860,720, forward strand.
ATTTCAACAAATATTCATCCGCATGCTCGCCCAATGGTGGTCTTGGTAAAGATCAGAATATTGCTCAAAGTGTTTTCACACCTGGGTCTCAGGAGAACCAGCCAAACAAAAGTTTATCCAAATGAAAACCTATTCCTCTTCCTATTCCCATTAAGGGAAGCCAGCTGCAGCAAAACAAATGACTTAAGAGTCCAGATACAGCTCGCTGTGGTAAATGAGGTGCCCCCTGAGAGACAAGAATATGAAAGTGAAGAGAAACAGCAAACTTACCCAGAAAATGTCATTTTGCACATAAATATTCCACAGCCATCATGCCAGACCCTCTCTGTGTGGCTGTGCTGGAGCAAAGATGCACAGAGAGAGAGGGAGAGAGAGAGAGAGAGAGAGAGAGAGAGAGAGAGAGAGACGTCCTATTTTGTGAGGATTGCCCTTCCCTACACTGCTTAGATCACAATGGCACAACACCAGGTTCTGTGTGTGTGTGTGTGTGTGTGTGTACAGTATGTGTGCGTTTGTGAGGGCGTGTGAGTGTGCGCGTATGCCCAAGTTTGCATCTGGTATGAGCATGTTGTGCAGTTGTGCTTGTGAATACCAGTGCATGTGTGTGTGTGTGTGTGTGTGTGTGTGTGTGAGTACATGCGTGAGTATGTGTGGGAGCTAGCTTAGCGTGGATGCATGTTCATACTTGTGACGGTAAATTTATGTACAGTAAGCCTGTTTGTGTGCGCACATATGCGCTTGTGTGGTGGCGTGTGTGGGCGTGTGAGTGTGTGTGAACCAGAGTGGCGCGGGTATGCATGCCGGTGTGTTTGCGCGCGCGCGTGTGTGTGTGTGTGCTTCCGCTGCATGGCTAGGCTGCAGGAGCCCTCCAGAGCCCACGCACTCCGCTTCACTTCAGCCGATACACACCTCATCGCCGAGGCCCACCTACGCGCTACAGTGTGGGCTCAGCGCTCCTCTCGTTGCGCGCGCGCACACACACACACACACACACACTCCTCCTCCCACTTCCTGGCTGTGTGCGTTTATCCGCCCATTCCATAGTGCCTGAGTGCATTTCCACTGTTACATCACTGCTTTGAGAGGCACTGTCTCCAAACCTGTTGTGCTCTACAGAACTAAATTCACAGGCACAAAAGAGACCAAATGCTTACAAACGGAGATTAAATAAAACCTTCCAGAGGAGACTGTGGAAGGAGCTCGCCTTATATTTAAAAAGATTTAATAAATAAAACTAATTTCTGGATGCAGTTCAGGATGAATAACACAGCCATCTTTTTCCGGAGTTTCGTTAAACATTAGTCGAAATAATGCAGGGCGCCGTGACATAATTCCACATTTATGCAATGGAAAAACATCGCTACATGGCTCTGCCCAATACAGTTTGGGTGTATTTTCAATGTGTTCTAATGGAGCAAGCATACGGTAGCAAAATAATGGCATTCTGGCCACATTTTTGGCTCACGTAGATTCCTGTTGGTTCTCCAGTCATTACAAACCCACTTGCTGAGAAACGAGGTGCATAATTTATCAACTTTCAAAAGTATGGAATTTATCAAGCCAAATAATCTGAACAGCAGCAACAGGGCGCCCCTGGTACACTTCAAGTGCACTCAGGATTCTTAAAAGCAAAATTAAATATAATATTGAAAAATTTACCGGTATCATACTGACTGATAAAATTACAATCATGTTTGTCCCTAAAAACTCCCCACGGAGGGACTCTATGGAGTTCAGCAGCGGATTGGCACCTGGAGCACAGAGCGAAACCGAACTGCCTGGTTGCCACACTAATCTACGGTAAGAGGTTTTCAGTCTGTTTTTCACCGATAAGCAAATCCAAATGGAATAGCATTATTTCCTCACGTCGCCGACACCCTTATCTGACATTTTTCGAGCGCCGAGATCTGTAAATACTTGGACAGTGACACGATTTATAAGGGCTTTAATTCTACATGGTTCACTCCACGGGGGTGTATGTACCAGATTCACTTCATTTTATATACCCTCAGCTTAGTTTATACCCTCACTTTAGTGGGGACATTCACATCCTAGTACTGGACTAAGTAAAGGCCGTTTTATACTTGTAAGACACATATTATGCCAATAGTGTCTGATGACCAAAAAAATTTCAGGGAGACAGAAAGACCGACAGGGTCTTGCACTTGTCAAATATTTGTACCATTGCAGACATTGTTGTTGGACCTTTTACAATTTCATTGGCTGGGTGAACTGCGAGTTTGGTGGTTGTCATGGATATAGAGCATGGACAAAGTAGCATTTACAAAATGATCAGTTAGTCATGGTAATACAGAAATAACTAGCTATAATTACCATGGAGATAACAGTTTTCACCGCTGACACTGTCACACACATCGTGAAAGCATAAAATAATCTGTATAGTCCGACTGTCTTCATAAGATGTCTGTCGACATAAGTTTAACTGGCATAAAATGCCCTTAAGAGAATGAGCAGGTATTGATCTTACAGCCCTTTGAAATTGTGTCACCATGCAAGCACTAGCAAACCTTGCTGTGTGAAATAGAAAGGGGAAGTTTTGGAAGCCGTTCCAGTTTAGCGCTTTGAGCTGTTGTAACAGCGCAATGTCTCGTCGGCAGTATTCGAACTTGTGACCATTCAAAGGTGCTTTCGTGACTATAACGTCAAACTGCCATTTGCAAAAGCCTCGGCAATTGTTTACATAATATTATACCATGCTCTGGGTGAATACTCTTTTCTGATTGGCTGGTATTGATTAAAACCGTGGAACCGCACAGGTAGTTCGGCCTACGGTAGTTTCACCGTTCAAAATTCATCCGCTAGCCAACCTATAACTGTAGCAACGTTAGAGCACTGGCATTTGGCTGGGTATAACAGAAACCTAGCTGCTCATTTATCTCCAGTAAATTTGGCGGCGTCAGAGAAATTACATCCTGTGGGGCGGTTAACTAAAGGTGCTCCAGCGATAATGACCGTAAATATTAAAGCAGCGAAGTAATCGCGCTTTATTCATTAAACGATAGTAATTGTGTACGGTTACAAAGGAAGCTAATAATGTGTCCACTTCATGTATCAGCAGCTGTTGACAGTTCGCTACCTACGTGCTGTGACAACAGACTGATTTCAGCTCGCTGGCTCTACGGAAACCGTCATAAGTTCATTGTAATTGCGGGTAGCAAGTTAGCAACAGTCTGCATAATCGTGCATAATGTTGTGGTATGCATAATCTACGTTTCAGATGGAATCCGTTACCAAATTATTTGCTGGTAAAAGGATGTTAGCATGTGCTAAAAATTCTTCCTCCATGAAGGTAAATTGAACTAAGTTAGCTGGTTCAGTTTAGCTTGGCCTATAGTATTGGCCATGAGAAGGCGCGGTGCCTGTTTAATGATTACCAGCTCGTTTTTTTTGAAGTGCAAAACTTTCACCAAAAATTTCTGAATGCTTTGATTTGATATTGCTGGCAAATGACCATGGTATAAGCGGGATAATCAACTCGTAGGTGTGCATTACACGGTTTTAAGGCACTTAGCAGAGGTTATTCGCCTCCGCGTCGTGCCTTAAAACCGTGCAATGCACACCTACGAGTTGATTACCCTTACTTAAAATCACCTTACACACGGCCTTCACCCCCTAAAGATGGTGAGTGTGAACAAGAGCCAATGCCAAGTTTTAATGCCGAGTCACATCATATAGCACCATCCATCTACCCATTCTCTATACCACTTCTTCCTCACAAGGGTCTTGGGGGAGCTGGAGCCTATTCCAGCTGACCATGGGCGAAAGGCAGGGACCCACCCTGTACAGCTCACCACTCCATCGCAGGGCGCACACACCATTCACACATGCATGCATACCTATGAGCAATTTTAAAGTCTCCAGTTAGCCTGACATATAGATCTTTGGGCAGTGGGAGGAACCCGGAGGAAACCCACGGTAACAAGGGGAGAACACGCACTGAGAGAACTCCACAGGCTGGGATTCAAACCCACGACCTTCTTGCTGTCAGAAGGCAGTGCATACCACCGCACCACCATGCTGCCCTACATCGCAACAATGACAGAATATTAAATTCAAAACCCAGCAAGCACGGGGAAAGGGGAGCTAAGGGGAAAGGGATGCCACCGAACCATTGTCTAGGACAGCAATGGCACAATCAACAGTGATGTGAAATTTAGGTACCTGCCATAGAAAGCCCACAGTAAAGCCAGTACAACTCGTCGAATGAGAACACTTTACTGGCCATAGTCATATACAGTATACTGCAGTTCAACATTTTAACACTCATTTTCTGCCAGTATGAAATGCTCCCACCTCCTGCACTCATCACAGAGGCCATTTCCTAACGCATTGCTTCCTGCCTGTCTCACTCAGGAGGTGTAAAATCCATCCCCTTTGGCCACAACTTGGACAAATCTTGTCAGATCCTGACACCAATAATGCCAATGTTCTCCTCTCCCTGCGAATGAAGAATAAGCGAGGAAATATTACACCCAGTAGCGGAGCATTGCGATGGCGAATAATGAGGCCTTACCTTGCGCTGGCGACTGTGTGGAGGGGGAAAGTTGAGGTGTATCTCCTGTTAAATTATCCTGGGAATTTCAATCCTCGTTCTGCTGAATGGGTCCTTTATTTCGGTGGGCGAATCTACGGACAGCTATTGTGGGGCTTCTGTCGTTACCCTAAGCAACAGGTAGGGTGGGCACACACAAACAGAAGTGCGCTAAAGGCATCAGTGTAAGTGTGTGTGTAGGCGCATCTGTGCCTGTATCTAGCTCCTTTTCTCATGGAGAAGAGGCGCTGTAAAATAATACAGCCAGCAGCCCAGGACTGAAACAATAGCCAGTCATTCAAGCAGATCCATGCGAATAGAAAGTGGTCACTGTATCCTCGAGCCAGGAAAAGACTCTTCTTCAGCATTACCATGGACAGAGGTCTCAATGCGAAACCAGGCCAGGCCAGTCTATGTGTGTGTGTGTGTGTGTGTGTGTGTGCGTGTGCGTGTGGGCGCATGGGGGAGGAATCCTCTAGTCCTGTCATTGATGTAGCCTGGTCATCTTCATCTAAAGAGGTCTCCCTATACTCGCTTTATCACTCCCCCCCAGGCACGTCTGTTTTCCCCCAGACGACCACGCCTCCCTTACTTCCCTGTTATGTGGTGTGGCATTCCTGGAGAAATATATTTGCCTAAATGCGTGTTTGCACCCTGGAGGGCTTCATGAACCGTAGAATATATCCACAGGACTGTGCCCCGTGTTCACGCCAGGGCTTAAAGAAGCAGCTCGCCGCTTTGTAGCGGGAGCAACGATCTCAACGAAAAAGAAGAGCAGGTACTGCGGTCTCTTCATTTCAAAGTAACTAACACCGGTGACCACCGTTAAACATTAATGTGGTGTTTTACATCTGCGCTCAAATGCCACTCATCACCGTAAGCCCTTGCTGCCGTTACCATGCCTCCTGCGCTGGGTGAAGTGTGACATTTTCTGTATCTCACAAAAGATTTTCGGGGGATACGATTGTTCTGGAGCAAAGCCATTACCGCCACATCGGCCGCCGAGATTTAGGCATCGTCTCAGGGAGCGAGAAATAGTTCACAATTTTCTTTCATTGTTGGCTCATGGCTAGATGGGAACCTAAACCAGAACAAGTTTGATAAACTGGGTGATTGGAACCTTTTTTTTTGAGGGTCTATATTAATTTATCATTAAAGCTGGCTCTTCTTTGGTGATCCTTCTTAACACATGCTGTGAAAAGATGCCACAAACAATGGCTCATCTCAGCTTGTCAATCAGGCTCCTGATTGCGCCCCTCTGGTTGTATTGGGGGGGGGGGATGTTGAGATGGCTGAAGAGGAGTTGGGTGCGTGTCGGGAGACACATTTCACCTCCGATGGTCACTAGTTATCTCCACCAAACAAAGTTGGCTGGAGGTTATGTGATTAGTGCCGTTTGTTTGTTTGTCTATTTGTTTGTGAACAAGATAACTCATAAATTAATGAACGGATATCTCTGAAATTCTGTGGGTGGGTCGCTATTACATCAGGGATGGACCCTAATGATTTTCACTGCAATCAGTCAAACAATATGGCTGCCACAGCAGCCATCTTGAAATTGTATGACACGCGATAACTGAACTTTGCTCACACTCACCCAGATTTGGACTTTGCTGCCTTGGCGGGGGTTTGCACTCTCGCAGTGCCTCTAGTTTCCCTCTGAAATCATGTTGGAAGGCTAGAGCTGGGCCTAAAATTTATATCATGATGAATTTTTAATTTTGGATGATAGCAGTATAAATCACAGTTTATGATTTTTCTCCTAATTTCTGAACAAGCTTTAAATGGAGTGAAATAGAGTTCAAGCTAAAATTTGGGTACTACCTTGATTGGGAATAAGACAAATCATGTGACCTGGACCAATGATGCAGCAGCCCTGGGATGAGGGGGACCCTCAGTAATGTCCAGTCATGTTTTCTGGGCAAACTATTTTTTACTCCGATAAAGATAATTGACTTGAATTTTTTAATTCGCCACATTTTCATTTTGTTCCATTTCATCCTTGGTTTGAAAAGGCCTTAAGGCAGAGAATATGGACTCTTTTACTCACATGTAATGTGTTACAGTAGGATCAAAAGTGGTTTTTTTTTTTTTTTTTTTTTTCTTTTTTGGGGGAGGGGAAAAACATAAATATCTGTCAACATTCAAATTAGTTCTGGAAATAGAGTCTATGGCATTGTTGGCATTTTTTATGTGCCAAACAAACATGGCGGTTCACCATCTTATTCAGGGAGTAGTGGAGGTACTTAACGTTGACCCAGTATGGTTTTCATATTAGATGACCTCATTATTAGTTGCTGTGAATTTAAATACTGAAACCCTGTGATAAATCTTCCAAGCTTAAGATTTGTAAAAATTTAACTTGAAAGGTTTCCTAAATACCACCTAAAATGCAAAATATGGTCAGTATCATGATTGTTTTAGTCTCCTAATTAGAGTTTTAAATCGGTTTTTTACTCAAGAAGGAAATATTTGCCTGTTTTACATTACTGCTTGCTGGACAAGTAACTTGTTCTCACCAAATTGGCAAATTTTGAATTGAGTCAACTTTGCCTCACCTCATTGGTCTCATTTGCTACCAGAAATAGTGAAATAAGATTTTTAGCCCACATAAAAGACCTTATACTGAGCGTACTTGGATTCTCAGGCGCAACACCAGAGAACCATTCTGTTATCTCATCTCCTTAACAAATTTCCCAGAACAGGGTAATCACAGTTTCAAAGTGAAAATGAGAGAGATAACATTCTTTCACAGATTGCAAGCTGAGAGAACTTTTGAACTTTTGGTAGTGTTGGAAGAAACTCAGAAAGACAGCGCATGCTGAATATTTGGCAAAGTAAAAAATGTACTATGCGTGACTGTCAGACAAACTGGTTTTCATATGCGCTTAATGCTTATTTGATTAGAAGTCGGATTAGTGGTTTGAGTAGATGAGAAGATGCTCTGAAGCTTGTAGAGCATACTACTATGAGACAGACATACAGGATCTCTCGCAGTTTCCAAGGTTTGTGGCCAAAAGCAGTGCAACGTTTTAGAGCGATGAAGCAGATGAAGTATTTCGGATGATAAGTTGTGTGACTCAGCTCTGGGCATCGCTCGAGTAGGTCACTTTCTCATTCCAATATCTTGTTAAATCAGCCAGGTCCTTCCTGCAGCTATACTTGTTAGAAACATCTTCAAAGTTCTCCCATTTCCCCCCCTCTGCTTAGAGTAATGCAAACAGCTTCTCATGTTTGCCTTGGATACTTCATGTTCCAAACCTTCCGCAGTTAAAACCTCAACACATACACTCTTTACTGTGTAATTTACTGAATTTAAAAGATAAAGTCCTTCAAAAAGTATCACATTGCCACCAGGTGCAGAAAATTAAAGCTGAACTCAGCTATACTGGCTGAAATTCCTCAGATTTCATCTCGAGACATTTATTAGTGGAATAGACAGGTATTTCTCTTGAAATGTAATCTTATAGGGATAAACAGGAGCTAAGATCTGAAACTGAAATTCTGGTTTTCATCTCCCAAATATTTTCCTTCGAAAATGACTCATCGCAGGGTGCACCTGATCGTGCATCAGTCTGTTTTTACATTCACATTGAGTCATCATTGATGAAGATAAGAAGGTTTGCCTTTTTCATACAAAGTTTTATTTATCCTTTGTTTTACCAGGGTAGACACTTTGAGAGCAGTGCCCTTTTACAAGAGGCCTTTTTACAAAGCGGCAGCGCTAAAGTTACAGCATCAGCAATATTGTGATTTTCTCCAGGATCTCCTCTTCTGCTGTCATAACCTTTTGACCCAATGAGTCCAGAGACTTTCCTGGTTTGTTCCCCTATTGCTCCTCTTACAGACAAACTCTGATGCGGGCAAGTCCGCGTGAAAAATGAAAACATCATTGTTCAAAAGCTCGATGTGTACTTTTGCCTGTACAAGGTCAGGCAGAAAGATCAGACTGTTTGGCAGAACACTGCACGGGCCCTGTTTTGAAAACCTTAACACAGTCAGCAAACACAAGTGCTAATGGTATCAGAGATCAAAACTGCTGCATGTGTAACTCAAGTTCCGGTAATGTTGTGACACAAGGGGATAGCACAACTGTGGCACTGTTGTCAAAGGGTTGGTCTAAGACAAATTAATTACCTGCATTCGCAGTGGGGCTTTGGTTGCATTAAGGCCAATCAGATCAGATACTCTTATTCCCTTTAAAGCCAGTGTGTTGACGCCATAGTGAACTAGCAATTTCTTAAGGTGAAGAACAAGCATGCCATTGGAGGACATGGCTAGCTTCATAAAGCAGTGAGTGGGGGAGTTAACACTGCAGTCATTTCAGCGCCAAAGGAAAGGAACAGGACAAATCAACAAAATAAAAGAAAATTCACTAGCCACGGAGGACACCAACAAAAAGATGCATTTAAAAGCTTATTTAAGAGAGTATGGTTGATATGCGAGATGGGAACTCTCATGGAGCTCTTCTGCTCTATCGACTGCTAGTTTGGGGAAGCTATAATAGGGGATTTGCCGGCGCATGACGAACCCTCCGAGGACCCTGCCGAAAGCACAGGGAGGGAGGAGGACAGAGGAGAGGAATGGAATAGGAGGGAGGGGCGCATAATACGAAAGCAGAAAAAAGCAGGAGGAAAGCAGGGTTAAGTGTGCATTTATAGGAAGTTCGGAATGCATCACAGATAAGGTGTGGTCCTGCTCCTGAAACTCCACCAGATAATGGTGATAAATAAATTAACAAATAACTAAATAAATAAACTAATTAATTTAAAAAATGAATAAATAAATGATACAAACCCCAATTCCAATGAAGTTGGGACGTTTTGTAAAACGTGAATAAAAACAGAATACAATGATTTGCTAATCCTTTTCGACCTGTTTTCAATTGAGTACACTTCAAAGACAGGATATTTAAAGTTCAAACTGATAAACTTTATTGTTTTTTTGGAAATATTCGCTCATTTTGAATTTGATACCTGCAACACATTTATCAGTTTGAACTTTAAATATCTTGTCTTTGTAGTGGACTCAATTGAATATAGGTCGAAATGGATTTGCAAATCATTGTGAGTTTATTCACGTTTTACAAAACATCCAAACTTCATTGGAATTGGGGTTTGTAATAATAATAATAATAATAATAATACAGACTTTGGAGCTTGGAGATCAAACATTTAGCTCATGATAGAGGACATGAAGTCATCACTGCTACGGAAATCATTCGGCAAAACCGTTTGAATGAGCATGAATAATCACAGGCAAAGTGCACAATCCGACACAGCAAAGCTATAAAAATAAGCACACACAATGGGAACAAATACAAACGCACAGAGTATGAAACGCAGTCAATCAATCCTCAGCACTTAAGCCCCCAGCTATAAAATGATAAATGGGTTTTTCACTCAACAGTCTGGACATTATTTCAGTAGAAGGATGGTGTTTCTCCTCACAGCCAAGTGCTTGATGAATTTGTCTGCAGTAGATCCAGGTTTTCTCTCCTTGACATATTCCTGAGACAGTTCAGGGCAACAGCACAGTCCATTCTTCTTTATTCCACTGTGGACCACAGGTGTGTTTGTTTGTTGATTGTTTGGGTTTATTGTTTCTCAAAAATAGGAAACAGAAGTCCGCACACTTTTAGACATTTCTTAAATCGCCGCAGGAGATCAACAGCAAACGTTTCAGCATAAGCCTCTTCAGTGTGCGTACTTCTTTTTCCTATATTTGATGTGTTTCATTATTGGACGTCTACGCACCTTGGAGTGATTCCACGCAAGAGCGAGGTGTTTTTTGCTTTTTCTATATCCGGTTTATTGATTCTTGAATGACAAATTTGTCTATTTTTGCAGTTTGCTTTGTATGCTAGCAATGCTTGCCAATAGAAAAATTTCCAGCCTTGCTTTTTCACCTTGAAACACTTAAAATGGATGGGTGTGTTGTGAGTATCAACGCAATCAATCACAGTTAATCAAGGGCTTTCCTGTGACTGTTTGGTTTTCCTCAGCCTTCCCCTTGGGTACCTGAAACCCTAAGCGCCCGCAGACCTGGCATGTATCATGGACACAGGTCGCTCCACCCGGTCATGCATTTTGTATAAAAAGATGTGGGCCATGTAAACCACAAACAAATTGACATTTATGGTTTTAAAACAAGGGCGAGACTGAAGGGTCATTCCACGTGAAATCAACCAAATTCAAGAAAAATGGTCTTTGAAATTTTAAATGGTGAAAGTGCCCTGAAAGCTCTTTGAAACAAACTTTGTCTGATCAAAATTGAAGGATAGCCTCATTGAGACAAGAGGGTCCAAAAAAGGGTCATCCCCCACGAGAGGGGGTCAAAGGTATTCCCCCCCCCACAGCCAAAAATATATGAAAGGTAAACCACAATAAACTGTTGAAATTGTAAGTCTCAGATATGCACTAATTGTTGGAAATAATACATTGTCAGAATGTTGTACAACATAAGTAGGGGTGAGATGGCCATGCCAAAATTAGCAACTTTTGAAGTCGCCGAAAAAAAACCCGTTTTTGACTGGTAATAGCACAGCCATGAATGGGTTCATTCTATTTTGTTTACTTGCAAATGATACTTATTTGCTATGCAAATGCACGCAGAAAAAAAAATGAAATCAATATCTATTTTAGTTTTTGAGTTATAGCCCTTCAAAAATGGCAAAAGCTGTTGTGGCTGCCCCTGGGGGTGCCATGCCCACTTTTCCGCCCCCCACCCGCAAATGGAAACCCCTGGGAGGATTGAGCTAAAACTTGGGTTATCTTCATTTGGCAACACATACAACGTTTTATTAAAATTTGAAAGAAATTTATGACTATGGACCTGGGAGCCCTGGTTGATTTCATGTGGAATGACCCTGAAGTTAATTATTTTTATACCCCCCCCACCCCAGAAAGGAACTATTCACATGTGTAAAAGAACCCCATTCACCCTCCTCCTCCCATTAAACCCCACCACAGTTTTTATGGCATTACGCACGGGGTATGGGCTTACAAAATGAAAGTGAAAATTAAGAAGGGAAAGAAAATGATGTGAACAATATGCATTTGTTTGCAAACAGCTGGGGTTCATTACCATGAAACTACCATGGAGAGACAGACAGAATTTGTGTTAAAATGTGTTCTGGGTGAGTTAAAATGCAAGTTAATTATTAGACACGAAAATGGCATCGCACCAGCTTTATGCATTAACACATCCTCTAATGTGCAGGCCAACCCACTGTGTCGCAAACGCTTTTTTGTCAGAGCACCAAACTACCAAAGTGGGCAAAGACCATAAATGTCCCGTTCGCGAAAAACGAAATTGTGTGTAAGGTTACTGCCACATTCGTTTTCATTTGCGATGGCACGGAAATAGAGCCCCAAGTCTTTCCTTCTGCGTAGAATAACACAGCGAACACAAAGAACACATTGCTGCTCATTGCCGGGGACCATGATCTGGCAACCACATCCAAATGGCTTTGTTAATTAACTGCAATGTAAAATGAAGTTCATCTCTCATGCAGAATTAATACGAGAATAATTCACAGTATGCGCGGTGATTTCACGCACAGTGAAACTAACTGATCCCCGACACCTAAATTTCAGCCGTATAGCACAGTACAGTGCTCTTGATGGGAGTATTTTTTTTAAATATATTTTAAACCTGACTCTATGCCTTAGAGATCACCTTGAATCAAACAATGCTTCTCAGTATAAAATTAACTGTCAAGAATTCTGGCAGAATTCCTCATTTTGAACCTAATTTTAAAATATGAATTAAATGACGTGTTTTTATTTCAAACAATTTTTAAAAACTAATTTAATCCTTAGAGTGCTGAATAAATTTTCAAGGAATTAAAAATGTAATTATCCTGAGCTGTTGAAAACCTATCATATGGCAACTTGTTTAAAAGAGCTCTCCAGAGGGAGCTCTTTGTAACAAGTTGCCTCAATAGGGTTTCAACAGCATCTGATTTTGATATCTTACATCATTGGGCAACAGTAGTTGCGTTTAGCACTCCAAAGGTTGAAACCACGCCTTATATTGTGAATTTCCATTTTATGCTAATTGACTCCTCTGCCCGAATGGAGATTATTCTGTGTTTCTTGATTGCCTCGGGGTTGGAATGCCTGGTTATTTTGTACCTTTTTTTTCAGGTCTTGTCCTTGTACAATAGTTATTATACTGGCTGCAACAAAGGCTAGCCGACATTATGGTGCCTATCGATGGAGGTCGGCATGGGACATGGGCAAGGAGTGAACCAGATGAAGTGATCATGAAATGTGCCAATCCCATCCAAACTTGCTATTAACCCTTAGAATGCTAAACGCAACTACTGATGCTCAGTTATGTAAGATATCAAAATCAAAGCTGTTGAAAACCCATCATGTGGTGACTTGTTTTATAAAAGAGCTCCCTAAAATGTTGCCATATGATAGGTTTTCAACAGCACAAGAGAATTAAATTTATAATTGTTTAAAAATTATATTTCCGCGATCTAAGGGTTAAACACAAGTCAATATGTATATTTTTTCTTTTTATATATTTGTTCAGATGAGCAGCTATTGCTGGTCTTTGCATTATTTGACAGGCAAAGAAAGTTTAACTAAAATGATGAGTATTCTTGTCTGACTGCATGCCCTTTACCCTCCAAAAATTGTTTTTGGTAGTCTCCCTCTTTGACAGCCCCTCCAAATTATGCCCCATCCTCATTAAGTTGTTTTGTCCTTGTATGAGGGTCATTGCGTCGGTTGTGGCAAAGATGAACAAGGATGAAGAGAACACAACTAATTGCTCAGTGCTGATGCGCACACCTGACCCCACCCACGCACACTCAAAGATGGCCGCTCATAACTGCATCCAACTGTGGAGGCACATCACTGGTCAAGAGCCGAATTGTGCCTCAGGCTTCTGGATGACTGCCAACATTAAAGGGGCAAACAGAAGTGCATACTCCCAACATATTGTCATAAAACAATGTGTATGATATCCAATGAATTTGTGCTAAATCCTTCAAATTCTCTGCAACTCGTGGTCTCAACAACTCCTAGCGGCACTGTGTGACAAGCATTTCTTCAGTTACCATAAATAAATCTGACAGTGCGCTTTAAAAAAAATGAGTCCAAAAAATTGTGGCTACAGTTAAACTTTCTACTTCATAAAAGGTGAAATTTGAGTCATGTTAAGGTTAGGAATGAAAGTAAAGGGAAGGCAATCGTGCTTTGGTAAGGTAAAGGTGATTATTCAGGTTTAGGGAAAGGCAATTTTATTTTTGTTTGGTTAAGGTTCAGATTCAGGTTTAAGATTTACTTTATTGAACCCTGTGGGGTAATTTATCTAATGCATTTAGCCCATCCTATAGTTAGGAGCAGTGGGCAGCCACAGAGCAGCGTCCGGGGACCAACTCCAATTCCAAAGCCAGTCCCTTGGTAAGGGGCACTGGTAAGAGCATTCCTATGATGCATGTTTTTGTGGGTGGAGGAAACCCACACAAATACGGGCAGAACATGCAAACTCCACATAGAAAGGCCCCAGGCCGGATTCGAACCCACAACCTTTTTGTTGTGAAGCGGCAGTGCTAACCACTACGCCACCATGCCCACCAGTTATAGAAAGATGATTGTGTTTTTTAAAAGACAGTTATGATTCGCAGTTGCAAAGGTAATATTAAACTCTCGATCAGAACCGAGACTTGAATAAGGGTTCCCCTGGGATAGACCGTTATCGTGCTCACTCTGTCCACAGCTGCCTCCTCCCTAAGCGGACTTTACTGCTGTATAAACTCAACATCCTCTGGCCTCACAAATTACGTGGATCACAAACGAATCCTGCTGAATGAGAATAGCCTGGCACCTCCCCCAAACTGTAAAACTGAAGCAAGTAAACCACTCAATACGAGGGGGGAGTCTTCTCGCTCGCACTTGGACACAATCTCACGAGGAAAACGAACAACAGAAGGGAGAGCTGCAGACTAGTGTCCTTGGGAATTTCTCTGAAATGCTTTATTTGTTGTGAGCAGGCGCCAGGCGAGATAAATTATGTGAAAATTATGTGACAGCGAAAAATCGCCTAACAGCGCATGTATGTGACGCTTGGACTGCTCGCATTCTTGTCACTGTTTACACTCCTCTTTCAGAAGAGAGTACATTGCATTATTTGACGTGTTGATGGAGTCCAGGGAGAAAAGTCCGGACAAAAAAAGAGCCAGTTGAACTCAGTCGGCTGATTCGCTAAAGAGTTTTACCCCAGATTCAGGTACGTTGTAGTTGGAACAAAAATCTGGGATGGATTTTTACCTTCTGAAGCTGGAATTTACACATCTGTGATGGAGATGATACTTCAAACAGACTCTGCTGAATTTGAGCCAAAATGGGCAACTCCAGTTCCTGTAGGGCTCCAGTATCAGCAGACTTCTCTGGTCTCCATTAAATCAACAAGCAATTAATGCCAGAAAAACAACACGTACGGGCCCATGAGTCACTCAGTGCCTTAAATTGATCTGTCATGCAGGAAAGCATTGAAATCTGTGGACACTATGGCCCTCCACGACTGGACCCTCCCATCCCTAATTTAACCGTTGGTTGCCCGTCTCTTCTCCTCTTTGCCTAATAAGGGTGGTGGGTGGGGTTTGGTACTTTAGTTATCACTATACAACAAAGCCCTCGTAATACATGAGGGTTTCTCAACCTTTCACAGAGAGGGCCGCTGTGGGTAAAAGCTTAAATCCCCAGTTATGCAGTTTCCCACCTGATTTTACTAAACAACCCTCAGAGTTTTTGCCAAAGATTGAGTTAAATCAAGTGTGTAACTGCCTGGTTAGAATGAAAAGGTGTATTGATTAGTTAAATCAGGTGTGTAACTGCTTGGTTGGAATGAAAGCCTGCACTGATCGGCTGAATCAGGTGCGTAACTGCCTGGTTAGAATGAAAGGCAGCATTGATCAGATAAATCAGGTGTGCAACTGCTTGAATGAAAGCCTGCACCCACTCCAACCGTTTCTGAGCCAGTGCTCCATTTTGTGGCATAACGAGTCTCGCTATTGAGCTGTGACATGGGTATCGCGTGTACCCAGTTAGCAGATCTTCAACCTGACGCGAATGGCACTTGCTACAGCTCTGATGGTGCACTACAGAATTTCCTCCGAGCCAAAGTCTGGAAGGATAAGGAGAGAGATGCCTCTTCATGTCACTGAAGGAGAAATTGTCTCAATAGGCACTCTCTCTCTCTCCCTCTCTTTCTGTCGGTCTCTCTCTTTCTCTATCTCTCCTATTTTCTTCATCTTCAGAAAGTCCCCCTGTTTCACCACAGACCTGGCTGCCTGGGTTCTCTAAGGTTTAAGGGTCTACTCAAAAATCAAGACTAAAGTGGCACTCTGAGGCATTTGGTCGAGAATATTAGGCTACTAGGTGTTTACTATCAGTCTTTCAACGTGACTTAACAAGTGTGCTTAATGCTCTTTAAGATCATCAGATTCTTCCGAAAAACCAAAAATATTGTTTGTGATCAAAACATTCGGCCGGAAAATGAATTTGAAAGGAAAACGAGCAGAGATGGCTCAAAGGAGATTGATAGTCTGGGCTCATTTTTACTGACGGTATTCGAGGCAAAGTAATAATCATCTGCGAGAGCAACTGTGAATGATGTTAATGCCAGCCTCGGGTCATTGGAGGAGCCACTGGCTTAATGATTATTATTTTGTGCCGAGCAATTGGCATCATGGGATGCATTTCATAAACACAATGAAAAATGTACCTGACATTTTTTCCCTCTAAAATGGCCTGTGTCACGCCACTGGCGTCCAGGGATGTTAATAGGACGGCAGGGCAAGAATTGGAGATGAGGACCCAAAATGCAGGGGTGTGGATTTTATTAAATAAAGTAGGTGAAAATACAATGAACAAATATGCAACTTCTGGGAAAACTGAAGGGGAGAGCACTGAACAAAGAGGGAAACAGACTAAGGCTACCTGCCCATGAAGGGTGAAACTAGGCTTTAAATAGGAAAAGGGAATGATAATTAACAAAGGAGAAACAGGTGAGATAATTAACTGAGAGAAAAGAGGTTTGATTGAATAAGTGAGTCAGGGCAGGTAGCCGAGGTTCTGAAATGCCAAAGGGGAGGGGCATTACATCCTGTTTGGGAGCCACTCTGAGTCGGCAAAGGGTGGTGCAATGGTGACATCATCTCTGCAAACGTAAGAAGGTGTGACAGTTATTTGAAAAATGAAGTGCTCCTACGAATGTTTTCAAAAACGCAATGTACAAAAATATATTTGAAAGAAATCCAGATCTTTCTTCATAATTGTAACGTTTTTGCGGCAACTCTAATAGATAGAGTGAGCACCATAATTCATTGGACAGTGATACATTTTTTTTGTTATTATGGTTTTGTTGGCTGAGTCAATCAGTAGATTTGAATCTAAGTGAATAGGCATTAAGTTATCTATGTGCTGAATTGGAGACTGAAGGCTAAAAAAATCAGTGAAATGAGCAGGAACTGAAGATAGAGGCTGCGCAGGCCTGGTAATGCTGCATGAGGGAAGATATCAATGCATCACAGACCTCAAGCAGTCACTGCATGTTAAAGATATGAGACCAAATATTGAAATGATTTACTTTACTCAACATGATGTGAGACTGTCCAGTATTTTCCAATGCGTACAAAAATGGGAGGGCCAGTGGGGACGATGTACTAAAGGTGCTGCTCCTTCCAAATGGTTGATCCAATATTGATGAAAACATCCTCAAACTAAAGCTGTGCTTCCACCTCAACATCATTGTTTCCTTTTAAGCACAAAGCGTTTGGGTAGCCTAATGAACCAAAATAAAAAAAATTGTCACTGGGCAATGAATTATGCTGCTCACAGTATTTCTTTATTTTTTTATTTATTTTGTTTTAACAGACACACTGTCAGTCATAAGTTTGGACACATCCATATTTTTATGAGATCGGATATTGAAAAAAGAAATATTTTCAATGTTCAAAATAATGTTGGACTATTAATTTAGTAAAAATGACCATTATTTGTCAAAGAGACCAGGTCAGAGATGAACATACACTTTTTTGTGAACTGTGACCAACACTGCTTTGCGCAGTATAAGTGCAAATATTGATTGTCAATGATTCCAATCTTTTTGAGCATGTCTCATTTGCAATACAGATATGCAAGGATTGCATCCATGACATCCATTTCAATAAACAGCCAATGCATCAAAAGCGGTAGACTGTCAACAAGAACAGGAAAAAAAAAATCACTCTAAAAAGCTCACACTGTTCAGTGTTGATTGATCTCTCTCGGTGCGACTTGCTATGAAGAGCAATCTGTTCAGCATGTCAGTATTTGGAAGTATTCCCATCACTGGAGAAAAAAAAATCCATATCTTCTGGTATTGAGAAACAGGCTATCAAATAGCAATGTTTTGCCCCATACTCAGGACAGTAAATTGTGCTACTGCTGTGGGCATGTGGAAAATGAGTCTGAAATTTAAATAAATGTATCTCTACTCAATGGGCCATGTTCATAACAGTCAAGGTATGGAAGTGCTGATCTAGGGTCAATCTGTCCTTGTCCACAGCCTGACTTGTTCCTATATGATTTAAAGGGCAAACTTACTCCCTAATTGGCTCTACTACAAAAAAAATGCTTTCTGAATATTGACCCATGTTTTTGTTTTTAATTTACTTTTCATTTTCATTCAAAGTTAAGATTCAGATATTTCTGCATGGTCTGAGTCTGCACTGCAATTATATGATAAGCTGAAGCTAATCTCGCAATTCAATTATCTTTATTTGGCATATAATTTAAATTGGCTTATTTGTGTTGGCTCGTAATTAAGGAGCGTATGTGTAAATAAGTTAAATGGGAGGGAGCATGACTGCATCATTTAATTCTAGTCAGTCACACAAAATGGACTGTACAATGAAGATGGAGCTCTTCTAAACAACTCAAAAGCTTTTTGAGAATAAAGTGGGATGTGGTAACAAATGATGCATTCCCAATGCCGGGGTTTAATTTATTGATAAAGCAATTACAGTGTTAAAAGAAAAGTTTTGCAAAAAAAAAAAATTTACTTTCAACAGAAAAATACCAAGTGAATACAGGTGAGAGATATTGTGTCAGGATCAATAAACACATCACAATTTTAAAATCTTTCTTAAAGAATATTGTTTTATTTTGAAGTTGTCATTTTATGAGAATTTCCCCTTGTACAGACCAAAGAATGGTCATCAAGTGTTATTCCTCTATCTGGTCAATAAATCAAAACGTATCTGGTTTTGTTCTGAACTCATCGACCTTAAAGCTAATGCAGAATGACAAGTTTGCACTGGCTATGAGAAAGTAATCAAGCAATAAAAAACTAATACATTAATTTATGATTTTATGATGATTAAAAAAAAATTAGATTGATAACCACATACTGCAGGCAGGCATATACAATATTTAACCTTGTATATGCAGACATATAAAATTAAAAAAGACGCACAACTATTTTCCATGAGCAACCATTTTGTTTTTCAGTTCACAGTATCGGGCAACTTTGATGTAGCTACACAAAAAAGTACAACTGTCATTCCCACAGGAAGCAATACATTAAGTATTCCTTGTATATGAGGTGATATAAAATAAGCCATCAGACAATTTTCCATGAACACCCATTTGGTCAACAATTTCAAAAATCACAGAGCTTTGGAAGCTGGCACACAATTTTATCAGCATTCGAAAACAATTTAAAACAGCCAGTTTAGAAGACTTTTGATGTGAAAAGTTCTCCTTCCTTAAACACAATTTAAGCTCTCCCTTAAGCTTTAAGGGAAGAGAATACCTTGAAAACCAGGCTGTTAAACCAGGCAGTAATCTTCACAGTCAGACCCTCTCCCTCCCTCGTTTCGCTCGAGGACACAAGCAAGCGGCGGAATCGCTGCTCTCCACGCTCGGCCGCAATGAATGCTGGGATACCACCGGTGTCTCCTCTCTCCTCCCTATCAAATCTGGTTACGAGTGGGACGAGTCGTGTTTGGCATATGTTGGTCTGTACTGAAGTGTCTTTTGTTTAACCTTTTTTACGAGATCATACATTACCCAGGTGACTTATCCAAGAGCTTTAACACTTTCAGTGTGCTGGCTGCTTCAAATCTATCAGTATCGATTTTCAAACAAGAAACTGGAAATGTGCATGCTGACAAGACCTGGCAAAATCCAGACACTTTAGCCTGCTTCAATATTCATTTTTCATTTCTTACACGAACGCATTCATAAAACTCACATTTTATTCCGAGAAATATCTTGATTTTAAAAGCTTCTTTTAGAGAGTGAGGGGACCTTTCTCTGTCAAAATTCAAATACGCATGCGCACGTGCACACAAACACACACACACACACACACACACACACACACACACACACACACACACACACACACACACACACACACACATCCTTGTACTTGTATTCTAGTGAGGACATTACATTGACTTCCATTCATTCTTTGCCTGTTTCTACAGCCTTTCCCTAATTGTAACAATAAGCAGTGTATGCTTAACCCAAACCCTTAACCTAACCTTAACCTATCCCTAATTCAAACCTTACCCAAACTCTTAACCTAACCTTAACCTATCCCCAATTCAAACCGTACCCCTACCCTTAACTAAAGTCACAATTTGCCTTTGTAGTTGTGAGGACACATAAAAATGTCCTTACTTACCAAAAATGTCCCCAAAAACTTTTTTTTTTTTTTTGGTTCTCACTTTGTAGCAAGTACAAGAACACACACACACACACACACACACACACAATCTATGTCAGTCCTGAGGGGAGATGCACTGTTTCCAAAAATGGAGTAAACTCTCCGGAGCGCTCTCACCTCCTCCGTTTGAGTGAATTATTTGGCTTTGCCAGGAATCAAAATGGTCTTGGCTGCGAGGGCAAATACATATGACTAAAGAGGTACATAGGGATAGGAAAAATAGATGCATGAAACATTTGCAGAATTTAAAATACAGTGTCTGTGTAATACACATTAGCAGGAACATGCTCACACACATCATTGTACTTCTATCCTTGTGAGGACATTACATTGACTTCCATTCATTCTCTGTGTGCCTCTACAGCCTTTCCCTAATCTGAACCATTTCAAATGTTTATGCCCAACCCAAACCATTGCCCTAACCTTAACTAATCCCTAATTCTAACCTTAAACCTAACCCTTGCCCTAACCTTAGCCTATCCTTAATTCTAACCTTAACTTTAATCTTAACATTAACCAATAGTTCACAATTTGCCTTTGCAATTGTGTGCACTGGCCCAAACGTCCTTACTTCCCAAAAATGTACCCACTCGGTTTGTTAAAAACATCTACTGGTCCTATCTATGAAGGAAGTACAAGATGTGGAGAGATCCCACTTTGTCCAACATGCATGTCTGTGGACTGTGGGAGGACACCAGGGAAAACACAGGAAGGCCCCAGGCTGGATTCAAACACATAACCTTCCTGATGTGAGGCAGGAGTGCTCATGCAACCAGTATGGAATGATTACTTTTTTTAAACCTTCATTTATAATCACAACTTCCATTGAGAACTTGTTTGTCTTGCTCAAGGAGGCCCTAGATGAGGCTCTAAATGCAACAGTTGCAAGTGAGGAGGGACAGACATCTTGGGGTTCAGGGTCTCTCTAAAGGGCCCAACAACAGAGTTCTTCAACATCATCTCTCCAGATCAAGTCAGAATCCTGTGCCCCACCAGTGGCTTAAACCAGCGAGTCCTTAGTTACTGGTCAAGTAACTGACCCCTAGATCATCATGCTGCCCCAGGGTACTGTAAAAGAAATACAGTAAATGAAAAAAATACATATTTTTCTAGCTTTCCATTCCAATAACCCAAAGAATGAGTCTGTCCACTAGAGCACAATCAACGCATAATGGCACTTTGGTTCATGCAGTCAGGAAAATCATGACTGTAACTATTAATCTATTTTACCCCAACTCCTCGGTAATTTATTTTTAGATTAGGTCAAGCATATTGTTGCCAAAAAAAAAATCAATAAATAAATCTAATATCAAAGTTCAGTCAGCCAAAAAGCAAGCTTCATTTACTATAAATAGCGCAGGAAGGATTCCACATTCCAACACGCTGTTACAGCAAGTATCGATTCCCCCTCTTCATGACTGCAGTGCACATCAATTCCACTGTGATGTTTCCAAATTACTGGACCAATTTAATTACTGGCTTGGAGTAGCCTCGCCTAAACTCAGGACACACTGTACTTAATAAATCCCCCTGTCATAAATCCATTTAATTCATCTTCCACTGGAGCTAGACCACAGATATTTTACAGTCAGCCAAGTCCTGTAGCCAAGACCATTCTGATTCCTGGCTGAGCCAGTAATTCACTCAAACAGGAAGGATGGCAGCACTCTGGAGAGTTGGTCTTATGTTTAGAAACAGTGTACCTCCCCTCAGGACTGACATTGATTGGTTGGGGCCCGTTTTGGCACTTTGATACTGCGCTCTCATTG
Source organism: Gymnothorax javanicus (assembly GCA_029692085.1). Classification (NCBI taxonomy): domain Eukaryota; kingdom Metazoa; phylum Chordata; class Actinopteri; order Anguilliformes; family Muraenidae; genus Gymnothorax; species Gymnothorax javanicus. The sequence goes on from CM056201.1 coordinate 13,882,779, forward strand.
GAAGTCTCTTGGCCACAATGAGGTCAGCAGATTTGCAAGCACAGCAGGAAATTAATTGCTGCCATCCACCATCCATGGCTCTCATGAAAAATAACAAAACCCGGCAAAATCACCAGCCGGCTTTTGTTAATGTATCTTACACAGACACTTTGTTTTAAATTCCCTGAAGTTATTTATTTATTTATTTTACCATTCCCTATTTGGCTTGGAGTCATATTAATTGGCCCGTCTCTTCCCCAAGATGTCCTTCAACTGTTTAGAGGACAGTGATCACATGCGCAGCTCGAGTGCCTGGTGCCGTCTGATTTTGTGCACTGTAAAGTTCAGCAGCTGAACTTCCACAGCCAGACTGTGGAATCAGTGACCCTAAAACCAAAGGCCGTTCTTATCAACAGTCAGCTATATGCTAAGTACAACTGAAGACCACAAAGGAAAAACGATCAGAGTCCAAATTTAGAATTTTTGTAAATTGTATATATTATTATAATATTTATAATATCTAATGATATTATATATAATTACAATATTTTATATATTTTGTATATTTTTTCAGTGCTTTGTTTCTAAAATCGTTTTGAATTTTTAATTCATCATTTCTCCACAACGTGAAAATGTGACTGATCATTTTTCCATTCTGGATTTCAACTGCATTCTTATATTTCGGGAGTCAATGTGTTTCTACAACTCTATATCTTCCATGATGATAGGAGCAAGGGAAAAGCTTAGATGTGGGTGTTATTTTTTTTGTTTTACTGTGAAAAATCAGTAAAAATGGATTCACAAATGAAGATGCAGGCTGTCCTGACTGAGAGGGGCACGGCTAACATGTTTGGGCAGCCCTGGCAACCTCACGCTTTCCTGTAGCACCTTCTGTTCATTTCAAAGACGAGCACCCAACTACTTCTTTCATCCACAATTCCTGGCCCTACGTCAGAAACTGTTCTTAGTCCTCATGTCAGTGCATCACATGCTCATTTGGAAAAAAGAACTGCTTTGATTTTAAAAACAGTGTCAGAATTCAGTAAAGTTTTGAGTCAAAACACAAATGTCCTTGGTGCTCATACGTCAAAACAAAACACAATATTATTAAAACCTGAATCCAAAAGAGATCCTGGCGCAGAGCAGCAAAGATGAACATTTGTTAAGATGACCGTTGGAAAGGGGCGTTTGAGCCTCACAAGAAGGTTCTTCCTGCTCAAAGCCGACTATATGAGAGACTAAAGACACGAGGTGTAATGCCGTGAACTTTAAAGTTTGAGAACAATGCGTGTGATGTAGAGAAATAGCGCTAAGGGTCCTGGGTGCCAGACAAAAGCAATCATTGATTCAGAGACCAGCTGGAGCCCGAGGAGACACAATCAAAGGGTAATGTGAAGATTGTAAGCGGCACACAGCCCTGATAGTTAAATGCCATCTCAATCATCCGCACTCGCACGTTTCAGCGAAGAGGCCAGTTAGCATTGAGCTGCTTTGCTGTGCTAAATGAGAAAGCTCACCGCAATGTTCCTCATTTACTACAATGAATTATGATTTTCCAAGTGGCTTCATTCAATTCCACGAGCTTGTTTGTGATTCAGTAACGCTGTTCTGCTGACATGGAACATTACTTAATGTTATTTGATGAACTTGCTGCTTCTGTTTGTAAATACTGTTTGTTCCAATCAACAATTATACCAAATTTTCTCCACACATTGAAGGAACAAACTGCGCATTCCTCTAAAAAGATGATTGGTAGTCAAGTGTTATGTAATTCACCTCTTATGTTGCTGAGGCATATTTACTGCACCACCCACCCCTGTATTAAAAAGAAATTCTAAAATCAATCACAGGATGAATTATTTCCTTGCATTAATTTGTTTTTGCCGACAGCCCGGATGACGTGGATCGAAAACATATCAATGAATACAGCTGGACATAAGAATATTCTCAAAAGCAAAAGCACATCATGAATTCAAACCAAGGGTGAAAGTCATTCCAATTGTTTCCTTTTGTAAATCCTTCCTTCCTTCCTTCCTTCTTTCCTTTCCCTCCTTCTTCATTTCCTCCCTTTCCACCTACCTTCCTTCCTTCCTTTCCTCCCTTCCTTCCTAGCTCAGCCCCTTCTTCCATTTCCTTCATTGTTTCTTTCTTCCCTCCTTCCTTCCTTTTGTCCCACCTTCCTTCCTTCCATCCCACATTCCTTCTTTCCCTCCTCCTTTCCTTCCTTCTGTCCTACCATCCTTCAATCCTCTCTTCTTTTGTTCCTTCCTTCCCTCCGCCCTAAATTTTATTGTTCTTAACTCCTACCAAGAGGGCGTCATGGAATTGAGAAAGGAAAATAAGACAGGGATGCCTCCCGCCAGTAAAATAAATACATCCTCCAATCCTCTCCTCGTCTCCTTTCCTAATCTGGAGGTACTAAGAGGAGGAGAAGAGAGGAGGACAGTAGGAAATAAGCAGGTCAGAACCTGAGAATGCGCGTGCCACAGTGACATGCAGACTAGCCAAAAAGTGACTGTAAACAGCATGAATTTTGAAAAAATGGAAAAATCAGCTTTGGCAGTCTCTGTCTATGCCAGTGCTCAATGCCCATGTGCAGTTTCAGATAAAGTGGGCAACCGACTAAGGAGAAAAATGGATTTTGACAGAAGAACGGACAGTTTTCCTCATTTCATAGTAGGATGTGAATAAGCAGAATGCTGCTCTCTCTGTTCTCCTAATGCTAGTTTGAATTAATGATATTTAAAGGTGTAGCTGGTAGGAAGAGTTAAACTCACTGGTCAATCATTTATACATCATGTGACCTAGAATGTTGTCCCAGTCAAAAACCTTATCCTTAAGGTCACAAGAAATTTCACTTTCACAGAAAATCCCCTTCATTCAGGAAATGCCACACTAAGACCAGACCAAAAAAAAAAAAATCGACAAGCCTGTTAAATACTCCAGGCCTGGTCAGTGTCATTCAGTGCAGGAAGTCACTGTTGGGCATGGGAAAGAGGATTTACTGCGCTTTTTTATTTAACGGCTCCTCATTTTTATTGGTCAGGGTCAGCTTTTAAAACATTTAAGTCCTATTTCTTTTTTCATCCTAACTTTTGCTAGGTCTTCCCAACCAGTGGGGAATAGAGAGACCTTTAAAGGAAAGGTTAATGAAGGGGTATTAAATTTCCACTCGAGCGACTCTTCATTTACATCAAGCGCACATTCAACCGTACATTACCTTTAATTGGTTAATTATAGGCACCTGATCAGCATGAGTGTGCAAGCATATTACTTAATGAAGTAGGAAGGACGGGGCACTTCTTCCGTGCTACAAGCAGGGACGTGTGGTCAGGGTAGGCAGTGACTCCTTTTTTATCGCTAGATTTTGTCAACCTGTTTCCACGTACTATGCCTGACTGTCAATCAATAAATTTGACCTTTTTTCTGGTCAATTAAGCCTGTAATGATTAAGAGGTGATAGTGACAAAAAGATTAATTTACCTTTATGCTTTGATTCAAGACTGCAAGGAAGTAAATCTTAATAATTAATTTGGAAAAAATCTCAACTCTCTCAGTAATTCCGTATATTGTTTTGATCTTTTGTTCATCGAATTATGAAAGAAGACTGAAAATAAACTCTCTATTTTTAAAAAATGGCATTAAAAAGTACATGTTTAAGGAGGGAAATATTATCGTAAACATATTGACCACACATTGAATGCCATGGATGGAACTGGCAAGCCATTTTGTCGTTTAGTCTTGTAAATTAGTTAATCAATCCTCAGATTGCTAATCAAGCAAAGTAGAGTTATAGTTTGTTTAACGGTGAGGATTCTGCCAACCCTAAGTGACCTCCGACGGCACGTCACTGGCTACAAGCAAGCTGCACGTGCTCATGTTGGACGTGGCAAACAATTCACCTTGAGCTCTAAAACACAGCGGTACAACAGGCAGCACTTCAAGATAAATGAAAGCATTTTCAAAAGCATGTTCGAAAAGTATTACTCACATGCTGGATGCTGCAGAACTCACTGAACCAGAGCCGAGACTTTCAAGAGCCAAGGAACACAAGGACGGTGTTCTTAAAGGAATTGGTTCTATTAAACATCTGACCCACTTATTCCTGGTAAGGGTCACGGGTGGCTGGAACCTTTCCCAGCATGCACTGGGGTGAAGGACGGGATTACACTCCTGACAGTTTGCAAGACCATCAAAGAAAACTCATAAATTCATAAATCTGAATGCTCATATCCAACAAGACTTTTAAGCCCATAAAACCCACAAACCCTTGTCAAATGCAGCTGCTATGTTGAAACCTGTGGAACTTCAAGCCTATTATCGATTCTAGTGGAGATCCCAAGTTTCCAACAATCCCATATATGTTCGGTTGAATTACAGAGAAATGTGTATAAAATGCTGTACAAGATCTAGATATTTTCCATTTGATGTAATGCTGTGGCCATAAAAACATTGCATCCTGAGTTTAAATATTTCTCTCAATATAAGCGTGATGTAGCTTCTTTGAAGAGCTGCAGCCAGCAGATACAGAATATAGATGTGACATTGTCCTACAATATGAAAAAAAAAGCTTTTTTGACTTTAAGCCTACTTAAGGGAAAACTTAATTGAAAGGTGAGAACTTAAGTGGTTAATCTCTTACTGTCAAACATCAACCATGTTGCATGGTTGAAGGGAATCTGAGTATCAATAATAAGCCCATGTAGAGATAAGAAGTGCTGTACATACATACAGCACTCTGGACGGTTTCTTGCTGCGAGGTTGCGGTGCTATCCAGGGCACCACCTTGCCTAAAAGTAATAGATAAACCATAATTAAATCATCTTGTTATAGTGGCTGGCCATTAGCAATGATAGCTGGTAAACTATTTTACCAGCTTTGTCACATTCACAGACATACTGGTCAACAGCCTGCCGATATAAAGCTACACTTACTTGACTTAAAGTCCCTTCCATTTGTTTGTTGTTTATATGAATTACCCGGCTCTAGCATCCACACCAAACTCACCGTGTACACAGAGTGTTCGGGCCAAAGAGAGAGACGGCGGAAGAGGACCATGTAAAATATATTCCATTACAACTCCAACCAAAAATTTTAATGCAAAAAAGAAACTGCCCTGCAAACTGGTAAGACTATCTTTTGCTCTGTAAAGTGAACAATGGATTCAGCAATGAATATGATTCTCAGACATGCAGAGAGCAGTGCTCCAGCGAGCACAAGATAAACATTTCTGACAAGAAGTAAATTGACTGCCAAATGTGAAGCTTTTAATATCTCAGGAAGACGACGACTGATGGCAAACCTCACAAAGTAAGGTAATAATATTGCTCAGGCTCTGTAGGAGCACATTCATTGGATAAAATGAGACTCATGACTCACGTTTTGAAGTGGACAGTTAGTTCTGCTGTCTGAGTTCATCAAGCGTGAAGAAAGCAGTGTAGCAAGGCAATAAACACACACACACACACACACATATACAGTACATGCATAATATAGAAGGAGAAAACAACTAATTTTGATCTTTTAAATATTTTGGTGTCTTCGTAATGACAACGCAAAAAAAATCTTAACACCATGTAATGTAATATTCTAACAAGCGTTATCTGGTTTACGGATTCCGTCTCTCCTGATTGGTCGAGGCGAGCTCCGCCGGTCACTGTAAACAGTGATATTCACTGCGCGAAAGTGCATGAGAGGTGAATATAACAATCTGACGACCTCCAGCTAAAAATAGATTAGACTTCACCGCAGGAGTTCCTGACAGTGTCTGTATTTCCTGTCGCTTCGTCCCTGTGAGGAGCTTTACGTATCCAGACGACAACTCCCTACACGGGGCAGTGAAGATTATTTAATTTATATTTTCAAGTAGGGTCATGCAATAAAACAGTTATTGACTTCAGTCATCAGTGAACCTAAGGATTCACCCACCTTGGACAAGTGATATTCAAGTTTCACTTAATAAAAATACATGTTAAGTGATATTTACACATTCGTGGATGTTATGATCTATACCAGGAACCAAGTGTGGAGTCAGAGTATAATCCAACAATATACAATTACTGACTTCAGTTCAAGTGAATCAAATGATTTATCTACCGGTACCTTGGACAGGTGATATTCACCGAGGCACAGCCTTATGGACAACAAGTAAATCACTTCTGCAATAGAATTTCCTTCGAAAAATGTATCTCCAATAGTATTTCAAGAAGAGATAATTGGAACATTAAGTAGGGTTATTTTCTGGTTATCTAAAATTGAAAATAACATTTTCACTCAGGAACAAGTGAAATTGCTTTTGTTCCCGTTTTCGATTACATTCATCCCAAAATTTCGTTTTTTTCTGGTTTTTGTTTTCGTACCTTGCACTGTTTCGGATCCATGCCCATCACCTTGCCGCTGTTTTTCGTTTATTCTTCCTCGGACCACTGTCTGTGGGTACTCAACACTGCTGACAAGGAGCGCCCTGCAAGCCTTGCCGCTATAGAGATGCCATAATGCTTTAGGCTCTGTCAAAGACCCTCAGGTCACATTTACGAGATTACACAAAGAGAACCGACAGCTTGCTTGCCACCTTACATCTGTCTGTAGACCGCAACGTGCCATCGTTAAGAGATAATCAATGTTATTACCCCGCCCCACCCGAAGGGTGAGGGCAAGGGGTATTGTTTTTGGTTCGGTTTGTTTCTGTGTTTGTGTGTTTCTGTGTTTGTTTGTTTGTTAACACTCTAGCGGCAAAACTAATGCGCACATTCACCCCAAATTTGGTATAGGGATTGCCACTGACCCAGAATAGATCCCTATTGAATTTCGTACAAGTAGGTGAAAGTATGTGCGAGGGGCGGGGTTTGTTGTGCCTGGCACCACTTGTTTGATATGTGAATGAAATTTTGGCTCATTGGTGTGCAATAAGCTCCACCTTATGTATTCAGTGTAATTGTCCTAATTTGGGAGTTTCTCTGCAGCGTACCATTTTCTGCAACCTTAGACACAATCATTGACCATGTAAATCAGAGAACTAGTTAAAACTGATAAATTGACTTGCATCACTCACTCACTGTAAGTGCAAGAAAATTAGAGATTTCTCACTACCCGCAAAATGTCATGCTATCGCAGCAGCCCGTTTCAGAATCAAAGGAAGGGGAAAAATTCTGGATGACACAAAACGGACACGGGCGAGAGCAAAGGATTTCAGCTACATTTGTGTTGAGTCAGGAGTTCATAATTTTCTAAATATCACGGGTCTGTCTGGCTTTCACAGCACAGCCCTTATAAATAAAGTATTGACCGAGAAAAGGAAATGGACGTCTCATGAATCTCTGATGTCTGGTACAGCATCGTGTTGACCGTACAAGCTTGCATAAAATTACCTGGAGCCCTTTGCAGTCAGCCAGATAAAAAATGAACAGTCTTTTCCTGCATCTGAGCCATGTGATGGATTATAATGGAAAAGGATTGTCCCCAACAGTTTGAGCAGGAGTTAGCACGGCTTCGACCCCAGGCTAAATCTTAGAGCCAGATTGACAAAGAGCTTCAGTGCATGCAAAAACTTTCAGCACTCAAAACCAATAACAACACCAACAAGGAGAGGGCGCTAAGTAGAGTGCAGATTTCCACCAGATGTGTTCCTCGGCCCAGTGGAAACAAGATACAGGCGATAAATGTGCACAAAAACTTTGAGGCTGATGAGTCCCATAGCATGCAAGATTAGCAGCAGACAGATACACAGATGGACACGCACACACACACACACGCAAACACGTAAACATGCAAACACGCGCACACATAACTAAATGCATGATCCCCTCTAGGTTTACACCTGGCGGAGATAATGATTGGTCATTATGGAAGTTGTTTTCTCTGGGTGTATTATAAAATTATAACTTTTTCAATTTTTCATAAATTTTTTTTCTATTTTCAGCTCATGACTGATAAATATCCACTGAGATGAGGTTACTGATAATTTACTGTGCCGCTCAGAGTATCCTTCTTAGAGAGCTGTTTTAGCGAGCAGTCAATATGGCTGAAGCACTAGCACATAACCAAAGCCATGCACATCAGTGTCCACAGAATAATGTCCCGGATTGACATGGAAATTTTTACTGCAATTGCCTAATATAACTAGTTTAGTAATAATGAGTAACAAAAATGACACTGAAGGTTAAAAAAAGCTGATATAGTAAATAGAGATTTTAAACACATTTCTTTTAATTCCAATTTGAAGACAGGATTGAAAAGGTAAAATAGCACTCCCAAAAGCATAGCATCATCATACTGTAGCTTCCGCCATTTCAACCTTTCAAAAGTACTCGTAAAAGATAAAAGAAAACATGGAACACTATTCAACTGGGGAAAAATTATTAGCTTCTGTTAATGTAGTAAGAAGTACAAACTCTCAGTTAATTAACTATTAACTAATGGATCACTGTTCTGAATAAGCTTTATATGACTGTAATTAAGCATTTATTAATGCTCTTTGTTAACCCCAAGTTGAAAATATCCCTTTAGTACCCCTTAAGTAATACTCCAAACTATTAAACTATTGAAGAATGTATAAATAAATACCTTAGTTAACAGGAACACAAACAGCAAATAATTACTAAACACATTAAACTTTTTATTAACTGTTAGTTTATGCTTATTCCTAATGTTAATGCAGTATATGTACCCTTATTGTGACGTGCTACCAGAAAAAAAAAAAAAAAAAACAATGGCATGGTAAGGATTCACTGATGACTTCTCAGTCATTTTGCTGGCACCTTTGTGCTAAGCAATTAACAGTTGTTTACACGAAGAAAGTAATGTGGGGCCAAGGGCCCAGCTCAAGGGCCCAGCAGCTCCCCAGATAATGATGGCTACTTTAGGGGTTAAATCCACAATTTTCCCAGTTAAACACAGTAGCATCAAGGCTGCAAATCAACATGGTGTAAAGCTGTCCGACATCCAATCAATAGTGTGTGAAGAGTCACAGATGACTGCTTCACTGAACTTAATTCAGCCCTAAACTGATTATTTTTTTTAACCGAACTGGCTCTTAAAGCACTTACCAGCCCATTTATCCCACTCAAAAGGGCAGAACCATGGAAATTAGCTGGAGAGGATCCAAATAGATAGCTAAGTGTATGTATGTGAACCGGAAGGAGGGATGTGTTACTGCTACACAGCTGTGAGGCTAACATGCGAGACACAAGCATAACTTATGAATAATGCAGGAGGCTAAAACAGTGTCCACTGTGGCGTTCCCATAGTGATTCTTGCAGTGTGAAATTACATAACCTTAAATGCTATTCTGTGCTTTTTTCTTGGTGTAATTTCTACAGTATCTGCGGCCAAACCGAGACAGCAGGGAGGACCTTGTACCAAGCCAAAGTGTAAAAGTAGAGCAAACATTGCAATTAAAAATCCCAGGCGAGCGAACAGAACCAGCGCGGGAGGGAGTCAGGGATAAACAGCACACCAGCTGTTCTGAAATGAGGGAAAAATAACCAGCCTCATACACACCATCATCAACCATTAACTAGCATGGTAGTTTACTAGATTACTTTCTGATTTGAAATATTAACTGAATAAAATCTACGGACCCATATGTAGGTCCGTCAAATGCAGCTGCCATTATCGGACCTGTGGAGCTTCAGGGCTATCTTAAATTTTAGTGGAGATCCAAAGGTCTCCAGTGATCCCTAAAATGCCTTGCTGAATTACAGTGAAATGAGTATAAAATGGTGAACAAGATCTAGATATTTTCCATTTGACGTGAAGCCGTGGCCGTAAAAACGCTGGGTTTAAATATTTCTCACTATAAGTGGAGAGAGAAATGAAATGATATGGTAATGAAACTTAAAAGAAATAAGTCACTGGGAGTTGATGGGATGATGTTGAAACACTTGTTACATGGCATGTGTGCAGAGCTGAGTGAGGTGTTGGCCAATCTTTATACTGTTATGCTGTGCTGACACCTACTCTGTGATGATATGTGTATTGGAACTATTATCCCTGTCTTGAAAAAGCCAACTCTCAATCCCAATGTTGCCAGTAATGATAGACCCATCACTGTAAACACCACATTTTTGAAGGCTTTGGAACTTCTGATGTTACCTGAAGAGTTCCAGGGTTGTAACAGCCAGTTTGGATTCCAAGAGGGTCTTAGTGTTGATGTAGCATGCTCCTTTGCCCATGATATTGTTCAGTATTTCAATACCAATGGTAGTCCTCTATACATGTGCAGCCTGGATGTGCAAAAATGCTTTGATCATGTGTGGCAAACCGCAAAAACTCATCCAGACTGGTGGAACAGAGGAAAAGCTAATTGGGAAGACATGAGGGTTGTGACACACACTGAATCCTCCCTCAAAAAGGAACAAATACAATACATATTCATGAAAGAAAGAAGAAAAAAACATTGAAAAAATGCACATATTGAAGGAAAAATCAAAATTGAATCAACATATTTATCCTGTTGTCAGGTGAGTTGGCTGGGGTGCAGTAAGATGTTAGGATGAGGATGCCATTTTGGCATAAATGCTGCATGTACGCTGTATATAAATGCTGTGTAGATTAGGCTTATAGTGTAGAAAGTACTGAAATACCATGCATTCCTTGCCTCAATGAAAAGCAACTGAAGTTCTCATGATGCAATTGAATTGAACAGACTTTGGAAATGAACATGGAACCAAAAAAAAGCAGAGGGCAACCACCTCAGTTTCCTCAGTGGCAGTAACTGACCTGGCAGTGGGCAGCGGATTTAAACTTCAGGACCCGGGCCCCCAGATGCGCAGAAGCATTTGGATTACATCTATGGTTAACGAGGCTAGCTCCACCGAGCACTGTCCACCACCAAGCCTGGAAGCCGCTAGTCACAGTAACAGGAACACAACACCCAATTAGAAACACTACCAAGAACCGCCTGATTGACTGGAAAAGGGTTTTGGATTTATTTGTGTTGGGCAGCACCGTACGCTTCCATCAAGCTCCATGCGCTTCAATGCTGGTCTGAATTAGAAGAAAATCAAAGACGAAGTGAGATACGCTAAGACAGCTTACCGTATCTGTAAAGAGTCTATTTAAAAAGTCGTTTTCCTTCAGAGGAACAGCTGCGGGAGTATTTCAGAATGGGGTATTTACTCGTGGATTTATACTTCGGGAGCAAAACCACGTCATAATAAATGTCTGCATTTGAATCCCGTCTCATTTTTAATTGAATGTCGTACCGTGAAGATGTCGTTATTCAAATGAGTAATGAAAAGGATTCAAATCCCTCCCCTCACCAATTCCCATTCATCAGGCAGCGTTTCCTTCCAGCGTCTTCAGTTTACAATGACATATACTGAATAATAGCTACGTACTGAACAGTGAAGACATATCAGACGGATTTAGTGCCCATTGTATCAATGTAATTCTTTATATAAATTGTATGAATAGAGCAGAATATGTGCCACAGCAGCTCCGGAAAAAGTACTGTAGAACCACCATCGAATGAACTAAATTAAACTGAACGTAATGAATACTAACAATGCACATTTACGCGCGCACGTCTTGTTTAAAGCCGCGACTCCCTTCCCAAGACAGATTCATTACTGCTGTCATCCAGCACAGAGCCAGACTTCGTTCCTCGCATCATAGATCTTCGCGCTTTTCATAAAGTTCTTCCATCATCGCACCCGTGCTACCGGGGGGCACGCGCTTGTCGTCACCGCAAAATTATGCGTATCAATACATCTACACCAAAACCTGTTAATCTGGTGAAGCCTCTGGGACCTTTCAGGCACAGAAATCAATAGGAGTATAAAATGTGTCGAAACAGAAGCGCGCAATCACATAATCTCTTCAGTCAAGCAGAAATCTTCACGGCGATGCCGGCTGGATAGATTTGGTACATGTACCAGGCTGGGTGCGTGCCTATCGTGAGAGCATGACACTTGCTTTGATGTAGCAGCGCCCTCTACTGTTCCAACATCGGTTCAATCACGCCAAAGTAGGCCAGGAGGGAACGGAGGGCAGTTATTCTGACTGCCTGGCTGTCCTCGGCGGAATTTGAGCCAGATGTCTCCCGGACTCAGATTCAGCCATTTATCCAGTGCGATTTTCTGGCTTGAATGCATAAGGTCTTTCAAGGGTAAGAGACGCATTGTGTCACACAATTTAACTCATTTTAAAAACATAATGACCAGCAGAGTGCACTTGCTTCAAGATTGCACTTTTGAACTATTACACAGGATAAAAATTACCAAGAAGAATCCAGTCCTTCCTCCATGATGATTCACGTTTTCATATTTTATCATAAGTGAATATATGATTCCGGCTTCTGAATACCTCTAAAATAATATCCACTCCTGCGCTCCATTCATCTCTTGAAAAACAAGGTCAAATCAAATTTACAAGTTGTCCCTGCAACAATCTTGCTGCTCCTTCCTGCAGATGAATGTCTATGAATGTCTCATGCCTGAATCATTTTCATTTACCCTGTGATGAAGAAACCTTACTTTACAGCTGGGGTTCTCAACCTGATCTAGGAAGGGCCAGCGTGACAGCAGGCTTTCATTCTGACCATGCAGTCACACACGTCATGCTACTAATCAACCTCTAGAGGCCTGAATGGCAGATATTAATGTATATTTACAAATGCAATTCAGTTGAACCAACAAAGCAGTTAATATCTTGTCATCATTCTGTCAGGAAGGAAATACAAGTCAGATTAAATTTAGAAATCACCACTTTCTGTTTTTCTGTGCATTTCTGATTCTGTCCCAACTTTTTCCAAGTTGGCAGGTGTAGTGCTCAGCAGCAGGTTCCTCATCAACTCATACATTCATTTCTAAAAACAGACCAGTGGAAACTGAGACCGTGTCTCATTCTGCATTAACTTGCAATCAGAGAAATTCACTTGAACTCGCAGTTCCTCTGTGGGGAAAACATTGTGTCACAGCCTCCAACGACAAAACCTGATGGAGCAAATCTCCTTGAAGTGAAGGTTTCCACCAGGCCAAGAAGAACAAAACACAACCACGTCATCCACGAGGCCTCCCTCTTGTGGAGAACCTCTTGAAATGCTTTTTGTCGGCCTTTTGGAAAAAATAATCCGGGCGCCAGGTTGCGGCAGCTCAGTCAACCCATCTGTAAGGGCACGTTTTCATCACTGCACTGAATTTTACGCATCCATAGAAACAAGAAAAAGCACCCCTCCAGAAACACCCAGCAATCTGGCAGCCTAAACTGAACTTACCCTACCCACCAAGCAAAATGTAAGGGATATGTGTTTAAAGACTCGGTGATGTAGGGTGTTTTTCATTACACTGATATGTCTCCTCACTTCCTTCACTTGCGTCTCTTCTTTGCGTCTCAGCTCCTCCCAGCAAGGATCTGAGAGAGAGATTTAAGGAAGAGCTGCAAGAATGGAGGAGCCGACAGCTGCCAAATAAGAAATCCTTACGCTGCAGTAAGAGATATCAGAGGTCGAGGTGCGGCATCTAAACGTCACGCCATGAGACAGAAGGCTCCACAGAGGATACACTCGTGTTTCCTCACTTTAGGCTCCTCTGGAAGCCTCCTCCCTCCTCGCTTCCTGTCTCCTCGAGGTGCATTTAAGGGATTGGAAGATCCTCCATGATTGTGGAGGCAGAACCATTTCCGGGTCACGGAGGAGGAGAGGAAGCATAAGTGAGCAAAATGAAAATCATGATAAATCTTAACTAAGCCAGAGTGAGGTACATGATTAATTAGACGGTGGCAATCTAATAGGACTAAAATTCTAACTCAATTCATGTGAAATAGATGTGGATGACTCAAATTAAACCTAAAAATCTGCATTATACTTCCAGAGCATTTGAGTGGAGTGAAAAACTCTGGAATTATATATAGTCGTGTAAAATTGTCTAACTGCCAAAATACTCAAAGACTTCACTGCATTTACATGTAAAATAATGTGAAAGTCTCACTTCGTTAGAGGTTGGGAACATTAGCTGCATCACTAGCTGTCGCACAGTCCTTCAGCCGAACACAGGCCTGCGCACAGCACCTCGAGAGAGAACGACACGAGCAGCAGAGACACATTCAGCCCCTGCTGACATCACAATTAAGCTGCTGACGAAATGCCTGAATATGATGGGCTCACTTGGCAGGATTACCGCCTAAATATTCCCCAAATATTTTGGATTCCTCCTGCAGTTATCTGTTTCGGCACCCGGGGAGTGTGCACCTGCTCATTTACAGCCGACGTGCCAAGGAAGCCCCCCCCAACATTATCCCCCTCCACTGTCCCCTCAAACCTCTCTGCCTCAACCAATAAACATCCTTCATGCAAATGAGTACAGGTCTGTTCTGCCTACATTTCCCAGCATGCTTGTTGAGAGCATTTGTTTCGTTTTTGTGAGTTCGGCAACAGCTGATATACACCTGTGGTTCATGGCACAGTAACATATCAAAATTCTCCCACTCTGGAGTCCATTCAAAATGAAGGAATATCTCTCTGAGATGATATCCCAGCAGTAGCACACCAGAAGAAGGAAGAGTCTGTAGAACGTCATCTGTTGAATCGACTTTTGAAGCAATGAATATAAATAGTGTTTCTCGATGATATATGATAAAAATTAAAAGCTGTAGAAAACCTGTCATGTGGCAACTTGTTTGAGAGAGCTCCCCTCCTATAAACAAGTTGCCATCTGATAGGTTTTCAACAGCACAAGATAATTTAATTTCTAATTTTTTGAAAATTTATTTCAGCACTCTAAGGGTTCAGCGATTTCAAATTCAAATTATAAACATGGCAGAAGGGTCTCACCCAATGCTACCATCATAAAACAAATCATATTTGAGAAATTAATGATTACAAGCGCATTGATATATCCACAAAAATGTCACCATGAGAAAGTATAAAGTGTTATTTTATATGAAAAAATAATGAAGATCGACACTAGAACTGGGCCATTCAAACCCTGCTAAACATGTTGAATGATTATGGTTCATGGGGACGCACGCATGCACACACGCACGCACACACACACCCACACACAAATTCCAGCTTGGGAGGTCCCTCTATGTCGTTGCATCCACCGTTTACCTTTACCTGCCCTTCACATTCATTCACCAACAGAGACTCACCAGAAAACACACCCAGACTCTCATCATGACAGACACATTACAGCTGAATCAGAAGTGCAGCTGAGTCCTGGCTTAGCACCACTGCGCTGATAACATTATAAACCGTTTAAAGCACTTGGTGGACTGAGGGAGTCTGGAAACAGGGCAAACTGAGAAAAACAAAAGAAAAATTTGGCCAAATATTGACAAAAACATTTCTTAAAACTTAAAACAAATACAACCCCAATTCTGAAATAGTTGGGACAAAGTGTAAATTGTGAATAAACTCAAAATGCAATGACTTTCAGATCACATGAGCCAATATGTTATTTACAATAGAACATAGATAACATTTCAAATGTTGAAACTGAGACATTTCACATTTTTATCCACAAAATGAGCTTATTTCAAATTTTCTG
Organism: Gymnothorax javanicus; assembly: GCA_029692085.1. Taxonomy (NCBI): domain Eukaryota; kingdom Metazoa; phylum Chordata; class Actinopteri; order Anguilliformes; family Muraenidae; genus Gymnothorax; species Gymnothorax javanicus. Next base: position 13,898,246 of record CM056201.1, read on the forward strand.
GCTGCAACAGGTCTCAAAAAAGTTGGGACACAGGCAAAAAAGGGTTGATAAAGCAATTAATCTGTAAAACCCACAAAACAATAACCAACGGCGGAAATTGTAGGGCGAAGGTTCAACGTGTTCTTTTTGGCTAGTATGATATCGCGCGACGTCCTGGCTGGTGCGAATCACAATAAAATGGATATATTTTCTCCGTTCGAAGGACGGGGCACAAAAGCACAACGGTTACAATTAATCTGACTCCATAATAAATTTAGAATATCAAATTTAGTTATACCTCGTTAAATATCTGACTCCAAATTAGAATTAGAATTTATAGTTTAGGGACACATGCGTGAATCTCGGGCAGCTACGTCGCCAGACTCTTCTGTAAAAACCCAGTTACTCAACCGACGCCCCGGGTAATAAGCGCAGTTGCGGATCTTAGTTCGGTGAGAGCTCTAGAGGATGGAAGAAATTACCATGATAGTAGCAACTTTGGCATAAACATATCATGAACCCAGATTTATGTGCACCACAGGGCCCTTAAGGAGATCCACCAGGCACCGGCACAAGCCCAAGGGTGCCCTTAAGGCCAAATCCCCAGGACCGATACTACATAAACCCTTTATATAAGTAGACCGTAATCTGCAATCCAACTTAAAGCCCATCACATCCTTTAAAACATCAGCTAGCTAGTCTGGAATGTAAGGACTCGCCCCCTAAGTACCGGTCGTAACGTGGCTAGAAAGGACAAAGGGATTAGGAGTCACGGAGACCACATAAGTTTAAAGGAATGACAACAATTTATTCACCAGGTAGGCAAAAGCTTAAATCAAACAAATCAACGTTAAGCCAATTACAAGTTACGCATAATTTAGAAGAGGAGAATAAAGTCATACCTGGAGGAAAAGGATACACGCACTAACGTGCGCGGGAAGTTCGAAATACGATGTTACATCATTGAAAAGGCTACTCACACACTAACGTGCGCGGGGAGAGATCGGATGCGATCTTCCCAGAATGGTTTGTTTCTCTTTGCTTTAAGCCAAATCACGTCTTTGATCCAGGCGGCATGGCCATAAACACCTAGAAGGGGGGTCGAATCCGGTTTTTGGGTTACCACCATTGGAAGGATGTAATAAAACACTTCAGCAGAGAGAGGAGAATAGGGTGATTACCAGAGAGGATTCTGACGAATTCTCAGGAGTTTCAAAGGGAATGAACCATAATTTCAATGGGAATGAAACATACTCCATTCAACTCCTTGGATTCCCCGAGAATAACAAGACCAAACATGATATGAATATGTACTAATATGATGCAGTTGTCATGAAAAAGTCTTAAGATGAATTAATATATAGTTTAATTTGGGTTATAAGTATATAAGTGATTTATTTGCAGAATATTGAATATATAAGCATATTATGCTCTTCTCAGAACACAGGTTTTAGATTATTTGATTAACTGAGATTAATATGATGGGCTCACTTGGCAGGATTAACCTAAATATTCCCCAAATATTTTGGATTCCTCCTGCAGTTATCTGTTTTAACAAACCTCTCTGCCTCAACCAATAAACACTTAGGCCAGTACAGGTCTGTTCTATACATTTCCCAGCACAGGGCATTGTGTCAGTTCCAGAGCCCTGCAACAACCCCCTGTGGTCCATTCAAAATGAAGACCATTGTCACCTCCTGTAGAAGTCCTGTTGAAAAAAGTTTTAATGAATATAAATAGCATGGCTCTGGACTGAGCTTATGAGCCATTTGCTGTAGAACCTGTCATGTGGCAACTTGTCTGAAAGGCTCCCCTCCCTATAAACAGGTTGCCATCTGATAGGTTTTCAACAGCACAAGATTTCTAATTGTTTGAAAATTTATTCCAGCACTCTAAGGGTGATTTCAAATTCGCATGGCAGAAGTGAATGCTACCATCATAAAACAAATCAAAGGCACAGATGATATATTTACTGGTTATTTTTATGAAAAAAAAAATGACACTAGATCATTCAAATCATGTTGAATGTTTTGTTCATAAAATGAAATTCCATGGGAGGCAATGTCGTTGCATTTTACCAGTTCATTGATTCACCAACAGAGACTCACCAGAAAACACACCCAGATCTTCATGACAGACAGACACATTACAGCTGAATTTGTAGCACCACTTGATAACATTATAAACCGTTTAAAGCACTTGGTGGATTCTGAAACAGGGCAAACTGAGAAAAAAAAAAAGAATAATTTGGCCACATATTGACAAAAAAATTTCTTAAAACTTAAAACAAATACAACAATTTGAAATAGTTGGGACAAAGTGTAAATTGTGAATAAAATCAAAATGCAATGACTTTCAGATCACATGAGCCAATATGTTATTTTTGATAACATTTCAAATGTTGAAACTGAGACATTTTACATTTTTATCCACAAAAATGAGCCTATTTCAAATTTTTGGCTGCAACAGGATTCTAGGGCTGAAATCTAATATATAAGAGAATCAGCTGAAAGAACATTTAGCAAGTAATTACATTAACTGGCATCAGGTGTGTAACATGATTGGCTATAAAAGGGATGTCTTAGAGAGGCTGAGTCTCTCAGAAGTAAAGATGGCCAGAGGCTCTTCAACCCGTGAAGGCTTGCTTAAAAAAAAATTGTGGAATACTTTAAAAACAATGTTCCTCAACATCAAATTGCAAAGGCTTTGAAGGTCTCATCATCGACAGTGCATAAAATCATCAAAAGATTCAGAGAAACTGGAAAAATCTCTGTGCGGAAGGGACAAGGCCAAAGACCTTTACTGGATGCCTGTGATCTTTGGGCCCTCAGATGCCACTGCATCACTCACGGGCATGATTCTGTCATTGACATTACTAAATGGGCCCAGGAATACTTCAAGAAACCACCGTCTGTAAACACAGTCCGCCGTGTCATCCACAGATGCCACCTAAAACTCTATCATGCAAAAAGGAAACCATTGTTGAGCATGATCCAAAAACGCCACCGTGTTCTGTGGGCCAAGGCTCATTTAAAATGGACTGTAGCTAAGTGACAAAGTGTCCTGTGGTCTGACGAGTCCAAATTTGACATTCTTGTTGGAAATCATGGGCGTCGTGTCCTCTGGGCTAAAGAGGAAAAAGACCACCCCTCCTGTTATCAGTATTCAGTTCAAAAGCCAGCATCTCTGAGGGTATGGGGATGCATTAGTGCATATGGTGTGGGACACTTGCATGTTTTAAAAAGCACCATGAATGCTGAAAGGTATATAAAGGTTTTAGAGCAACATATGCTCCCCTCTAGACAACATCTATTCCAAGGTAGGCCTTGTGTATTTCAGCAGGACAATGCAAAGCCACATACAGCTATTACAACAGCATGGCTCCGTAGTAGAAGAGTCCGTGTGCTGAACTGGCCTGCCTCCAGTCCTGATCTTTCACCGATTGAGAACATTTGGCGCATAATTAAACAAAAAGTCTGTCAAAGGAGACCCAAAACTCTCCAGCAGCTGGAAGCCTGTACTAAACAAGAGTGGGATCAAATTCCAATGGCTGAACTCAAGAAACTTGTCTCCTCAATGCCCAGATGCCTCCACTCTGTGTTAAAAAGAAGAGGGATGCTACACCATGGTAAACAGGCCCCTGTCCCAACTTTTTTGAGACCTTTAGCAGCCATCAAATTTGAAATGAGCTCATTTTGTGGATAAAACTGTAAAATTTCTCAGTTTCAACATTTGCTATGTTATCTCTGTTCTATTGTGAATAAAATAATGGCTGGTGTGATTTGAAAGTCATTGCGTTTTGATTTTATTCACAATTTACACTTTGTCCCAACTATTTCGGAATTGGGGTTGCATGTAAATGCAATGAAATTGAAAACAATTAGCCATGCTTTTATCTCACATTAATTTTTTTGAAATACATATAAAGCCTTAAGTACAAAGTAGTCCGTAACTGTCTAGTCACCGACACAAACTTTACATGAAAGGGCTAAGGTTCACACATAGTTCACACACAGTTCACATGATAGGAATACCTGCACATCTGTGCATAGCAAATATAACAGATTTCTGGGGGGCGTGTAGTCTGGTGCAGGGCTCTCCAAATCTGGCTCTCGAATCCAAATCCAGCCCTGATTCTGTTCTTCCAGGAGAGTAAGTGAACATTCACTGCCCCTGATTGGCCAGACTCATGACACCAGACTCCCAGGTAAAGGGAGGGTGGGAAAGCAGTGGTCCTTGGCTCTCGCGGACCATGATTTAGGGAGCTCTGGGCCTAGTGGCTCGGGTGTTTGAGTGAGACTCAAAGGTTTGGAGATGCATGTCCCAGTAAAGCCACAATGGAAGTAGCAGGTGGAGACCTTGAGCAAGGCCTTTAACCTCACACTGCCCCAGGCCGGATCGGGCCCTGCTTCGTCAAATCAACTGTAAGTCGCCTTGGATAAAAATGTCAGCTGTGTAGCGACTGACGTGACGGTAGATTTGCGCTCTCGATTGCTTTTGCCACACAATCAGTGAACATGGCTCTGATCTCCTGATCCAAAGCAGCTGCAGGTGAAGGGTTCTCTAATCCACGATGATGAGATTCTCCACAGCCTCTGCCGTCCGGGCAGAAGTCTCCTCTGAAGCCATTTTCTCACCCGAAAGAGACTGCTCATTAGGAGTAGCGGCACCTCGCAGGGCTCGGAGTCAGTGCTTCCAATGAGCCAGAAAAAGCCATCTTGGTCCCTTCGGTAAACATTTATGTGTAATCAATCAGAGAGGCTGTGCAGCATTGGACCGCGACAGAACACGTGCACTCGGCGAATACTTGAGACAAGCAGCTTTGTCAATGAAATACAGCAGAAGCCACAGCATTCAGCCTCTCCAATTCCACCCCACGGCCATTTGTCAAAGGGAGGGCGGTCATATTAAATGAATTAGAATATAAGCTAGCGTGTCACTTCTATCAGCGTTTTGTTGCATTTGTTAATCCACTACGCCTGAAACTACCGAAATTAGAAACGTGAAAGAGCAACAAATAAGAAAAAATAAAGAACAATTAAGGAATTAAATAAGGAGGAGGAAGGAAGAATCAAAGGAAGGATTTGAAGAACACAGACCGGTGCAGTCATTTCCATATGTGGTGAAGAATGCTTCTGAAGAGCTGAACTCAGTTGAGGAGCATAGAGATGAGTAAAGGAGGTTTTATCTTTTCTAGTCTTCAAACCAATCTATGGCCTAAATTAATTACACCTGCCAAAGAATTTATATTGCGTCATAGAAGCAATTAATGCAGGTTAAAACTCACATAATCTCTGCTTTTGCTTATCAAATTATAAGCAGTTCTCCCTGACTGGCTGGTGTACGTGCTTGCATGGTTTGTCTGCTTTAGCCAATGAGAAACCGCAAAAAAATAAGAGCATGGAGTAGCCAATCAGAGAGATGCAAATAATCGCACATGCCAAAACAAGGATAACACGGTAAATTCACATGCAGTTTTAATGCAAGTTAATTGCGGATGTGTCGCAAGCCACAACAATCTTTCCATCAGGATGTTTGATTATATTTCTTGATTAGTGCAAGACTGGCAGCCTGAGAAATGTGTCCTTATGTTCTTAGATGAAATGCTTTACTGTGATCTGATCAATGAATTGATTATTATTGGAGTATAAAGCCAGTCTAGCCAGGGTAACTGGTGGGAACAAAAACCTGTGTACACAGGGGGGCAACAGGAACAGAGGTGCCCACCGCAGCTGTATAAGAGAAAACGTGCAGGGCTGCGTTACCGGAAATCACAGATGCCAACTTACATAGTTGGGCCCATTGACTGTGAATGGATGAACGATGTAAGTAGCTTAGTTAGCAACTATGCTTTTGGGAAACGCGCGCCAGAGACGGGTCATTTCCTCTGCTATTTTTACCGTTCCCACTGCGCTCCCATTCTTTCCTCTGCAGAGGGGTGAACTACAGAGCAAGAATAGTGGGTTAGGGAGGTATGTTGAGTTAAAATCTGGGTTTTCATTGTCATGAAGGTGGCTTTCTTTCAACCTGGCCTGGTAACTTACGCTGTCTCTGATTGCCAGTTCAGGGTTAGTTGAGCCAGCTCACGCAAAGAAAGCCTGGCTATTGTTGAATTTGCTTAGTAGTATAACTGCCGTAGGCCTTCTGGCCTCCTGACCAGGGGTGCGTTTCCCGAAATCTCACATGCTAACTTACAAAGTTGGGCCCATTGACTGTGAATGGACGCACTATCTAAGTTGCTAACTCACTTAGCAACTACGCTTTCGGGAAACGCACCCCAGGTCAACTCTGACTCAGTCCCTGGTTTTGAACTCACAGAGCACACTGCGGAAATGCAAGGATCTATCGTTCACTGACTCAGAAAACCTCTGGTGAATTATTCATCCGTCTCCTCTTCCAAGGAAGGTGGAGGTCTTGCACTCTCTCTCACTGTGAATTATTCATCTTCACTTCACCTCAAGTGCGGAAAGGACAGCTTCAAAGGAAATTCTAATTGAGTGCCGTTATTCTTTAGCCTGGCCATAGCCTGTCCATATACAAATGCCCTACACTGAAATCCTTAGAGTGATTGTCAGACCTTACGCTGCTGCAGTGGGTCCTGAGTTCCTCCTGGTGCAGGACAGTGCCTGGCCTCATGAGGCCAGAGTGTGTAGGCACTTCCTGGATGATGAAGGTCTTGATGCCATTGACTGGCCCTCTCATTCCCCTGACCTAAATCCAACTTAGCACCTATGGGACGCGCAACTAATACCGCCAAGTACCACCACACACTGTGCAGGAGCTCACTGATGCCCTGATCCAGGTCTGGGAGGAGATTCGCCAGGACACCATCCGATGACTCATCATGAGCTGCCCAGATGTTTTTGGGAGTTCATACAGGCACGCGGGGGGCATAGACACTATTGAGTCACATTATGAGTTGCTGTGATAAAATTTACGCAAGTTGGATAAGCCTGTGATTTCAATTTTTTTACTTCCATTTTCAGGGTGATTTTGAATCCAGCCCTCAGCGGTTTGATGATTTTGGTTGCTATTGACCGTTGTTACAACACTCTGTTCTTAACTAATTAAACAATGTACATCAGTAAAGATTTTCAACTTGAATTATTCTTTCATCGACATCTGATATGTGATTTATATGTTCCCTTACTTTTTTTTGAGCAGTTATGAACGTCTCTCTCTCTCTCTCTCTCTCTCTCCTCTCTCTCTCTCTCCATCAATCTCCCATTGACAGGGACGTGAGCAGACAGAATTAGCTCTATCCCACAGAGATGAGACATGAATGTGATTGGTGAATTATAAAGCCTATCAGCCGCAGGAGGTGAGGGCTTAGAACAAATCATGCATGACTATGAATCTCCAAACATTCATTGTCCTGAACATGGAGCGCAGGCCAAAAAAAAAAAAAACTCCCACACAATCCAGTCCCCTGAAAGCAATGTCTATATTACTACCTTTTTCTTTCAGAGTAATATGGAGTCTGAGGTATTGTGAAGGTCAATTCAAGTACAGAAATACAGTGAGTGTCAAAAAATGAATATGGGGACAGCGTACTCATGCAAGCTCACCAGCGTATGCATAAACTATTCATATCTATTCATATCACTATTAAATGCAGGCAGACAAAGGTGAGACAATACAGCAAATATCTCATTTCAGTCTACCCCTGCACACCGCAGAGTGTGTGCTTCAGGTCCTGAAGCACCTCAGGAGCCAGACATTCCTCAAATACTGGTCCTGTACACGTTGTCAAACACTTCTGATTTCATGTCATCCCATGGGCAAGAGCTTTGCAATTTCTGACAGCGTTTTGGTTGAAATAACTCGCTCTGACAAAATGTACAGCTATACAGACTCGGAACAGGTCCAGCGCACAAAGCAAGACATGTTTTGGTATCCATCGCTTAAAGAAATCCCGCAGTTGTCTGAGGTTTTAAACATTCAGTCCAGCATCTATTCGAGAAGTTTCGAAGGACGTTATGTTGATATAAAGCTATACAATAGCTTTCCGTGAAGCGACCCTTACGAAAAAGAAGTTTATTCAAGTGTGCTATTAGTATACTTCTTATAAACTAAGATTAAGAGAGTATACTTTCAGTTTACTTTTGATGTACTTATCAGAGATATACTTAGCAAAGTAATACTGAAGTATACTTAGCTTATACTGAAAAGTACACAGAAAAGTCTAAGTACATTTGGTTATTACTTGTACCTAAACTTTTGATTGAGATATACTCAAGAAAAGTAGAATAAAGTATTAAAATATTCATGCCTAAATTTCAAGTATACTTGGCTTGCAGTTAGGGTACTATCAAAAGAATAAGCACATTAAAATATTTTTTACCATACATATTGGCTTCTTTGAAGTATACTGCACTATATTTTTACTCAGTTTTTGCTATCTCATGGACTTACATATTCCACATGTACGTTTGCAGTAACAAGTCAGCTTTGGGGCAGCATAGCAGAGTAAATAGCACATGGGTGGAGCTAAACTTGATTTTTATGCAATGTTATTAACCCACACAGAAACAGATAAACATTTGTCTGATTTTATTTGAGAACTAATTTGACAATTATTCCAGTATTGACAGACTTGATACATACCCTTACAAAAAAGAAGTATACTTCAAGTTTAAGCAACGTAAACTTAAACTACCCATCTAGTTTACATCTAAGTTTTATTCTGTACTGCAAGTACACTACAAGTGAACTTTTAAGTATACTGTGACTTAACTAGTTGTATACCTCTAGCACACTTTTCAATTAATGAAAGTATACATTAAAGTATACTGCAAGTAAACTTACAGATATACTGCTAGTTTATTAGTTGTATACTTCTGGTAAACTTTTCAGTTCATGAAAGTATACTGTGAAGTATACTGCTAATAAACTTAAATATGAACTATTAGTTCACTAGTTATATACTTCTAGCACAATGTCTAATTTATAAAAGTATACTTTGAAGTATACTGAAAGTAAATTCAGATGTAGCACAACTTTACTTGTTATGTACTTCAAGCCAACGTTTTAGTTCATGAAAGTACACTTTGAAGTATACTGCAAGTAAACTTATAGGTAGACTACAAGTCCACTAGTTCTATACTTCAAGCCCTCTATAGTTTAAATTTAGTTTTAAACTTTCAGGGAGCTAAAAGTTTTTTTTTTTTTTTTAAAACTGCAAGAATACTTCAAAGTCTTCTTTAAGCTAACTTAACATCATACTCACAGCTTATGATTATTGCAATCTAAAATATATTACTGTTGCTATTCAGATATTATTTAACGTAAGTAGACGAGAGGTTACCTCATGTACTCTACTAGTAGACAATGCTTAAGTGCATTCTGCTTTAATTTACAGATGAAGGTACTTATAAGAATTTACAATGAAACACATACTCAGGACTGAGAACAAAATCGATTCCTTTATAAATTAAATTTTCAAACACAATATTGTATTGGATGCCAAAGTATAAGAACACAGCAATGGCAACTCTTATTGAAATCCCAATTCAAAACAAAAAATACCTCTTTCTCTCATATGGAACCAGAAATATGCATAAAATATTAATTAGCAATGCCTTCAGCCTGACCAGTAGGCTGAAGGACTCAAGCGAAGGCTGATGAAATATTCCAAATGAGTACACCGATGAGCTGTTTTTTGGTTAATGGAGTTCTGTATCACAGTCAAAAATATGACCGACTAAAGAAAAGATTCAGCAGTGCTGTAATACTTGAAAGATGGTACATTCTGTTTAATCAATGATTTAATCATTTTTAAACAAGATTGTGGACATCAAAGCCCTGCATATTGTACCTGTACCAAACATTGCTGTGTTTAAGTTGAGATATCAGTTCAATCTAGCTGGCCATTATGAGCAGATTCAGAGATAAATGTACACAGTATTTTCAAATATGAGATTAAGAAGACTGGAACTTCAGTGCTATCTGACATAGTGACAATAAAATGTCTGTACTAGTTTTAAAACTAGCAACCATACCACAACTTGATCTGCACCAGCTGTGTGGCTGAAGCTAAGCAGGTGAATGCTTGGTTTGTGCTTGGATGGGAGACCATCTGGGAAATCAGTTGCTGCTGGAGGAGGTGTTGGTAGGTTGGGATCTTCCCTCTGGTGGAATAATACACAATACTCCAGTGCAGTGAAGAAGATGTTGTCTGTCCGATGAAATGTGAACCTGAAGTCCTGACTTACTGTGGTCATTAAACATCCAATGACACTCTTGAAATGTCCTAGCAGTATACCTCACAGTATACTTTCATGAACTTAGAAGTATACAACTAATGAACTAGCAGTATATCTGTGAGTTTACTTGCCGTATACTTAAATGTATACTTTCATAAATTGAAAAGTATACTAGAAGTATACAACTAGTTCACTCACAGTATACTAAGAAGTTCACTTGTAGTGTACTTGCAGTATAGAATAAAATTTAGATGTAAACTAGATGGGTACTTTCAGTTTACTTTGCTTAAACTTGAAGTATACTTAAAAGTATACTTTTATAAACTTAAAAATGTTCCAATTTACTCTGAAGAAGTATTAAATTAGTATACTTTCTAGTACACTACAAGTACATGGTCCATAGTATACTTGCTATACTTATACTCAAGTATACTTAATAAAATGAACTTCAAGTATACTACTTTTTGCTAAGGGGAGTTTCCATTCATAGCTGAAGTGGCCATGCTTTGCGTTTTAACAGTATTGACACTGAACTCAATACAAGGGTACTCCTGATAACAAGGTGAGTGGAGCGCATAATCGCCGGAATGAAAACGATATTTATGTCAATCTGCATGAACAGAAGTTGCGGTCACCACCATTTCTGTAGCCGAAAACTTCTCTGTCTTTCTCACCATCTGACTTTCCGTGCAGCCGCTGAATTTGTAAGCATCTCAATACCCTCGTTGTTCACAGGGCCGATAGAAGAAGAAGAAAAAAGGGAAACTGGCCGCTCTACGCATCGCAACGTTGTAAAATCAGTCCTGACATCCTCTTTCTCGAGCTGGCGACGGGCATACAAACGGACCAGAAGCCCATTTCTTTTCCTGTTTTCGACGGGCAGCATGTCACATCAAATCACTCTCAGACAATACAAGGGCGAGGCGAAGGACACCCCAATTTCGAGAGCCAAAGAAAAAGGCTTTAAAGCTCATTCGCGAGACATAACGACAAGAACCTTTGGTCGCTTATTTCTGTCTGCATTTGAAAAAGCCTCCAGTCTTATGACTTTTGCCCTATTCTGAAGCTTCGCACAAAGGAAATGGGAAATGAAGATGTTATTGTATGAACCATTACAGTTGATGGGAGGAAATTTATCAGAAGCGATTCACTCTCCGCTGGGTGAAACTAACATTTACGCAAAATAGGTTTGAGCGAAAGCTAAGAATCTGCATAGAAACAGCATAAGTTTGCGTTATACCAGATCTAAAATTATCTTGTGCAGAACCAAATCAGGGGGGACAGTCGTCTTTGTCCAAGCATTATGGTGCTCACTGTAATTATATGCGAGTTTAGGATCTTTGAAAGACATATTGACCTCTAATGTCATCATTAATGTGGGTAGGAAAATGCCTCATAACTTTGTGATGCAACGAACAACGAGGTCGGAGTCGACGCAAAGCATGGATTGCATGCCCTGGCCTGCCATGGCTTCATACGCATTAAAAGTTGATCCTTAGTCCCTTTATAAAGCTAACCTTATGTGACTGTCACCAGGGCCGCTGCTAAGCTTCTGGAGGCCCTAAGCACAACTGGTCAAGGAGCCCCCCGAAACGCACACAAAACCTTCAGAGTTCCACTCCAACCTTTGCTATTTATTTTAAAATCAACATTAAATATACATATAACTACGGCATGTGTACGACACATTAAGTAATATACTATAAAACAAATTGTCATCATAAAATAAGCATTACAATATAATAAAATAATAATAAATAAAATAACAACAACTGCAGACTCCAAAGATGAACAAAAATAATTATATACATGAATAAGGTATAAAAGGAAGTAGCATTATCAAAACAAACACACACAGAACTATTTTTCAAAAACCACATTAAAGTGCAGTAATGAGATGGTCAGGTCAGAGATGAGACGCATTACGGCAGGGAGTTTAGTCCAGAGCCAAATGAGAGGAGAATTATATTAAACTATTATATTAATTTAGTGGAACATAGAAAAATACCTTAATATAGATGCTGTGTACATTAAACAAAACAATGGTGGCATTTTGTAAATGACCAAAAGTGAAGATACCATATTTTTGCCCAACCACCACAAGTTTTAAAATTAACCAACAGATGTCGCCCCTTCCATAGCCTTAGATGGAATTGATGGTATAAAATGCCAACCAATTAAACTGTGTGTTTATCTTTCCAGGCTAGCATTCAGCTTACTACATGCACGCCTATTTCAAGCAAATTAAAATGGAAAGCGATTATGACTCCGGACTTCCTGTGCTTCCCCTTACTCAGGAAACAATGGAAAATGCATGTGTTTCGTGATCGTTTAAATTGTTTTAATGACATAAGACCATTTGAAACGTTTTTATGCAATTCCATTGCTGTCAATCCCTCAGTAAAGACAAGCCTGAGAATTCCCGAGTCATAATCGATTTCCGTGTCACTAGTGGGGAAATCCACCGTAATGCACGTGAAACTGATTAACTTGATGCACACTGACTTAAATTCCGTGAGTGAATTTCTTCAGTGCGCGTTGATTGAATAATTGCTGACCACGGAAAAAGTCGTGAATGCCACTACTCGCGCCTAAGACGTTGAGACTTGGCGTCTCTGCAATTAGACTGCTGACGTTAGCTAGCTATGAGCAATATTAGCAAGGCAAATAAACCTATAAAACACGGACTCACCAGCAATTGATGCACGGGTGTCATCTCTCAGTTTTTTTTCCTCTTCCGCTTTTCTGCTCCAGATTCATGCTGTCTTTTGTTAATTACTCCGCTCTCGTTAAAACTCCGGTGGAAAAGATGGGAAGTTGAAGGCTGTACCATTTCAGGGTGGGGGGGGGGGGGGGGGCGCTGAGGGGAGGGTATTTTTATATATCAGGTAAAAACATATGATTTGCCCAAACTTATTAATAGGGTAAACAGTGGGCCTGTTCAAAACTAATTATTTTTTGTTATGTAACAATATAATAATTCTTATGACGTTTTTTATCAACCTTAATTTTTGGGGCCCCCGCCAGGTACTCGTGGCCCTACGCACTCTGCGCACTCTGTGTATAGGGAGCGGCGGCTCTGAGTGTCATGCTCAGAAGTGAAGGCACCAAAACAACAATGGGGAGAAACGGAGTTAAGTTTCCACCAAATTTAGTTTATTTTTAAGACAATGAAAAATATGGTGCAGGCCACCAATGCCAGGCAAGAGGGTAATAAGGTTGAGCAATGTGGACGAATAAAGATAGCGATTCCGCGAGCTCCGCAGCTCCAAAGTCTAACAGGACAGAGCTCCAGACACAAACAGTGGCAGGTTTTAAAGGCCTCAGGTACACCTGCGTGCCGATGTGCCTGATATTGCTGATTGCCTCACGTGACCTGCAAGGAACACAAGAATTACAAGACAGGGCAAGGAGAATGCAAGTAACGCACAGAGGGCCGTCACAGTGACCTTAACCTTTAACCCGATGACCAACAAAATCAATTTAGTTTAGCTACCGTCTCAGGAGATGCCATGTCGGATTTGGTCAAAATCCCTCCACTCATTCAGTAGATATTATGCACACAAAATATACGTGACGGACAGACAGATGGTCAAATGGACAGATGACAGGAAAACTGTATGTCTGTATGCCAATGTGTGCGGCAGAGGTATTATAATGAGGCTAATAATAGTGGGGTGGCATGGCTCAGAAAGTGGAGTGGGTGGCCTAGGATTCAAAAGGATCCTGGTTCGATCCCCGGCTCCTCCAGAGAGCATGTCAAAGTGTCCTTGAGCAAAACACTAAACCCCACTCTGCTCCTGGTGTGCAGGCTGGCGCCTTGCATGGCAGCCTCTGCCATCAGGGTGAATGAGAGGCGAAATTGTAAAGCGCTTTGTGGCAGATGACTAGAAAAGCACTATATAATGGCAGTCCAAAAACTTACTGGCTGGTCATTCTACCAATTAGTCTTTGCAACTGAGCTAATTGATGTTTGCTGGATAATTATCAGGAAATGTAAATGAGAACTGGTTTGGAGTAGTCATGTGTTATAAGGTTACTAAAGGGCTTGTATGTCTTTGATGGCACATCACTGCATATCCAGTGCATTTGTCATTCTGTGGTGATGAACATAGAAGTCAAAAACAGAACACAAATCATTTGGTAATTTTATATCTCAGGCAGCCCCAAGAAACCTACTGTGTTGGATCTGTGGGCCATCAGCTAAAGAAAGTGGCTTTGCCACAGTTCAGTCGGCACAACACCACCAAATACTGCACTGACTAAACAATATTGAAACAAAATACATTTTTGAGACTTAAAGATGTTTTAAGTTTTTTTTTTTTTAATTAGACAACTGCAATTGTACAGTAAGCAGCTTAAGACTGGATACGTGAATTTTCAGCTTGTAATTGGAACACCGAATGGGTATCAACTCAAAGAAATTTCAAAAACACTTCCAAGTTTTTTTTTTTTTTTTTTTGCTCAAGGAGCTACAGTATACTTATCATTCAGTCACATTACACCGAGTGAGTCACCCTGTGTTCATTATTTATTAGAGGCCCAAGCACCAATTACTCTCTCTTTTTTAAAATCTTCTTTTGTTCTCTTTCCCCTTTCTCTTTCTTTTGTGCTTTCTTTGGTAAAAGCACCTAGATCTCCAAAACCATACTAGATGGAAACACCAAACTTAAGAAAGTATCCAAATTTCACTCTCTTCTCAGGCAACAAAAATTAAACCATTTGGGCCAGATTGTGGCTTTGTATTAGCAAGTTTACATTTTGGCCCATAACTCCTAAACCGTAAGGGGTGGCAACTAATTAAAAAAAAAAAAATAAAATAAAAAAAAAAAAAAATCTGGATTCTATGGGTCCAAATTTGTTAAAGATGGATTCATTTTCTGCCATGTGAATTTTGTTCGGAACCATTTTTTTTCATGCCATCTTTGGACCAAACTGGAAATACTAGGCTGCTTGCCGAGAATTTTGATGTTCCACACTGTTTTGTTGTAATTAGTCATCAAAGTTTACTTAAATGCTGTAGGCAGGGTTTATTTTACGAGAACAAGGTGTCATATCTCGTGAGCTCTTTGTGTTATTGCGACGATATGTGGTGACCATGTGAGCACGTAATGTCTGATTGGCCTTCACAACTATGGTATCAATTGGCTTATGATTGGCGCAGGAAGAAGCAAAGATGTAAACATGCCTATATCTCTTTGACCACACTTCACAGTATTGGTTCTTATTTTGCATACTTTATCACCGAGCAAGCTTCTTCCAAAGAATAAGGGATATCTTGAAAAATATGTCTGCTATTAGCCAATTAGTTAATGGTTGCGAATTGAAGAGTTGGCAATCACCATGAAATTTAGTGGAAGTATTCATATTTGATCAGGTAGTAGGCCTACCATGAAAAATTTGGTGTGAATAGGCCATTAAGCAGGCGTCACACTGCCCGGAAATTGACACCAGATGGACACACGATAAAGGAAATGTTCAATTTCGGATCTGATCATAAAAACATCGGGCCATTCGTGAGGGCATCTTAAGCCATTGTATAACCGCCGGTTGAGTTTCTCCGGCTCCGGAAGCAACTTCGTAAGTGGTGGCAAAATCTTTGGCATGCCAAAAAATTGCCGAAAGACCTTGCGAAGGTTCATTTTCGTGTTGAATTCATGTGTCCATTTTGCCCTTCGTAAGGCCATCGTGAGGGCATCTTGTCAAACCATGTCATCTTCGTCTTTACTTCGTGTGATCATCGGTGCCATCGGGCATTTTTCGCCTCACCAAGACAATACGAAGGAAACAAGAAGCTGCCCGATTGTCTTAGGAAGGCAACACGACTACGTGAAGCCCTCGCAATGCCGTCGTGTAGCCATCGTATTATGTATAGTACGATGACATCGAGATGGGACCACGGTGTCGGCGAAGGCAGCCGAATTTGAGTAGCTCAAGCATTTCACGTGCCATGGTAACGTGGACATATAAAAGGCCAGCCTCAGAGCATCTTCCTCAGTCAGTCCTGAGCAACTCTACAGAGCAGAGGCGTGTGTAAAGCCGCTTGCACACCAGACGCGAAACAAATTTTTCGCACGACAGATTACATTCAAAGTCAATGCGAAGACGTGAATACACGCGTGTATTCGCGTCTTCGCATTGACTTTGAATGTGATCTGTCGCGGCGAAAAAATTCGTTTCAAGGCGTCCAGTGTGCAAGCGGTTTAACTCCCAAAGCTTCAATCACAATCACGTCGTGTAGCCATCGTGTGGCCTTCGTGTGTCCTGCGGGTAAACTACTTAATAAAAATTCACATCTTTTTGTTGCCTTCGTGTGTGGTTCGGGTGCCATCGTGTGACCTTCTGTAGGCATCGTAGTTGCTTCGGCTGCTGATTGGCTTTTTGACCAAATTCGGGGCCATCGCGCGAAATTCAATATTCGCATGGCCATCTGGTGTCAATTTCGGGCCAGTGTGACGCCTGCATTAAGGGGCACGAAGGCGAATTTGTATACTTTAATGAATGTACCACTGGTTGTCGGTGATGCAAAGTCATATCACATACACCATTAGATCAGGCTCCTTATGCCAAACAAATTAGCCTCTGGAAACAAAACTGGCATTCGTTTAGATTTTCCCCCTTTTTGAATATTATACCAGCTATTAAGGAGGTGTAAACTTCATTGTTCGTGTTCATCATCTATAGTCATTTGTTTTATATAAACAATTCAATCCGTAATTTCCAGTGGTCACAAATATACTTCGGTATGCAACATCTTGAGCACATGAATTGCTTTGGGACTGTATTTAAGCTCAGCAACCCTTAAAAGTAGATGTGGTAGGGTGGTCATATTTAAACAAGAGGCCTGTGGGCCTAGAGAGCTCTGCTGAAGATGACTGAAATGTCCATGTCATAACTTAATTTCAGAAATCCTTGAAAACTATTCCAATATGAAATGCTGAATTTCTCAAAAACTGGGATGTAGAGTTTTCTCATTTTCGCAGGGGACCGTCAGAACATCATAAGGAAGGCTCACAACAAATTAGATAAATGTTATCCAACAGTTTTTGAGATATTAATGAAAGACTGAAAAAATGAGCACAAACATGTTATGTTCTGCCTCATGTGTGTTGTCTTTGTGCTTATTTGTGCTTGTGCTTTACGTTCGTTTTATTTTTCAGCTTTCATTCTGCCGTCTGATGATCGATTCCCTCTCTGCCAAACTCCAGTGATGTCGTGTGACAGCCTTCAGCATGCCTGGGTCTCGTTGTCCAATCACCTTTCCTCTTTCGGTTTCGGCTGGGGTATTTCATTCATTGTTTCCACCTGTGCTTGATTCTGGGTCTCGCTAAACTCAGAGTGAATGCGTTCTCTGATAGGATAATTACTAACCCGTACTAACCAGCACTTATTTGAGGGTTATTGTAAATATTTCGTCACGTAGTATTAACCTTAATTAACTCATTAACGAGTGCGAGCGTTTCTAGCTTTTGTAATTCCTGCCTAAGCTTTCCCTGATTAACTGCGTTTAAAGCTGTGCTTTCCTTTGCTTCTCTCGTGGTGCTTTTTACTCGTCACGTTTAGATTACCTTAATCTAAACCGTCTAGCTTGATTGATTGTCTCAGCGTCTTGTCTCGAGTCATTATTTTTAACCCGGTTCTCGTGTAATTGTTTCATTAATCCCAGGTGTTTCTGTTTCATTCGAGATTGCGTTCCGAGTCCCCGCCTCCTTCCGTGTCTATATCTGTGGGCAGGAGAGAAGAGACGTCAGACGGAACTTCACGAGACTCTGCAAAATCGCAGCTCCTGTGCCTTCCCGAGTATTTCCTTTGTATGATTCCCGAGTCTTGTCTCCCCGTTGTCAAGTCTCCCAGTGTTTTCCGTCAGTGTAGTTAGGTCCAGTTTTTTTCTTATTTAGCCACTCCTTGAGTGAGTACCTTTGTTTCCCCCTGCCTTGGGCAGTGTACCTTAGTTTTCCCAAACGTTCAGTGCATGAGCATGGTGTTTTGTTTCTGGCTTGTCTGCCAATTTTCTCCTAGTTTTTGGTGTTTAAATAAACACTTCAGTTCCTGCATCTGGTGTTCACCTGTCTACTTCCTAACAGAACACTGACTTTCTAAGGTCAAAATACTGAATTTCTCAAACTGGTATGTAGAATTTTCTCATTCAGTGATTATTCAGAATATCATTAGGAAGGCTCGCACCAAATTACAGAAAAGTTATCAGGCAGTTTTTGAGATTCATATTTGAAGTGAAAAGATGACGCTGGACAGACGCCTCTGCATTAGAAAAGCGCTGCTGACTATTGTCACAGTGGAGCTGAAAACAAGTTTTCCATTGTAGACCTTTACAATACAGATGTACAGCTAAAACTTGGTATGTCAGTAGTATACATGTCTCAATATATAAATGAAGGATTTTGACGATTTCTGAAAAATGGCCTTTTTTGACCGTTCCACATACCTTCACCCATCAACAGCTGTTTGAATAACCTGTAACCTTTCACTGTCGTTTTATGAAACTTTACAGGCAACATCTTTAAGACAAACTACTTTGGTATTTAATTTCAGCCTTGCACCCCACTACAAAATGGGTGTGGCTGGGTGACCTACCAGCTGAGTTTTAGGTTCACCTGAACCCCTAGTTTCACTACATTTCCTTCAGTTTTTGGGCAATCATCACCCCATTTGGCAAAGAGGATCATTTGCTGAGCCAGACTGAAGTACCTCTGTGAAATCTTGGTACTCCATAGCATTTTGCTGTAATTTGAGGTGAAAGGTTATTCCAAATTTGTGAGTGGGGTTTATTTTACAAAAGTGTCATATCTTGGGAATGGTTTGTGCTATCGCAACCAAATTGTTGGAAATGTATTGATACAGTATGGTGTCTCAGAGGCCTTTAAATTTTGGTGGCAACTGGTCAATAGGTAGCGCTGTAGCTGTTATAACCATAATAAATAACCATAAATACTTTTTTTGTCAATGCTGCAGTCCGAATTTCCAAAATTCATTAAAATTACAAGATAGGTTCCAGAAAGCTGAATCATCTTTTTTTCGTTGTTTCCTAAAATGTGACAAAACTTTGCATCTCTGCAATGTAGGGTCAATTTAGAAGTCTGCCACGGTATAATTTTTCAAAATATGCAAATTCAATTAACATCTCCATCTCTACAAAAGTTTCTTGAAATTCTGGCAAAATTGACAGAAACATTCTTTAGATCCTAGAGGAGGTCACAGAAATACTGAACATTTTGCAGTTATGTGTACTGCATAGACAACATTTTCAATTTTGGGAAAGAGTAAGTCAAACTTCACCAAAACATTCAACAATACACTTGAAATCAGTTGATATTTTTCAGAATTTTTTTTCACGAAAGATGTATTTTTTTTTTTTTATTGAGCATTTGCCACAATATCATATACTCACAAGACAAAATACCTCACATTTGTGATGTAATATACTTTTTTTTTTCCCTCCTAGCACCCCCCCCACCCTCCCAACTCCCACCCTATACCCCCCCACCTCCACCCGTAGTGCGGCAATCCCCAAAACAAACAAAAATTACATATCATCTAGTAATCATACATTTCACTACCCAAACATGTAGAAAAAAAAGAAAAGGATACAGAAAAGTTTGAAAAAAGAGGAAAGTAAAAATAAAAAATACAAAACAGAAACAACAGCAACATAATATAGTTGACAATCTTGAGTCATGTCTTGTCACACTGGTTATTACACAATGCACATTACATTACAATGCCATATAACTTACCAGTATAAGATATATAACAAGTCAATCTTATGAATACCAGATCAAGCAGCAGAGCAGGAACACGAGCACCCAGCTACCCACACCCGCTCCCCCAACCCACCCCAACAGTGACAGGTCTGGGTCATATAGCTCCCACCCAGACACCGCCCTGTGGAGTGAGCTCTGAAAGCCATGCACGAGCAGCCAGGCGCCCATGCGACCCCCATCTGGATGGTCTCCTCCTGCCCACAACAGTCCCACAATCAAATTTTTGCAGCTCTTTGAAATCTATTTCAAAAATGAATTGCCACACAAATACACTACATTAATATTGCTATTATATTATTAAAGTGTCTTTTTTGACATATAATCTAAGTGGGGTTGCAAAACTTCTAAAAAGTCCTGACTCTGGCATCTTAAATTATAGTATATTTTATCTAATGGAATATAACTAGAGATTTCATTTAGCCAGTGAGCTACTGTGGGGGGGTATTCGGATTTCCAATTAATTGTAATGCACTTCTTCACAGCAATCAATGCAAGGTCAATATATTTTTTTTTGAAATTCGCTCCAAGGATCCATATAATCTGTGCCAAGGAGACACAAGCGAGGTGATAAAATAATTTGAGTTTTTAAAGAGATTGATATGATGTCCATTATGTTATTTATTGTGATTTAAGTGTAAACTGATAAAAATACTCCAATTTGGCCCAAGACATTTTGGTCACTCAGAATATGAGACGGTACAATGTCTCGCAGTATAAGTCACCTTGCCTGAAGACACGGACCACCTGGGACTGAATCTCAGGGTGGCAGAGTCCTGCTACAGACTGTGCAAAATTTTTTGCTCCTTGAAAACAGTGAAAAACAGTTAAATTGATTTACTGGTGTAAACAATCAAGACAAAAAAATATTACTTCTGACATATGAAACATACTATGGATTGGACAGTCTCGAAAGTTTACTGTAATATTGACTTTAACTCTGTTCTGCCAATATGGTCAAAATAGCTCAGTTGCTGGAGCACTGCTCTCTCAATTCCAGTGTCATGGGCTCAGTACTTGCACAACCCCAGTTTTTGCACCACTTAAAAACTAAAAATGAAATGAAAGTGTTGTTTCTTTCAACTTAATCAAATACCTTG
This sequence comes from Gymnothorax javanicus, assembly GCA_029692085.1. Lineage (NCBI taxonomy): Eukaryota > Metazoa > Chordata > Actinopteri > Anguilliformes > Muraenidae > Gymnothorax > Gymnothorax javanicus. The sequence continues at coordinate 13,919,306 of CM056201.1, forward strand.
AACTGAGTCAGATTCTCCTGAAATTCACATCCATTCATTCATTCCTTTCATTCTTTCTTACCTCTCTGCGAAAAGTATCTCTCAAGCCACAAGAGGTAGACACATAGAAATTTCTAGAACAGCGTCAAATCTCACCCACTACTCAGGCAACAAAATTGACATCATTTGACTTTACAAAGGCACTTGTTATATTTACATCAGGTGACACCACAAACAGGACAGCTAAAATCCTCCAGATCAACATAAAATCTGCAGGGCAAGAGACAGGGTAAGGTGGGGCTATTCCGGCCTAAATTTACCTTCTATCACTGGTAAAAACACTATTCAATCCTTTTCTTGGCCAGTAGTTGTTATAAACTATTGCTAGGGCTATCACAAACAACATCTTAACAGGTTTTCTACATGTCTCCCACAGTGTGTAATTTTTATCAAATAAATGAAAAAGAAATATATAGGCCGGAATAGCCCCCTGAAAATGGGGCTAAATTACTCAGTTCTGATGCCATATCTAACTATAAAGTATATTCTGAACTTGTATTGTCTATTCCATACTGAAATCAGTTCTAATTACATCATTTGCTGTAATTAAAAATCAAATTGAGAGTATGCGAATGTAGGTCCGCATGGTTCAGCCCTGAAAGGGTTAAAGAGTTTTGTCAAGTTCCAATACTAAAATGGTCTTTCTAATAATGATCAATTCATTACAATCAATTCTGACATTTAGAAATGTTTTACAACTGTTTTAAGTAGGGAACATGCGGTGGCCAGAATAGACCCATCCATGGGGGCCGAAAGAGCCCCAACCACAAGGTCCAAAACAAAGCAGTGCTTCACACATATGACTTGCAATATCATCATTTCTTCTCTATTTTCTGGTTAAATGGTTCACCTTAGTACAAGAGAAAAGTTTACCACTCTTTCTTAACAATCAATTTGACATTGGACTCACCTTTTATAAAGCTCCAAACAGAACCGAAAATCGTGAACAGAGGACTGATTTACTTTGCCTTTGCCAGTCAGCCATAGTGCCCATGCAAAGAATGGATTCTTTTGTTTAATCAAATTACAGTTCATCCTGAAATAGAACTAGGTCAGTATCCTAGAATATCTCCACTGAGCTGTTCATAGTAAGTCAGACTTGTAGTAGTAGGCCAGAATAGCCCCACCTTACTCTACCATGAATAATCATGTGTCACAAACTGAAAAATGTTTCAAAAATTCACACAATGTGCATCTTTACAGCTTCAAAATTTACAATTGCCTCACATTGCTTGGACCCCGTTAATTACCGCTCACCGTTATCATCGTCATCATCATCAATCTGTCATGATTTTGGGGAGATTGTTCATTTTATTTGTTCTGTGAGGGGTGCACCTCTATTTTTATGCGTTTTTGTTGTTATCAATTGGTTTTTGCAGGTGGTCTGTCAAATTTCTTTCTAAGTGTCTGCCTTAGCAGGGCTGGTTAATTGATGATTCGCACTTCGCAGCACCTGCATTCCGTCATATATGCTGGAGCGGCACTCGCTCTCTGCTTGATTGACGTCTATACATGAGAGCCAGTAACAGCTAGAGGCATTAGCTCTAGGTTTGTATTTTTGAAAATGGATATTTAGAAACTTTGCATTAGTTATTCTCCTTAGTTTCTCCCTTTTCTTGTGCCCGACTTTGGTGACGGTGGGGAGGGTTATTTCCCATAGGAACATTTCTGTCCTATTGTTTTCGCTATTCCTCAGTCTCCGTCGAGACCCGTTTAGTGGCTGGTAGTTTCGTAGCGCCAACTTTTAGATCAGTTTCGTCGTGGCACTTGGTCTCCGCCAATTTCCACATCACACAATCTGTGTGGGGCAAAGAGGTACATTTTGCTTCAAGTCAGTACATGCTATTTTCAGGGCATGAATGAATTGTAGGCGATACAGTTTTAAAGTTACGACGAACATCTTCATTTACCTCTGCTGTGCAACCAGTTGCAATTAAGAGCCATTGTAAGGTTCAGGCAGGTGGTGATAGTCACCTTCTTCAATTTTGCTGAAACTTTGGTGGTTTTATGTCCCTACCCTAACTAGAAAATTCCCCAAATTTTTTGGCCCTACCTGCACCAGTTTGGGTTTTAGGGGTCAATCAAGTGCAAGCCGAAATAGGGCCTAAAATGCCAAATTACCAAAATTTGATTTTTGGGTTGCTCTTATTCACTGCGCGAACTTTATCCCAAAGTAAAAGTTGGAAAATTTAATTATGGGGGGATGGTCAGTGGAAAGAGCGATTTTTGGCCTGGGATCTTCTTTGTGCAACATATAGGGATAGATAGATATACTTTATTGAACCCAGTGGGGTAATTTGTCTACTGCATTTGGCCTTCCTATTGTTAGGAGCAGTGGGCAGCCACAGAGCAGCGCCTGGGGACCAGCTCCAGTTCTAAAGGCAGTTCCTTGGTCAGGGGTACTGGCAGGAGTGTTCCTATGATGCATGTTTTTGTGGGTGGGGGAAACCGGAGTACCCGGAGAAAACCCACGCGAACACGGGGAGAACATGCAAACTCAGAAAGGCCCCAGAACCTTCACAACCTTCTTGCTGTGAGGCAGTAGTGCTAGCCACTGTGCCATCGTGACGCCCAAGGGAGGGAGCGCGCCAATATGGCCGCAATCCATTTTCGTCACTAGTTTGCACCCCTTATACTCTGTGCACAATCAGTGCCCCAGAACTTTTACAGCTGCACCACACTGGTATGTAGTTAGACCATCAATTAGAGGTAAGAAAAAGTTGGGATAGTGTATGCGCACACCAACAGGTGGCGCTGAACATGGCAAAATGGTAAAATTTGGTGTATTTCAGCGCCACTCAGTGACGTGCGCAGTCAATTGACAGGGCAAAGGTTTGTTGCATAATTAAGTATTTTTAGTTTATGAAAGCCATTTCTTGGGATAAGGACTACTGTCCATAATAAGTGGTGCTTTACTAACAGATGTACTGGTGCATGCATAAAACAATATCCTCTCAAAATTGCTCATGATTGGTCCAGCTGAAATGCGCGGTGAAAATCCCAAGGAAAAACTTTTGTATGAGATGTCCTTCACCCTTAAACTTGCAGTTATTGCAAATATCGAGATATTTAATTTTGGATATAGCCCAAGCCTGGTCTGCATGCAAGTCTATCCACCTGTATAAAATGGGCCTGTAACTATACAAGAAGTTGTTTTGTGAAAAAAATGCCAGCTTTGTGTACATTGGGAATGTTTGTATATTCATCCAAGCCAGTTCTGGCACTTTAAGGGCGTTCACATGCATGGATGATTCTGGATAAAACCTCAGATTGAAACAGTGGCTTTTCAATAGTCTGAAACAATGGAGTAAACAGGAAGTACTAGTGGTGCCCTCAATCAATGATTGATGTAACTAATGAAACCACACATATGCCAGAGATGATTGAAAAAATCAATAATCATTACCTGAAATAAGGTCAAGTCCATCACAGGGCCTGTTCTACTGGGACGCACCATCGAAATGCACCTATAGCAGCTCATATTGACATGTGCAAAGATTATCCCATGATTTTTGTTTTTGGAATTTCATTGATAAAGGCTAAAGACATAATTCATGAAAACATATCCTTGGGATAGTGGCCGCGCATTTCATAACTTGACCAATCATGAGCAATTTTGAGCGGATATTGCTTTACGCGTGTACCAGTACATCTGTTAGTAAAGCACCACCTATTATCGACAGTAGTCCTTATCCCAAGAAATGGCTTTCATAAACTAAAAGGGTGATCTCCATACTTCATTATGCAACAAACCTTTGCCCTGTCAGTCGACCGCGCACACCACCAGGTGGCGCTGAAATACGTCAAATTTTACCATTTCGCCATCGGTGCCGTCTATTGGTGTGCGCATACACTATCCCAACTTTTTCTCGCCTGTAAAGGATAGTCTAACTACATACCAATGTGGTGCAGCTGTAAAAGTTCTGGGGCACTGATCGCGCACAGAATATAAGGGGTGCAAACTAATGACTAAAATGGATTGCGGCCATATTGGAGCGCCCCCCATATGTTGCGCGAAGAAGATTCCTGGCCGAAAATTGCTCTTTCCACTGACCATCTCCCCTATAATTCAATTTTCCAACTTCTGATAAAGTTCGCACAGTGAATAACAGCGACCCAAAAATCTAATTTTGATAGTTTGGCAGTTTAGGCCCTATTTCGGCTTGCACTTGATTGACCCCTAAAACCCAAACCGGTGCAGGTAGGGCCAAAAAATTTGGGGAATTTTCTGGTTAGGGTAGGGACATAAAACTACCAAAGTTTCAGCAAAATTGAAAAAGGTGACTATCACCACCTGACTGAACTTTACAGGCAATGGCTCTTAAAATGGCTTTCCACAGACCTGTTTATGTGCTTGACCAGTAGAATACGCTGACAATGCAATTCAAAGTATGTCCACTCGAGGACACTGACAACAAATTCTACTTTGAGTCCACCACCGGGGGAAAAAAATTAAAATAAACAAATAAACAAACTGAAAACAGACTGGAAGCACATCCACTCTCTCATCGAGAAATTCTGGAGTTATGAATATTCAAACATGCAATTATCACTGGCCTCATGCCCCACCCCCCAATTCTTTCACTCTTGACCAGTGAAACTCCATAGAGTGAGCAGTAAGCAATGGTGTTCAGCCACTTTTTTTCTACAATGGATGCACTTCATGCCAAGGCGTTACAGAGTCACACTATGTGTCCATGAAAAAACATGTCATTTACACAAGCACCATATAATTATACCACGAGTATTTCATGTCTGAGAGTTTTTTACAACCATCCAACCATTCAACCTTCCCTTCTCAACCCTGTTTAAATGGAACAGACAAGGAATAGCAGGCACCAGGAGAACTGAAATATCGGCAAACTCTAATTTTACATTCAACAAGCCTGTATGCCTGATCCTAAGCATGCATGCATGCATAAAGAAACAAAGAAATAATAAATAAATAAAAAGACAGTGAGAAACACTGACTGTGAAGACATGCACAACAAGCAATTTAAAGTCATACTATGATATCCAATGACACCTGCGATGAGAAATCAACTGTTATAATACACTCGAAAAGATAGGGAATAGATTAATTGATTAATTCATAATATATCAAAGCTGCCCATGTTTCCGGCACTTGCAGTATATCCTGGCCCACAGGGCTTATATTATAACGCAAAAAAACAAGTGCCAAGAATTTAGAATTCAATAGTTAACTACATTTCCCAGAACACAAAAAATACGTCAAAGAGGTATGGTCAGTGCAGTCAGGTGGTCGGAGAGAAGACTGCCGGTGGAACGAGAACTTTGGCGCGGGCTGGAAGCTGCTTGGGAGAAAATGGAGTGGGAAGGGGAGGAGGGAGGGAGAAAGAAAAGGAGAAAAGAAACAGAAAAAGGAGAGGAGGAGGAAGTATATGTAGTCGGAATGAAATTCGTGGAACCTTATCTTAAAACAAATCATGTATTTAATGATAGATATTTTATAGGCCAGTTTATTAAGCAAGAAGTAGGGTGATGTTAAAACAGTGAGGGTTTGCTGAAGCGGCCTGGTCATAATAGAATGTAAAACAGCGTCAAAGGGATAGGGCTCTAAAAATTAAGGACTTTGATTTGACTGAAGTGACAGGATTCAAAATGCGTTACCAGCCTGTGAAGGGAGTTACTAGCGGCGTTGTACACTTGGTGAAAGCTTATTCATTTCTGGAGATAGAGAGTGTTTGTGGCGCTAGACACTTAAAAAGTCATCAAGATGGCAAAGAAACTGACAGTTTATAAGTTTTATTTGAGTTTGAATGGTTGTGCATGCAGCCAGGGAGTTTCTTGGGGTTACTGATATGAAGGGAGAAGACATTAAGGAGATGTTAGAGAAAGGGTTTGGTGGGAGTGGGAGACAGATACCAACTGAATAATTATGTTTAGTTATCATTAATTGAGAATAGCGGACTGGGAATTATTTTTAGTTTATTATTATTATTACTATTATTACTTTAATGAAGTTGCTAGGTTTTCTCCACACCTCAACAGTTGGTGGCGGTAATGCACCACGGTTTGACCACTAAATAAAACACTGAAGAAGAAGAAGTCAGGTGGTCTATGGACTGTCATGTGAATGTTTTGTGTGCTTTTCGAAAGGCGGACCACTTCGATTATGATTTTTTGACTTTCAGCAGCATACGATGATGTCCCGCGGCTTGTATGCAGCACTGCGACGATCGACTGATATACACCTATGTTGTTATTCAAATAGCGTTGAGTAGTTGATTTCCTGGCGTCTGGTTTTACAGTTTCCAAGCAGTTTCTGGGTTCACGTGTGCATTCCGTCATGTATTCCTACTATGCTCTTATGGTTGTTTCAGCGATTTTTTTCAAATGCTCTTACTCCCAAATACCAAATTTCGTTCTCATATTTGCCGATGATTTGGGATTTGGAGACTTGGGCTGCTATGGACATCCGAGTTCAGTGACTCCCAATCTGGATAAACTGGCATCCAATGGGCTTCGTTTCACCGACTTCTATGCCTCCAGTCCGGTTTGTAGTCCATCCAGGTAGATGGCTTGTGTTATTACTTTCGCCGTAACCTCACATCTGATTAAGCTTGAAATATTATTAAAGAGAATTAGCGCATACTCTATGAATGGACTATCCCAGAAGTTCGCTCGTTTGAAACATTCAGAATGCAATCCCTTCTATGTCCCCACAACGGTGCTAAAACAATATTTCACCCTTTGTTGCTTGACTCTTCTCCTTTTTGCTTATTGAGAGTGGCTGGTGGGTTTGGTTACTGTCGTAACCACTGAGTAACTAAGGGTTAACATAAAATGTAAAGTGTTGTACATTTTTCTCTCCTCTTTTACGTTGTTCAGGGCTGCCCTGCTTACCGGTCGGTACCCCACACGATCTGGAGTATATCCAGGTGTGTTTTATCCGGGTTCAAAGGGAGGGCTTCCTTTGAACGAGACGATCGTGGCGGAGGTTCTAAAACCCCACGGCTATGCCACTGCTATCGTCGGCAAGTGGCACCTGGGTGTTGGGCCGAACAGGATGTACCTCCCGACCAAACAGGGCTTTGACCGCTATCTTGGAGTACCCTACTCCCATGATCAGGTATAACCTGACTCATCTTTTTTTTTTTTTTTTATTTAGTCTTGGAGAATTAATTGGGTTGTCACAGTCTGAATTATATAGTTTGATACAGATAAACATATTCTACGTGGTATGATCAAAATTGTGCATAAATGAATACCATTAAATAAAGATTGGAGCATGTTTACCTTGTGCAAGCAATGTCATCGCAATCTAAACTTGCAGAGGAAGGGGCAAAGTAAGGAGGTATACATGTGTTTGTCCTGTGCATTACGGAGCTCACCGTGTGTGTGTGTGTGTGTGTGTGTGTGTGTGTGTGTACATGTAGGGTCCCTGTCAGAACCTGACCTGCTTTCCCCCAGACATTGAGTGCTTTGGGATGTGTGACCAGGGCCTGGTTAGAGTCCCCCTCATGGCCAATGATACCATTAAACAGCAGCCAATCAGCTTCCTGGATCTGGAGAAGGCTTACAATGACTTTTCTGCCCAGTTCATATCAACTTCCGCCAGAAGGAAGCAGCCCTTCTTCCTGTACTATCCGTCTCATGTGAGTGGTGTGCTTAATATTCAGCAATTGCCATAAAGCAGTTCACCTGTTAAGAAAAAACATGAATATTTACAAATATAGTGTGATACATCTGCAAGAAAATGCTGCCAACTGACCGATCACTTTTGCAGGGTGATTCAGTTCATTCACTTGTGTTATGGAACAACCTGATTAACTGCCTGCTAAAAGTTTTTTGGTGTCACAGTCAGCTCTCATGGTATCATAACACCAATTTTGACTTGGAGTTTTTATTTATTTATTTATTTTTTGCTGTTGTTTGGCTGTAAACCATATGTTAATATAGTAGAAATGCTGAGTTTTTGAAAGATTCCTCGTGAAATTTTATGCTGTACAGTAGGCCATAACAGGATTGTGTTTTGCGCAGTACATTCGGGATGACTTGCGTGTATAACATACCATGCACTCCATATCTATCTAAGCAGTGACCTTGCTTAAAAAAAAAAGAGATTCAGTCCCTGAGTGGTTTATACAATATTGATGTTGATACCAGCAGTTTACTGCTGAGGAATAAACACAAGTTTGACCTCAATTTTTTCTCTGAAATCAAAATGGCTCCTGTAAGTGTATTGCTTCATTCTGTAAGCATTTTGATTGTGATACTGTTGCAAAAGAAGGCTATGATTTGACATGGTTCACACAATCTGAATGATGATACCCACAAAATCAAACCTTCGTGTCAGCTCTAACCTCATATGCATCGTGTTGAAATTAATTGTGCTGGAATGCAGAGCCAAAAGTATCAAACAATTTTTTAAAGATCAATGGCTCGCCATGCGAATATGTACAGCCCGAGCTGAAATAACATTATTTTGAAAAAGGACATATTGCGGTATCTGCAGTGGACTGTGAAAAACGGTGTCGTCTGTCCCCACAGCACACGCACCGGCCCCAGTTTGCCGGGACGGGGGCGGGAGGGCAGACCTCTCGGGGCCCATTTGGAGACTCCCTGCTGGAGCTGGACAGCACTGTGGGAAACATCGTTCAGGCCCTGGAGGACCACGGCGTCCTCAACAACACCTTGGTCTTCTTTACCTCGGACAACGGGTAGGCACTGCCTGTAAGCCAAGCGCCCTTACAATGCAGAGTTTGGCTTTGCTCAGTGTGTGACTAGGCAGGCTGTGTTTGTGGCTAAATTTTTAAATGGAATTAGGGATTTTGATGTGTCTCTACAGACCTTACCTTTGCATCAAAGTCTATTTGATACTCTTTGAGATTGAGGGATGTGGCAAGAAAAAAAAATCAAGAGTAAATTGCATCTTTTGCTGCCCACTTCAAAGCCTTGGTTTCAAGGGATAAACTGAAGGCCCCAGCCTATATGGATGAAGGTAAATGTTTAATAACTTTGGAAAATGTACTTTTTAGTTCACCTGGAGGAAGTCCAGCGAGCTTATCGATGACTTGTGGTACCTCTAATTATGAGTTTATGGTTTGTGGAGCCAGCTCACGTGAAGAAAGTGTGACTAATGTTGAACTTGCTTAGTGTTGCACCCACTCAGGCCTTAGGGCAGAAACATGGTCCACATAAATACATGAATGCAGACAGGTCAAGCTACACAAGCTGAATTTTGCGCATCACTGAATCCTGGAGCGCGTCCCCTGCAAATCCTGATGCAAAAGCAAGCTGAAGTCTAATGCTGCATTCTGTTCGAACTGGGAAGTTGGAACATCCAAGTTCCCAGTGAAAAATTTCGACTGGAATGCCCCCTGAAGTAGGGAGAACCTCGCTGACCCCAACCTCAAAATCCAAGATGGCTGCTCCTTGTAGCTACGGAGTCAAAGCTGTAATAACATACTGTTTAGTGGCACTTCTGTCTTTTTTGAATCTCATTAAATCAGTCATATGCACAATAATGTCCAAGTTCTATCTGCAGACATGTTGTTATGGTGTTTTTATGCCAAAAATGCTGTGTAATACGTTGTCCTCAAGTGGCACTGTTGACAGAGCCTAACCTGGCCTGAGCCTGTTCCCCCACCCCAGCTGGATTTACGACTTGTTTTACTGGAAGGCAGTCAACTCGGATATGACGTCTTTCCCACCTCCAACTTTGGAGGTGAGTGGAACACACCATAAGCATTGCAGCTGGCGGGCGCTACAGCGTGGAACAACAAGAGAGATTTGACCTGTAATGTTTGGGTTTACTGCTTACAGCAGTGGTCATGGAAACATTCTGACTGGCACAATACTGCCACCCTGAGGACTGACTTTTGTTACCGTCACCGGTACGTGAGTGCGCATGTCGAGTATTTTCACCGGGGATGCGAGTTTATCCCAGCTGGGCCAGGCATTGTGTCATTTGCGTTCACGTGCTTGCGTGAGCCCTATTTCTGCCCCAAACGGAGTAGATGCCCATTTGGGGAAACCCTGGCGATGCCTCTTTTCCTTTATAACCCAAAGTGATTTAATGGATTTGAATCTCTTAAATGATGGCAGACCTCAACCGATGTCCGGAATAGACAGGAGTGGAAAGTAAGCAAACGTAAGGAGCCCTGTGTCCTAACTCCGCCCCCTCCTGATCTCTCCCAGGCCCTCTCTGCTGCGGAGGTCCCGTGGGGGTAACGCTGGCCTCCTGAAATGTGGGAAGGGCACCACTTACGAGGGTGGCATGCGGGTGCCAGCCATCGCCTACTGGCCCGGCAGAATCACGCCAGGTATGAATAACTTTCTTCAGCTCTTATATGCATGCAACCACAATTCAACACATGTACGATAAAGGAACATGGCAGAAGGGACCTCTGAGCAGTCTTGCTGCTATCCTGCTTCCTCTTAAATGTTCCTTGCAGTCTTTCTCCCAATGGCATGACCACAGATTCTGTGACTAAGATGTTACCATGGTTTATCTTTCAGGTTTCACTTTGTAATATTACAGGAGAAGACTTTTGGCTTCATGATATTCAACCCTTAGTTGATCTCTCCAAACATGAAAAACACCTAAATAAGGAAAACGATCAAACTCCTTAAATTCTGGGATTGCAGTGGCAGCTGTAACTAAGAGCAGCTGTGTACGCTGTAATCACCAAGACCGGCATTGAGAACCCCTGCTTGAAAGCACTTTTCTGAATAATGAGTAAACACAGATGAAACTAATGGGGCCGACCCCAGGTAATTGATTAATTGGCCCCCAGTTGGCCCATTAGATGATTGATAGTAGGATGCCGCACAGCTGTTAGCATTTTCTGGTCGATACTTATACTGTAGCTAATTATGTTCTCATGTGGAGAGATTTTGCATGTTACTTAAGTTGTTACAAAGGTGTGTGTGTGTTTTTTTTCGAAAGGGAAAATAACAAGGCTGAGCCAGTTTAATGGATAGCAAATGAGCTTAATTCTGGGCTAAATTCAATGTAAAATGAAAATTTGCCATTTGAAACTCATTTGCAGTCCAGAATTAAACTGAATTTGCTTCCGCAAAAGCAGCCTTTAGGGGGGTGAATCGAAGATCGAAAATTAGAAACCTCTTTCCTCCTGCCATCTCCCTCGACAGTACTTCCATACTGGCGAGCAACAGGAAGGCGGCTACATCTTTTTTTAGTATGGGGCTGTACCCGGACAGAGTGAATTGAATTCTAACTGTCATTTCATCCTGCAGGAGTTACACACGCGCTCGCCAGCACACTGGACCTGATGCCAACCATCGCCAAGCTGGCTGGGGCAACATTACCCACAGTGCAGCTGGATGGTTTTGACATGGGCGACATCTTATTCAGACATGGACCGGTAAGCATTTACACTGCGGTGACCGTCGCTGATAAACTAGCGAAAACAGAGACGGCAAATAGTGTCTAATGTTATAGTAAAATGTGCATAGTTTCAGAGAAGGTGCTATGATGCTGCAGCCCGTACAGGTGCGATCACGTATGTGCCAAGTCGGAGCGTGAAAAACTTGTGCAGCATTCATTCTCGTGAAGAGGGCAAAAAAAAAAAAAAAAGCTTCCAGGGCCAAAGAAATCTCACCTGTTTTTCATTGTCTGGAGTACAACTGTACTGAACTTCGACTTGCAAATCTGCCAGACCAATATGTTACAAGAGCACCCCCAAACCAGAGTATTTCAACATGGAGGAGGTGCTAATATTGGTCGTCTCTCCAACATACTGTCCAGTTTCGCCGCAGCAAGCCTCAAAACATCAAATTTATTTTCATACCTGACCGCACCTTAAGAGCAGCAGTCACATGCCTATTGTGAGCCGTGTCTTTGTTGCTTTGAGTTCGGTGCTATCTACCAACTATTCTCTCCCTCATCCAGCATTCAGCCTCTTTCTATCAGTCAGCATTGTCGTCTCTGATAAAAAAAGAAAAAACTGAAGAGCCTTACAAACATTTTTTACAAGGTTGCGTGTTTTTTCAAGGTCAGACTGTAAGGCTTAGTATTTGAAGATGATAGATATGTTGATGGCTGTACAAAGATTACAGTACAATACATTACAATCATGTGGCTCATTCTCTTACAGAGAACAACAAGCAGTTACTAGCACTTGTCAATATAAAAATGTCACATCGCCAAGAAGGCAGAGGCCCACTGCAATACCCTCAAAACTATCCTAACAAATGGCAATTGATAATGACCCAGGGCATTGAAGGACAAATAAAACATGAAACATTATGCGAAAGGAAATCTGTAGTCAGTCTCCTTCAGAAGAAGGGCAGGGGTCTGCAGCTCTGACTGCAGTGAGATGATTTCACCACTAGGGGTCAGGAAAGATTTGAGACATAAACGAACACCGCAGACACACAGGGGCGGAGCTGAGTGGTAATTATATTACTGGGCTTTACAGGCACAGACATACTCTGATGATTTTCATTGCTTCTGTAATGGTAGATTATGACTAGTTTCCCGCTGACGGGAAATTTTAAAAATACAGTTGTATGAATTACATTGGCTGTGTTTAGGGCTGCCATTTTGTTTGTAACTGGCCCTGAAGGACATTGCCATGCTCCTTGCTGATCAGTGTCTCTGTAGGAATCTGAGGAAGCTTTGGTCTATGCACACTGTGTAAATTCCTGGTATCACTGCCGTATTCCACCGCTGCTCTTCTGATCCAGGTCTGCCTCTGGTCTGCATCCATGCCTCACTACGTCCTGGGGCTACAAATGCTACTGCTTGTAGTTCTTGCCAGAGTATTTTATTAGGCTTTATTCCTACCTTTGTTATTCACAGTGATGCAAAAAAAGTACAGTATTTGCCTGTTTCCCAACTTCTTCTTTTTTGCACATTTGTCAAATTTAAACGTTTCAGATAATCGTACTAATTTTGATATGAAACAAAGATAAGGCCGAGTAACTAAACAATGATTTCATTTATTGAAGGAAAGAAGCTACCCTGTGCTACCTGACCCTTTGTGAAAAAGTAATTGCTTCATTAGTTACTGAATCAAAGAATCAAACAATTTCATTGTTGATAATGGGGTTCAGTGTCATCGGACACATCCAGGCTTGATTACTGCAAGCCCTGTTGAATCTAAACATCACTTAAATAGAACCTGCCCGGCCATGTGATCTAGGCAAAAGACCACATGATATCACAATCAAAAAAATGTGTGAATAGATCAGAAACAAAATCGTTGACATCTGTCAGTCTGGAAAGGGTTACAAAGCCATTTCTGAGGCTCTTGGAAGCTGCAAGGAGAGCTGGGAGAGCTGCAAGGCAAAAGCCACTGCTGACCAACAAGAATACAAATGCTCATCTCACATTTGCCAAAAAACATCTCGATGACCCCCAAGACATTTGGGATGATAATCTGCGGACAGAGGGTTTACATCATTTACGCCATTGCATCTGTCATAAAGCTAACACAGCATCCCATCAGAGCATCATACCAGGAGTCAAACATGATGATGGTAGTGTGATGGTCTGGGGCTGCTTTGCTGCTTCAGGACTGGTTGACTTGACATAATTGAAGGAACCTGAATTCTGCTCTTTACCAAAAGGTCCTGAAGGAGAGTGTCCGGTCATCAGCTGGTGACCTGAAGCTCTAGCACAGTTGGGTTAGACGAGGACAATAATCTGAGGCACGCAGGCAAGTCCACCTCTGAATGGCTTCAAAGAAACAAAATGAAGATTTTGGAGAGGCTTAGTCTAGTCAATGTCCTGACTTGAATCCAATTTAGATACGTGGCATGACCTTAAACAGGCAGTAAATGCTCAAAAATCCTCAAAAGTGTCTGAATTAAAACCATTCTGCAAAGCTGATCGGGCCAAAAGTCCACTGCAGATGTAAAAAACTCATTGCCAAGTTATCGCAAATGTTTGATTGCAGTTGTTACCAGCAAGGATGGTACATCTAGTTATTACATTCAAGGGGCGATTTTTTTCACATGGGTGATATAGGGGAATAACTCTACCTTGAATATTTAAATGGTTATTTAAAAGATATATTTTCTGTTAACTCACTTTGTCTTCATCCTGCATTAAAATTAGTTGGGTGGTCTGAAACAGTTAACTACAGTTTGACAAATAAGCAAAAATAGAAGAAATTAGGAAGGGTGCAGATACTTTTCACAGGGCTGTAGCTGGCCAATGGAAAATGGGCTCCTGCACTACAGCCAGGTTCCTCCTGAGATTCCTTCCCACCGAGGAGTTTTTTTTTTTCCTCACCACTGTTTGAGGATAGTCTTTTAACCTCATATGCCATTTTAGGGATTTGGCCCGGCACTTTTTTTTTTACTTTGTTAAGCATCCTTCTGTGAAAAGGGCTGTTTGACCAAAAATGATTTGAGTTATTTTTTTATTATTACCTCCGCCAAGGAGGTTTTGTTTTTGCTTCCGTTTATTTATTTGTTTGTCTGTCTGTTATCAGGATATCTCAAAAACGGTTGCATAGATTTTAACCAAACTTTGCAGGATGTTAAAGTAGCACAAGAGGAACAAGTGCTTAAATTTTGGCATATCTAGGCAAAAGCACAGCTGAGATATAGGCCAAAGTTCAAATCCAGCTAAGCTGGCGGTATGGGCTCTCGCGAGTCCAGCACTAGTTGCTACTAGACTTTGTACCTGTAGGTCTACTGTGAATGGACTCCGCTCTAAAATAAACACAGATTGATTGTGTTCCTCTGGCCAACTGCGGCCAGCTTTCTCCATGATTACAACTTCTCAAATTTGTTACTTTGCCGTTCTTTTCAGAGCAAGAGGGAAGCCATGTTCTACTACCCAATGTTCCCAAGTGAGAAAAATGGGGTGTTTGCTGTCCGGCTTGGGAGATACAAAGCTCATTACTACACGCAAGGTTAGCTGTACCTCTAAGCAAGAACAGATTCAAGAATAGTAGATAATGGGACTGTGGTGCTGTTAAATTATGAGCTAAAGTGATAACAGTAAATATGTTATTGTGGTTTTGGAAGTTAGCAGCTGTGTAAGCAATCTAAGCAGCGCTTTGGTATCTTTAGAAAGGGCCCATTGCTTTTTAGAGATATGTAGAGTCAGCAGTGGCATGCTTATTGAGGAGCATTAATGGACACGAGTCGATAATATTTTGCTAGAGTTCCTATTTATGATGGAGTCAGCTTACCTCATTTCCTGTTCGTGAAGTCCATCCACCCATCCCATTACATTACATTTATTTAGCAAACATTTTAATGACACAGTAATTGCAAATTATAAGTAATTGAAACAAATGCTGATGGGTCGTATGGGGAACAATTCACATGATTATCTATAGCCCCAAACATGAAGTTCACATCATGGTAAACGAAATCTTTATCGCTAAGCATGACACTTAATGGAATGGTAAGCACAGAGAGAGTGCATACCTCCACCAGCGTATTTGGAACTTTACTGTTCACTTCTAGATTTTAAGATGCATGGCATTTATTCCAATCTTGTGATCCCAAAATGGTGAAGAATCCTTTAAAAATTCCTTGATAATGATGGTGGTCTGGATCACCACCAAAATCTTCTCCATTGCTCCTAGGGCTATTGCCCACACTTTCACAAAATATCATTGAAATAGTTTTAGAAATTTGAGAGTTGTTGTCTGACAACCTAACGGACATCAAACAGACATGGGTGAATATATAGCCTCTGCCAACAAATCTACGTATGCTTACCATAGATGTTGACACAATTGCATGAAAGGACTTGATGATCAGGATGGAAGTGGTACATGACTGATGGTAGATTTAGGGTATTCTTACAGAGGAGTTGTCCTGTGAGATAGTCATACTTCAGTCTTCAGAGGTATGACTTTAGTCTGTAGGTGGTGTGGCAACGAGTGACTGCTTACCTCATTTTCTGTTTGTGAATTATGGCCACCACATTCATTTCTGGTGCAATTTCAGGCTCAAGTCTGAGTGACACCACCCCAGACCAGGACTGCCATGAGACTGCCACCCTCAAGCAGCATGACCCTCCGTTGCTCTTTGACCTTTGGTCGGACCCCTCAGAGAACTACAATTTGGCCGTGCCCGAACACCCAGAGGTGAAAGCAGTGTTGCAGCAGATCCAGGATGTGAAGGCAGAGTTTGAGCGGGGCATGGTGTTCGGAGAGGCTCAGGTGGGAAAAGGGACTGACCCAAGCCTGGAGCCGTGCTGCACGCCGCAGTGCAGCCCCAAACCCTCCTGCTGCTCCTGCGGCTAGAATAATGCAGGAAAGGTATGGATACCACTCCAATTTTCACCCACAGTCCAAACACTTGCACGCTAGGCTAATCGGAGACTGTCGGAATAGCCCCAACATTATCCTTGAAGAGTTTTGGAGCATCGGATGGGAGCTAAAGACTGTGGACACTCTTAATCGGGGAAAAAACTGACACTCTATTCTACACTGTCTGCACTTGATATTTACAGTAAGAGGGGACTGGCAAGCAGTATGTGGTTATCTGATAATGTGGCTGGTGGAGCGAACAAACTTTGAAACCACAGAGTAAGTTTGTCAACATTTGCTAATATCGCTCTTCAGTTTCTCAATGTTGCTCCTAATGTGGAGATATCCTGTGAATGCTTGAGTGCCATATCACGAAGCTGAAGGGAATCCTGTTTGCCAGTGTTGGAGGACTGGTAATCCCAAGGTTGTCCCAGCTAAACTAGGATTGCCAAATCAGATGTAACTTCAGAATGAGAGCAGATTTTTTTTTATCTGTGGAATGAAACCTAAACTGTAATGAGCTGCTAGTCTTCAGACTTGCGATCAAGTTTGTTGAATGGCACAGTAAAATTTAAATACTTCAACTGTGGATGGAACAAAAACCAGCATATGTACAGCCCCCAGGACTGACTTTGAGGAACACAAAAATTGTGGAAATGCCTGTATCATTCCTGGCATTTAAGTCTGGAAGTAAACCACTTTCTCATCCAGTGTACTCAATCTACGTGAGAAAGAGTAAGCAAGTAAGCAGTTTCTGATATGCCCTCACGTTCCGAGATAGAAATACTATTTTGGTGGGTATGGCTGGGTATCTGGCCTTATTTTACCCTGAAATGCAGTTCTTCTGTAAAAGTCAATGCACAAATACATAAAACTGAACTTCAATAAATATCACAGGATAGGAGACCAGCAATTTGAGGAACAGAGGGCTATGCTCTCCGTGGTTGAATATATAAAGATATGGTGCTTAAGGGCATCCATTTTATTGCAGTATTTGAAGATTTGTGCCATCTTGGTACATTTTCAAGGTGAATTGATACATTAAAGCCGAATAGAAATTCACAATTTAAGTGTCAGCAGAAGTCCTCAGTTGGCAGGGTCTGTAGATGAAGGATTTGAGAAAATGTACAAGGACACAGGAACCATGACGGGCATCAAGCATATATTTTATTCATACTGTAAGACCAAATCCATGACAAGGCAGTGTGAATAAAGTTGCCTCTTTTTCTTTTTTTTTTTTTTTTTTTTTAAATAAGTCTTTATGTTGAAGATACAAGATAGATAGTTCATCACATACTGAAGTGTTTTGTCCTCTGTTATACAGTGAAGAAACTGAGTTTTGAGGAGTTTATGTCATTGTGGATTATACAGATTGAGGAATCGGTTAGAGCTGGTGTGCCTAACAGGAGAGGAGGAGGTTGAGAAGTAGCCATTTTAAGACCTTTGTGCTTACTGGGACACAAAGCTAAAGGGGTTAGCGGCTGTACATGGAGCAGTCTCAAGTTCTACACGGCTCTAACACGGGGATCTACTGCAGAGGAGCTGGCAATGTAGCCTTGGGAATATAACGGTAAAATTGCTCGCCCAACTAAGGTAATGTTGCCCAGAAGAAAGACGTTTGCAGTTAGCACAAGATATTCAGAAATGGTGCTCACACAGTTTCATGAATCACTGAGTGAAGACGAGACAGACACAAGACGACATTTTTCAGCATGAAAACAAAATCGGCTAAAAATAGAAAAGAAATTTCTCCTTTACAGTACACTTTTTACAGTCTTCCCTTTGTAGCAAGTGGATCATCTATCGAATTTTTTTTTTCTCGCCAGTATTTCACGTTTGATTTTATAACACACAATTATGAACCACACAGTGCAAATATTGATATTCTACTTGATTTACATGAATCTATCCCTCTAAACATTTAGCACTCAGCTTGAAAACACACCTCTCTCCCACTATTAGTCCTGCCGCAAACACACTCTCCATTCATGATGACTGGATATCATTGACATTACACTTAAACATCATGCAGATACCCAACAAATGATATGCATTTCACCTAAATTTTACTGGCCATGGTTAAATTAAAAGTGGTTTTATGTTGTCTGACCTTCTAAATCAATAAAAAAAACTTGAAGAAATTAAATTCCAGCACATTCTTGGTTTTCTTACCTTTGAACCTGAATAGAAATAAAATTCGGAGACCTGCTACGATTTTTCAAAGGATTCCTATCATTTTGTCCCATACCATTTATTCTCTAATGAAGGATTGAAGAAAAATTAAAAAAAAAAAAAAAACGGAAAAAATTCACAGTTTCTAACTCCAATGGAGGAATGCCCACCATTTACTATCCTGGCATTTCTCTGAGACCAGCTAATACAGATTCAGTCCTCCAATAGTGTGTTTCCTTGCTTGGACAATGCTCCAAGACTGAGGTACTCAACACAGTCCAAATATGGGTGACAGAAAGCAGTCAGGGGGCTGTAAGATCACATGAGGTTAAAGTCTTATTTGAAACCTCAATCACAAAAGACTGAGACAAAGGTAATGAGTCGGCTTAATTGCGCAACACAAATAACTCAAGTGCATAAATATGGCAACCTTGTCCTCCTTTCTGTGGATGTCATAATATTCATTACATTTTTATGGAAAATACAGTCTCCAGGAGCTGCAGGCTTCATCGTGTCTAGTACCTGCCTGTTTGTCTCCTGGATATGGGACACTTCGCTTGACCAAACTGAAGCGCAGAGCGTGCAGGAAGAGTATGACGATAAACTGTGCGAATTTGGTGCAGGAAACATGCAGTTCTCACCAGGGATTGCGCTCTTATCTTGTACATGACAGCCATTTACGCATCAGTGGCCCTTCCGCCTCCGATTTACGAGGACTACATAAGGGAGGGGGTAACAGACCGGTGGAGACGTTGCTGCGGGTACTGTCCCGTAATCGCATTGCCATTATCACAGATAGCTGTCACACTGGGACATGTTTGACCCACTGACGAGTGTCGCAATTGGTGACGAGAACAAGCCACGTGCCCGCAGAAAAAATTCTCTGATTCAGCTTTGGTTGTACGAATCGAAGCCGCTGATGCCCGGGCAAAAGGATACGAAAGGAAACAGAAGATTTTCATGTCTTTAAATCACTCAGTATTGCTCCACACCCAGCGAATGGATCCGCTTATATGTTAAAACAGTGAAAATTTGTAAGTTGTCAAAATTACATTAAGGCCTGACATGATAAAAGAGCATTACATTCAACATTGTGATATAACATGATAAGTGGTCTCTCTCTGACCTCTACAAAAGAGTGACCCAGCAGCGACACTGTTCAACAGTCAACGATGTTATGGCTTACACTGTGCTGGAAGTTGCTCTAGAAATTGCTTTATGTTCACTGAAAGATAAATAATGTTTAAAGAAAATTAAACATTTGTGTTCCACAGTGCGATAGCGGAGTCGCATCACAGCTTCTGTCATGACCCCCACGTAATTAAAAGGGGAATATATAAGCCCAGTCGAGTGACGTCAATATAGTTTTGTGTGACACTTCTTTACACAGTAAAAGGCCTGGTCATATATGTATATTACCTTTCGAAAACAGTGTCGTATTTCACAATGAAACAGGATATGACGCAATCGATAAGAGGGCGGGCGTCAATTAAAAGCTCCGGTTTTGCTTGCTAGCTAGAATTTCTATTGGCTGACCTTAGCTGGACAGCATGAATTCATAGGTCAAATTTCAGTACTAATCAACTTTTTTTTGATGCTTACATGCAACATCATTTCACCACCAGAAATGGCACGTATTTTCTCCTTTTGCATAGATTTGAACAGGACCAAATGACAGATGGAGCAAAATTCTGCTTTTTAATATGGTATTGTGGCAAGGCCTTAACAGTTTACAGAAGCTGAGCGGTATCCCATCATCCCGCTGGCCACAGAATGACCTCATGACCCTTAGGCCTCACTCCAAATAGTTGGGCTCATTCAAATCGGTCAATATTCAATCATTTCTATCCCTTCTCACACCTGACCCAGAAATCAATCAAACACACCATAAAAAGGAGATTCAGTCCATTGAGATCACTAAAAATGTGTTTGGACAAAAAATAAGAGGTTTCTCCAGGGTAACCTTAGCAAAGAATGTAGAGACCATCCTTTGAGGAAGTATTTTATTCTAGAACACTAGATGTATAAATAGCCTGTCTGTAAATCTACCTCTTGCACCGGTCACACCTGCTTTACATAGAAATGACAGTTAAAGAAGCTTGGATTTCCCATTTCAGTAGCTCACATTTCAATCGATGCCGGTTTTCGTTGTCTTTTACGTTACTTCTTTTTCCCCGCAATAAGCGAGGCTAAGAGCAAGAAAGGGCCGACAGAAATGGAAGGACGACTCTGAAATATATGCCACTGGAAAAAGCTCAGTATTCTAAAAAATTTCTTCTCAGCATTTGACTAAGCATGTCTGGGCATGTTGCAACAAATCACAATAATGGCTTAGTTATAAACCAGTCCATCTGCTCCTCCTAGTAGGCTAAGGAGTACCAGGCAAGATCAACAGAGCGCAGAATTTGAATCCAGAACCAATACCATTTGACCCCAGGTCTGAGCAGCATTAACAGACGGGAGTGGTTGCACGGAAACTGCTCTCCATGTTGCTACTCTACGTGGATATTAGCTAACTATAATATTCTTCCTAGAATGACTGCAGTGTGTACATCTCTGCCTTGAGTTTTGCCCCTCTCTTGGACCGCAATATGCCCTCAATCAGAGGTACAGATTACAGCAGATAAGACCAACCCTGTCTGTTCACCGAATCTGGCAATGATAAAGGTGTTTGCTACTTCTACAGTAATGAGCGGCCCCTATTTATACTTTGTCTATACAGAAAGTATATATTTACATAAGTGTCGTACATAACCTCTCCCCAACCACAAAGGAATAGTGCACCTACCCAAATCCTAATATAACAGCATATTTACACTATATTTACTGAGAAAGTTTAGCATTACATGTTCTAGCTTCCATTCAGGTATATTTTTTTTCTAGCCAAGACCGCTATATGCACACACAATAAACCTCACTGGAATTTCAACATCAGTATAAATCCAATTAGATCTTTCTTTATACATTCTTATGTACAGGCCCTTGAATTTTGCCAAAGCAATGTTTGTCTGCTTAAAATACAAAAAATATATATACTCCCAGCCTATAATCCGTATGTATATAACAGATAGTTTTGTTTACTAGGGTCTTTTTGTTTGGTTTTTTGGTTTTATTTTGACCTGCGATGTTTCTGTGCTACACTCTTGAAAGCCATGCATGAATTTTGAAGTACGCAGCAGTTTACTTTATTTTGAGATGACTGGTTTCCTTCCAGAATCAGCTGCTCAGTTTTGTCGTGTTTCACAATGTGTAGTACAAAAAAGAAAAAGTAGAGAAAATGGCCATTCGGAAGAGATTCTGAAGGAGTGAAGAATCAAAATCTGAAAAAAGAAAATATATCAGTTCAGATTTTGGCTACCGAGCGCCCCCTAGTGGAGCCTTTGAGAAGACGCACAGCTTCAGTAGAGGTCGTCTTTTGGGACCTCCTTCCTCCTACTCCAGGTAAATGTCTTCTGTCGGGCAGGCGTACTCCAGGTGCTCCTGGTAATACTCCTGAAACGCTCGTCTGTAAGATGAGGAAAAAACAAAAAGGCGGAAATTAAGCGACCGTGATTTTGTGAGGAAAAATCAGTCAACAGGTGCTGTTAAAGGTGTAGTATGTTCTTTTTGTTGAGTATTTTCTGCTGTAAGCAGGAGGGTAAGGGGGTTTATACCAAACAATCACTCTGGGATTTAACGTTTCATTCACAAAACCTCGCAAATTAATCTACCGAAGACCAACAAATGGTACAACGAGGGATTAAAGGCCATCCTACAAGCCTTCTGATCCAGGCAAGATAACCTATTACACAAGATGCACAGAGCAGAGACTGCGCGTACAGATCCTGAGAGCTAAGCTGATTATCTGTGGCCTGAGGGGTTTAAAGGGCAGAGTGCTTCTTATAAAGGCCCAACTCCACTGGTGCGGGCTTGTGGAGCTCCACTCTTCTTCTTTGACATTTTGTTCTGTAATTCATTGATAGGCCCTTCAAATCAACGATAGAACATAACAGTTTACTGTAACGTTCAGAGAACAAAACATTGAAAATGACCCATTTCCAAAACAGAGCAGATAAAGCACATTTCAAATCAGAATAAGCAGATAAGACAGTGTTGCAGCAGCGGTATGTATTATGCTGTGTCCAAGTTCGCATTAGCATTTATGATGTTTTTTAAGTGTTTAGCCTGTTTGCTCTGAAAGAGAGGACTTAAAGAATGTTCACGTCATCTCACTGAGGACAAAGATAAATTTGTCCGTCATCGGTCCACGTGGCAGGTTTGGCTGGAGGAAATGCAAACCGCGTCGAGTGCTTGTAAAGAAAATGCAGCAGAGATTGTCCAAAGCAATAATGGCCTAATTATTTCTGTCAGCAGTACGCATTTCAGTGTACTCCCTGAAAGGCATATCTAGGAGGAATCAAATACAAATAAATGAATAGGGCTTATGGTGTACAACAGCAGTCAAAATTTAAGGGAAAACACCCTCATGTTAAATTCCATTCTTAGGTTTTTGTTCAGATGGAATTAAAATTATCAAAGGACCTTCCAGTTTGAAGAAAAACAGGAAATAATTTGCTCTGTGATTATCACCAAGGTCATCTGTAAAAAAAACATGGATACGGTCAATGTGCCCTGAACTAAGATCACTGAGGACGTCTGGAACAGACAAACTTACCTGACATACCCCGGTAAAACTAAACCTGTCCAAATAGGGCTTGAGTGTCATAAAATATAAAATTATTAATGAACAACTAATCAGCAGTCTGGACTTCGCGTAGCACTGACAATGAGATTCATAATATCTCTGCCAACATATGAGACCGAATCATCCTCACTGCAGGTGTAAAGGAAATTTTGGCACCGTAAATAATTTGAACCCGATTTGCTGTCCGTAGCTTAATGGCGGTTGCGGCAGAGGTCGACATGCATTTAACCCCATAAATCTGTGGATCCCTATATTGGTAGATCAAATGCTGTATTCAAACCTTTGGAACTTCCGGTCTATTTTAAATTCGCATGGAGATCCAAAAATTTCCAATGATCCATGATATGTCCCACTGATTTTTCAGGGAAATGTGTATAAAGTGATGCACAGGATCTAGATATGCTCCGTTTGATGTAATGCTGCGGCCATAAAAAACATGTCATTCTGGGTTTGAATTTTTCCTCAATATAAGTGTGATGTAGCTTCAGTGAAGCGCTGCAACTAATAGATACAGAATATGCGTGTGACACTGTCCTAGAAAAGGAAAAAAAATTCTTTAAAACTTTGAACCAACTTAAGGGAAAACTTAAGGGAAAGGTTAGAGTTTAAGGGATTCATTCTGTACTTCCTCGAAAAGTTAAGGAAACGAGGAAGAGAATCAACACTCACCCCACGCACTCTGCCACACGACGCATTGACTCCTGAGACACGAACACGTGACAGGCGAAGCGGTTCAACATCGGGTGCTTCGTGATGAACCCAAAGTAGCTGGAATATAACAAAGACACAACAGACAACATCATGACTCCAGTGGGTGAATGATTTTGAGACAGGATGTTTAGAAACAGCATCATAGGACAGAGCTGATCGACAGTTTGCAGTATTTTTTACATGGTAACATCTTTACGTCTGTATAAAACAAACATCGACTTTAAATTTGAACATGTTCATTCCCGTGTTCATTCGATTTCATTTATAAATATTAGGACATCAAAACACTTAACAACTTTCAAACTATTTTGCCAGTGGCTAAATCGGCTGAAAATATCTTTGTCACTTCCTGAATGTTTTCATTCAGTGTTTCCCTCCAATCCGCCCGCTCGTGTCAGTATCCAGCCCCATCCTCTTTAGTTCCTTAATTATCATCTGCTTTCTTCCCCGGCCCTCTGTGTGTGTTTGCCTGCGTGCACACTTCCCCTCCTCATTGCTGATTGATGTGGTGTGCGTTTAAGTTCTTGCATCTGCATTTTCCCTTCGCTGGATTCTGTTGTCTTATTATTGCACTTCTAGTCAGTTCAAGTTACAAGCCTTGCTCCGTCCCATCTTTAGGAAATAGGAATTGACCTCAGCATCAAATGACTTTTTATTTGGGACATTCTCTCCCTGTCTTCAAGTGATTCCCAGCATGGCAAATCCTCCCTGTTTCCATAAGCTACAGTGTTCATTGACTTTGCACAGTCCAGCGTGCCCCACTGTCTTGTATTGCCTACCCGGATTTGACCTCGAACTGACCACTGACCACTACTTGCCTGACTGCCCTCATCCTGTTCGCCCATTGCCAGACCTGGACCATTCATGACCTGGTCTAAGCCAGAGCCATTTTGAGTCTGTCTGTTACTGTTTGAGCCATCTGTGGGGAAATCTCTTTTAGTAAAAGCACCATAAGGCCTCTTGGGATCTGTGCTTGGCTCCTTCTCTGAAATTCATAACATATCTTTATAATTGAGGATCCCTGTGTCAAAAGTCACTAGATGTCCATTTTGAGGAAATCGCGGCAGCGGACTTGGGTGACCATGAAAGACATTTCCCCATCCTTGCCTCACTGTGAGAAAATGCAACATTGTACTTTTAGGTACTTTTAGCACTTGGCTCCTCAAATTCTAGCAGAAAGATTGTTCAATGAACACAACACAATAGCTGAAATCCTCTAAGATAACTCATGTTATATTTTGTAATGAGATTGGACTAATGACAAAAATAGCAAACAACATTGTATTTCCTAAGAAAGAGTTCAGAAATCTGCTCCTTTTTTCAAATTTTCCTTGTGTAATTATGGCACAATATGTAAGGACAGAATAGAAGTTACCAGTTGTTCTTGGGGTGGCAGCCGCAGAATGAGATGTTCTTCATCTGGAAGAAATGGCTGCACCTGTCAAACTGAGGAGAGAGGGCCACAGTGAGCATGTGCTGATTATGATGTCACAGCAAGGTGCTGGAGATGCAGAGGTTGCCAGTTCGAGTTCCAGGTAAAGCACTGTGGCGTGGGGGTGTCTAATCTCATTCAAAAAGGAAGGGCGTGGGTGCAGATGTTTGTGATATCCCTGCACGACAAACAGTGATTCAACTGATTATTTAACCAACATCTTCAGTCACGAGTTTGATACGTGTGTTTAACTATATGAGAAAAAAGCTAGTGGTTACACTGGCCCTTTCAGGATAAGATTGGACACCCCTGCCGTAGAGCAAGGTTATTCCGTTTACTTCAGTCCAATATCCATCTGCAGAAATGTACAATACTGCATGAAAAAATCCACCCATAGTGATGTAACTGCGTAGCGGAAATGCTAATGCTCTTTGCTGGTTTGTATACAGATGGAGGCATAACCTCATTATCTCTAACTGCTGTCAGTCTCAGCTGCGGGTCAGAGAACCAGAAGGATGAAAGCTGAAAGCACTAGACTTTGAGCATATATATACACAGTTGATGAATTTTGACTCGAATGAACCAGTACTTGTTTAAATTGAGTGCAATTTAGGCTCTGTAAATGTTTGTGTGACATTGGGTAACCTTGGAATTATACTTGGAGAGAGACGGCGCGGTTGACTGCTTTGACTGTAAATTGTCAGAGCAGTGAGCAGCACAAAAACAGGTGTCAAAGATGTATGGATGATTTTAAGGCAAAAAAAACAAATGTTTCCCCCAGCCCAATGCAGCCACCCCTCATTGATGTTCACAGACATTTAGGAAGAAACTAGAAAAATTTAACCTCAAAATAGCAAAAGGCACATCTGCATGACCTGATGCAAATGTGTGCAAATTTTCATGCAAATATATCAAACGGTTTCTGAGTTATGATCAGGAAACGGTGGGAACGCCAACGCGGACACACACGGGAAACTGGACAAACACAATCTCAATCCCTTCGAGGGGGAGACATAAATACACTTGATACGTCTGAGTCAGTGTACAATGGACCAGGTACCTCTGAGTGAGGCTAAAACCCAGCAGCCTCTTCTGCCCCCCCACAGCCCTCGTCCCTCTCTGTTCTTACCTCATCCACAGATCCAAACTCGTCGTCCAGGCTCATGACCAACTTGACGCCCTGTAGGCTGATCTCCAGCTCACAGATCGCCGGGGGCCGCAAGTGCACCGTCTGTTTCCGGGCAATCGCAATCTAACAGGAATCACACAACGTCGACAGTTACAACACCGAGACGGTACCCGCGGAATTAAGAACAGTATTTGAATTTTGCTGATTCCCAGGAATACTCCTATAGATAATCTACAGTAAGCATGAAATACACAAATCTCCCACTGCAGGATGGCTGACATGCGGCCTGAAAACGAATAGCAGGATACACAGACAGACAGGAGGATGGACAGACGTATGAGAAAGGCACATCTACACAGTAAGATGTATCCATAGATAAAATTTCTTTGAGAATATTGTACAGTTTAGGAGTTATGGCCAAGAGAGGAAGTGTGTCGGATGGACGGACACGCATGAGGACAACACTCATTCCTATTCCCCGTCCACTTCATGGCTGGAGATAAAAATACAAAGGAAGATGCCCATTTTTTCAGGGAAAAACCAAAGCTGATCAGCGTGAGTAGGTGGGTGGGCAGCCCCAGAAGCCTAGCGGAGACTTGCACACTGCCTAAGAAATTTAACTTCCTTCCCACTGCTCCTCTCTCAACTAGTTTTTAGCGGCTAGCCGGCAGTTCACTTAAGATGCTAGTTTTAATACGAGTGCCTGCCAGGGCCCATTAGCGTGTATCGTTATCCTAGATTTTCCAGATAAAATTTGCAAACTACAAAACAAAGAATCAAGGGGGAAAAAAAGGAAAATGGAAACTGTTCCAATGCAGACAACGCAGAATAACCCTCCCAGCCATTTCAACTGTGAACATGAGGATTGGAACCACCAAGGAGCCATGTTGCGCCAGGAAAAACCTGATATACACTGCACAAGCCTCAGTCCATTAAGGAATTTCCACGCTAATGCATATCAGAAAATTAATGCAGCGAAGACGAAACATTCCCACTCTGTTGCAGCATTGTTTAAACATAAAAAGCCATTCCCAAAACATTTAGGAGAATCAAGGGCATAGGTTTGATTTGAGAGCTGGTAGAAACAAGGTAAATGCAAGCAGAAAAAAAAAAAAAATTTTTATTTGAGTGCAAATACTGCTTTTTCAGATTACAGAGATTATCCTGATGGGTGTTTCTTTAACTTATAATGATCCCAACAGCGGTGCCTCTGTAGTCCTCATACACAAATGCCATGTTCATATACAACCCAACTCGAAAAAACTTTAGTCGGTATGGAAAATGCACATTCAAAACAAAGCACTGACTTCTAAATTTACTTTCACTTGTATTTCATTGCAGACAATATGAAGACAAGATATTTAATGTTTCGTCCGGTCCATTTCATTTTATTTGTAAATATAAATTAATTCCTGCCATTCAGGCCTGCAGCCCATGCCAAAAATGTTGGGACGCTGGAAAATTAGCACTAGCAGTGCAATTCTGATTGGGCCACATCCCAAATCATTGACACTTTGGCAATTTTTTTCATTACCATTCTTCGACAAAAATGTCAGTACATGTCATCATCGTTGCTGTCTTCGTAGATCACATTTTATCTTGTTATATTCGTTGGCAAAATTAACACAGGGTAGAGCTTTAACCCGAAGGGGCATTAAGGGGTGATCTGGGGTTAAATGAAAAATGACACCAGGCAACAACTCAGAATTAATCTAAAGAGGTATATGTAATAACTGCCAAAAAAGATACAAGTTGGCATTTTTCTGTTTATGTGGTTGCCATGGTAACCGAGCAAGCTCATTAAATATGCAGAAATCTTCTGGCACCAATTCCTCTTTAACTCTATGATAGAATTCAGTTTTTCTTTCATCATTTAAAAGCCATTACTTATCCAAATGCAATGACTTAGCCATTCTTTGCCCAATTTATCAGTTTTGTGATTTTGGGGCATTTTACTCAAATTTTTAAATTATTTTGCACAGAATCTGACGAATCCTCAAAATATTCAAAGTATGTAACAGATAGGCAAAATTTCCCTATGTCATTGCATTTCTAATGAAGCAAAGTACCTGCAGCCCAAATTTAATTGATTTTCAGTGATAAATAAAAAAGTTATGGCTGCCACAAACATGAGAAACGTGGAAAAAGTAATACCTTAGGAAATCAATGGAAAATGCATTAGACCGCATTGAAAAGTTGAGTTCAGTCTTAGTCTGTGGCTTACACCCATTTTTTAGACTGAATTATCTGATTATTCAAATGTTTATCACTTTCCTGGAGTGAAAAGCGTAAATTTCATCATCACAGTTGCTTTTATATCATGATTTTATGGCAAAATTCAGTTTTTAATCCTTGTAGCAATTAGTGATTATTAAAGGTGGGTTATTATAGAATATTTTTATTCAAAAAAAAAATTTTTGGAAAAATAATCAAATTTTGCCCATTTAACCCCAGATCACCCCTTAAGGTTACATCAGGCTGGTGGAGCGTGGTAGATTTATGATCTTTTTTCATTTTCCCTATTGACCCAAAGTTGGTTGGGATATTTTTGCCACCTTGGGACACATCTCGACTGTCCCTACCCAATTCTAGGAGAACATTTTGGATTAATTGCGGTAAAACAGAGCAGGGTCGTACCTTCTGCATGGCTGCACACAGGATGCCATTACCCTGATGATAGGGCACCTCCACGGAGCCCAGAAACTGTGCGCAGAAACTCTCCATCCAGGCCGTGTTCCTCTTCACCCCTGCAACAGCACAGCCATCCTCAGAATTACCACAATACATGGAGTATCTGAGCCCTGTCATCTGACTACATGCAAACATGATATACTCACAATGACCAGCCAAGCTCCAGAACTCTAATGCGCAATATTATTGGGGACACAAACTCAAAAAAGGTTCTTGGTCATTACAAAATAATTATCACGTAAATCATAATTACCTTGGTCTTATGCGACAGCCTGTAAAGAATGAACGTAATTTTCATATGTGCATTCTCTCGCAAAATCACAAAGGGTGCGAGGTTGTTTACGAGGCAGAAGTGTCACTGTGTTAGCTGGATAAGGTCCCTGAGTTAAAAACTCAAACAGCTCTTTTAAGTTCAGTCCATCTCCTTGAAAGGGCAGTTCCGCGCTTTACGCAATACTAAGCTAACTCAGTAATCCTGTTTCATGAAACTGACCCCAGTTTCACAGTGTATTTATGAGCAGTTAAAAACGCAGGGAGCGGTTTTTCAGACACACAAAACAGTTTCTCTCTCTCATCGACAGTTCCTTCACTGAGGCAGCCGAGAGCGGAAAACCAGAGAACCCCAATAAGACGGGAACATGGACTGTTTTACTCAAAGCCCATGTCGCATATCCCGCTAACTTAATAATCCTGCTTTGTGAAATAGGTCCCAGATCTCAGTGATTAATATCACGCTCGGTCAGCAGCCAAACACGTCCGCAGACTCACCTGCCATCTCCCGGACCTGTCCTACCACTTCATGGGCGTAGTAGGCGGGGAAGATGCCCCTTTCCCCCGTGCGCATGTTGTAGCCTCTGTACCAGTAGTCATCCTCCTCTTCCTCCACAAACAGAGGGTCGTCCACATCTAGCTCCAGCTCGTCCGCATGTCGAGGGATGAACCTGAACAGGGGGGGTGGGGAGACAGAGAGGGAATGTGAAGGTTAACCCTGTGAAGAGTAGGCTCCTTTGGAAACCGAAGTCTAGAACTCAATTCTTACTATTTCCCACCAGTAATAGTCCTATCAGCTTTAGGATGTTTAGTCCAGAATATTCTAACCTGCATATTTTTTATCTCACACCTTAAAGGGTTAAGTGCAAGCACTTAAAAACATGTGTGATGCTAATTCATCTAATTCAGCAGTCCGCAGCACATTAACTGTATTTTTATTCACTGGAAATTATTTATTATTTTATTGATTACATTTAGTCTTTAAAAGATGAAGTTGCCCCTGCTGAAGATTCCAGCTGAGATCCGAAGACGGTTCAAAACCCCATTAACTCTTAACTTTTCATTTAAGTTTACCCTCAAGTAGTTTCAAAGCCAGAAAAAGCTTTTTTTCATATTGTAGGACAATGTCACATACATATTCTGTATCTGTATCTTTACTGAAGTTATATTGCACATTATTTTATACACATTTCCCTATAATTCAGCAGGACATATTTGGGATCATTGGAAACCTTGGGATCTTAGGATTAGGATGTTCACTTCAAAGTATTCTAACCAGCGTATTTTTTGATTTCACGCCTTAAAGGGTTAAGTGCATGCACTTAAAAACATGTGTAATGCTTATATATCTAATCCAGGGGACCACAGCACATAAACTGTATTCTTTTTCACTGGTATTTATTTAATATGCTTCGCCTTTAAAAGATGAAGTTACCCCTGCTGAAGAATCCAGCTGGAATACGAGGGTGGTTTAAACGGGTCTTACAGCTGGCCTATTGCTAGTCAAAGCTAGTTAAAGCTGGTTACACTACTAGACTAAGCTGCTGGCCACACTGGGTGTACGAGTTGACTATAGGACGCTCAGTTGGTGAGCAGCTGGTTGACCAGCTAACTCCTGACAGAAGCACAGCTTGACTAGCACACACAAATTTAAGCTGGGAATCCCAGCAGGTATGTCAGATGAGCAGGTTCGCGGAAGCAAATGGCAGCAGCTCTGGAATAACAGGGACTCAGTGAGAATGCTCAAATGGTTAATTATGCTGCACTTTGGTCACTGGCTCGAGATCAATCAAAGTAACTGGCTGCGGGGGCTAACAAATAAAATCAAAGTTTAATCGACACTGTTTATCTCCCCACCATCTCCAGTGCACAGAAAACCATTTTACGGTCCATTTGACGGCCGGAGTGGCGGGTTGCAGCAGATGAGTTCGGGTGTCTGTGATTTATTAATTCATTCTCGAGTGCTGTTTGTGGGATCCGATTGGGCTGCATAATTGCAAACTGCATGTGGCCGCCGGATCTGTGAAGCAGCCATTCCGGCTCATTACACGACTCTTCCGGCTCATCGCCAGCTGCTCTCCATCCTCTCAGACTGAGAAACTTGCCGCACAGGACATCCCTGAGTGTCCGTTCACACAACAGACATACTCTTAGAGGGGATGTGTTGAAACGGACACACACTATGCTAAACTGTGACAGGGATGTGCGTTTTCTGAGATGGCAAGTCAGTTTGCGCTAGTGTTAACCTAAGTCATTAATCAGGAATTGCGTCGAATGGATTTAAAATTTGTGTGATTTTACCACAATCAGACAAACACAAATTTGTAAAGAAAAAAGTTACGCTCATAACCAGGCAGTGCTTTAAAATAAATTACATAAGCTTGAACTGGGAAAAGTTTTCGTGAATCTCCACTCAAAATTGAATTCGGTCTGAGACGAGGATTCATCAGCACCCGTAAAATTGGCCCGTATTGTGTGCACAATATCTTGGCAAAAAATGAACGTGAATCTGATTGGAAATAAATGCTGTAATATTGTATAAGATAGTCGAAACAAAACAATACCACAAAACGTGTGTGCTGCGATCAAAGCTAAAGGTGGCCCAACTGGCTAAATATTATAGTGAGCGACTTTTTTATTTTTTTTTTATTTTTGAACGGGCTATGTATATCGGAGAGCATTATATAACACAGTGCCGAGAACGGGCCAATCAGCCGGAGAAAGGTGGCCATTTCCTGCCACCAACGTCCGCGGTCCGAAATGATGAATTTAGCAGATTTTTAACACTTTGTTTATTGAGAGTTGCTCTGTTGAAGCCTCCTGTGAGGGAGTTGCTGAATCAGAGATCCCTTCCTGAGCATCGGCCCTTCAGATCCCCTCCATACATGACCAGGGGCTTCGCCGACACCCAGGGACGAGACGAGCGAAAGACGAGCGTCAGTTTGTTCACCATTAATCACTAATGAGGGAGGCAGCTGGCTCGGCCCTCGTTTCCGAGCGACCTCTCACCAGGCAACCACTCTGTCGCCACGACACCCGCCGCTTAGGTGACTCTGTGATGTCATAGCACGCTGCATCAACAGGGTCAGCAGGAGAAACACTGGCGTACACCGGAGCAGTTCCACTAACACAGATTAGACCCGCTTCTAAACTAAGTTCAAAATCTGAACGAAAATGAGCAAATAAACAGCTCACTTTGGTCCACAGTTAAGCCAAATCTGTGTCTGCTAAACTGGCCCCATGCCTGTTATTTTTTTCCCCGGCAAGTCTCTTACGTTACTGAATTTAAAGTGCTAATGACAGGTGCATAGGTCCAGGGTTAAATGTAACAGGACTGTGGGGTGCTAATGACAGGGGTAGGCAGGGTTAAATGACAGGACTGTGGGGTGCTAATAGGTGCAGGGGTTAAATGTAACAGGACTGTGGGGTGCTAATGACAGGTGCATAGGTGCAGGGTTAAATGTAACAGGACTGTGGGGTGCTAATGACAGGTGCATAGGTGCAGGGTTAAATGTAACAGGACTGTGGGGTGCTAATGACAGGTGCATAGGTGCAGGGTTAAATGTAACAGGACTGTGGGGTACCTGCAGACCGTCTTTCACTTGCTCGTTACGTAATAAACGATGTTTTGGTAATAGATCATAGCCGTAGACCTAAAACTGAAACTTAGTTTCATTTGTCCAAAAATATTGAGCCAGTAAGAGACAGTGAGCAGTTTCAGACATTATTTACGCAAAAGAATAAAAATACAACCACAACTGACTTGGAACCACTATCACCCGAAAACAAATTGCAAACGTGCGGATAAAGTGGGAATGAACCCTTCGGACACGACAATGTTCGGTCATTTAAATGGGTACACGGCTATCACGTGTGAGCCTGTTTAGGAATGGGGTCTGGCAGATAATGGATGTCTGCAGGAGGAACATGACACCGTCCTTGTGCAGGAAAGTCAATAAGCTCGCAGTTAGTAGATGTTCAGTGGAAAATGTAGTCTCGGGCATTGCTCCAGAACATTCTGGAAGTGCTTGGATTGGCCCAGATCCACTACCTGAGAGGACCGAGACGTGTAAATAATGCATAGATCCCAGCATCAAACCTTCTGCTATTTTCCAATTTTACCTTGCTTTGCAAATTAATGCACAACCCCGAAGTATACACACATACAAACTCACCAGTTTAAGAATCTCAAGGCTGGTTTAACAGGCACAGAGTAATCCTGGTTTAGCAAAGTGAGTTCTGCATTGACAATCTGCATTAAAGATTGAGTTTAGGATAAGAACTAGGCCTAATCTGACTCTGTGACACTGTCCCTAATGGTTTCATCACTGCTCATGAAAACACAGCCAGCAGGGGATGCCACCTCCCCTGGTCTCTACAAAAACATCAAAAATCCAAAAACAGCAAAAGGCAGTACTCCAGCCAATGGCAGAGCTATGTGGCATGTTTTATGAGAAATATAAAACTGTTTTAAAATAATGTACTGGACAAAAACATGTTTACAGGCAGACAGACTCACCAATAGTCACACCCCCCTGCATTATATGTCAGAGAGATAACAACAACAAAAAACTGAGCTTCACTGGGCACTCAAATTACACACAATGATCCCACTTTCAAATCTACTGAGGTCCCCACTGTACTTCTTTACTCAATTACAAAGGCAGCCAGCCCAGGCCACCATTTTCCATAGCCTTACAGTAGCTATATGTGCAGAGATCCTTCTATCTTCATCAACGAATGGCTGATGCTCGCATGGTAGTTAGGGAATATCCAGCGAGATGCAGAGCCCCTTGTTCAATTTTATACATTTTTGTGGGCCCTCTCGCCCAAAAGCTGCAGGCCCACAGAATAATAACCACTACCCCCTAAACTCCCCCACTATTAATGACCAAGCGCGTATTCAACCTTCACTCAGCACTCTGTGTTGGGTCATTGTGTTATTGCCGCGCTATCAGGGGTTTCTTTCGGCTCCTCCAGTAAACCCCAGTGATGCTTAACCCTTTTACCGGTTGATTTTTTTTCTAGCTATACAATGCCACTCGGTGAGTTTTTTAAAATTTTTTTATAATGAATAAACTAAAAAATTTCAATAATCTAACAATTTCTCTTACATTCAGATAACGCGCATTTTTGTATTTCCTGTTTATTAACTACATCTGCAGTTACAATGAAAACCTCGGCATGTACTGTATATGAGAAGGGTCACTCCACCAGTAAGCCAACGGTGACTGAAGTGTCTTTTGACCAGTGGAAGGGTTAATTTGGCAAGTCTCTAAAACGCCCATATCCTGACCTTCTAACAGCCAATCCCATCCACCTCCCCATACCATGCGGACTTTGGGTTTTCACTGGTGATCTTTATTTTTCCTAAAGAGAGCGTCTCTGTCGGTATTAGAGTTTGGAAAAGGGACCTACATTTCTTACCTTAGGCACGAAGGTGCAGCAAGTTGCCCTATCACCCCATAGCAAGAGGGTAATCTCACCTGGGCACTTAGCATGTTTTCCCTGAATTTGCAAGCATTCCCAGTGTTCGCATGGGTTTCTTCCCTTGTTCCAATGAAATGAATGTCGTGTGATCAATGTAGGGTATTTGGGAGCCATCCCAGCGTATGTTCTGTCTCTAGACTGTTGTATTCGGAGACATGATCCCTCCCACCCCTGCCCATGAATAACTTGGTTTGGTAATGGGTGTCTGGATGCCCCTGGGTTTACAATTTCATCCCCTCTTGAGGTCGAGAGAGGCATGGCTAATGTGATTTTGCTTCAAAGAGAGTAAGAGTGTAACTTCGGGGAAGATAAGTCACCCCTTAGCTCCCTGAAGGCAGCGAAGCACATTCATGCTTAACCATCATGCTCCTGCAAGCTTAAGCTTATTTCCCTCTCTCGACCTTCAGTAAAGGCGTTCTTGATACATAAAAGGCTGGGTGAGCATCTTAGCTGGACTGACATGGCACCCTACTTCAGCATCCTCAGTCAATACAAATTTGAAAATGACCGTCTGTGCCACCCTCACGTTTGACCAAACAAAGTCATGAACACACAAGTGCCTTAGCTGAAAAAAGCTCTTTAGCGCTCAGCCTCCCCTTTCAGTTCTTCAAGACACCCAGAACAGTAAACAGTAGCAGGAAAAGTGTGAATGCTCCCAGGTGACAAATGGTGGGGCAAAACCCAGATTCAAAAAGTCCCCCACCCAGTATTTTGCTCCAACCCACTGGATTTTACAAATAGACCCTTTATTCTGCCAATAAACAGAGCTGACTGCAAAAATCACTAGGCAGAAATGATACTTTCTGACCTCTGGACTTTTCATCACTGCTGACCACGAACCCCCTGCAACTAAAGAGAGTCTATCAATGGAGACACGAAGGAGTCTTTTGGAACCCTTTCTTATGCGCTGCCAACCCATAGAACTATAGAGCCGCAGAACATATTGTAGAACCCACAGAAAATAGAACGACCGACCCACAGAACAACTCACCTGAACACAGCCCGGTGCGTCTGTTCTCTCTCTTCACCGTTGATGGTACAAGAGAAAAGGCCAAATGACTCTGTACCTGTGTGATATACAACACTGCATTATATCCAACAGAGGGTGAGGGCCATTAAACCTGTTTTCATACAACAATAATAATCAACTCTGCCAATGAAAGCACCTGACTCGATAGGTCAGGAAAAACCTTGGACCTCGATCTGGAAAAAATCCAAGAAGTTTTTTTCTTCTTAAAACAATATGCACCTGAAATCACTGGGCAATTCCCTATATTTTTCATACAACTTCCCATAACATCTATTCAGCATCTATTCTGATACAATCAGTGAATGCGTATAGACTCATTTTACAGATCCCTGATGCTAAAATTAATGCCACAGCAAAAGCGAATTTAATCAATTACTTCCAGAATGAACTGAAAATATCCATCTGTATTTCTGACAGTGTGATATCTATAGACAGCATACAAGTATCGACCTTGTTCAAAGAATATGAATAAGACCATAAGTCAGTGTGACATGCAATTAAAACAAGGTGCACTTCCCTCCAGAAAAGTATGACACTATCGTAACGATAGGAAAAAAGAGAAGGATGACTGATGATTTTAAATAATGACCCACCATTACGGTTATAACACTAATTCTACCCCTGTTTGAACAATGCTTTGAAAGATTTTAGCAGTACACCATCAACTGTAAATATCACAGGAGTGCCAAGAAGAAAAAGCAATTCGTAAATGCATTTGCCGGATTGGATTGGAGCACTTACTGGAAGAACGGGAGGCGCTGTTGACGAAAACGTTGAGGAATTTCTTTGAAAAGGGGGCATCAGCTTCAGGAGAGGAGTCTTCGGAGGAGCTCAGGAGATCATCATCCGGTCGCTCCCCTTCCCGCCCAAACTCGTCATCCAGGCGGTCGTCCTCATCCTCGCCACCAGAGGCCTCACTATCCTCGCTAAGGACGGACGTGCATCGCTTTAGGCTCACTAGCTCCAGCGTGGTGTTCTCATCCACCACTAGCGTGTACTTGACTGAGTCATAGGCCAGGGACTCGTCCAGCTGCCGGGCCCTCAGGGCATCAGTCGGCGGCAGCTCCTCCACGCTCTCGTCTACCGGAGGGCAGCTGTCGAGGTAGTCCTCGCCAAATTGGTAAAGAGAGTCCTCTTCTTCGTTCTCAGTTGAGTAAGTCAAGCTGAAGCAGCGGTTAGTCTGTGCAGTGGGGATGTCGAGGGTCAGGCTGTTCTTTATCTCCTTGATGCGGTCAATTGAGCTCAACTCCTTCTGCTCACGTCCATCGTCCTTGTCACTTGCTATGCTCTCGCTGGGACAGGGTGACTCCAGCCTGTTCAGTTCCATACAGAGATCATTGTTGGGTTCCTCCTCCTCCCGGCGCTGGTTTTTGGATTCTATGACATGAACTTGGTTGGAGCCAAGTTCTTCTGAGGTCCCTTGGTCCACTGTCCTGGCGTATCGATCCATGATGACAGGACTGATTGTGTTGTCAGTGAGCTTACTGAGGTAGAGACAGGGGCTAAATCTGGGACTCCTATGGTGCTCGTCAGCTTCAGATCCAGATGCCATCGTCCTGTCAACAGCTGCCGGGTTTTCAACGCCATCTGCACTTGCCCTTGTTTCTGGATCTTTAGTTTCCTCTGGGCTTTCAACCTGGGAATCAGCCCTCACTATATCACCTTCCACAGTCTCTGCATGGGTCTCTAAGGAATCGTTAAAGGCATCGAGGTCCCCAGGTGATGACGGAGATATGGTATCAGCGATAGAGTGAGTCCTCTTGAAACAGTCTTCCGGGCAGCTGATGGGGTACGAACCTTCCGAAATCATCTTGTTAACAAGGTTGCTCAGGAGCCAGGGGGAGTCTGAGTTCTCACTTAGATCATCCTCGGACTCTGAGTCCGAGTCAGCCTCGCTGTCGTCAACATTAGGCAGGTGTCTAGGGCCAACAGGCAGGTAGAAAGATCTCTTGAAGCTCTCCAGGCTGTGGTCAGGCTCAATCTGGAGGACAAGTGGCCTGGAAAGGGTGTTCTCTGAAGGGGCAGCGGGAGGCAGAGTTTCGTCTGGGTCAGCGGCATGCTCACGTTCACAGGCTCCATCGTTCAAGGTCTGTGGATCTGGCTGAGGCTGGCTGACATCAAGGTGTGCGATGATCTCTGGTTGTGTGGGAGAAGCCTCTTCTTTGATAGGATCCGGCTGGCCGAGGAGCAGGGCAGCCTTGACGGCGACTATCCCGCTGTCCTGCTCCAGCTCCAGCTCCAGCTCCGGTTCTTGGTCGGAGGTCGGAGAGCTGGCCTCCTCGATGGAGTTAGTCAGGTGGGAGGATCGTCCGCTACTGCTATCATCGCTGGTGAGGTCCAGCTCTGTCTCCGAGATGGACGAAATCATGTGACTGACTAACGGCCCGCCGCAGGCAAAGGCTGCCTCCAGCTCTCCCTCGATGTCCGAATCTGATCCCGGCGAGCTCAGGTCATCACTGTTTAGGTCGGATGCTGC
Organism: Gymnothorax javanicus; assembly: GCA_029692085.1. Lineage (NCBI taxonomy): Eukaryota > Metazoa > Chordata > Actinopteri > Anguilliformes > Muraenidae > Gymnothorax > Gymnothorax javanicus. The sequence goes on from CM056201.1 coordinate 13,957,644, forward strand.
GTAACCTCTACGCTCTTTCCTGTTCATGTCTGCAATGCCGGGGTCCGAGGAAGGGGAGGTTGTGTCATGGGACTCGGCAGATGAAACACCTTGAGGTGCTGCCTGACTTTCACTCTGGGCAGCCCCTAAGTCTGCGTCGGATCGACTGGAGGACGACACGTAGCTGGAAAAGGATGCAGGCTCCACTTGCTCAATTGAGGGAAACTCCACGTAGGACAGACCCTCTGTGCCTTTGCAGGTCGGGTCGTCGCCTTCTTTGCACATGTCGTCAAACTCTTTGTCAAACTCCTCCACGTCAGAAAGTGGGGTGCCAGCATCGCCACCCACCGGAGCAGTGGAGAGGCAGTTGCTTGTGCCATCGAAACTGGCGTCGTTCTCTAGCTCAGGGTCAGCAGCGGACTCTGACGTGATGGTGTATGTGTCATTAGCCTCTCTGGACTGGCATCTCTTGGCAGAGTCACTGTTCAGGTCATGGTCAACCTCTGTATCTGAGGACTGTGCTTCCTCTGCAGACGGGATGGCCTCAGTTGGTCCAACATCTTCAGTGTTCGGTTCTGCATCAGCTTCTGGTCCATTAGGCATATTGTGTTGAGCAAAAGACCCTGTGAAAGAAAAAGAGAGAGAGAGAGATTATAAGGTGCTAAGTATGCAAAAGGGAATGCAGATAGCGGTGAACAGAAGGTGGTCATGATACGCTCTTTGTCGGTTGGCTTGAACAATTAATTACCGTATTCCTGCTTTTCCCGTTTGTTTCCCTCAAGGTCGTAGAGGAGAGGCTTGAGGGGTGACTGAGTGTGACGCGTGTCCTCCGGCGGCTTTGGGGGAGTACCTTTGCTCTGGGACTCAGAGCCCGAATCTGCAGCACACTGGCCATTAGCGTGGTCGGCATCTTCAAGGCAAGAATGGTCTGGGGACAATCATGCGGACAAAAACAAAAAAAAAATGAGATCATTTATTACGTTATCAGGCTGTCATCCAGCTGAAGAACCGAGATAATGATGTTGCGTTTAAAAAAAAAACTTTCAGGCTTATAAGACAATGTCTTCATCACGGACATGACAGGCTGACTCAAGATGGGATTTCTTATTCAGTTTCCTTCAATCATAATTAACATATCCATCAATCCATGCATCCATTATTGAACCCACTTCATCCTAATCAGAGTCACAAAGCAAGCACACCATTCAGTCACACACTCATATTCATAACAAGATTAGAGTCTGCAATTAGCCTGACATGCATGTCTTTGGACAGCAGGAGGACATCAGAAGTCCTGTAGTGAAGCCGCAGAAACACATGGACAGCCTGCAAACTCCACACAGACTGACCCCGTGTCCATCTTGCTGTGTGGGAACAGTGCTGCCTACTGTGCCACTTACTACCCTTTTATATCTAAATGTACGATATATGCTGAAGATATAGAAATTTTTGTTTCTAACTACGTTAATGTGCTGCTAATGAAAGGTAACGCCTAAGATTGTAGAATTACCATATTTCCGGTAGGGGTACACCGGAGATTTTCTTTAGGGTACACCGGACATTTTCTTTTTCAGTTCTGCAGTCGGTCAGGGGTAAAGGACTTCGATGAGTCATTTTTATTCATTACCTGATAAACTGCGACACCTAATTCACATTAAAATGTGACATTGATTACCAATGGGAATATTGACGCTTCAGCCTGAGGGCAAGTCAATGCAACTCACAGGCACCGGACGCCTTAGTTCTGTGCTAGAGGTTTAACATACATAGCATTACCCTTCACTTGGCCCCAGACAAATTAAAACAGATGACGATGGCCCTGACAAAAAAAAAGGAGCTTTCTAGAAGCAGCCTCACCTTGAGAGGCCGGGTTGCGTACAGAATCCTGCCAACTGCCTTTCCGTGGAGACAAACTGCTGTTGTTGTTTAGAGAGTCCTGAGGGGGAAGGAGAGAAAGCAAGTGAGGGAGAGAAAGCGAGAGAGAGAGAGATAGAGACAGAGAGAAAGAGAGCCTTCTGCATCACCGGGAAGCCCTTCTGAACAAGGTCTAATGGAGAGGCACTTTCGGACATTTTCTTATTATGAGCAAGGAAACTAATTTGTCATCTAATCTGTCACCCGGATGAATACTGCACCCACTTCCGGGGCACAAATGGGGATGAAATAACTTTTGTCAGACAGTTTCTGTTTATGAGTAAAGGGCTAATTTGTCCCCAGGATGAATACTGCAATATCGGGCAAAACTATTCACAAAGATGTGTTGCTAGATGTGTAGCTGTTTCTAAATCCATGTGTGCGTAATCAAATCCGTAAATGTGTAATAAAATCTCCAAATATGTGTTCAAATTTGAAAGAGTTTCAAGATTTCTCAATGTGTAGACAATCCATAAACGGGTACAAGATTTGTAAATATGGACATATCTGTATTTCAAGCTCCTGGAGCAAAATACTTATGCTTTCAGCCATCAATATGTATGTAAGCATTGACAGATCTGTGTAAGCATTTAGAGATTGTATACACATTAATACACTGGGACAACACTTGAAAATTTGACTTCATTTGGAGATTTTATTACATATTTGCAGGTCTAATTTTGCCCAGACAAATTCTGAATACACATTAGTAGATTCCTGTTCACATTCGCAAATCTCAGTACGCATTTAAAGACACTTATACACATTTACAAATCAGATTATGCACCCATAGATAGGGATACAGTTACACAACTATCAACACCCATTTTCAAATAGGTTTACTACCATAACGGCCCCATATTGCGACCTCCACTGGGGCACAACCATATACTGTATAAAAAGATGGATGAAGCCAACTGTGACGTCACCCATTGATTTCAGCATACCATTGAGGAAGCCTCGATTTTGGAAATTAGAATAGCACCATTTTGTCATTTTGAAACCGGATGTGATTCCTATTGGAGGAGAGGGTGAATTGAATATCCAGGGAGGGGCGAGGGGTGGATCTATGGGTGGATCTGACCGTATCTGACGAGGACCAGAGGATAGCCACGCCCCTAACCATATTCTGGCTTTATCCTTCATTCTAGTCTATTTGGGACCATAATTTAAAAAATGAACATCATGATATATTGGAGTAGACTTGAACCTTGTGATAGATACCATAAAATAATGTGTAAAATCATTATTGAAATAATAAATCAGTTGGGAAAGTAGGGACACTTTCTCATAGACTTTTATAGGACTTTTTTTTTTTAGAGATTTTGGAGATTTCCGCATTGGCCTCAGTTTTCAGACCCGGATGCTGCGTCCATCTTTTTATACAGTCTATGGGCACAACATGGGGCCGAGGGTGAGCGGTGTAGCCATGGTTACCTGGGCCACTGTGGTGGTGAGGTTCAGCGTGGTCGGCCGACTCTTCTGCTGCGTGCTGAGCGCTGGAGATGAAGGCGGAGACGCGGAGGTCGAGGGAGGGGTTTCGGGCTCCTCTTCCTCCTCTTCATCTTCATTGTCATCCTCATCGTCATCGTCGATCATCTCAAACTCCTGGAAGTCGTCTTGGAAATGAACAAACGGGATGGTGCACGTCATTCTTCTCCAGGATGAGGCAATCCTGTAGATGAAGAGAGGGAGGAAGAGAGAGAGAGACAGAGCGACAGAGAGAGAAAGAGTGAGAGAGAGGAACAGAATAATAATTGTGTTAGCAGTTGCATAAACATCAGTAATTTCTCTAGTTGCAAAATTGCTGGAGAAGACCAACAAAAAAACAGAACAGAGGGCAGAATTCTCAGCTTTCTGGATTGTTCTGTGACTCCAGACTGGTGCATTCTCAGCACGAATCCTCTTCCGTGATACAAAGCACAATTAATATCCCACTAATCACCAGTGCATTGATACAAATTTTTCAAAAACAATCACCATACTTCAAGGAAAGTCTCTGAAAGTTGTTCTTGACTGCCTCGGGCTAACTCTTTAAAATACAAATTCATGCATCTACACATAAATTAAAAAATATGTGATTGACTTAGAAGCAATTTATGGTCCCAGCTCACCTTTGTCTGAACATGACTGATCAGGCGGAACAAACCGTTCTGACAATGATTGCATTAAGCGCGCATAAAAACCATCAGAATGAAGTATTGGGCATTTGAACAAACACATTTCCCAGCATCAGACGTTTACAGCGGACTCAGGTGGCAATCAAACAGAGGCAATCTCCACCAACAGTACACAAAAGCCATATCTATTTTCATGCAGCTTGACATTTTGTTTTTTTGCCCGCTTGCAGCCTATAAAATGACATCGACTGAAGCTTTAAAATGGCCATAGCATCATATCCTGCCCCCTTGCTGGTCTCCCCCATGTCTGGCTTAGATGAGCCCACTCCGTATAGCGGTTCAGTGGCGTAGTTGATTGCATTAGTCTGTACTCTGGTCTCGGGTTGTGTTTGTCAAATGTTTTCATATTCTTAGACAGAGTGAAAGTGATTCTTTTTCTTTTGTTCCTTTTAAGCGAGATCCTCTGTTTACAAGATGTGTATGTCAGCAGCACAAAAACAGCTTTGGTGTTTGAGGTGTGAGGTCACGGGAGTTCAGCAGCGCACTGACATCGCCATCATCATCATTGATTTTAACACAAAGCTTGGAAAGGCCTCAGATGCGGTCTCCTCTGGCATCAGTCGACCCTGCAGCTGTGCATGATGGGTAAAATGCGAAGTGCACCTGGTGTTCAGTTACAGAACCAGCACTCGTTCCCAACAGGGGACCTTTACTGCTCAGATAAGGCCACCTGCTGTCTCTCTACACCTGCTACACGTTACATTTTCATTCTATTGTGCTAAATGCTGCGATGGACTGGCGAAGCATCCAGGGTGGGTTCCTTCCTCTCTCCCATTGCATGCTGGGATAGGATCCAGCCTCCAGTTGCTTTGACCGAGAATAAGCTTTTTTTTTTTAAGAAAATGGATGGATTTTTTGACAACTGTCAACCATAACATGTAAGTGTATGTGTGTGTATATTTGTATGTGTCTGTGTGCGCGTGTGTGTGTGTGTGTGTGTGTGTGTGTGTGTGTGTGTGTGTGTGTGCGTGTGCGTGTGTGTGTTGCAAGGGTGGGCACGGTATTTGATTGAAAGTAACAATTAGTACATCTGTTCAGGAACATTAACCCTCCAGGGCCTGTCACAAAACACACCCCCACACACACACGTGTACACACACAAACACACACTCACTCATGCATTCACGCATATACACATACACAGGCACACACACATACACACTAAGCAGCAGCAATAGCAGGAGGTCCTGAAGGGGATGATGGGAGAGGCCCGACAGCCACACTGGGACCAGAACACAGAGCAAGAATAGTCGTTTCCACATGGGGCCCAAACAAGCCAAGCTTTGATGGCAAATGAATATGCAAGTAACAATTTCATGCCCACAAATATGCTTCACTGGATAAATTTACATTTTAATTTCAGTTCAGTTTATTTCAGGGTGTTCAGTTACTGTAGGGTGACTCATCCTGGTTAGACTTTACAGCAGGGCTGTAGCTAGCCCTAATTTTGGGGGGAGGGGGCCTCATAAAATGTTCTTTAGCCCCCCCCCCATCTATCAATTACAGTGTGGATGGGTCCTAAGAATTGGTATGGAATCTGTACCATGTCATTACAAATGGGTTTTAGATTTTTTTTTATCATGACTAAAATTATCAGGAGTGGCCACAGTAGCATCAATGCCTTGTGTCTGGGCAGACAGCCCTCAGTATCATCCATCATTGCCACACAAAGACCGAGACAGGCACCCATTATATCTTAATTAGATCACAGGGCACTACAGGCCTCTACCTGGCGCTAGACCCTCGTCAGATGGTGGACACTTAGACCCCCACTCACAAGCAGCTGAGGTGAGCTGATTTCTTGTTCCCTGAAGAGGGAAGTTTTTTAAAAATAATTTTATTCTAAATCATAAGTCTGTGATCTAGAGCTCATTCCATCTTTGCCAGGAGGTAATATGCTTTCAACGGCATTGGTTTGTTTATTCGCTCTTCGTTCGGCAGTTAACGGGATATTTCAACAGTAATGGATGGATGTCAATGAAATTTTGTGTGTTGATTGATACCGTTCTAAGGAGGAAGTGACAACATTTCGGTGAAGTTCTGAGTCATATTCTTGATCCAGAATTTGAATGAATTTCTACACGCATACAGACAGCGCTGTCGAGCATCAGTTTTGATTGAAAAAGTTATCCTGGCCATTAACGTGACAAACACCCACATCAGCGATCAGATTACTTCTTTGTACAAAAACTCTATGCTACAATAAATCCAAATCTGACTTCCTCCACCAAAGAATTTCAAAACGGCAGAGGTAATGTGCTCTCTGAGTGCTTTTTAGTTGATTTATATCGCCGGTAGTGATTGTAAAATCAACAATCAAATGTTCTGTTGATACAGGCCCAATCATATTTGTTATCTCAGACCACATGGGCCAAAAACCTGATAAGCATTAACCACCTCGATCCAAAATAATTCACTCTTCATACTCAGCCTGGTACTGCATCTTAATAACAGGCCATAACCACACATTTGACCTTTTCTACCATCAACTTCGCATAATAAAAACTCTGCACATATTTCTTGTTGCTGGTTAAAGGGTTTTCTGGCTGATGAAGCTTCCTGCAGTGGGTTATTTTCCTTCATAATGACAATAGAGATATGAAGACCACAAAGGGAAAAACGATCAGAGTCCAAATTTTGCATTTATATATTTAATATTTTTCACATATTTTTTCAGGGCTTTTTTCTAAGATTATTTTGAATTTTTAATTCATCACTTCTCCACAACGTGAAAATGTGACTGATCATTTTTCCATTGTGGTCTTCATATAAGTATAGGACCATTTGTCAGCATTTGAAATGTTTTCTGACCCACATTGCCAAGGCCAGGAACCGTTTTCTGAAAACCAAATTTCCCAGCAACATTTTGGTAGTATGGTCCTGAGTCAACAGCAGATGTGTATGTTACAGTTACTCAGGCATAGCAGAAAGTCCACAACAGAAGATGAAATGGACAGTGACCTTAAGCAAGCTCCCCCCATCTGTTCTAATGTGGTGTCCTCCATCCTTTAAGCATCGGATGCCCAGTAGAGCTCAACGTCGATCTTAAAGATATGAAACGCCATCACACATACATATTATATCATAAATAATGCACCCCAAGAAACCTATGGACCCATCTATGGGTCCATCAAATGCAGCTGCTGTAGTCAAACCGTGGAACATTGAGCCCATTTCAAATTCTGGCAAAGATCCAGAGATGGTTTCCGATGATCAAATATGACCAGCTGAATTTCAGGAAAATGTGTATAAAATGATGCACGAGATCTAGATATTTTCCATTTGATGTTACGCTGCGGCCATAAAAAAATGGCGTCCTGGGTTTGAATATTTCTCTCAATATAAGTGTGATGTAGCTTCAGTGAAGCGCTGCAACCAGCAGATACAGAATATGTTTGCGACATTGTCTTCAAGGTGAAAAAAAATGCTTTTTCTGGCTTTGAACCAACTTTAGGGAAAACTCAAGCAAAAAGATAGACTTTAAGGATCTAAATAAATGCATTCGTTGAGACATGAGAACTGCAAAGCAGCAAAAGGTGGCCCCTGCCCACAGTGTGACAAGAAAAAGTAAATTGGCAGGTAGCCAAGCTGTCATTGACTGACAAAGGATAGGAAAAATGTGTAGGAAGAAATATCATCCTTAAATGAGGGAGAGTAAAGCTGCTTTCACACCGGACACGAAACGAATTTTTTGCATGGCAGATTACATTCAAAGTCAATGCAAAGACTTCGCATTGACTTTGTATGTAATCTGTCTTGCAAAAAATTTGTTTCGCGTCCGGTGTGAAAGCGGCTTAATCATCAGAGATGGCTCCAACAGTAACCAAAATGTGTCAAACATTTGGCGGAAATCCTTGCCTCATAGTCAGTATAACTGAAATCCCAAATAAAAGGACATTGGCTCCGCCCTGAGTGTGATGCCACAGCCCTTTTCCCTTTCAGATGATTGACACAATGACTCATCGCTGCAGAAGACTGACCTCATTCATATTATAACGGACTAAGATGCTTAGCAATAACGCATCAAATGTGTGCAGGCATAGTCCTTGGGCACAAAACTCCATTAAGATTTTTGATTTATTATGTCATGAAAATGGCATTAAATCGAGCTTCAAATGGTTAACATGATTTTGAAGATGCTTTTCCGCATCAATTCACATAGTAACCAGTGTTCCTGTTAAGTTTGACAACAAGGACCTATATGGACTTATAACCACTCATCATGCACCTTTTTAAGGTACATTAAATATTTATTTATTTATATATCACAGCACCCGATCGAGAAGTGTGCCTTGATCCAGCCAGGGTTCTGCGTTTTTATGCCATACACAAATGGTGGATACACAAGTTATAAAATCTGTAGATATTGTTTTTGAACCCGAGGCCACACTCATGGAAATCCTACAACATTCACTGTCATATGATTCAGTCACTAGCGAGCATTTTGGGGTGACACTGTGCACACCAAATGGCTCGCCCAGCAATACTGATATTCCCGTTACTGTGGTGCTTTTACCAGCAATTTAAAAATCATAGGGGACTGGATCTAGCACCCATTTTGTATAAACTAAAACATGAACGAGTGAAATAAACATGCATGAAACCCCGTCAAAAATAAGTATTATCAATATGGAAACAATGAAAGAGCCCAGTCGATAAAGTGTGTGCTTGCGTCTGAGTGCGCACGTGCGGGCATATCTTTGAACGCAGACTTTTTATTGATGAATCATCGGCGCACTTGGTCGTTTTTTTCCCGAGCTCTGCGACACGAGAGACTGTCCTGCGCTGAAGTCAATTCATCTCCGAGTCTCCTGACACAATCGGGAGGAAGAATAATGGACACAGGCCGGGCAATTAATCTAATGCAATAAGGTCCGAATCACCCCCCAGCCAGGCGCTACGCGACGAGGCTGCTGCAGGGGAAATCCCCGCCCAATTTCTCATTCAATGTTGAACCGCGGTCACATACAATCATCTCTTCCTCAGTTAATTTTCTAAAGTAACCCAGTGATACAGGGCCTGTGATGCCGAACAGAAATTTGACGTGGATTACCGGTATGTAAGCAAACTCACATATTCACACAGGAAGCGCCTAGCGCAAGATTTTAATAAGGGCTTCCTCCGTCTTGTTAGTTTAAACGTAATCCTCGGGTAGAAATAATAATAATAATAATAATAATAATAATTAGTTTCGGCAAACACAAAAATTTAGGGCCATTTTCACGTGTGTGACCAAAAACAACAAATAGTAGAAAAAAAATTCATTGGAGGTTCATTTCAACAGTACTACTTATTCTATCAAGTAAAAATGTTATTTGTTACATTAAATATATGAAGAACTGGTACATATTTGAAGTTAATCTCTATTTGAAAAAATTATTGAAAAATATAACATAGTTTTTGGGGTATGGAGAATAGCAAGGAATAAATTTGATACCTTTCATTGTATTTCTTTATTTTGACACAGACTAGTCAGAGAATCAACAGGATTTCTCTACATTAAATATATGAAGAACTGGTACATATTTGAAGTTAATCTGAAATAAATTATTATAATATAACCTCATTCCACATTGCATTACAGACTAGTATAAAAGGATCCATTTCTCATAAAACCAGCCATTCAGCTTCAAGCTAACAGGAGAAGTAAACCTCGAGGATAGACAAATTTACTTAACAGGCAAATAATTCCAACCTTAATCACCGTCCGTGCAAACTCCCAGAAAATAAAGCTGACTATCTGCACTTTAACTTCATTTGTTGCTCTATTTTTCCATTCTAAATCCAAAGTATTAGACAATGGAGGCAAAATGACGAAACATTGGAACGGCACAATCAAACACCGGACTGTATATCTGCACTACAGTAAGCACAATGGGGACAGAGGACACATAAGGCAGCTTTATAGCTGCGGAGATTAGAAAGGTAAAAAATGGCCGCTTAGCAGACACAATAAAAGAAGCAGCCCCGCCGATCCTACTTCCCTGAAGCCTTTGGAAGCACTGACTGTAATCTGTGCCTGCATGAGACTTCGAGGAAAGGCACTGTGCATCAAATTGGAGGCAGATGCATGATCTGGAGAGACAGTTTAAATATTTATAAAACACATCATTTTTTCCCAAAGCTTTTCCAATGGGTGCAGTGAAATATTTTGTTTGCTTTCTCAGTTCTGTTCTGAGCTAGAGAGCAGACTACCTTGGGTTATTTCTGAGATTAGGAAGCATTGCACTACCTTGTATTTAATTGTCCAATGCTTTTATACAAAGCAACATGCAGTAAGTGCAAACAGAAGGCTAGTAGAACAGTTACGCTACTTAAATGAATAATGTATCAGTCAGCTCAGCTATAAACAGCACAACATAGACTAGACAGTATATAAATCTCAAGTCAGCAAGAGCAGAGTGCGAAAATTAACTTAAAATTAACTGCAAAGCAGCAAACTACAGTACTCAACAGTATTCACAATCACCAAACAGTAAGTGGTTGAAGTACTATGACACGAGTGCTAAGACACCATTGCTGTAGCATCCCTTGCACTGCATTAGTATAGTGCTCTGATGTCTTAGCTACAGTTAAGCAGATGGCTGCACTTAGGTATGACATCATTACTCCTGGGGAGCCATATCTAATGCTCACTTCTGCCATAGCAACCATACCAGGCCACACCCTGTTTCTCAGTAGACACCAGATGCACTCTGATTGCCTCATCCCTATAAGAATTAAATATGGATTTGTCCATCAATGCAGTCTCATCGTGTGTCTTCAGCATAGCTTCATCCCCAAACATAATGCTTTCAAAATGTACAGACAATACACATCTGTACATTTTTTGACTAGTGATGAGGTACCATGTAATCATTTTGACCATCGGCTAAATGAGTCACAAAGTAAGAATGCAGGCTTTAAAACAATATAAAAATAAAAAAAACTGAATCTCAAACAGGTGCTAAAATGAAAGGCAGACTGATTATGCAGGACCTTGGGACCTAACTTAATTATTTATGACCGTAAATAATACGGAAGCTTTTATTACAGACTAACGGACCGTAAGGAGCAAATACTCTCTCCAGCACAGGCGTACTTTCTTCCAAGCAATAGCTGTTTGAATAAGACTGAGCACCCCCACTGAAATCCTGCTTCCAGTGAGAACCACTGTGCTCCAATAAACCAGGGCTCTCTTTCACACTGTGCGTTAAGGGAACAGTGAACACAAATCAGTGCTCTCGAGTATTTTCCTGGAGAGCTTATAGGGGTTGCCAGCTAAAGGGGTTGTTTCTCATTCCACAAAGAGAAGTAATGGCTTAATTTAAGTAGTCACTAGAATCAGAAATTTGGCAACCCATTGCTTAAAGTGATAGTCTCTAGCCAAGTAGGGCAGCAGGATACTATCTGGCCAGTAACTGCTTGACTGAAACTAAACACAATCAGATTTTTTCACTTAACACTGTGTGTTTTCTTATGTGTTACTGGCAATACAGAATCAAAGAATAAGACCAACAGTAACTAAAACCTTCGAAAAAAATACAGTTTAACAGGAGTATAGGCCATGAATGAATGAATGAATGAATGAATGAACATTGTATTAATATTGCACTTTTTTCGTAGATTTTCCAAGCGCTTAACTGTCATACAGGGGACAGTCACCACACAACCACCTGGGTTATACATGGCAGCTATTTTGCACCGAATCTCTCACCACACATCAGCTTAGGTAGAGAAGGAGAGAACAGTTAGCGTAGACAATTTAATCAGGGGATGATTAGGTGGCAGTCCACTTTAAACGAGAGAGAGTAGTTATTTACAGTAATCTGGCGTCGTAATGCAGCGAGTACTGTCAGAATACAGGAAGCTAACTTTGCAGTAATAAGTTACAGAATGGAAGAGCTTTTCTTTTTTTGAGTTGGGAAAGGGGTTGACTCAGTGGGGAAACAACTATTTCCCCACAACGTGAATAGACGAAAATGGGTATTTCTCCTTTGTTCCCAAAAGGATGATTTTTTTTTTTTTTTTTTTTTACAGCATGTAGCAAAAAAATAAATTGATGATAAGACTCTTAGCTGTGATTGCTTCATGTATATTTCTGAGTTTGCCCCACCACATGCTAAACAGAACATAATGCCGCAGACTGATATTAATGACATCATATCAAGTATGCCACACAACTGCACAGTCCCTGGAAAGGCAACAGATTTTTGTCCACTGCAGGAGGGACACAGAAGGTTATTGTGGTACGGAAACCATGGCAGTGTTCTCCAACCCTGTTCATGAGAGCTCCCATCTTGTAGGGTTTTACTGCAACTCTAATTCAGCACACATAATTTCGGCAAATCAAATGTGGAAATTGCTGCCCTTTTTGTGCATATCCCCCCCCCCCACCCAAAACTCCAATTAGTCTTAATGGAGCCTTCAGTAAGGGAGGGGGTGAAAGGGTATAGAAAGTGATACAAAATCCCAATGGTGTAATGGATGCGAATTGCAATAACCTCAAATGGAAGCTGAACATCTGTCCTATCAGGCCATACTAACCGATTAATTTCAAATTCAATTAAAATGTAAGATGTTGAGAATTTAAAAGTGAGGTTTCAGTGAAGAATCCAGACACTTTTAGCTACACAGAGTAGCAACAGAGTTGAACACCAGCTAAGAATTTTGAAAACTGAAAAAAAAAAAACCTAAAATACTGTACTCCTCCAGTGTGTTCAAAGGGCTGGCTTGTTCTTACCGGCTCTCATCTATTTTATTACGTTCTCCCTACAGTTTCTCTGAGTAAAACAAAGACAATGCTTTCTTAAGATGCTATTTTAGACAGAGTGCTTCCCTGTCCTAGAGGAATTTTCCCACCATCAGGCTATGCGCACAGTGACTGCAAACACAGACCTTATATAGCACAACCCTGAAGGAGGGAGACGGCATGCATGAGCTTACACACGCAGCTCCTCTTGCCTTCTGTCGTAGAGTTACAACCAGCATTGTATCCATCCAGACCAGTCACTAAACACAACTGGTGATAAAGTCGAGTTTCGTCCATTTTTAGTGAGTGTGCGGCAGTGGCGTAGCCAGAACTCAAAAATTTGTACGCAGGGAACATCCCTTTACAACAATTTTAGTCCTTATTAGTCCATCCTAATTAGTAGTTCTAAATCATTTTCCTTTTTTAACACGTTTTCCAGTTATGAAAATAATCCATTGGCAATTAAAGAGACAGCTTCTTTTTTGATGCGATCTTAGGGCGACTCAATAATGAGCTAAATTTGGTTCAGAAAAATAATTTACTCATAAGGAGGTATTTGGTTTACAAAAGGTAAAACGGCTCTGGAACTTCCAAGCGACCTTTTTGGCACATCAGGTGATCTAACCAGTGATTTATGATTGTTCAAATTGTTTAAATTAAACCAAACACAAAGATTTTAAACACCTTTATGCAATTTTGAATAAGGGTGATTAAAACGCACCGATTAAGCATCCAAATGAATGGTTGTCGTCTCGCCCAATGAGAAGAATTACCAACACCTGATAATGTGTAGTGTTTTAAGCCTGAATGTATCGTTAATTAGAAAAACGATTGAGAACAAGTCAGGGCTAATAATTGTTGCAAAGGGGTGTCCTGTGCCGACACATGTTTATGTTCTGGCGTTGCCACTGGTGTGCTGTTCAGGACACCAGCTATTGCTGGCCTTTGCTTTATTTGACGTAAATCCTTCTGGACAAGGACCTCATGGTATCACACTATAGACTGAAGGCTCTCTCTCTCGCGTTTACTGGCGCACAAGTTCTCCGGTTTGACCCAATTCGCTGGTTTGTGCATCAGAAATGCTGCTGATCATGCAGACAAGGTCAAAAAAAGAAGATTAAGCTCATCATGTTTCGTGTGCAGTCGAAGAACTGCAGTCCATCCTTGTGTCTGTGGTTGTAAAAGCTAACAAGAGAGAGACTCTCGGCACATCAGGGCTAATGATATCTGACCAAGATGCATCGCCCTGATGCTCCATATCACCAAATTACAGCCCAAATCTGTGATGTGCGTGATGAAATCTACCATGACAAAACGGCCAGTATCGCATTGGACCGTGACATTTTTTATTTTGCTTCTGAACTCCAGCACTTAGAGTTTGAAAGGAAATGATGCCAATGAGGTGCAAACTGCCAGCATTAATCTGACTGAGTTTCATCCATATCGGATGAGCTGACTGGAAATGACAGCACCTTTTGCACACAGTGGCCCACCTTGATATGGTGCATTAAAAATTGGACAGTTTAACATAATGTTGGATAAAGTAATCTTTTTTAACATTTGGTCACATATCCTTCAAGCAATCATTACATATTATGCATGTAATGACTGCTTGAAGCCTGTGATACACAGACATCATCAGACACTGGGTATCTTCCCTGGTGATGCTCTGCCAGGCCTGTACTGCAGCCATCTTCAGTTCCTGCTTGTTTCAGTAATTTTATGCCTTCAGTCTCCTCTTCAGCATGTAAGATGCATGTTCAATTAGATTCCAATTCAGATACCGACTCAGCCAACAGAGCCAAAATAACAAAAAATATGCCGCTGTCTAATGAATTATGATGCTCGCTGTTTGTCTTGAATCTAGAATATAGCCAGTTTCCCAAATAAAGTATGAAATATATCCTATAAGCCACATGTTGCAAGGAACCCTGCTCTATGTAGTAACCTCACTGTTACGCCATCAGCAGTTTCCTAGTCCTTGTCAGTTTTGTGAGATTCCACCCCGTGTTTTGTATCGTGCCCTCAGTTTTTAGTCTGTTTCAGTTATATGTATGTATTTAGTTTCAGTCCGTTCTCTGTGTATACTTGGTCATTTGTTACTATCCATACATCATTGTGTTTGTTATTTTATGTGCCTTGTCGTTGCTAGGTTCGTTTCTGTATACTTACTGTTGTTTTCGTTATTTTTATGTTTATTGTATCACTGTATGTCTACCCGTAACCACGCCCCAAACGTTCTTCCCAGTAATATTCCCAGTGTTCTCCACCTGTGCATTATTACCCTCTG
Source organism: Gymnothorax javanicus (assembly GCA_029692085.1). Classification (NCBI taxonomy): domain Eukaryota; kingdom Metazoa; phylum Chordata; class Actinopteri; order Anguilliformes; family Muraenidae; genus Gymnothorax; species Gymnothorax javanicus. The sequence continues at coordinate 13,972,738 of CM056201.1, forward strand.
TGTATTTATAGAGCTCCCACTGCAGCTATACTTTGTTAGGTTGTCAAAGATATCTACTCTTTCAATCCTGCATTCCTTCTCGTGTTAGTCCTCTCGCGTATTACCTCTTTTCATGAACCACCAAATATGCATTTCCTGTGATTTTTCTACTGCCTGTGTTATGATCCATTTTTGTTTTCTGGTTTACGATCTTGGATTGCATTGCACGGAGTTTTGGGCGTTGATTGGACTGTGTTCTGGATTTTTGATTCCTGCATTGTCCCTGGTATTTTTACTTTGCTGACTGATCTCCTGTGCATTTTTTTTACCTCTGGTTCTTCTGCCTGGATTTTGAGATCTTTCTAGCCCTTTTGTACAGTCACTTCGCGGTCTGACATTTTTGGGTTTTGACCCATTGCCTGGAATTACGGATTCTGATTCTGCCTGTCGACTTTAAGTCTGTCAATAAACTGTGGAGTGGATTGCAATTGGTTCCTTGTTCTGAGTCCTTCTGAACCCCCCACGAACCTGACACTCTCACAGTCCCGGCTCAGTGTTATACAGTTCTCACTCACAGCAAAATCTCTACTGCCATTAAATATCAACAATAAATGCACTCCCATTATCGAGAGGATATTTCAGATAGTTTGTGTGCAATTAAACTGAATTGACAATCCGAGGCACAAATTAATGTCTAATCAAAACATCTTAGAAGAGGAATGACGTCACTCCTCGGAATAGGAATGACTGGCAATATCAGTTCCCCGAAAATCATATTTTTTGGAAATTCGGCGTAAAGTGATTCATCTTGCGTCTGCTGTCAGGATGTTACATTTTGAAACAAGATCAGGTGCACAGGACTCCTACTTTCCCACCACAGAATTCACTCTCTACTTATCCTGGAAAGCCCTGAAAATTTTGGGATAGAGGAAGCTGTGGTTATGTAACGTGTCGAAAAAACCAAGCGAACACACTGCATATGAACACTACAGATGTGAACTATTAAAAATATAATCCCAGTAATGTGATGACAGCGGAAACATGACTCGGGCTGTTCCAGGCCAGGTCATCATTTCATGTGGACTTTTCCATTCTGACATGAAACGATTGTCATGTACGAAACTTACTTTCTTTCTTGTGACCATTTCAGTTCACATGTGGCGATTTTACATGATTTTTTTCACATAGTGAGGCAAATTTCACACAGTTTATCTGCGGTAATGAAACTTCACATTATCAGTGACCTCACTTCTCCAACCGTCCTTGGACTGGAGACAAAAATCTTCTTGAGGAACCATTTGATGAAGTACATAGATACAAAGAACACAGATGGATGGTAACATTCAAATAGTCACTCTAAATAATCGCAGTAGTCTGATGTTTTTTGAAAGTCCTGCCTGTTCCTTGAATAAGCAGTATGACTGATGCAGGATACCAACCATTAGCTCTGAAAAAGGCCTCTCCAGCAGTGGCACTTTATGGCGAAGGCCAACCATCAGAATAAATCAGTAACGCCTCGACTACAGCGGGGGCCCCATGTCGGCGAGAAGGTAACCTGTCTCAGCAGGTCCAACAGTCCCTCGGAAAATATCCGCTGCGATAAATGAACAGAATTGAAATGCTGCAAGTTTTTACCCACCCTTTTTTGCCGAATCACCCCCGCGATTAATGTGTGGATTTTCGCGTTTTTGGCACATCTCTGCAGAGCAGCAATGCTGGCAGGTCACCTGGCTGTCCTTCTTTACTGCAGCCGTGGCATTGCGCCACCATTATAAAATATTTACACCTCGCGGCAGAGAGGTAAAGCTCCCGGCCTCCATAAAAACAAACTTGGCCAAAGGTAAACAGGTTAGCAAAAAGGCTAAGAGCAAGCAGCTGGACCTCTTAAGGGCATTTTAACAGAAATACACCCCATTAGTACCCATTCGGTTTCTGAACAGAGTAATGAGAGGATAAGGTTCAAAGTGGATTGCATTATTGTTCTGTCAGAGCCAGGGCAATATCTATCAGTTTCCTGACTGGCTGATTTTGTGTTCTGGTTATCAGGTTGTGCTGCATACAGACAACTTCTGGATCAGAGGAGTCAAGCAATGAGCACCGGAAACCAGCTCCCTTCTAGCAGTAGCGCACAGAACTCAAGCTAAAAGACACAAACAAACCGTGGATGAGACTGTAGACACAGATTCAGCTTTAGCTGAGAACATGTCGCTCCTCCACCCATGGAATGGCTGACAGGATACAACGAGGAGCGGATCATAAGCTGATGACAGTGCGGATTAAATCGGGAGGGCCAGAGTTACATCAGATGCGGAGAAATCACGCTAGCCCAATACAGCAGTCTCAAAAGAGATTGAGGCACAGGGTTCTTACAAAATGCTCGCCGTGTACACCAATGAGTCAGAATATTATGACCACTCCTAGATGAACCGAATTACACTGATTATCCCATGAAAGTGGAGCATGTCAAGGACTGGGATATAACAGAAAGAAAGCGAACAGTTGCTTCTCAAATTTGATATGTTTAATGTGGGAGAAATGGACAGGCGTAAAGACCTGAGAGACTTTGACAAGGGCCAAATTCTTATACTGGGTCAGAGCATCTCCGAGGCAACAAGGCTAGTGGAGAGCTCCCAGTCAACAGCGTGAGCACCAACAGTACAACAGAGAAATGATGGCAAACCTGTCAGCAGTCGTACCTAAACATCGTTGCAGATCAGGTACATTTCCTTATAGCAACAATTTCCCTTGATGGCAGTGATGTCTCTCACAATAACGATGCGCCTAGTTAAATGATGCAAACTGCGTGGGAGGCCTTTGAAGTGCATGATGGAAGGTTCACGGAGTTGCCAAGGCCTTCAAATTCCCTAGATTTCAATCTGATCTCGCATCGATGGAAAGTGCTAGAACAAGAAGTCCAATCCGCGGGGACTCCATCGCACAACTTACTGGACGTAAAGGATCTGCTGCTGCTAACGTCTTGGAGCCAGATACCACGGAGCACCTTCAGAGATCTTGAAGAGTCTATATTCGGCCAGTGGTCGTCACATCCTGGCTCACTGGTGTGTGTTGTACAGTTTCCTGGCATGCTTTGGGTCAGCCATATTACAACTGCTACACATCCAGATTAAGTCCAGCCAAAGCCTTTCCTTCCCTGGGTCTCTATGTGTTGCACATACCGAGGTCTGTCCACTGACAGGCCAACTTATACAGAAACGTGTGTTAAAGTCCCCTAAACATACTCCAGTCCTCTACTTCCAAGCACTGTTTGCAACACATGACTAATGGTCCTGAGATGGCTGCTGTTAGCTTAGTTAGCATATGGTGGAGGTGGAGAGCTCAGTGATCTGAGGAACACTGTCGGCAGTGAGCAGGCCCCCGCAGGCTAAGCTATGCCCCTGTAAGAGGATATTAAAAATGGGGTTAAAACGGGGTCAATCGGATGCTACGAATACCAGGCGATCGGGCAGATGTGCAAATCAAATCAATCAACCCACAAAATCCGCCAGTCACTGAGGTCTTAGGAAACAATGCGATCCGGCACACAGATACCCTGAAACTCCGATTTGACCTTTTTTCTATGTCTCAACTGAAGACCCCAGCGCTAAAAGAATTAAAGTCACAGAATGTCCATTTTGAGAAAATTGAGAAAATCAACTCAGGAAACTATCGAAGACGTTTTCCCACCCTCACCTCCGAACGTGTGAAAATGTGACTAAAGATTAATATTCACAATTAATATTCATACACACAGTGTAGAAAAACTCAGAGCCTACGCAGCCAGTACAAAGCATTCTCACGATGTTGTTCCAATGTCGTCGAAATGTTTTAGCATAATATAATGTTCGCAGTAATATGGCAAGACCGTTGGCATGTTTCCTGGGATGTATGCACTTTCCATGAAACAGTCGCAGAATCACCTCCACCCCCACTCATTATCTCCACCAAACGAAGTTGGCAGGAGGTTATGTGATGGGTGCCATTTGTCTGTTTGTTTGTTTGTCTGTTTGTTTGTGAACAAGATAACTCGAAAAGTAATGAACGGTTATCTCTGAAATTTTGTGGGTGGGTCGCTATTACATCAGGGATGGATGCTATTGATTTTGACCACGATCAGTCGAACAATATGTTCGCCATGGCAGCCATATTGGAATCGTATGACACGCAATAATTGAACTCTCATTCACCAAGATTTGCACTGTGCTGCCTTGGCGGAGGTTTGCACTCTAGGAGTGCCTCTAGTTTCAAATGACCTCAGCGCAAGCACTCTTGGACTCCCTGAACCTTTAGGAGTCTACCGTGAAAAGATATAAAATGCGACTAACCTTCTCATAAGGGTCCGAATCGTAGTTGAGGCCGATCCCGCAGTCGTCCGTGATCTCTGACAAATCTTCATCATCAAACTCCTCCAGACTGATATCATGGGCTGGCCTTCAAAAGGAAACCGATAAAGAGCATCGTCACTACCCCGAAACAGAGTCACACTTGTGATATTTCAGTTTCAGGGCCCAAGCTATGCAGCTCAGTTACTTGGGAACCCATAGCTACAGCGTAAACAAATTGAGTACACTATACGTGTATTAAGTACTGCTGCTGAGTCCACATGGGTTCTAAGATATTTTGTGGTTGGCTGTGATGGACACCCGTCCATTTTATAAATCCCTGGGTCTGGGTTGGGGGGGAGGGTGAGGGGGAGGGGGAAGGGGCGGGTGATTGATTGCAGGGGTCGCTGGAGTCCATTCCAGCATACAATAACTAATGGGTCAGCTATTGCAGCTATCAGTGTTTACGTGCAACTACATCCACAAAGATGCTAAGCAGGTTTTTTATTTTATTCTTGCCTGTTGATACAACTACAATGGCAACAACAACCACTGAAACTTTTTCAGACTGAGACATCTACAAAATAGGCAAGAACCAGCATAACTTGAGCAGCGGAAGTCCTCTGTGGGCCATGTCTTAGAAGTGTTCAGTGCCAATACACAATACAAGTGATGCTGACTAATCCACTCTGTTGAACATTAACAAGAAAAACTTGCTATACAATGTACTTGGCGTATGATCATTTCGTAAATGTGCAAACTGTCCACCCCTATCCCTCGCCCTGCTTTTTTTCTAATGAAAATCTATCTGCAGTGACACTTCCAGTGAATCAAGGCAATGTTGCATTACATATGAATGAAAGCATTATCATTTATTTGCAAATTTAATTATCCTGCTTTATAAGGAGGATTTTTTTTCTTTAAGAGGCTCCTTACATGATTACACAAATGTCGCAATCTGAATTATGGTAGCTGCCTATGCATCAAGTGAAGAGAACAGTTGCTGTAAGAAGAGCCTTCTTATAAGCATGTAATATACGAGAATAAGCTGGAGATAGACAGGGATATCCAGGGGAAGGGATTTTCACATTTGATTTCTGTTAACAGTAAATACTCCACAAGTAATCATAGAGCACCACATTTTTAAGAGTAAAATAAAAAACTGGTCTATGCTCACGAGTACAAATCAAAATCAAACAACAATACAAACTCGTTCTTCAAAAAAAAACAGACAGCTAAACAGAACAAGTCAGCTTCACAGATATTTTGCTTGACTTTTTTCAATTTTACCCGAAATTATGGCACACTAAATTGCCCTAAAAATGATAGTCAACTTTAGCTATACACAGCCTAAATAAAAAAGGCACTGTCATATCTTCTGTTCATAAGATTAATTAACATCTATCTCCAGCCAAACTGCCATGACAGAGCTACCATAGCTCTTTCAAAAATTGACTCCAAATTCGTATTTTCCCCCAATTAACCCTTAAAGTGTTAAACAGTGTTGCTCAATGATGTAACATATCCAATTCAAAGCTGTTGAAAACCTATCATGTGGCAACTTGTATAAATGGGACCTATTATGCTACATTTCCAAGTTTATACTTTGATCTTGGACTCCCCTAGAGTACTCCTGATCATTCAAAGTCCAAAAAAGGGTCCTTATTTGGCTCATACTGCCATCCTCAAAAAACCCCATTTATAGGCCATTGCTGTCTCTGCCTGAAAGCCTCGTTTGGGCGGCTCTTCCGCTATTGCCCCCCCTCCCTGTGTGCCCACTTTCTTCTGATTGGCCAGCTCTGTGGAGGGCGGAGCTGGGCGGGACTCGGCAGGATGCAGTTTTTCGGGTCCGCCTCCGTAGTGTGAAACGTGAGACGCGTGTGCCATCTGAGCTTAGGAATTCCGCAATCAAATGACGTGTATAGATCTAATGAAATGAACTTGCTCTAATAAATGCAGCGGCGAAAGTGGAGGACGCAGTGCGAAAGTCTGGCAGCTCAAGCTCGAATTTGCTATCTACCTACGGCTTCTATGGTGAGTGCACGGGTATTTCCACTCTATAGCTAGGATGCAGGGAAAGCTAGAATCCACCCCACACAGACACATTTGTAGATCGGGTCGACATACCCAAATGTAGACTGGAGACCGTAGAAATCCGGTGGGTCTGAGTTTAGAGGGAAACATGGACAGTGAGGAACAGCAAAAAGTGGACCAACAACTTATTGACTGCTTAGGTATGTACTATAAGGACCTGCTGTTCCGTGTGCATGACTGTGGTGTGTCGTTACCGTGGAGTAACAAACAGCTTCTGCGCTGGTATATGACAGAGGGGCGAAAGCTCCAGGCTAAACGGCCTTTTCGGAAATTGCCCGTGGTAATGGTTTACTTACTGCGTCGGAATGATCAGCGTTTGCTCGCGTAAAATGGGCGCGTTAAGCCGCTTTCATAACGGACGTGAAACGAATTTTTCACACGAGAGATTACATTCAAAGTCAATGCATTGCCTTTGCATTGAATTTGAATGTAATCTGTCGTCAAAAAATTCATTTCGCGTCCGATGTGAAACCAGCTTTATGGATAGTACACGACAGCTAGAGAGAGCTCTGGTTATGTTATGAACATAATACAGGTTTTACAGACCGTAAGTTCCGTTAGCGTGGACAGTTGCTTATGAGGACCTCGCAAATCGATAACTTCTACAGGAAAGAATTTCCTATTCAATCTCCGCCCTTTTCGGCTTTTTATTAGCTAGAACAATTTCTAAAGGGGGATGAAATTACCACGGCAGGGCAGAGAAATCGTTTGTTATACCAGACACCTTAAAGCTTGTGTGTTTCTTGATTGCTTTCACTGGTAGCATCAGAGAGCTAGCCCAGATATTGGTGAAGTATCCGGCTGACCCCGGTCATGGATAAGTAAAACGATCGTTTCACAAGCACTCAAACACGTACCCCAAGCTCTGCAAAACCCACGTCTGGTCTAAGTACAGCCTTTTACAGCACCTCTCCGGTTAGCTTCAACTGTAGTGGCTACAATCAAGCAACGTTATGATGAAACTGCCACATTGATGCTTACCGAAGTAACACAAGCATACCGATCAGAATCGCTGCATATAAGTTAACCAGGAGCATTTTTAAGGCAAGACACTACAGGTGAATAGGGTAAAATTTTTAAATAATAGATATCATCATGAAACTTCCTTAGTCGATTACTTGCAATAGTATGAAAAAAAAATGTATTTCAAGTTTTTGAAATTTTTATGTTTAAATATGCAAATTAGGCATTATCTCATTAAATATGTGCTTATTTGCATATATTTTAGGAAGATAAATCTAAACATCTGAAAAGCCAGGTGCAAAATTATTTTTTCATTTTGTTTACATATAAGATGAAAAAACAATTACAGAGGGATTTGAGGATATCTGCTTTTATGACTGAGAAAATCAAAATATGCTGTCCATGGCCTTAAAAAAATCAATTTTCGCCATATTTTTGGGAATAAAATGTCTCATAAATCAAGCTAGGGATGACATATTAACAAATCCCTCTGTAAATATCTTCAGAATATAGCTAAGTGTATAACCGCAAAGTTTGGTATACATAGGTACTACAGAGGCGGGGAAGTTTGACTTGGAGTATGACAAAAACCTCATTTTGAGAAAACGGCATTCAAAGATTTACATAGGGGAATCTAATGCATGTCTGTTGGAAACAATTGCTCACAAACAGAATAAATGTTCAGGCCCTTATTAATAGTAATGTGGTATATTTTAAGCTCATGAAAATTGATCATTTAATAACATGACAGGCATCTAAGGCCTACAACTGTAGTTATTCAACTAATAAACATATTGGCCTACACTGCACAAACTGGCAGACAAAACTCACGTCAAACGCGACATCACTTCTACTCTCACTCTGCAATCGTGTAGATCAGTGGTCTTCAACGTCATTCCTGGGGACCCACTGTGTGTGCTGATTTTTGTTTCAACCACAATTGTTATCACAGGATTTTAACAAGTTGTTAATGTCTTAATTAGTTGTTTTTCATATTTAGCGTTGTTAGTTACTGTTTTTAGCCAAATGTTACATAGAAACATCCATACATGCTATGAAGAATAAAATATCCTTGAAAATTGTGGTTTTATTTCTATACTGCAAGAAATTTCCAGCATTGTAACATTTGAAACAGATCAAATTAGACACTAAGGAACTCAGTAAACCCCAAATTGGGCTGAGGGACACAACTGTTTCAAGTTCTTTCAAAAAACTTCAGGTGAACTTAATTAGATTTACACAAAGCTGGTTTGACTCTTTACCACTTGCTTGTCGAATAAATTTGTCATGATGTGCCAATTAGTTTTCACCAAGTAGGAGCCAAGTACATCTTTAATTTGATTGGTTACATTGTTTTCTCTCATTTTATGCTGTTATTTCCAATGCATAGCAATGTGGGTATGGCATTTTTTTTAATTCTGGATGGCAAACATAGATATTTCTGTTATCTTGTGAATTAAGAGGCCAAATAACTGCTCTAAACATGAAATACACTTAATTAAGACTAATGAACAGCTCATTAAAATCCTGCCATTACAACTGTGGCTAGAACAAAAGCCAGCATACACAGTGGGTCCCCAGGAACAACGTTGAAGACCACTGGTGTAGATGTAAAGACACTTCGTCTGCACTAGTGTCCCTTTTGCAATTACTGCACTCGAGCAATAAACTGCTGCAGAACCCATGATTTTCTGGATCAATGTTTATTGTCAGACCCGGTGCTGCACAATTAGGACAAAAGGCTGTCAACTTTCACGCATTCGGCCGTTTAAATGTCATATTCACGTTCCCGTGCAGTATGTCAGCAACCATTCAACCAGCGCGCTTGTAAGAGATTCTCAGCGGAATTGAAGTCCTTGTGCATGGAGGTTTATCAGTTTCACATGCATTTCGGTGGATTTCACCACTAGTAACATGGAAATAATTATGCCTCCAGACTTTTCACGCTTTTCTTTACTCAGGGGTTGAAAGCAATGGAATTGCATAAAAACGTTTTTAATGGTCCTATTTGATTTAAACAATTTGAACGATCGTGGAACACATGCATTGCGTTGATTGACTAATTGCTGACCACGAAACGGGAACGCGAGCATGCCACCAAATCTCAAACAAACAAACATGACGGACAGGAGGCGCGTGATCACTGTGCCGAGTGTAAGTGCGTTCGGATTCTCTTATTAGCGCGGTTCTCTCCCTAAGCTGTAAAAGAGTCCCCTTTACACCTTTCCTTTACCTCATGACGTTTTACACAGAGGTTAAAGAAAAGTGGTTCGGAATTAGACGATAGGACGTGATTATTTAACTATTCAGACGCAGCCAAGGTTCCGCAGCAAGCTAAAGATGGAAGTGTCAGAGCGCACCACGTGATGCATCTGAGCGAATCACGTTAGCAGAAACCAGCAGTAGCCAATGAGATTTTGTCATTAGCTTTAAATCCCCCTATGAACTTTCACGATTGGTTACTCACAGAAAGGAAATGCCCTTATTTGGATTACACAGCGTTGTGCAGGAGAATCAGAGCTTTACAATGGTACCGGTCATGACAGATTTCAGTGAAGAGGCGAAGTACTGTTCATTGCGTTGGAATGCTAACTTTTTGTAAATTCGGAAGAAACTTACTGCCGCAAGTAGACAAAATGTAATAAAATAAACATCTAAATGTATCATTTTAATGTTTTCTTTATAGCAGTTTGAAAGAATACATATTCAAGGAGTAAACTTGCCCAAAATCTCAAACTTGACCACTGCATGAAAAATCCATGTTTTTGCCTGCCGCGTCTCGCCTTAAGTAGCACAGCACACAAACTAACGTGCAGTAGCTGGTAACCAAGCGGTCATAACAACCACAGAGACAAATCCTTGCAATATAGGTTTTACAGACAGCAAGTTCTGTTACCATGAACAGTTGTGCCAAGCATCCAAATTACAAACAAGTATAAAAAGTTAGCTTCAAATTTGGTTTATGTTCACACACCTTCTGTTGAATTTCCCCTGATATTACTCTTGCATATTTAGGACACGTGATTGGCTCTGGCTAGCTCTGTATTGATTGGACAGCACAACCTGACGTCAAGTTTTGCCCAGATCTTGTGAAGATCTCAGGACGAGCTGTTCAGAGAGGAAATCACGTTCACGAAATCACGTTCTTGGATTACAGCAAAACCCCTGTATCTTATGTTTAGAAACTTTTCAGAGGTTGAGTATGGACATCCAACATTATAACATTACTTATATGTATTAAAAGAAGGATCAGCATAAAAGGTCCCCTTTAAAACAAGTCGCCACATGATAGGTTCAACAGCACAAGATTATTTAATTTATAATTTTTTGAAAATTTATTTCAGCGCTCTAAGGGTTAACTACCTGATCGGAAGGCGGAGAATATATCAGAAATAATTAAATGGCTTTTGGTTTTACCTTCAGCTAAATACAGGTGTTCTACAACCCCAATTCCGAAATAGCTGGGACAAAGTGTAAATTGCGAATAAAATCAAAACGCAATGACTTTCAAATCACACCAGCCAGTATTTTATTCACAATAGAACAAAGATAACACAGCAAATGTTGAAACTGAGAAATTTTACAATTTTATCCACAAAATGAGCTCATTTCAAATTTGATGGCTGCTACAAGTCTCAAAAAAGTTGGGACAGGGGCCTGTTTACCATGGTGTAGCATCACCTCTTCTTTTTAACACAGAGCAGAGTTGGGTTCAAGTACTTTCAAGTCCTTTCAAGAATTGGATGCAAGTATTTTTTTTTAAATACCAAAGTGCTTGCACTTGTATCGGAGTACTTCCTATTAATGCCTAAAGTACTTGTACTTGTATTCAAGTACTTTTCAAAGTTCTTGACCAATCTGTCTCCTAAGTGCTGACAGAGATTGGTCAAGTACTTGAAAAGTACTTGGATACAAGTACATGTACTTATTATTAGGTATTATTAGGCATTATTAGGTAGTACTCAGATACAAATACAAGCACTATGGTATGTAAAAAAAAAATGCTTGCATATAATTCTCAAAAGTACTTGAAAGTACTTGGACCCAACTCTGACACAGAGTAGAGGTGTCTGGGCATTGAGGAGACAAGTTTCTTGAGTTTAGCCATTGGAATTTGATCCCACTCTTGTTTAATACAGGCTTCCAGCTGCTGGAGAGTTTTGGGTCTCCTTTGACAGACTTTTCGTTTAATTATGCGCCAAATGTTCTCAATCGGTGAAAGATCAGGACTGCAGGCAGGCCAGTTTAGCACACGGACTCTTCTGCTACGAAGCCATTCTGTTGTAATAGCTGCAGTATGTGGTTTTGCATTGTCCTGCTGAAATACACAAGGCCTTCCCTGGAATAGATATCGTCTGGAGGGGAGCATATGTTGCTCTAAAACCTTTACATACCTTTCAGCATTCATGGTGTTTTTTAAAACATGCAAGTGTCCCACACCATATGCACTAATGCAACCCCATACCATCAGAGATGCTGGCTTTTGAACTGAACACTGATAACAGGAGGGATGATCTTTCTCCTCTTTAGCCCGGAGGACACGACGCCCATGATTTCCAACAAGAATGTCAAATTTGGACTCGTCTGACCACAGGACACTTTGTCACTTTGCTACAGTCCATTTTAAATGAGCCTTGGCCCACAGAACACGGCGGCGCTTCTGGATCATGCTCAACAATGGCTTCCTTTTTGCATGATAAAGTTTTAGGTGGCATCTGTGGATGGCACGGCGGACTGTGTTTACAGACGGTGGTTTCTTGAAGTATTCCTGGGCCCATTTAGTAATGTCAATGACAGAATCATGCCATCATGAGTGATGCAGTGGCGTCTGAGGGCCCGAAGATCACGGGCATCCAGTAAAGGTCTTCGGCCCTGTCCCTTAGGCACAGAGATTTTTCCAGTTTCTCTGAATCTTTTGATGATGTTATGTACTGTCAATGATGAGACCTTCAAAGCCTTTGCAATTTGACATTGAGGAACATTGTTTTTAAAGTATTCCACAATTTTTTTACGCAAATCTTCACAGGTTGGAGAGCCTCTGGCCATCTTTACTTCTGAGAGACTCAGCCTCTCTAAGACATCCCTTTTATAGCCAATCATGTTACACATCTGATGCCAGTTAACTTTATTACTTGCTAAATTTTCTTTCAGCTGATTCTCTTATATATTAATTGCTTTTTCAGCCCTTTTTTGCCTGTGTCCCAACTTTTTTGAGACCTGCTGCAGCCAGAAAATTTGAAATAAGCTCATTTTGTGGATAAAAATGTAAAATGTCTCAGTTTCAACAACTGAAATGTTATCTATGTTCTATTGTAAATAACATATTGGCTCATGTGATCTGAAAGTCATTGCATTTTGATTTTATTCACAATTTACACTTTGTCCCAACTATTTCGGAATTGGGGTTGTGTGATCCAAGCTTGCATCACAGATCAAGCGTGCGAAAGATCAGCCCAGTATTTATGATTATGATACAAATCTAAACTACCTTAATATAGAAGCAAGGGAAGGCAATTACTTGGCTGAAACACAAAATTGGCTTCATGCTATCAGCAGCTATTGGCTAAAGCAGTGATAAACTGTAACTTAAAGACATTGGATACAAAAGCATTTTCCTTGACCAAGCCAAACACTTACAGACTGGGGCAACAGCTCAATAAATTGCCTTTCACCCTATAAGAGTCAAGCCACATTCAGTAGGTGAACCAATTCAAATTTATGTGGATTTCATTGGTCTTGTCAGGGAGTAAACACTCATCTGACTTCTTTTGTCTATACAGGGAGACACATCATTGCCTCTTTACATATTTGCATGAATTTTAAGATTCTATCCTGATGTTTGGGGATAGCACACCATGCTAAAGGTAGCATTATCAGTGCCTTGATGGGGTTCAAATCTGATAGCCTCCGATTAAGCATTCAGTTCCTCTTCCCCAAATGTTTCATGGTGTGTAACAAACAGGGACTGACTCTAAAATCCCGACATGACCGAACAATTTCACATTCAGAAAGATGAGGTGTTCAAGCTCCTGCTTTTAAACAGCAAGCAGGCAAACAGCATACCTCTCACATTTAAAACCATGTGACAGTAGCCTACCAACCACATTCAAGACTCAGAACAGTCAGAAAGGGAAAACGAGATATTCTTCCAAAATAAATCACTGATTACTCCGCCTCTCATTGACCTGCTCCTCCATTAAAAAAGACTGGCAAACCGAAAACAGTGGCAGGGAAGAGTAGGGGGATTTTAAAAGGGTCGACTGTCGTTGCAGATAGAGCTTTTGGTGGGGGGGGCACTGAGTGAATAAGTAAATGACTAGATCCAGTACAAAGTGTAAAAGTCATGGCTGTTATTGGAGCCCCTTTACAGTCTTTCATATATAATATTACAGATGGGTAAGCAAGCTTATGGGTTGAAGTACACGAGAAACCAGCCCACAATTACACTATCTGACTAGAGTGGCACTTGGAGAGCTCTGACCTTCCCCAAGGCCAATAATTCACTCATATATGACATGCAAATTTACAAGCATAGCCATCGCATTTCTACAATTGAAGACCTGCATGCAGTAAATACTGAGGTCACATTCTGTGAAAAATGAGATGGCGACAAAATTATAATCCACAATAGCCAGAGCAGTAACTGCTACCAAAGACTTCTCTGAAGTACTCAAGTCACATGTATAGGTATTTTGCTATTATGGAAATTACACAAATTTAGCACAAGAAATACCCAAGTCCATAATGTTAATAATAAGCAAAAAGTGTCTATGTCCGTCTAATCAAAATATTGGCTTATGTCATGTGACAAGCAGTGAAAATGGCAACCATGGAGGCTGAACAGCATGATATCAATGAAGAAAGCAGGGCAAAAAAGGAAAAGTACACCTGAAAACTGTTCCAGAAAAACGAAGGCTGCCAGATAATTAATAAAGACAAGGAAATGCAGTAAAAGTGACTGGCAATCAAAAACCAGGATCAGTTTGCCACATGTATTAAAAGTACTCAAGTCCAGCCATTTAGTGGTCAAATAAATTCAAGTCCAGTTACTTCGCTGAAGAAGGTACTTAAGTGAAAATGTAATTTTCTTTATTAGTTTGTAATACAAGAGTATTTTTCTGCAAAAGAGGATTATTCTGCTTCTGTATCACCCCAGGAAACAGCAACAGACCTCATAGTTTGCCACGATTGCAAAAATTGATTGATCAGCAGCATGTTTTGAAAACTTTGACCCCCCAAATCTCAAAACTGTTATTTTGTAACATAATCACTTCTCGTATCTTGGTCTTCCATTAGGTATATTTTGTCACCATTGAACTTTGCAACATTTACTGGATTTTAATATGCATACTGTTTATTCCACCTCGGGGGACAAACTTCATATCACCCAATGTAAGAAAAAGTAAATAATAATTTGTGTATTTGCCCCAAGATTCAGAGCCACTCGATAATGTAATGGGCTCTTCCTTGGCTCTTCAGCTGCCCAATCAACAAATATAGCCAAGCACACACCCTTTGCAAAAATCATATTTGGTTACAAAGGGAACAATGTGATACCGTGAAGAATGCAGTCAACTTCAAGGTATACTAGTCAGTGTAAAATGGCTCAGTTAGGGAGTCTTTACTTCTCACAAGGTTCCACACATAAATCAGGATTTCTCCATGCTGGCAGGCCAAAGAGTGCTTTTTCATGTCCGTGTCTGTTTCAAAATACTGCATTTCAGAACAAGCTTTGAAGATGTATCCGCCAACACAAGAGCAACACATTGCAAAGGCAAAGGATGCTGGGAGCATCAGGGCCCTTATTTGCACATCAGAAAACCTGACATGAAAGAATACCAGCAGCGGCCTTTCCTGCCTGCTCCTTCCACCGACATGAGTCTTGGGATAGTAAAATGATTGTATTCAGATATTCGGCACATTTCATATAGCGAGGCACCCAGCAGAGTGCAGAGATTGCCTCTACTTGATAATGCACTGAATACTAAAGCAAATCTGTCAGGAATAGCTGTTCCCTGGCACGGTTCATCTCGCAGGCGTTTTGTTGCTTGGATTTTCAGGACATCGGTTGTGTGACCTTGCTGTTATCTCTAGTGAGCGCCACATTCCTCACGCTCTGAGAATTAACTGCAGAGTTATTTTTTTTCAAGGATTGAGGTTTCGTTTTGTAATCGTTATGGTCGGTTGGTCACGTGACACTATTCACCTCTCGAAGACAACACTGACCTTCATCCAAAGTCGACATTACCACACTCAAGGGACTACGCACATGCAGTCAAATTATGTACTGTAGCTGATGTGTACCATGCTGTAGCGCACTCATAAACAAGGAGACATAGAGTAGCGCACTGTCTGCCCTCAAGTCATGCTACTGAAGCACAGAACAGGCCGGCATCTACCCAATTTATGCAGTCTTTGGGCACGGGCTTAATTAGTAAAGCAGCCTGTTCGTGAATATAAATCCACTCTCTCTGCACCAGACTAATCAGCAGGGCAGCACATGCGCGCAATTATTCATGTCTTAGCTAAGCGAGAGCGGGAGGGGGACAGCATGGGGTGGGGGTTGAATTAGGGAGAGAAAGAGAGAGAGGGAAAAAAAAGAGAGAGAGAGACAGAGACGGTGTATAGGTGTTCATTAAGGGTGAGATCATCAGTTAGAGGCCTAATGAAGCAGGGATCCCTCCATCTCCCCCCCATCTCCTGTCACCTGGGTACAGATGTTCGATTGTGTTTGCATCAGCAAGGGGGTCTGTGATCATGTGACCCAAACTGTCAAGGAAGAGGACCATTATTATGAGGCAAATGAAGTGACTTCGCAACACATCTGCAGCGGAAAAACACCAAGTTCTCTGACATATACATACCCTATATTTACTATATTCTACAGAGTTCCAGTTGTGTGTGCATGCCTCTTAATCCCACTGAATCTTTTGCAGAACATCTTTGT
This sequence comes from Gymnothorax javanicus, assembly GCA_029692085.1. Lineage (NCBI taxonomy): Eukaryota > Metazoa > Chordata > Actinopteri > Anguilliformes > Muraenidae > Gymnothorax > Gymnothorax javanicus. The sequence continues at coordinate 13,989,040 of CM056201.1, forward strand.
CATGTGGCGGGGGAGAACAACTCCACAAAAACAACAACACACACAAGAACATGTTATTATCGAGCATTTATCTGCTAAGTGTGTACAGATATAGCAGAACCAGTCACTGAAACCTAGAGAGCGTGACAGAGCATCAGGTTAGCCTAGGAATCCTTGTTGCCATGGTAACAGATGGGTAAATAACAGGAATAACATACAAGATTTAGTGACAATTAGCTCATCGGCACACTGCGTTGAAGAGGGAGGGAGGGTGAGAGAGAGAGAGAGAGAAAGCGAGATGATTCATCTGTAGTGACTCATGATATTCGCTGTTAATAAGGTGGAAATAATTATCACGAGGTTGCTAAGTTTGTTAGCACATTTTTTTTTTTTTTTTTACCAACTCTGCAAAGTGACATGCTGGCAGTTTAATTTACAAAATGCAACAGGTCAATTGAAGGATAGCTACTGGGTAATACTCCAGATATACGCAATTCTGAGAGCAAAATAATTATAATTATAATTAGTAAAAATAAAATTATTCAAATCCTATCTAGTATTTTAGTATGATATTCAGGCTTTAAATCTTATTTTGCCAAATATGCCAAAATATTGCCTGTCACTACCCTCGTGTGAATCCCTTTTCTGTCTCCTCCCATCCCGCAACTAGTGCGTCTTTTAGGTGTATCGTCTCTCTTGATTGGTTTACATCCCACCTGTTTTCCCCATCAGATGTATTGCATTCATGTTTCCCCTTCCTTCATGTGTGTATTGGCGTATTTATACCCCTTACTTTGAGTGTGCAAGTTACTGGATCGTCACTGGCTATATGCCCTTTAGCAACCAGTCAGTATTTCCTAATAAAAGCTAATCGTCTTGGAAAATTATTTGTAATCTTTAATGATAGTATATTATGAAAGTTCTCTTCCTAGTACTATTAATAGGAACAAGCTCTCAAGCTTTACACTTGGTCTAAAGGATTGGGACAATGATCCTCTTAATCAAACTTTAGTCTGTGCATCTGCCCAGTTTATTAGGAATAACTTCCCAAGCCTTCTGCAGTCATCAAAATTGGGACCAGATTCCAGCTAAACTCCTCCGTCCTGCCATCTGACAGTTCTGCTCTGGTGAAGTATGCACTCCATCTGGCAGGTGTCCTGGATTGCCACTGGCCAGGCACAGATATGCCCCTTGCGCCCTAGCATGTACCATCTGAACTGAACTGTGTCATTGCGCTCAAGGCTCTGTCCTTCTGTCATACCATGTTACTATCAATGAACCCAACTGTTGGATTGTACTCAGCCTCTGCATTTGGCTCCTGGTCTGGATCATAACAATAGCCAGTGTCATGCAACAGTTTTACTAATTTCAGGATTTATCAATTCCATGAGGCAACTCAACTCGCCAAGCCGACCACCATTTTTCTCTCGAACGTGAAAAACTAGTGTGTGTGTTTACTGGTAAAAAAAAAAAATTAAAATGTCTCTCCTCTCCCAAATTCCCAGAGAGCTCTCAATAGTAAAAGCCACCAGTTAAGTAGCCGATTAACCAATCAATGCACCCTCCAAATTAGATAAAGAAGTATTGAGCGGTGTCTGAGTTATAGTCCGGGAACACAGGGGAAGCCGACGCAGACATGAACACCAATGCTGATGGGAACCGAGCCAAACAATATGTGTCCCCCTCTCCCTCCGGCAGGGAGGACATAATAAGAGTGACTGCAAATGCGAAGCAGTTTTCTCTGATTAATTTATACTTAACGCCTTTGTGCAGATGTGTCTGCAAGCGGACATGGAGCTGCAAATTTATGCACACAGTTACAACAATCTATCACTAGATGGCAAACTCGGATCAGTTATTGACTATGATCCCAAAAATGTATAGTTTTAACCCCCGGCCATTTTTCAATTCTCAGTATTATTTTTTTTTTTTTTTTTTACAGCTTCAATGCTGAATTTTCAAGAAGATTTTTTATGTTTGCAGCCCTTTTTCTCTACCAAAATCATGGAAATAAACTGAAATACAATGGAATTCTAAATGCCTCAAGTGTCTTGACTCAGTTGAGCCATTCCCTTCCTCTCTGTGGAGCTGCAATCCTGAATTATAAAGCCTTAAATAAGGCAACACATAAATAGCCAGATTTGGCTTCTGCACAAAGGGCTTAATGGCTCTGTGGTAACAGGTTCTCAAAGCGTGATCGTCCTAACATCATTTACATTCAAATCTAGCCACGCTAACGTAGCACTCATGAGGAAAGGACTTTCTTCATGCACGCGTGTTGCTAACATCTTCCTCCCCAGGGGAGAAGTGTGTCATCGTTCTTTCTTTGGAGCAGATGCGACGGTGAATCACCGCATTGTTGCGAGAGATCAACGCGGAACAAACCCCTCATCCCCTGAAACAGAACGCGAGCACATCAGAGGACCCGTTTCCATAGCAGGCAAGTCACAGGAGACGGGGAGGGTGCCATAGGGAGACATACTCAACAGAACATTGCAAGGTGAATGAAAAATGTCAGTGGGCTGTACTCGGATGCATATAGGTACTTTTGAAAAACGTGATTTTGCGGTTGAAAGTGCTTTACATCACAACGTGCAGTTTGAGGCGGAATTTTTAATCAGTGCAATGTTCCCTAACTTTTTTTTGCTTGTTTTCACTGTGATAACGATTTGCTAGTAATTTGTTTTTCTAAGAGATTACAGGCAGAGATGGAAAACCATGTAGCTACATTATAAATTTCATAAAGAATACATACATTTAAAGTAACAATATTATTACGAACGTGCTGCTCTATTTTGTCTTTTTTATTACTGTTTTGACTGTGTAAATGTGATTGCAAGAAGACTGCCTTTTTTATTAGTAGTATACAGCTGTGCATACCTACAGTACAACATAACCTCTCTGTAGAAATAACACCTACACACAACCACTAAGAACCTCGATCAGATTTTGTCACCAAGACTACTCTTTTGAAGCAAAATAGCCACTCAGTCCAGCCTACATGGCTGTATTTTTCCTCCGAGACACATGAAGGAGAGAAGGTGATTTTAACAAGTTGATTGGCTCTCAGTCAGCTGTCATTAACACAGTCGCCTAGACCTGGCTCTGTGACCTCATAGACCCCTGGCAACAGCCTGGCCAATGAGAAGACAGAAACAGCACTAAGTGTTCCACCACAGTGAGTGCCCCCTAAGTCAAAGCCCTGCATAGAATTTCAACAACCCAAACAATACCCTACTGGCTAAATTAAGTAATAATAAATTATTAAAAATGTTAATGGAATAGTACAGGATGAACTGACATTAAAAAGCGACCTAAAAAAGCCTCACCTCCGTGTTAGCGTTAGCTGTGCAAGCGCACCACCAGACTCGGCCCCTGCATTATATGCTCCAGTCCGGTATTAATTATACCCCAGAGCACAAAACTGGGGGTAGCCACAAAAACGGGCAACATCAAGACCTCACCGAAAACCTGGAGTCTGAATTTGGGAACTTGATTCATTCCCCTCCCCCGACGTGAACACAACCAATATCTGTAATATCATTTCTGTAGCTGGATTATTAATTTTCCACTCCAATAACTACGTAAGCTGTTGCCTGCTGGCTGAAAGGTAGCACTGATCCATAGACTGTATCGAGTCAATGCTTTGATTCTTTGGGGGACCAGACTTTGGGGAGCTCCAACATCAGGAGTGGGCCCACAAAAATTTTAGCCGGGTGGTCAGTGACATATATTTCAGGCAGCGCAGATGTTACAACCCTGCCCACTTTTGCCCTGTAACCTTGGCTCATACTGCACGCAAGACAGCGAAGGCCAACTCTAGTATGAGATTAATTTGATTAGAGTGAATGGTGATGTAGTCTGGTGTAGAGCCACGCCCAGTCCTTTCCCATCAAGCCATGACTCGTACTTTAATCGGATAGTCTGGGAGGGATGGGGTTCACACCCACTGCCTACAATAGCTGCGCTGAATCTTTTGATAGGCAGGTACCTCAGGGTAAAAAAAAGCACACCATCCCACAAAAACTGCTTTTCCCATACTCAGGTATGGCGCAGAATACAGTGTCCAAGTATTTGGACAGTGACACAAACTTTAAGGGCCACAGTTCCTACAAGGATCCAAATGGATACAAATACCCTCAATTTAACATGCAGACTGGGAACTATAATATGTATTATTAATATATTGTGAATATGTAAAGGGTATTTTGAACATACATCTGAATCACGTGAACCAGGTAAGAATAAAAAGGCACTCAGAGAGCACATGATCCCCGCCGTTGTGAAATTCGTCAGCAGAGGAAGTCTGATTTGGATTTATCGCAGCATAAAATGTTCGTAAAAAGTTGTAATCCGACAGCTGATGTAGGAGTTAGTGTCACGTGACAGCGCTGCACGACCGTGATGTCTTCACGGACATAGAAATTCTTTCGGGTCCTGGATCAAGAATATGAGTCGGATCTTCACCAAAATGCAATCACTTCCTCCTTAGCACATAATCAATCAGCATGATACATTTCATTGACATCCATACAGAATTTTTTGAGATGGCCCATTACCTGAGGAACAAACAAAGAAACAAACTCAGGTGAAACTAGTGCGGTAGAGCGCATCCTCTGCCACTCCATATGTCAGTATTATTGGTTCTGGATCCATAAGAATATTATCCAGATCACCAACAATTACAATCAATGCTACATTAGTGTAGGTCCTATTTAACGCTGAAATTCTATGAAAATCCGTTTATTACATAAGGGACAATCATTCTATTCAGGTATATTTTAACTTCATCTGGATCTAGATTCCAGAATATTTTCTGGATCACTTTCAAAATTGAATCAACTCATCCTTGGACAACCACCTACCATCCTACCAAATTTCGTGACAATCCATTCATAACTTTTTGAGTTATCTCATTGACAGACAGACAAAGAGACGAACCTGGGTGAAAACATAACCTCCTCGGCAAAGATAAGCATATTACCTCAAGGCAGAGGTACAATGAATACAACCCTCAGTTTTGTCACAGTCCAAATATTTACTGACTCAATATCCTACCTAAATGAATTAAAGAGACATTGCAGACCCAAGAGCTAAAAGTACTTAAGCACTTTGAGCACTAGGCTCTTAAGTTCAATGAAAGCAGCAGAAATGACACAACTATCAATCGTCAAATCAAAAGGGTGAAATCTCAGACAGCGAGAGCGCTCCGCCCCCATGTATTCACTGCCTTCAGATCACAAGCGTACAAAACAGGCCTCACTGACCAGATCCAGTATGTCACTGTTGAAAAAAGGAATGACCCTTCTATTGTGTCCCCAGGGGGATGATGTCACAGTGTGTGATCGATCTGTACACAAACCAACCGACGCAGTGGCCCTGGAGTAAATATCACAGAGACAATAGCAGGGACAGCTCACACCAAACACAACCAAGGGCCATCGATGATTGCCACATGCTTCCTGGTGACAGATCAAGATAGTCAGGCTCCGGCCTGCCAATTGAGGTTTCCACCAGACAAACAGTAGGGCACTAGCATACTGGAAATAAAGAATGCATTCTCTAGAACAAGTGAAATCTTCTCTTAGTTATTTAATAGCCAATAATTACTGCAGCATCTTTGGAATGAGCCAAATTTAATCGGGCAATATAAGCTGTGAAACAGAGCTGCATTGGTTATACAACCCCAATTCCGAAATAGTTGGGACAAAGTGTAAATTGTGAATAAAATCAAAATGCAATGACTTTCAAATCACACCAGCCAGTATTCTATTCACAATAGAACAGAGATAACATAGCAAATGTTGAAACTGAGAACTTTTACAATTTTATCCACAAAATGAGCTCATTTCAAATTTGATGGCTGCAACGGGTCTCAAAAAAGTTGGGACAGGGGCCTGTTTACCATGGTGTGGCATCCCCTCTTCTTTTTAACACAGAGTGGAGGCGTCTGGGCATTGAGGAGACAAGTTTCTTGGGTTTAGCTATTGGAATTTGATCCCACTCTTGTTTAAGACAGGCTTCCAGCTGCTGGAGAGTTTTGGGTCTCCTTTGACGGACTTTTCGTTTAATTATGCGCCAAATGTTCTCAATTGGTGAATGATCAGGACTGCAGGCAGGCCAGCTCAGCACATGGACTCTTCTACTACGGAGCCATGCTGTTGTAATAGCTACAGTATGTGGTTTTGCATTGTCCTGCTGAAATACACAAGGCCTTCCCTGGAATAGAAGTCGTCTGGAGGGGAGCATATGTTGCTCTTAAACCTTTATATACCTTTCAGCATTCATGGTGCTTTTTAAAACATGCAAGTGTCCCACACCATGTGCACTAATGCATCCCCATACCATCAGAGATGCTGGCTTTTGAACTGAATGCTGATGACAGGAGCTCTACTTAAGCCCAGAGGACACGACGCCCATGATTTCCAACAAGAATGTCAGATTTGGACTCGTCTGACCACAGTACACTTTGCCACTTCGCTTCAGTCCATTTTAAATGAGCCTTGGCCCACAGAACACGGCGGCGCTTCTGGATCATGCTCAACAATGGCTTCCTTTTTGCATGATAGAGTTTTAGGTGGCATCTGTGGATGGCACGGCGGACTGTGTTTACAGACGGTGGTTTCTTGAAGTATTCCTGGGCCCATTTAGTAATGTCAATGACAGAATCATGCCGGTGACTGATGCCGTTTGGTTCTGGGGGCTCGAAGATCACGGGCATCCAGTAAAGGTCTTCGGCCCTGTCCCTTACGCACAGAGATTTTTCCAGTTTCTCTGAATCTTTTGATGATTTTATGCACTATCGATGATGAGACCTTCAAAGCCTTTGCAATTCGACCTTGAGGAACATTGTTTTTAAAGTATTCCACAATTTTTTTACGCAAACCTTCACAGGTTGGAGAGCCTCTGGTCATCTTTACTTCTGAGAGACTCAGCCTCTCTAAGACATCCCTTTTATAGCCAAATATATTACAAACCTCATGCCAGTTAACTTCATTACTTGCTAAATGTTCTTTCAGCTGATTCTCTTACAGATTAATTGCTTTATCAACCCTTTTTTGCCTGTGTCCCAACTTTTTTGAGACCTGTTTTAGCCAGAAAATTTGAAATAAGCTAATTTTGTGGATAAAAATGTAAAATGTCTCAGTTTCAACATTTGAAATGTTATCTATGCTCTATTGTAAATAACATATTGGCTCATGTGATCTGAAAGTCATTGCATTTTGATTTTATTCACAATTTACACTTTGTCCCAACTATTTTGGAATTGGGGTTGTATATTTACCTCTGCAAAGGAGGTTATGTTTTTGATTCCGTTTGTTTATTTATTTATTTGTCTGACTGTTAGCAGGGTATCTCAAAAAGGGTTGCACAGATTTTAACCAAACTTTGCAGGATGGTAAAGTAGCACAAGAGGAACAAGTGGTTAAAATTTGGCATATCTCGGCCAAAGTGCGGCTGAGATATAGGCCAAAGTTCAAATCCAGCTATGCTGGCAGAGGTATGGGCTCTCGCGAGTCCAGCTCTAGTTTATCATGAAATGATCAAAATTAAACAAATTCTCTCATTAACTGAGATTTTTCAAGAACGCTTCACTGTAAAGAAGCAGCCATTAAATGCATTGCTGTTGATTCCCAGTTCAAAGTAGTCCTGACATACATGATGAATAAATAGCCATTGCTGTAAGCAGCAGACACACAAGGTCAAACTGCGAGGGGCTCTGTCCTTCAACTGCTGAATGACACCAATTCTCTCTTCCCCGATGGGACCCCTCTAACCACACTGTAACCTCCAGGGAAAACACAGACAATACGTAACAGTATACAGAGCCAGTCCAAGAGCCCTCATACATTCTGCAAAAGCACAATGGTTCATTAAAAACTCAGAAATGCATGCAATTAAATCTTACCCCTCGTGGCTCAGGATGCATATCGCAAAAGAGCAGAGCATACATGAACAGCGAGCACCATAATTCAATGGACTGTGACAAATTTTGGCTCTGCTCTCTAGCACTGTGTTTGAAAGGATACAATGACGATGAGGGTGAAGAGCAGCTTGAATATGAGGGTGTTTTCATTCATATTAGATGAACTACGAATGTACAAACGACAGTACCTTTTGCATATATCCCCCCCATTTTTGGGTGCGTCAAAAAATACTGGACATTTTGATAAAATGTACAATAAAGTTGAAACTAGATTTAAATCCGTAGATTGACTCAGCCAAAAGAACCAACCAAAAAAATGTAGCATTATCCAATGAATTATGTTTCTTCAAGGTCAACCACCAATAACAAACCTTTGCAATGCCAAGGTATTCTCTGAGGTTTTTGCTAGTTGCATAATGCAATGTGGCTCACTGGATTTCACAAAGGACTGAGGCTCCAAAAAAAGAAGATTTTTTTAGGCATCAAAAGAACAAAATACCATTTTTAATAAAGAAATGATAAGACATGAAAGTGTGCTGAGTGTTATTATGTCTATTCTTAGCAGGTTTTTAATCAACAGTAATACAATGAGAAATAGGAACCTGCTGCATGGATTTGATTTTTATTCATTCACAGCTGCAATTAATAATAGTCTGTGTGATAGTAAAGCACTCCTTAAATGAAAAACACAGCCAAACCAGCAAACTCTAAAGCACTCAACTTTAAATCTTCATAACAGACTCATTCAGGTCAATTTTAAAATGACTTTAAGCTAAGGATCCCTTCATTTCTTCATTTTGAAGGCATGGATGTCAAATATGACTGTTCCTCTGATGCCAAAACTGCTATCTCACCACAGGACATAAGAATGCTCTTATATATAACAATAATTATAAGAAGAACCATTTTGACTGATCGCCTTCCAGCCAGTCCTGGTGCGCATGAGATATATTCAAGCCTTCACCAAATGTTATCATCATCTATGTTAATTAAATGATCATATCGCTCTAGTTTTGGAGATATGGAATATGAAAGAGGAAATGTGGTCTCACTATGACTTACCCTGTCATTGTAGGTGTATATTTCTCTGTTGTCCCACTATGAACACTTTTTCCCACTTTTGAAAACTCAAAATCGCAAAAATTGACTTCCTTTTCATTGTCACAGCTCAGGAAGCATAACAAATACAAGCCTGGATTTTTTTATTGTACTTTTATTTGGTATTTTAACTTGCTAACTCCTTTTTCCATGCCTGTTAATTGACTATGAATGACAGATACAGATAATTTTGTCATGGTTGTTCTTCAATTTTGTGAAAAATGACCCTTCTTCCAAGTCCAAGTATGACCATGTGTCCAGTAGACTTAACTTTAACATTTTTTTCCCCATGTTATGCTTTGAGAAAACAAAATTAGGATGGTGTATAGTCTCCTTAATGAATCATGAATTTTTAAAGATGCTTTAATTTGATCATTTTAGATTTATTTTGAGATTATTTACAAATACTCATAAAACTTCAGTACTGGCAGGAATGGTTCTACATGGAACATAAACAGAAAGAAATAATATTTCATCCATATTTTATCAACATTTTATTTAGAACACATAATATCAAGCACTTTAAATTATACAGAACTTTGTCAAAAATGTATTCACAGCTCCAGCATGTTAAATTTACCAAAAAAAAAAAATTTAGTCCTGTATCTAGTATGCTTCCTGAGTTGTAACAATGAAAAGGACCAGTGCCTTTTTGTGATGTTGAGTTTTCAGTAAATCTTGGGGTCCTACAGTGGGACAACAGAGATACATATAGTACACCTACAATGACTCTACATTCAGCTTACAGATGAAAAGTTATCCCCAGGCACTGGAAATTAAGTTTGTACATGCAATATTGGAGGAGTAATGGAAGCCCAAAGTCAGAGGAAAACACAAACATCCAAAACTCGGAAAAAAGAGTTTAAAAATTTTGTCAAGCTATAGTACTAAAACTACCAGAGATATTTGCCTAATATCTGGAAATTTTTCATTAGTCTACGGCAGGAGCATCCGTGCATTTTTTCGCAAAATTGTGATGGGCTCACCCAAGAAACTCCTCAGTCTCTGAATGATTTCACATGGGGTGACCCCAATGCGTTGACTGCTATGCTTCCGCCTGCCTTTCATACAGCCTAAAAGCTGATCTACAGCTGCCACTTACAACGAACCTTTTGTGACCTTATCCTTTAACCTGATGACCTCCAAAATCTAAGCAGTGCAATCACTCTCTGTCGGGAGTTACCGTGCCTAATTTGGAGAAAATCCCTCCACTCCATCAGCAGATATAGCGGGGAGATGATATTCCTGACGTACAATGTGCTTGAAGCTCACATGGATGGACAACCGGAAAGCAGTATGACTCCCACCCACAGTGTAACAACATCAACAATAATAATAATAATAATAATAATAACAAGTGGTGCCAGGCACAACAAACCCCGCCCCTCGCACATACTTTCACCTACTTGTACGAAATTCAATAGGGATCTATTCTGGGTCAGTGTCAATCCCTATAGCCTACCGAATTTGGGGTGAATCTGGCCATTAGTTTTGCCGCTAGAGTGTTAACAAACAAACACACAAACACACAAACAAACCGAACCGAAAACAATACCCCTTCCCTCACCCTCACGGGTGGGGCAAGGTAATAATAATACCTCTCTGCTCTCTGTGGAGGAAAAAAGGGCTCTGAGGAAAATGTCATCTAAATGAAAAATAAATGAAAGTGCTACAAAGCAAAAATTTCGGTGACTTTCCGGCGCACCGCACCGCCAGGTGCAATGCTGCTATATCTTGCAGGGGTCTGAATGCAAATCCAATCCTGCCTTTATCCCAATCAGTCCAGCCCTAACTTGATTTCAGAGCGCAATCATAAAATGACCCTGTTAGGGATTACGATACAATAGACCGCATTGCCTTGCTGTTCTGAGCGAGACTTTTTTTTGTTTGTTTGTTTTTGCATTTCAGCCAAAGGCTTAGGAAAGCGCCGTTTCAAGTTTGCATGTGCTGAATTCACCCTTGCTGCGCGCAATCACGTCACGTAAGCTCGATTCAGCGTCAAGCTCAAGACACAGAAAGGGAGACATATCAAGTTATTTATGTTACCGATTAGCGCTCTGTCCGTTCAGTGTGAAAAATCATAGCCTGATGCTACTCAACATTTACCGTAAGCCTTTTATTGGCCTGGAGGCATTACTGACTGCTCTCCAACCAAGCAGTCCTGCTGCCTTTCTTGCAGCGGGACGTGACGCCACGATTTACATTAATATTAGAAGAGCGAGCAGCCGGCGGTCAGGGGACCAGCTTCCACGTTCTCGATGGCGCTCTGATCAGACAGCACGCGCACGGCAGCTCTCTGCCTGTACTGCCGCAATCAGATCCGATGATGCGAGCATGTTATATGGTTCCCGTAGTAACAGTGTGCGGACGCAGTCAAACAGAAAAAAAATGCAGTTAGCGGGTTTTCCTGTCTGTTCGCTCAGTTATTAGAATAATAAGCTTTGAATTTCAATTCCGGGCTCTCCCGTTACAACATGACGACGCCCAGCTACAGCTCATCTGTTCTCATCATTGCTTTCCCCCTCTACTGAAAGAGGCCGAGTCAACACCTTGAACTCTTTGCCGTGTTCCCAAGCCATTCTTGAGCAATTTTTTTGCAGTGTGGCAGGGCGCATTGCCCAGCTTAAAGAGGCGACCGCCATCAGGGAACACCGTTCCCATGAAATGGTGTTCTTGGTCTGCGACAATGTTTAGCTAGGTGTATGTTTCCAAGTAACACCCTCATGAATGCCAGGACCTGTTGTTTCCCAGAAGAACATTGCCCGGAGCATCACACTGCCTCTGCCGCGTTGCTGTCTTCCCATAGTGCATCCTGGTGCCATCTCTTCCCCATGTAAATGATGCACATGCACCCAACCATCCATACGATGTACAAAAATGTGATTCATCAGACCAGGCCGCCTTCTTCCATTGCTCCATGGTCTGGTTCTGATGCTCACGTGCCCGTTGCTAGCGCTTTCAGCTGTGGATAGCGGTCAGCATGGGTACTGGGACCGGTCTAGTTATGCGGCCCCAGATGCAAAAAACTGCGACTCACTTTGTATTTTGACATCTTTTTATTGTAGACAGCAATTTTTCAGCGGTTTCTGCTACAGAAGCTTCCATGGGATTAGAGCACATGGGCCAGCCTTCAGGCCCCGTGCTCATCAATGAGCCTTGGGCACCCAAAATCCTGTTACCAATTCACCAGTTAGCAGTTAGCCTTTCTTGGAACACTTTTGGTAGGTACAAACCACTGCATTAAGGAAACACCCCAGAGGACTCACCACTTTATAGAAGATCCAGTCGTCTAGCCATCACAACTTGGTGCTCGTCAAAGACGCTCAGATCCTGATGCTTGCCCATTTTTCCTGCCTCTAGCTCATTAACTGCAAGAACTGACTGTTCACCTGCTGCTTAAAATATCTCATCAACTGATAGGTGCCATTGTAACAAGATTCACATCACATTTCACAGGTTTTAATGTAGTAGCTGATTGGTGTTTAGTTTAATACCAGAACATCCATAAATTGTCCCTCTCATGAAAGATTAGGATGGAGTTTAGTAGTCGTGCCAATAAAATTGGCTCTAGTGCACCAATGCAGCAACATTCCATATTTAAATTCCATAATTGAATCGTGACCAGTAAATGATGCTGTTAGGACATTGCATCGAAGATCAGAGTCCCAGCCAAACGGTAATAGCTAAACAATGCTGTTCAGGGATATTACTTGCAGACAGAGCACCATGTTCACTCTTAGCTCCCAATATTCAGCTCTGCTTCCCAGAATTGTACAGTGACTGCGTAGCTCCAAAGAGCCAGCACCTTTACCGAAGGTATGAAAACCATTACTCGATGGAGCCAAGTGAAGATATTGCGCTTTGCATTTCAAAAACGAGGGGAGCAGAGATATCGTGTCAGGTTTGCGTTGAAGTGCCAAGTGTTGGGTAAGATAATGCAGCTGTGATCCAGACCTGCATGAACACATCACACCCAGCTCAAAGTGCGTGGCCGATTTCGAACCGCAAAAAGGTGTCTTTTTTACACAAATAATGATGTCATGTGCATTTGTAATGCACAGAGTGAAAGCTCAGCTGAACAGTAAACTGCTGCTGACTGCAACCAACAGGACGCCATAAATTGTCTCAGGCAAACCACCTAAAATTTAATGTCAGAGATATATGACGTGTGAATACAGCGGAGCGGTGATCGTAATTCTCTATTTTGCTTTATAACTCGGGTATAAAAAGGCTAAACAGACTGACAAGCAAGCCAATGCCATCTCCTCTCAGGCTGGGATTTATGGGAAAAATAAGGCTGAGTGACTTCAGGATGTGCTACTTACATAGAAATGTAATTCAGGACAGCGTGTGCATGTCCCGGTTTCTTCACTTGAGCCCAGGGCTGAAGGTCCTTCCAACACTATACCATACTTGACAACTATATCACCACAGACTGCCTATATGCTCAGTATTTTCCATCAACATGAGTCACGTCATGAAAATTATCTCTCTCTGCCAATTTTGACTTCCTTGGGTACCGTCCATACCAGCACTGGGCAGGGCTTAAAATTACTTACAATTACTGAATCACAGATAATTGACCCACTTTGTCTAAAGCAACAATTACAATAACCTCCCTCCAGTTTAAAAAAAAAAAAAATTCTGGCTTCCGCTGTCAAAACCCTCATGTGAATTCCGTTTGTTCTTCCATCCAGCAACTCGCGTGTCTTTAAGATATATTGTCACTTTTGATTGGTTTGACATTTTACGCGCCTCCCCTGCCCGGTGTGATGCATTTGCATTCCCCATTCCCATAAGTGTATATGGCATATATAACCCATTGCTTTGAGTGTACAAGTTGCTGGATTTTCACTTTCTATGAGCCTTAAAAGCAACCAGTCAGCATCTTGCTAGTCTAGAGTTTAGCATCTTCAGAAATTATTGTAACCCTTAATGAAAGCAAAATATTGAAGTTCTCTTCCTAGTCTTCTTCATAGGAATAACCTCCAAAGCCTTTCTCCCAGTCTCCAGGATTGGGACCACATTCCTGTTAACCAGTTCTCAGTCTTTTCCTCAGCCCAGTTCATTAGGAACACCTCCCAAGCCTCCTGGGGTCATTGGGATTGGGACTGTATTCCTGCTAAATTCTCTGCCATCTGACAGTCCCAGATCACCACTGGTCGGGGCGCAGACACGCACAACACCTTAGCTCAGGGATAATCGCTCTTTTCCAGAACAAGCCAGTGTGGGTGCAAGGCTTTCATTCTATCCATGCCGTTTCACACCTGATTCTACTAATCAAGGGTCTATGGCAAAAGGATTTAAGGATTGATCAGTAGAATCAGGTATGTGACTGGTTGGTCAGAATGAAAGCCTGCACCCATACCGGCTCATTCTGGAAAAGAGTGAGTATCCCTGCCCTAGCCCAAGACTATCAAAACTGAACTGTGCTACACTGCTCGAACCTCCGTCCCTTGCCGTCATTAGCGTATTCCTATCAATAAACCCAACCATTGTATTGTACTCTGTCTGTGCATCGGTTTCTTTGTCTGGATGATAACAGCCACATTTTTTCCAAGCCAAATATATAGATAGTGTCCTGGAAATGTGTAAATTCCGCTAAAACGTTGAGTGAACAATGAACTCAACCCCCAGACAATAAATGAACACGCATGCACGCACGCACGCACGCACGCACACACACACACACACACACACACACACACACACATGCACGCACACATGCACATCCTTGCACTTATATCTTTGTGAGGATATTACATTGACTTCCATTCATTCTTTCTGTGTCTCTGCAGCCTTTCCCTAATCTTAAACATGAGTAATGTATGCCTAACCCAAACCCTTACCCTAACCTTAACCTATCCCTAATTCTAACCTTACCCAAACCCTTACCCTAACCTTAACCTATCCCTAATTCTAACCTTACCCAAACCCTTACCCTAACCTTAACCTATCCCTAATTCTAACCTTACCCCAAACCCTTACCCTAACCTTAACCTATCCCTAATTCTAACCTTACCCAAACCCTTACCCTAACCTTAACTTTTCCCTAATTCTAACCTTACCCAAACCCTTACCCTAACCTTAACCTATCCCTAATTCTAACCTTACCCTGAACTTTAACAAGTCACAGTTTGCCTTCGTAGTTGTGAGGACATTTGAAAATGTCCTCACTTCCCAATAATGTCCCCTCTCTGAAGGAAGAAAACATTTTCTGTCTCCCACTTTGTAGCATGTAAAAGATCACACACACACACACACACACACACACACACACACACACACACTTCCAAAACCACTCCAGTGCAATTGCCTGGGCTCAAGTAGCATTTGTTAGGGATTTAAATACTTTTCAGCATTTGACTGAGCATGTCTGGTGTTTTTGGAAGAAATTAAATAACCACCAAGTGTAAATCCTGCCTGTGTGCTCCTCTCGGTACGGCTCAAAATGCAGCAGGCAAAATGAGTTGAATTTGGAGAAGTTTTTAAATCCAGAACAAATACTATTTAGGGGGGGGCAGAGAACCGTGATAGAACATGTCATGTCAAGAAGCTTTTTTTATTTAGAAACTGTACTATCATTCACCATATACTCCTAATAAACTATTACGACCGAATTAGACACTTAAGTTCCAACTATGGATAGCATGCAATGCTATTTCAACACAGTTCACTGAAAACACCAACGGCAATCTAACATTGCTCTGCAAGCTCAAAATATATAGGGTTGCTATGTAGGCTAAAAGGAAGAGTCATGGTGTGATTGATCAAAATGCACTATGCAGAGGAACACTATAGCTTACTATGTGGCGATGTAATAGCAGCAGATTCTCCATTAGGACAAAGAATACCATTTAAGAGCAGCTCTTATCTGCAGGCCTGCATCAGCATCTCAAAGCCTTGTCCACAAGCTTTATAGGTAAGAGCGCATCAAGCTTCCGCTTTTTGTACCATTGCGAGAGATCTATCTATATTCTTTCGATGGAGAAGATACAGTACATATAGTGAGAGACCTTGTATGAATCTTGAACAGCTTGTTATGCTGCCTCATCAAACAAATTACTTTTGGTGTTTTGCCAAACAAATGATCCATGCCTGCCTTCTAAACATGTGGTCCCATTCATCTTAAAATACTGTTTAAGTGACAGCAAAATACTGGCTCTTTGTTTAATCTCAAAGTTGCCATTAGGTCTGGACGATACAGACTAAAATTGCTATATATTTTGAACTCTGGATGATGTCTTTCTTTGCCAAACAGAACGTGCATTAACAGGAACACAAATATTCAATAAGAATTAGGGTACCAACTTGATTCAGCAAATGACAAATCCATCAACTCGCCTGAACCAATTAGATAGCAGACTGGCACCAGTGGGCCCTCCTTAATGTCCAGTCATAATTACTAGGCAGTTTTTTAACTGATGCTCTGATATTCTGGGCGCGGGGTCACTGCGTACGGACATAATGGGAGGGCCAGTAACACACGCTAGACACCCAAATGGACATGAAACAAAATATTTTGGCTGGCAGCCATGACAAGGAGCGTCCAAATTGTCTATTTGTTAAAGGTAAGGAGGAAATTAGCTGCTTTGTTGCTTTCCTCCATCAAGGTTTCACATGCAGCCTTAGTTTTTTTTTTTCTGCACAATATTTTAATCAACAGATCCGCTAGGTTACCTGACACCTTAAATTAATGATAGATAGTCCACAGCCTGAGAGCACGTCACTATGGCTGACCTGAGGCGACCACTGTCGGCAACATAAATGGAAAACTCAAATGGCTGACATTAGGCAACTGCTGTGGGCCAAATTACGAGAGAAATAATCCACTGCAGGCGACTCTCACAAGGTTTTTAAGCGATGTTGCAGGTGCTGTGCATCGTCTCCCTTTCTGACCAAACTTGTTTGTCCTTCTGGTGACCTTCATTCACCGGGGCGCTCGAAGATCATTACGCACGGCGAGCCGGTGCCTATGAAATGTGCTTGAGACGTAAAGCCATGTATGGACCTCGTACGCTCGCAGGTCACATGAGAAACTTTGCATTACAAAGTCAACGCGGAAAAATGAGCAAAAAAAAATCTTTTTTTTTTTTTTTTTTTGTCTGACCAGCAACTCAAGGGCTTCCTCTGGTTTGTCTGAATTGTTTACATTTTAATAGAAAATTGAAAATTCTCAAACCAGAATTTTAGGACCAGTGTGTGTGTGTGTGTGTGTGTGTGTGTGTGTTTAGGGAGTGTCCAAAAGATGATGAAGTTCTGGGATTGTAGCCAAACAATCCTTCATCGCACTGCATAGTGTCTAGGTGGTGACCCCAGATTTCCAAGTCTCGCACATGCGCACTTAATTCTGCACAGATTAATGCAATCTTGGCTCGCAAACGGTTGCATGTGGTTCCATTCATTGTGCTGTAGATTGAATCTGAGTCTTGCCAATTACTGTGGTGGCTGTGTAGAGATTACTAGAACTTAGTTGATACTGTATGAATAACTTTGCACAGAAACACTTGCATGTAGGCTAGCTTATCTACATCCCACATGTATAGTCTTTGCTACATTTCTCCATTGGAGTGCTATGGCATTAACTTAATGGGTAACAGGCAGAGGTGACGCTTCTCGCTGCTCCATAGCAATGCACCATGGAGACAAGTCATAATACAAATCTCTTGAGAGTTTCACAAAGCCAGGGTTACCGTCTAGATATGACCATCTCACTGCCCCCACCTGTTCAACCCCATAAAACCTATGGGCTCATGTATGGGTTTGTCAAATGCAGCTGCTATATTCAAATTTGCGGAACTTCAGGCCTATTTTAAATTCTAGTGGAGATCCGAAGGTTTCCAACAATCCCAAATATGTTCTGCTGAAATACAGGGAAATGTGTATAAATAATGTATGCAACATCTAGCTATTTTCCATTTGATGTAATGCTGAGGCCATAAAAAC
Organism: Gymnothorax javanicus; assembly: GCA_029692085.1. Classification (NCBI taxonomy): domain Eukaryota; kingdom Metazoa; phylum Chordata; class Actinopteri; order Anguilliformes; family Muraenidae; genus Gymnothorax; species Gymnothorax javanicus. The sequence goes on from CM056201.1 coordinate 14,006,990, forward strand.
ATGGCGTCCCAGGTTTGAATATTTCTCTCAATATAAGTGTGATGAAGCTTCAGTGAAGCGCTGAAACCAGCAGATACGGAATATGTTTGCGACATCGTCCTACAATATGAAAAAATGCTTTTTCTGATTTTGAAACTATGGGAAAATAAGTAAGAAATTGAATCGGTGAATTCAATAAGGGCCCAACTCCACACATTTTCAGCATGGAGTTGGGCCCTTATTGAATTCACCGATTCCACTGGAGTTTAAGGGGGTAAAGGCAGTTTAACATCCAGTGAAGATGATAGTGATGACTGAGCCCCATTCTTTCCTCCACACAGCTCTTTCCTCCTTACAGGAAAACACTCAATCTTCTAATAAGTCCAACAGTGAATGTGCAGTCCACATTAGCCCGTACATACTCTGTTAGAGTTGAATTAACACGGGACCTTTTACTGGGCTCATTCTAAACCACACTTTGCTTTACCAGTGTTTAGCCTCTTATCATTTTCTCTGACGCTTATCTTCCACTACTCTATCTTCCAGCCTCCTAATGGGAGCTGTGGCACTGCGCAATGGGTTAATTTTTTTCTCTCCCTCCTCCTAGGCTCAAAGACCATTCTCTGCGTTATTTAAATGAGGCTGGCTCCTTTATCAGGACCAGGAGACTATAAGAAATGCCAACTCCAGGGCCTGAGATGTCATTGAATTGTGCTGCTTAATGAAGGACGCTCATATCTTCCTGCTCTAAAAAAGACTATTTCATGCGGTTGGAGTGACTGCAATTTGAATGCTAAATTTTTTTGCAATAAAAAAAAAACTCTTACATAGTTTGTTTTCACATTTATTTAACCAGGGAAGGTCAAATGAGAACATTTTTCTCTTCTGGAAGGACGCCCTGAGATTGGACCTGCGCTGAATTTGAGATCACTCTGTGCTGGACAATCCCCTTAATTCTCAGCAGGAAAGGACATCCTCAAAATCTTCTCAAGTCTTAAATGCTCTGATGCACATCAGGGTTGTAACCACAAGTTTCAATGTTAAATGATAGACAGCACTATCAGAGGCCAATAGAACCATAAAAATATAATACATAATAATTGGACATTGGAACTCAATAAAAGTAAATTTATCCACCTTGTTTTAGCAAAATGACAATGTTAGGCTGTTTGCTACCATGAATTTAAAACAGGGAACTGTGTTTTCCCTTTTTCCTTTTTTTCTCCTCCAAAAATGCAAACGAATAGCAATCTGACATCATAACAGTATTTCACCCAAACCCTGTCATCTCACATTTTCAAAAAATAATTCAGTAAATAAAAACTACCAGTGAGTCTGACTACCATATTTCCTAAGATGGTGCAGGCACCTGTGCAAGCTAAAACAAAGGCATATAAAAGCTTTTTTTTTTTTTTTTTTTTTTAATCTAATAATTGGCTCCACACACTCTGTCTGCACAGTGTACTGGCTTTGGAATGTAAACTGACCATAGCAAGAAGTTGGAAATCTAACTCAGTAAGTTATGAGTGATTGGCTTTGGTAATTATTTTTGACTCCTAGTACTTGGACACAGTGGCGGGCGGTGGACAGAGAACAAGGAGGGCGATAAACATGTCTTTAAACTGCTTATTAGTCTTGATCTGTTTTCAGTCAATTTCCCTGGTAAAAGACACTTTTACTCTCCCCTCTCAGGTGTAGCTAATTGTCTTCGTTAAGACGAGAAATCAAACGCATCAGTTGAACGCAAAAAAGAGCGCGTTTCAATCTTTTTCAATTAAACAATCATTCTGCACAGGTTTGACGACTTGCTTAGGATGTGACAAAATTTAACGCGCAAAATCCAGTGTTTCTTTTCGTGAAGAGTTGCCTGTTAAGGCATGTGAATTAAACATTTTATAGAATTTATTATTCATTCGCCTAAACATTTCATTATAAGGGAGACTATCATGTTGACCAAGAACAATGATTGAAATAGGGTCACTAATCTCATCCGTTTCGAGGGATGTTTTCCGCCCCCTCGGTTTTCCGTCCACCACTGCTTGGACAGACACTTGAAATCATTTGGATTTTTGAGAACAATATTTTGGTCAAAGGGAAACTCATTAATGCTTAAATGACAACACTTAAGACTCAGAAATAGGCTAAAAGGTTACTTGGCTTGTCTCCATAAACTAATCTTTTGTAATTCTTTATGGGATCCTCGCTCATTAATGTGGACGAGAAAGGGTTCCCAGATTGGACAGTTTTCCCTGGGACAGACCCCAGAACTAGACAGAGAGTCTCTCTGGAATCACAGGGTTCATTTTCGAGTACCAGAGAATGGCTCAGGGCGTGGGCTCGCCTCGTCTGTGTTACCAGGAGCTTTGTATGAACAGGAAATCAATGGATTGCGCTCTTAGGAGATCTTCAATATCCATTTCCCATCCTTCCATAGAGGTCTTATCCAATTTTGCCGACTGCGTACCAGAGACGTGAACTAACCACTCGCGGCGTAATAGTCCACCATCTTTGCGCTATGTTGCATGACCGCGCGACATAAAACAATAATAATCATTTCAACAATAACCGATTACCAGACATTATGAATACGGGTGTGATGTTCATCCTGTGAAATTCTGCAGTTCTGCCATGAAAAACTAAGCCGGCACGGCAGTATCCTACTTTAAAGCACCCCAGTGACATTCGCATACGCTCCAGACCACCGCGCGCCCCCTCGCAACGGGCACCTCGGCAGCTCGCGCGCGCATCCTCCCCGCGAGAGAAACGACGCCCCCGTGACATTCCGGCTTACCTGCAGCCCGGGGGAGAGAGGGAATGGAAGGTGGAGAGCGAAAACATCTCTGCCCTGTCCGCCATCTTCTTCCACAATTGACACTAAATGACTGCAGAGAATCACGACGTGCAGCCCATTCACAGCCAGATATGGTTCCGCCAAACGAGATCAGGGGCCGAGGGTATGACGGCGATCAACTGAAATTTTCTCGCCCCTGCGGCCACACTGCAGATGCCGCCGAATCGACCTCGTCAAATCACGCGCGTCGACTCCCCACCATTAATTCGAGCAATCCACGCTATGGGCAGCGTCGTAAATACGTTCGTCTTCTGTATCCAAGAAAGTGCGTCCTTTTCCATACAGCAAAATGACTGCACCTCTGCGCCGATTACGAACCGCAGCGGCCGGTCCTCCGTCAGTCAGAGAGTAGGGGGAGAAGACAGCGCAGTCTCAATGCCTTCAAAGTGCGCGCAGTCAAATCTCAGAGCACAGCTCCAGCTGCATGATGCTGCGTGTGGGCAGGACAGAGAGCAGTGAAGAGCAGGAAACGGCACTGCGGATAATCGTATTATGGCTCTGCGTTTCAGCCAGATGCGCTCGACGCTGCCTGTCCTGTGAGATAACCACTGGCTGGAATTGATCGGCAACATGCGGAGTTAAAGGGCGTGGAGGGATAATTATAATGGTATATAGTCATACAAATATATGATCCATGCCTGGCTGCTATAACAAGTATTATATAGAAGCCATTTTTCAACAACTGTTGTCACGTGAACTTTGCTTATGGTGTGTCAGAGCAATTATCGAAGCCGTTGTATCAGAGACGGTTGATACACTAGATGAAACGCACCATCATTTTTTTTCCGATGTTAGCTGAAACTTGAACAAACTGCAACGTAGAACCACTTCACACGGCGGCTTACGTAAGCCCTCCGTTGATATTATGGCTTGATACGTAATGGACCTTCAAACAAAGTCCCATATTCTAATGTTTTTACTTCAAGACACATTACTCGTTTCTCTTTCTCACAAGCATCTGCACTGTAAAATAGAAGACCCCAATCAGACGTCACGCAGGCCTAAGCATAATCATAGTTAGTATTATCATCGGGATAATTGTTTTCAATTTGAGTAGCCTGTCTTTCAAATTTCATTTTAGATGGGCTACGCACGTGCTATTTAATTTTTACACGCTATAGGTTTTTCGCGATTTCATGTTCTTGCCCAGTAGATGGATAGTGTGTGGCCGTTTTTCAAACGTAACTGTACGTCGTTCTGTCCTTGAGATGCTCAATCGTATGGTTGAAGAACTAGCCCATAGGTTGTGCGCTTGATCTGGAGCTCTTCAACAGTTCTGGTGCTGAATTGAATTCTTTTGGGGATTGCAGCGACAATCCAAAGGATAGCCAAACAATCGTGCAATGAATCTTACAGGCAACCGTATAGAAAGACGAAGCGACAAAATACGCAAAAGCACTCCGAGCGCATTCCTCTGCCACAGCATTTGTCACTTATAACTGGAAAAAAAAATACCACGGGAACCTAATTTAAATTCGAATGCATCCTAAAATTTACTTTATTCATTAGCCCATGGCCCACACTTCCACAAAACAATATTGAAATTCATTGAAAAATGAGAGAAAATTTGTCCGGACAAACAGACAAACATAAACAAACAGACTTGGGTGAGCACATACCCTCCACTCAACTTCATCGGTTGGCGGAGGTTAAAAATCCATGAGAAGGAACTCAGTGGCATTTAGAAATGTAGGGGGGGGGGGGGGACAACATAACGCTGAAAATCTACCATCGTATTTCACCAGAGGTATAGGGTTCTTGTGATAATATCCTGCATGCGCCAGATGAAATATAGGATTCAAGTGCAGAGAAAAAATGAGCAACTGAGGTACTTTGAACAAATGGGTAGTCTCTCACGATCAGGGTTGGGATCAGTTCTCAATGGAATTGGAATTGAACATTCGATTCCAATTCAACTCTGGAATTGGAATTAGAACTTATTTGAAAAATCCAGTTCCCAATGAAATTGGAATTGAAAATCGGAATTGACTGGAATCGATGATTTTTTTTTTTTTAATTCCACCTGTGTTATAAAAAGTTGATTTATCTTGAAGGATGGTAGGAAACTGGTGCAGAAAAATATTGCAAGGTGTTGGGAAAAGGGAATAAATAGGGCACAAGAATATGAAAAAAAACCATATTAAAGGATTAATGTGTTATGATTCTAATCTGTTCTGCCTTGATTTTGCCATGATTGTCATGTTTTCCTTGTTCCCTGTTATGTTTTTGATTATGTCTGTTAGGTTTTGCCATGTTCTGTTTAGTTTTTGCATTTTGCCATGTTTTCATTTTTGCCACTCCCTATCCACTATTCTGTTAGATTCCGGTCCATGTCTTTGTTCATGCCCTGCATTGCACTTTGTCTCCCCTGTCTGGTCTCTTGTTAAGTTACAGCTTCTCCCCAGTCCCTCGTGTCACATGCTTAGGTGATTTCATGGTTTCTGGGTTTCAAACATTCCTTCCAATCTCGTTTGCTTCCTTCGGCTCTCTTTTCTATAGTACTAACCAATACTAACAGTTTATTGTTTTCGTTAAAGTTACTAACCCAAACTAACATTGTATATAATACTAACTTACTAACGAGCACTAGGGATTGTATAGCTGCACTTACTAATTGATTAACAAGCTCTCAGCACTCGCCCTGTTCTAGTCTCCGCCTCTTGCCTTCATTTTGTCTCTCCTGCAATTCAGCGGATCCTCCGCACCTGCTCCACTCTGTCCTACCTCTCATTATCTGTGCACATTAGAACTCCCTAACCGGAGCTGTATGTTTTGTCATAGGTTGTTTCGTGTTCCCTGTCCGCGTTTTGGCTTTTGCCAATTTCATGTGATTAGGTTCTCCCTCATGTTCCCTCCTTTGTAATTAGTCTGATCCTCATCACCTGATCCTAATCATAGCATGTGACTTCCCTTGAGTGTATTTAAGCTGTCTTCTCACTGCAGTTCCCCGTCAGAACGTTTCCTCTTGTTTACCTGTGCTGCTATCATTCGTCTTGTACTCATAGTGTTAATCTTCTGACTGGACTGCCCGACTTAGGATTTTTGGCTCTGCTCTTTTGTACTTTTGTCTGTATCTGTTTTCGAACCCTTTTTGCCCGACTACGAGTTTTTGTGTTTGCTGCCCTGGTAACGGTTTGGATTTCGCCCTCTGGATTTTGGCTTTTGCTTCTCTCACTAACCTGTGCCTGTGTACCGTACCTGTTTTTGCCCGACCACGATTACTGTGATTGCTGCCCTGGTTTTTCGACTTTTGGATTTTGTCCCTGGGATTGTGTTCTGTGGATTGTGGACTTTGTACTGTCGCCTCCTGCTCTTGGCGGGGGTTCGCCCCCTTTCCAATAAAATCCCATTTTACCTTCACTGCTCGACTCTCGCGTCTGGTTCCAGAACCGTACCTAACATAATGTTGCAAAAATGGATTTACTTAAGTACATTATGAGTGAACAATTATTGATGATTTGATGCAACTCAGGCATTGTCTGAGCTTGAGGACATTATTTTATATTAATGAAGTATAAACATGATGTGTGTGTGTGTGTGTGTGTGTGTGTATATATACAGTCACGCCAAAAATTATTCATACCCCGACCAATTTTTGTTTTTTTCCGAGATATTTTTTGACTACTCAAATTTATTCTTGCACAAATGACACAGTAAGTTGACATAAGGCTGTAGAAGCACAGTAAACAATTTTCAAGAAAACAATACTTTTTTGGTATTTTATTTGTGGATTTACAAAAAATGCCATGTCCAGAATTATTCATACCCTTTTCTCAGTAATTGATGGCAAAGCCTTTATTCACGATTACAGCCTCCAAACGCTTCCTGTGGTTGATCGCAAGGCAACTACATGTTTCCACGAGGGTTTTTTGGCCCACTCCTCTTTGGCAAATTTCTCCAGGTCCTTAAGGTTTGAGGGTTTCCTTGCCATGACCTTGGTCTTCAGTTCCCTCCACAGATTCTTGATAGGATTGAGGTCGGTGCTCTGGCTTGGCCACTCCAAAACGTTCACTTTGTTGTCCACTAACCATTTCTTGACAGATTTGGCTGAGTGTTTAGGATCATGATCCTGTTGGAAGATCCATTCCTGCCCAAGACCAAGTTTTTTGGCAGATTGCTTAATGTTTTCACTGAGGATCTGGATATACTGGTCCTGTTTCATGATGCCATTCACTTTAACAAGGTTTCTGGGCCCATTGGCTGAAAAGCAACCCCAGAGCATGATACTCCCACCACTGTATTTGACCGTTGGGACTGTGTTTTTCAGGTTGAACACTTCACCTTTCTCACGCCACTTACACTTCTCCAACCCAGACACACAAGAACTAGTCTAGCCTTTGCAAAAGCTCACCTGGATGAAGAAACAAGCTTCTGGCTGTAAATGTTATGGATGGATGAAACAAAGATGGAGCTGTTTAGGCACAGAGATGGAGCTTATGTTTGGCATAAGAAAGGTGACGCGTTCAACCTGAAAAACATGGTCCCAACGGTCAAACAAGGTGGCGGGAGTATCATTCTCTGGGGTTGCTTTTCAGCTAATGGGCCCGGACACCTTGTTAAAGTTAATGGCATCATGAAATAGGACCAGTATATCCAGATCCTCAGTGAAAACATCAAGCAATCTGCCGAAAAACTTGGTCTTGGGAAGGAATGGATCTTCCAACAGGATCATGATCCTAAACACACAGCCAAATCTGTCAAGACATGGTTAGTGGACAACAAAGTGAACATTTTGGAGTGGCCAAGCCAGAGCACCGACCTCAGTCCTCTCAAAAATCTGTGGAGGGAACTGAAGACCAATGTCATGGCAAGGAAACCCTCAAACCTTAAGGACCTGGAGATGTTCACCAAAGAGGAGTGGGCCAAAATCCCCATGCAGACTTGTAGAAACCACAGGACGCGTTTGGAGGCTGTAATCGTGAATAAAGGCTTTGCCATCAATTACTGAGAGAAGGGTATGAATAATTCTGGACATGACATTTTTTGTAAATCTGTCAAATAAAATGCCAAAAAGTGTTGTATTTCTTGAAAAATTGTTTAATGTACTTCTTACAGCCTTATGTCAACTTACTGTGTCATTTGTGCAAGAATAAATTTGATTTGTCAAAAAATATCTCGAAAAAAAACAAAATTTGGTAGGGGTATGAATAATTTTGGGTGCGACTGTATATATATATATATATATATATATATATAGCGAGACACTGGAAAACCAGGCACAGACGAGGCGGGAGGGGTCAAAACAGACCCACAAGGTGGGAATTTTTTTTTTTTTTTTTTTTAATTTGGCATCTCCAATCCCACCCGAATCTGGAATGCCCAATTGGTGAACTATGTACAAGGCTTGCTCGTATGCGACCCCTTGCTGCCAACTCAGGAGAGCGAAGACAGTTCGCGGCTCTCCTCCGAAGCACGCGCCTGTCAGTCTACTGCTTCTTATACACTCATTGGTTGAATCTTCGCAAGTTCAGGACGAGGGCGGAGGATACCCGAACATGAACAGGCTTAGAATCTTCCTGACGAGCGCCCGTCTGGCCAACAGGAGGCGCTTGAGCAACGAACAAGGCAACTATTACTTTTTCCTTCCCTGGCAGTCCCTTCCCAATTTGCAACCCTGTAGCGCAATAGCCAATTGTGCGCTACTCTGAAAAAGCTGCCAACCACTGCCGGCTGGTACGAGGCGGGGATCAAACCCGCGCTGTGATAGTCACTTTTGCTTCACAACGCAATGCTTTACCGAGTGAGCTATCCAGCAGCTCAAGATGGGAATTTTATTTAAACTTTTTTGAACATGAAAAAAGAAAAAAAGTGCGTTAATAGCAAGGGCACTCAAAATGCAGCTTTTTTAACAAAAACAAAAATCAAAAACAAAAAGGGACATTGAAGGCTCTTATTCGGGAGGCGAGTGGCGTGACCTCAAGGCCCAGACTGGAAATTGCTTTTCAGGGCTTGCTTAGGGTGTCGCCGTGTTGTTGAAGCTTAGCGGGCTCTACCTCAAATGCCCAGTCTCCCCACCATCAGACTCTTAAAGGATAAAAAACAGATACACAGTTAGACAACAGCTTTACGTGCGCACTCCTCGCTGGCTTCCCCGCAACTGCCCGTCTCTCTCTTTTGAGCTCTGGTCGGCTCTGATGCGCTCTTTCTCCAGGCCCGCCTAGCCTCACGACTTGCAGCTGGTGGGAACTGTCCAGGGTCCTGTGAGTCTAAGGAGTGCTGGGTGGGTGTTGGCTCTCTGGCCGCTGTCCAGGTTGCTGAAGCTCCGCTCGGCATCCAAACATAGAGGGAGGACAATCGGCTGTTGCGGGCTTGCTTACGTGGTTGAGGGGCGTGGCCACGCCCCGGGTTGCCACACTGCCTTCCGCCCTTTGATTCCCCCCGCCTTGCCGTCTCGTCTGCCCAGAGCGCATTTCTTCTGGAGAGCCCATCAGCATTGGTGTGCAGCACTCCTGGCTTCTGCATCACCTGGAACGAGAACACCTGCAACAAGAAAAATCATCCTGTGACCCACGCATTGCTGTCCTTCTCTCTACTCATCCACTGCAATGGGGCATGATTGGTGATCAGGGTGAAGGTGCATCCCAGCAGGTAGTAACGTAGGGACTCCATGGCACACTCGATGGCCAGGGCCTCCCTCTCTACCGTGGCATACTTGATCTCACTGGGGCGCAACTTACGGCTTAGGTATATCAAAGGGTGTTCCTCCCCCTGGAACACCTGGGACAGCGCCGCACCCAAGCCTGTCTCTGAGACGTCCGTCTGCAACACAAAGGGAGAATAAAGTCAGACATATGCAATACCGGTTGTGAGCATAGAGCGGTCTTAAGGGCCACAAACGCTGCTTCCTCTCACGGTCCCCGAAGGACGTTCTCGGGCTGTCCCTTCCAAGTAATGTCTGACAGAGGCGTGGCTGTGGGGGCAAAGTGGGGGATGAATTGCCTATAGTACCCCACCTGGCCCATTACGGCACGTACCTAGTGCTTGGAGATGGGTTGGGGCCAGTCCCGGATGGCAGCCACCTTCTTATCTTGGGGCTTCAGGAGGCCCCGACTAGTGGTGTAGCCCAGGTATTGTGCTTCATCCTGGGCAATGCAACACTTCGCCGGGTTAGCCGTTAACCTCGCCCGTCTGAGGGCTTCAAGCACTTATTGCAAGTGTTGGAGTTGTTCACCCCAGGTAGCAGAGTGTACCACCACATTGTCGATGTAGGTGGCGGTGAAGTGCTGACAGGGGCAGAGTACGGCGTCCATCAACCGCTGAAACGTGGCCACGGCCTCGTGTAGGCTAAAGGGGAGGACCCAGTAGCGAAATTGTCCCGTGGGTGCAGCGAAGGCGGTCTTGGACTGATCTTTGGGGGCCAGGGGTATCTGCTAATGCCCCTTGGTCAGGTCCAGGGTGGAGCTGAACTGGGCCTCCACCAGGCGCTCCAGCAATTCGTCAGCCTGGGGCATGGGGTAGGCGTTGAATACCACAACAATATTCAGCTTCCATCCGCCAGGCTTCTTCTATCACCCCTAGGTCCTGCATCTGCCCCATCTCCTCCATGATGGCCTTCCGCCACGCCTCTGGTACCTGGTATGGCCGCACGCTCACCACCTCTCCAGGTGGAGTCTTCATGTGATGGGCGAGTACGTGGGTGTGTCCTGGGCGAGAAGAGAACACATTATCATATTTTGACAGGAGTTCATGTACCTCGTGTTCTTGCCGGGGGGTCAACTCTTTGCCCATCTTTACAGCTTCTGGCCCCACGGGTGGTGAACAATGCGGCTGGGACAGCGTTAGTGCCTCCACCCTCTTTTTGAGCATGTTGACATGGTCCAACTGTTGCAGCTTCCGACGGCCTGGTTGCTCCACCAGAAAGTTGACAGGCTCCACCCTCTTGACAATGGAGTAGGGACCCTGCCAGGAGGCCGGGAACTTACTCTCTGGAGTAGGGATCAGCACCAAAACTCGTTCCCCTGGTTTGAACTCCCTCGGCTGGGCTTGCCGATTATAGACCTTTTGTTGGGCTCATCAGGCTTCTTCCCTATGCTCTTTCATCAACGGCATCAAGGTATTGATCTGGTCCTGCATCTGGGTGCACATGCTCGACCATCCTGCACAGTGGGGCGGGCTCAGATTCCCAGGACTCTTTAACCAGGTCCAGGAGCCCACGGGGCTGGCATCTGTGCAACAGCTCAAATGGGGAAAACCCAGTGGATGCTTGGGGCACATCCTTCACCACAAACAAGACGAAGGGCAGCAACTGATCCCAGTCCCGACCATCCTGGACCACTACCCGGCAGAGCATACGTTTCAAAATCTGGTTGAAGCATTCTACCAGGCCTTCTGTCTGAGAATGGTATACAGAAGTGCAGGGATATTTCACCTGCAGCAGTTGACACGTCTGCCGTGACCCTGGAGACAAAGGGGTACCCTGGTCAGTTAAGATTTCCGCCGGGATAGCTACCCTACTCACTAACTGGACCAACTCGCGTGCGATGGGTTTTGTGGTTGTTGTCAGCAGGGGCACGGCCATGAGGCACCACATGGCATAATCCACAATTACTAGGATGTATTGGTCCCCTCAGGCCGACCGTGGGAGAGGTCCCACCAGGTTCATTCCAATCCGTTGGAACGGGGTATCAATGACTGGCAAGGATATCAGGGGTGCGGGTATATATATACACACACACACACACACACACATATATATATATATATATATATATATATATATATATATATACACACACACACACACACACACTCAGACAGTATATATATATATATATATATATATATATATATATATATATCCCCCCAAGGGTATCCTACAATTGAACTATTTCTATGTCACTGCATCATTTTGAATCATACAAAGTTAAAAGAGTTTAAATGACACGTAAAACTGTATGTGCACTACAATAATAATAATAATAATTATTATTATTATTATTATTATTATTGTATTACGTACATGTGGAATTGGAATTCTGCAAATAGAACTAAAATTGGAATTGATGATTCAAAAATGAAATTGGAATTAGAATTTATTACTTGAAATTGAAGTGGAATAGGAATTGATAAAACGGAATTTACCCAACCCTGCTCACAACCCTCGTGTGAATGCCTTTTACGTCTCCTAGCATCCAGCAGCTTGCGTCTCTTTGGATCTGTTTACATCTTGCATGGTTTCCCCTTCCTCACGTATGTGTTGACGTATTTATGGCCCCTACACTGAGTTTGCAAGTTGCTGGTTTGTCACATTCTATATGCCCTTTATCAAACATTCAGCATTTGCGGGTAAAAGCTCTTCGTCTTTGGACATTTTTTGTAACCTTTCATGATAGTAATTTACGGACGTTCTTTTCCTAGTTCAGTTCATAGGAACAAGCTCCCAAGCCAAGCTCTCGGTCTCGAGGATTGGGGTCGCAATCCAATTAATCAACTCTCAGTATGTTCATCTGTCTAGTTCATTAGGAACAACCTCCCAAGCCTTCTATGGTCATCAAGATTGGGACCGCGTTCCTGCTAAACTCCTCTGTCCTGCCATCTGACAGTTCTGCTCTGGTTAAGTGTGTAAGTACTGGTAATAGTGTTTAGCAAATCCATGTGGAACTGGTGGCACTGAGCATGCATTAACGGTGCCAGTGGGGCTTGCTACAGCCTTAGTCACCGGGGAGGTCCATATGGTACTAGTGTTTAGAAAATCAAAAGTAATCTTACAGCCTGGTGTAAGTGTTGGGCCTCTGTGCTGCAGGAAGTGGATGGAGGGGTGTTGACTGTTTCCTGACCAGTCTGCTAATAATTTCTCACTTGGCACATGACACAGGATAGTATTTTTATTAACATGCAGTAGTTTTATTCAGTGCCTCACCCCACTTTTTTCTGCGTCTCTTTCCGAGGATCTTTCCGTCCACTACCCTGAGTCCTCAACCGTCCAAGCCCTGTCCCTCACCATGAGCGCTGGCTGCTGCCGTCCTGCTGTCCTGATCCGGTCCTGATCCAGTTCTGCACCATCCTCGACTTGCCACTTCCTGGAGCTACCGATGCCACTGTTCAGATGGACTTAAGTGGAACTCTTTTGTCATTTTATTCTATTTTACTTAATTTTCTTATTAATTAGCTAGCCCGCGGAGGATGGGCTTCCCCACTATAGTCGGGTTCCTCCTGAGATTTCTTTCCACTGGGGAGTTTTTTCTCACCACTGTTAGAGGATTCTCTCCCTACTGGGAGTTTTTTTTTTTGCCTCATTTGCTGTAGTGGGGAATAGGCTGGGCACTGCCCTTTCATTTATTTAATCTCTCACTGTAAAGCGTCTTTGTGACAGTCTCTGTGAAAAGTGCTATACAAATAAATTGAATTGAAAAATTGAAAAAGTGTGTATTCTATCCAGCAGCTGTCCCGGAAAAGCCACTGGCCAGGCACAGGATACACCCACGCACCCTAGCCTGTACCATCTGAACTGAACTGTATCTTTGTGCTCTAGGCTCCATCTATTTACCTAATTACTATCAATAAACCCTACTATTGGATTGTACTCTGCCTCCGCATCTGGTTCTTGGTCAGGATCGTAACATTGTTTACCCAAATAAAAAAACATAGTAACCAGAGAATACACAAATAATCAGTACCAGGCTGTTGACCTGAAGCTCTTAAAGTTCATGGAGGACGAGCAAGGAAAGTAAACACCGAGATTGCTCAGATGGGACAAAAATGATGAACTCGGACTAAAAACCTGGCGCCCTCTAGTGGATATACATGAGAACTGGATACTTCTTAGCATCAAACCTACCACTGACTTGTATTACCAAATATGACATGTTCCATACTGTTTGGCAAAACCGTATTATTTCTTATGATTCTCAGAGACAGAATCTTTTGCAGGAGCACTTCTGAAAACCTGTTGGTTATAGAAGTGGCATCTTATGATAGATCTGAGGACTATGTATTCTCTGAAACACCAAATAAATCAAAGCATAGCCCTGCACTGTAATCACTTTTATTGTTTTTATTGCTTAATTTAGTGATGCATTTTTAATTGCGGACCTGAATTATCGTACACTACTTCTACCACAAATTTACAGCCTGGGCCGTGCCTTGTGATCCAATGACCCTGGGACAGTGGTCACCAAACTCGGTCTTTGGAAACCTTCGTGAATGCTGGTTTTTGTTCCAACCGTACCTGCTACCCCCTTTTTTGTTATTTTTAGACAAGAAAATGTCTTTAGCAGTGTTCCGTAATATGAATATGGAACTCTTACGGGCATGGATAGCTATTTCTGACATATACCCTAACGAGACTTAAAAGGGAAAATAATCTCCATGGTTATGAGTACTGCAATTCAGAAAATACAGCAACTCATTAAAATTCTGACATTGCAATTGTGGCTTGAGTATAAACCAGCGGACACAGAGTCCGCACTCCATAGGACCGAGTTTAAGAATTTCATCATTAGGAGTGACAGCTGTGGCTCCGGTTCTAGCACATTGAAAAAGAGCAGCGGACGTCCATTCATGAGCGTAATGCATACATATATCAGAACTGGTTATGACGTCGTCTGAGCAGAGTTGCAGCTTGTTTTGGCGGCTGTGGGCTGTATCTCTTGGCTGCATCAGAGCTGGCCGCCGGAAAGACTAATTAATATAAGCTCCAGTGGCGGGCGGTGGACAGAGAACAAGGAGGGCGTTAAACATGTCTTTAAACTGCTTATAAGTCTTGATCTGTACCGTCAATTTCCCTGGTAAAAGACACTTGAACTCTCCCCTCTTAGGTGTAGCTAATTGCCTTCGTTAAGACGAGAAATCAAACGCACCAGTTGAACGCAAAAAAGAGCGCATTTCAATCTTTTTCTATTAAACAATCATTACGCACAGGTTTGGCGACTTGCTTCGGATGTGACAAAATCGGAAAATCCACAGTGGTTTTTTTGTGAAGAGTTTCCTATTAAGGCGTGTGAATTAAACATTTTATAGAATTTATTATTCACTCACCCAAACATTTCATTGTAAGGGAAACTAACATGTTGACCAAGAACAATGATTGAAATCGGGTCACTAATCTCATCCGTTTCAAGGGATGTCCCCCCCCCCAGTTTTCCGTCCACCGCCCGCCACTGATAAGCTCCAAATTCGAGGCTAAGGTATGCCAGGAATTTAACAGTCTGTTGGCCTATTTTAGGAGCAAGATAGCACTGCGAAATTCGGCCAATATTTCTTCAGTCGGTAATTCAGAAATGAAGACCTCTTGCTTTCTGTTAAATCGTCCTTCTCAATAAAGCATTTGAAAGATGACTACCGTGTATAATGTGAACTGCCCTCGTACATTGATAAAACAATGCGAATGACCGAGGAGTCCAAGGCGGTGTTCTTGCCCATCAGCACCGTCATGACGAAATAAGGGCTGCCTGACTTCTTAGTGATTACGCAAGAGACTTGGCGTTGGCAACTGTATAATCAAACTACCTTACCCATAAGATTTTGCTATAGGAAGTGAAACGACTAATCCCCGCCCTTGATGTTAATTGACCAATGGACGAGTTTTCCGTTCCAACTTCCAATGTGTCGAACGACGAGTCAAAGGTTATGTGAATAAAATTGCGTATTTTTTGCGGTTTGACAGATAACTAGGGCGTGTCATGATTTACGTTCAATGAATTTGGAATGCATAGCCCTGATTACGCTCATTTTGTTTAGGTTGTCTTGGCAGAATTGCTGGCCAAAAAGGTTTTAACAACAGAACCACCCTGAAACGTTAGAAGACATTCTCAGGCGCTCAGACGCTCTGGGCTCCTTTTGTATATGTTAGTTAATGTATGCGGCTGAATCGTGAGTAATGTTTGCCCTTGCGAGCAGACTTAAGGGCGTTTCTGCCTCTGGCATTTGCATGATCCGGTAAGTCTGAAATATACGTGAATGTTGGCAGTTAAGAATCCTAGTATGTTGTTTGCACGGTTGTATAGTATCGATATCGGAAAAAGCCAGCCCGTACAGTTCGCTATCTCGCTAGTATCAGTTATGAACGGCTATTAGGAATAATCGTTATCTTGTAAGCTCCGAGGTTGCTGCTGGATCAATATCGTTGTTTAGAAATAAATTTGCTTACGTGCGAGCCACATTTCTTTGGCTAGTTTGTTTATTGTGCAGAGTTGCTATCTGGGCGCAATGCTGAAAAACATTCCGACCGTGAATGTTGAGGCCAGTGGATCTGAGGGGCCGAAAGAAAAAGCGAACTCGCAGCTGTTTGAAGTTATCAAGGAGAACTACTTGAGGGCTCCGAGTCCAAACTATGAAGACGATTCCGAAGCGGAGTCGTACCGTGATGGGCACTCTGAAGGTGTCGACAGGGACATCAAACTCCGGGCGTACACTTGGTGCAGGGACTTCCTCTCCGGGACCTGGAAAACAATTCCTTTGATGGACTTCCAAATAAGCATTGTCCGGTAATGCAATGATTTTTCCACACCATCTACTCAGGCTGACATGCATGTCGTGACAGATAAGATCACACGGGACTGTAGTTTAATCAGTATATGCTGCTTTTGTGATATTTTGTGCCAGTCACATTTATGGAACAGAACGAGCAGGTGTATGCTATCGGTTATGACCTTTGGCGAGGAGACCGAGAGTCCAAGAGTGAGCAATATCATTTTTTAAAAAGTCAAAGGGTGTATTTATTTCTAAAACTAAAACAAGTGCATGTGGTGGTTTCCAACATCGGACCTGGGGACGCCCTACGTGTGTTGTTTTTTTCTAACTACACAATTCAAGAATTTTTACAGAGTGGTAATCTTTCTTGTTGCAGAATTCATGTTGGGCCGCATTTTATCGCAAATAGATATGCCTGCCCTAGGGTAATTCCATTGTTACTCACGTTACATTTACTGCATTAGGCTATAGTATAAAATTGTTTCACTGCTTATTCAATGGACAGAACTTCAAAACTTCTACATTATGGTAACCTCTGACCATAATCAACTTCACCAGAGAAAACCCGGAATGAACCCCTCAATGGTTATGCTAGCAGACTGGATTTTTCAAGCGTTACTCACGTTACTCAAAAGTAACATGGTTTTTTTCCACTTAAGTTTGGTCCAATCTTCTTGATCAATGATGCACTACAGAATGAATTTGATTATATATGTTTGAACCTTTATTACCGGAAATTCTAACATAACCAGGATTTCAACTTAATGCAACAGTCATTTTCTGCAACAGGCCCTTAAAACAAAAAAGTCCTGTTACTCACGTTATGTTACTCACGTTACAAGTAGTTTTTAGGTATCTGGAGGCTCACCATAACGCATTTTACTGATCATTCACAATGTTTCAGCCATGTCAGCTATTTCTATTCAAGAGACCTTCATGATTTCCAGTTTCTAAGGCCCCGTAAATTGTATTGCTATTTCATATTTTAATTAGCAGTGGTCATGTTACACTTCAGCTGGCATTGCCTCCTACAGTATTGATGATGTTCTATATTTCAAATGTTTTTTTCCATTGCACAAGAGAGGGAAATTTTAAAAGATAAAATGTAATCCGTTTGCCTCCAATTTGTGAAAGTGTGGAATCCTGGTCACAAAAAGTATCAATTTGGTTGTTAATGACAAATTAAAAGACACGGCAAATGATGACGACACAACCCGCATTATATGAAAGGGGAAAAAGATAAATTGGACGACGTGATTAAACTCAATTGATTCACCGTTGTCTTTTAATCGGTCAGTAATATTTTGTAACCTTTTTGGAAATGTTTACCTTAAAGCACTTTTTATGTTTAAAGGCATAGAGCTATAACGATTTCAGGCAATGTGGCTATAAAGTGGGTGAAGATTAACATGAGAAGGACCCCACAAAGAACAATGAGCGGCTGTCCGCACGATGCGGTTTGAACGAAAACGTTGGGAACCACTGCTCTTGTGCGTCCGTAGGAGGACAGGGTCCCTCAATTCTGGCTCTGGATATCCGCGGGTTGTACTGTTTTTCACTACTTATTCGGCAGTCAATCAAATATACAGTAGTTGACTGAACTGTTAACTGGCTACATCTGGTTAGTTGGGTCGGAATTGGGCGCTGATTTTATGGTGAGAAAAGGTCTTGTGGCTCTCTTGGACCGTTTTTTTTGTAGACCTCTTATGAAGAATGTACATGATCGTCAAACTTCATGTCCCAGTGTACCGAAACAACATTGCTCTCTGTTTACAAAGTCAAGAATGAGTTGCTCTCCTTGCTTACTGCCTTCAACGACCGGTGTATTCTCATATAGGTTTACTTGATGTGCTGATTGGTACTATCTTTGCCTGTGCATTACTGCAGCGGTGGGCTGAGTAACCTGCTTTATCTGTGCGAGCTGCCCGATCATGCGCAGAGCTTGGTGGATGAGCCGCGGCAAGTGCTGCTGCGCATCTACGGTGCCATCTTGCAGGTCAGTTCTGTTCTTCCGCCCTGCCTCTGGGCAAGAAAAGTGGAAGTAGTTTAAAAAAATGATTGAAGACACTTGCCGATCCAGTTTTTGAACTTTAGATGTCTGTTTGCAAACTGTGAGCAAAATATGATTCTGATGCATCATTTTTTGTTCTTATAAGGATTAAACTACAGTTTAAAACAAGATACTACAGCAGGAGTGATATCATATTACTTCTAGAATCACTACCACTTACAGTGCAGCTCCTGAGGTGCTTATAGTAATTATTGTTACTGAAAATATAGAATTTTTAAGTTTTTTTTTTTTTTTTTGGAGTTATGGTTTTGGCAAAACAGCTTTGTTTGATGAATAGTTATAGATACGCATCTCAAACAATGAAAACATTGCATTAGTTATCCTTCTGAATTCCAAGTGAATGATCAAAAGCTGACTATTTCTTGCGCTGAAATGTTGTGAAGATACGTTTATCCATTCTGTAGTAATCACAAATGTGTTGGGGGGGGGGAGGAGGAGGGAGGAAGGAGGAAGGACAAAGGACAAAGGACAAAGGAAAGGAATAAAAGGAAAACTTCAGAGTGGCACTGTTGCGTGCTTAAACATATGAATGGCTCAATATTAACAACACTGTGATGCATTGGTAAGCCACCCAGGCTGTGTCCGTGCCTTTCGCCCGTAGCTAGCTGGGATAGGCTCCAGGTTTCCCCGTGACCCTAGCGAGGAAGAAGCGGTTTAAATAATGGATGGATTGTTACTTTGCATGGCGTTGTTGATTGTGCCTTCAGGTCACTTGCCGTGTATAGATTGTTGTGTGGATTTACCCAGGGCGTTGACTCACTGGTGCTGGAAAGCGTGATGTTTGGCATTCTGGCTGAGCGGCAGTTGGGCCCTCGTCTCTACGGCATCTTCCCAGAAGGACGTCTGGAGCAGTACATGCCAGTAAGCTCAAGTATTCACCAGCGGTGTGTAAAATCCAGGCTCAGAACGTAAAAAAATCCTCCCCTGAATTTCACTGCAACCACTGAAATTTTATAATTGGCACGGCTATAGCGATATTCACTTTTTAAAAACAATGACATCATAGTTGTGCATGCGCAGTTTGGCTGTTGGCAAGAAGTGTTATCATTACACAAAGAAACATGGCGAGTAGCCTCTTTGGTTCTTCTTTTAGAATCCTCAAAAACGTGATTCCTGAACCCTTAGCGAACCTAATGGTGCAATCTATAACGCAACAACTGACTGGCATCGCTGTTTTAGGTACAAATAAAGATGGAGATCTACTAGTAAGCTTCGTGTGAGTTGAGCCTTTTTGCCAACCACGTGACAAAACTTGTGACATCATCGTGAATATCGCTATTCGGCCATAAGTTCAGGCCATTGAAATCTGCACGCTGAGCTCATGGCTGGCTCGAACAGTCGGCTGATCTTTTATGGTCAGTCTCCTGGATTTTACTCCTTTGGACGAGCGTTGAAGAATCTCTGTCAGCACCACGGGTGTCTCTTTGTAAGCTAGCGCCTATTATTGTCCATTTTCAGAGCAAGCGACTGCGAACGGAGCAGCTCTGGGATCCGGAGGTGTCGGCTGAGATAGCGATGAAAGTGGCTCGCTTCCACAAGATGGCCATGCCCTTCAACAAGGAGCCCAAGTGGCTGTTTGGGACCATGAACAAGTAAAGTATCACCACTGGAACAGTCATGCGCGGTTATAGCCTGATGATGGGCACATCCACGTGGTTTGTGAATATCCCGTAGGCCCTCGGGGCTACCCACTCCACACATGAGTCTGGATGTTTCCTAGAAATAAGAAATAAGTAGGCACCCTCCACTGAATTTTTATGAGGGTTGCACCGATTCAACTTTTTCATTCCTGATACTAATACTGATACCGATACCTGGGCTTTGGGTATTGGCCGATACCGAGTACTGATTCGATACAAGTGTTTAATAAGCCGTTTTCCTCACTCTGTGGAAGACACTGGGATCATTCTTTTATGTGTAAGGCAATTTCAGGCATGACTTAAACATCGCTTTCCTAACTTTGTTAAACAAAATGTAACAAATACATGCACAGATAATAATGTACTGAATTGTTTTTAAAGTAATTGTATTTGATACCAGATTGGACCATCGTCACCAATACCCTTTCCAGCTGTTTCAGTCGGTATCAAGCGAATATCTGATATCGGTATTGCTATCGGTGCATCTCTAATAATTATATCATCATTGAGGCATGCTGGGCATCACTGTTATTTGAAACCTTGCATCCTTGGACAGTAGTTGCGGTCTGTTAATTACTTTTCTACTGCTGTGCAGCTGGGAATTGGGGTAGCCTCTCAAACCTGGCTAATGCTGTTGCACTCAAGCGATTGTATATTGAAGTTCACTAATCCTAGTTATTTAGATAAATTCCATTCATTTACCTTAGCAACACATGTACTTATTTGGCTACTGTATTTCTCACACTCGTATTTTGGCTGAAATTATTTCATCCACTGATCAGACAAGTGGAGAACGAATGTCTGGCAGGGAAAGAACTGGCTGGAGATGTGTCCGCTTATAAGACACATAACCAGTGATTGAAAATGCTGCTGAATTTCTTCCACGTGAAACATGCATTGTAGGGACACTCTTACCAGTGCCTCTGGGCACTTAACTGACTTTAGAACTGGAGTTGGTCCCCAGGCGCTGCTCTGTGGCTGCCCGCTACTCCTAACTATAGGATGGGTTAAATGCAGAGGACGAATTACCCCACAGGGTTCAATAAAGTACGTTGTACATCTTTTACCTGTACGCCTCACTTGCAGGTACATGGAGGAGGTTCTGCAGCTGAAGTTTACTCGGGACACTCAGGCGAAGAAGTTTAAGAAGCTGATGCAGTACAACCTGAAGGAAGAGCTGGAGAGCCTACGGTGAGGGTGGGGTGGGCGGGGTCATGAATTTGACTGACAGAATCCCTCACACTCAGAAGGAATGGTATTCCATTCTTCAGTGCCGCGAGCCAGGCCTCTGGCGTGACAAGAGGAGCTCAGCTGCGATGAGTGGAATTATCACAAGTTCTCGGGTACTCGCTGATGTGAACCAATCAAGGTGTTTGGCTCGGCGAGTTGAGTACTGCAAATGGTGTGTGTGAGCTGGCGACTCTAATATGGCGTCACTAGTCAGAATTCTCGCATGCCCCCATCCCCCCCCTCCCCCCAATCTGGGAAGGCAAGAGTCCTAATAAGTTTGCGGCATTAAACTGGCAGGCAGGTTCATTCCGGATAGCAAGGCCGATCCTGCCAAAGTGCAGTATGGCTGCCCAACTAGCTGCAATTTGCTACAGCTTTGATTGGTCAGGCAGGCTGAGCAATCGCTCACAGGGGCACAAGATCATTCAAATTACCAGCTGCAGCTTGTGAGGTATAATCGTTAGCAATGACCTTCGTCACTCCCGATGCGTGGAGCAATGAATGTAGGTCTCCTTCTGGACACTGCATGCTGTTTCTGTTGCATGATTCAGTATCACACGAAGGACTCTTAAACTGTGTTTTTTGGCCTCCCAGTTCTCTGCTTCAACCTAAAAAACAAAACAAAGTTTACTATATTTTTCACAATTTCTGATCGCACCAGTATCGGCATGCATTTTAGTGTGTTTTGTAAGGTTGAATAAAACTATGAACTATGTTACTTGTGTTTCTCTTCTCAGAATCTTGCTAGCAAATGTTGCCTCCCCAGTGCTATTCTGCCATAACGATGTTCAGGAAGGTGAGTATTTTCATGGCAGGTGTGTAATTCGAGCGTTTCCTCCGTTTGCTAATTTTGCTCGCTCACTGGACTTCGGCTGGCCAGTCGTTCACCTCCTGGTGAGCTTGCTCGCAGAACCATGGAATAGGCATTTATTAAACCCTTTGAACCCTGTATTATATGAAGGGGTCGTGACCCCACCTATGCCAAAACACAGCTTTCTGTGATAAAGAAATTACCTGATCGTAAACAAGGTCACACAAGGCAACCAAAAGTCATGTAATCAGTCGCATGTTTGGAGGCTGGTTTTCCGGCATTTTGGGTTTCTGCATGTTCTCTACGCGGCCGCTAAACCAGCCTGTAGTGTTCAAGTTTCAGAATACTGTTGCACATGTGCATCATGCTGCTATGCGTAACGTACAGTCCTGGATTAAGACTACCGTTATGCATATTTCGCATTCCATCGTTCTAATTCAGCCTACTGAAAGTCAGCTTTAAAGGTACAGTGTCACAGAACTGATGCATGTCCTTTAGCGCTGCCATAAACTTGAAAGAATTGTGGTTTTTTTTTCACATTTGTGATTGATGGAGATTGCTTGTTTATATTGCGATTTATCATGACCATCCCTGCGCTTTTTCCAACGAACAAGGTACTGTATCAGCCTAAGGCAGCACTCGTAATACGCTTTACTTCAGTTTTTTAGACACTCGCTTTGCTTGCGCTTACTTTGAGACGTTTAATTGTCCGCTGCTATATCCGACCATGGTGGCCATCGTCGAAGGCGAATGTCTGCCTCGAAAAACCAATACAGTATCGTATGGTGAATAGGACATTGACAAATATCCCTCGACAACATTGTGTACTCTTCGTGGGTTGCTGCTAAGATTAATTGTCGCTGCACTCGTCACTCGGATTCTGTGCAGGAATCTCTGAGCCTACAGGTGTCCACTATGCAGGGCCAGCTGTGACAATAACCCCTATCCCTTTCTGCACTAACAGGACACAAATGTCGCACAGTATTTCTTAATATCCTGTTGGGACTCCTGAGTCCCAGAAACTCTTGCATTTGGGCCGATTTCGTATTATAGTCACAAAAATGACTTTTATATCCAATGGGTAACTCTGATTCGTGTCACTGTATTCAGTATTGAAAGGGTTAAAGTTAATTGAAGCTACTTGCAGTACGATTTATCATAAAAGGGCATTTATCCCTCCCAGCATGTCCAGAACATTGTAGAAATATGTATTGTATTGCTGAGCATTGTAGAAATATTGTATTTTATTCCATTCACAAATTATCCGTGCCTTTTCATTGGTGAATAAAGGGTCATGTTATCTTCTTTAAAACACAGTATTGCCCTGAAAACCCTCGTGCCGTGCAGCAATCAAAAGTGATATTGCCCTATGGCTTGACCTACGAGAACTACGGAGAGAAAACATTCCATCCAATCAGTGAGAGCATAATTCAGGCATCGTTGGCAGACGTAAACAAAATGTTGAGCCGTTTTGCTGTTATTGGCGATGAAGAAAGAAACACTTCTCAGCAATGTTGACTTGGCCAACGCAAAGAAAGCTACATCCGTGGCTGTTAAACTATTCAAGGATTACTTGTCCTTCAAAGGTAAACCGATAGACTTCGAAGATTACAAAAAATCTGAACTAGACATGGCCCTGGCTAACTTCTACATAGAAGGCACGGATAATTTGTAAATTTAATAAAACAATTATTGAGCGTAAGTCGGGCAATATCAGATTTTAGGGACCCAAAGAAACCGATATTGGCCTTGGTCAATATCCGTTTCTTTGGGTCCATCAAATCTGATATTGCCCTCTTGCATGGTCAGTACTTGATAAGTGTTTGTCACCTAGGGAACATTCTCTTGCTGGACGAGTCTGTACGGGACCCGAATTCGACAGATAAGCTCATGCTTATAGACTTTGAGTACAGCAGCTACAACTACAGGTGAGGACAGTGACTCGGCTTTTACATTTACGATCCCTAAGCAGTGTCTTCCCAAACATCACCACGCTCGTAAAGTCATGCAGGCCATTAGACCACAAGCATTTCAAAGAATTGGCTAAGATAAAAAGACTGTACCTACCAGCGATAAGTAAATATGTTGAAGGGATTAACAAAGTGAATTAAGTGGGATTACTTCGGCTAAGTTTTGTTGGTGGAACTTGGGGTTACAATTGGAAGTTGGCCAAGAGTAAATTTAGCACTGATACTAGGAAATATGAGTAATCTCAGTGTGCAATAGCTTGCCTGACCATATTGTTGAGGCAGCAACCTAAGGAATTTTTAAGAGCAGACTTGATTTAGTGCGAAATACCGTTGAGTCATTGAGTATCTGAGGTGATAGATTCACTATAGTAATAAGAAACTGGCGAGCCTCGTAGGGCTGAATGGCCTGTTCTCGCCACTCATGCTATGTTATGTTAAAATAAAGTCACAAGTGCAGCCAAGGCACCCTGTATCCAGGTGAAAATGGATTAAAAAGCCTGTTAATTGGGCTTGAACAAGGCAGCAAGAGACTTCTTTTGATGCCTCATTCTGGCCCATTTGACTGTTGTCTTTTACTTTGTCTAACTACTGTACCAACGAGCCCCTGTGTTTCCCTGACTCGAGCAGCGCTACTCTGTTGCTTGGCCTCGGCCTGTTGCTGCCTGGCCGGACCTGATTTCTAATGAACTATTGCCATGTCTTTACTGGGCATGAATACTGCCTTGGGTCTAACAGTTGATGTAGCTTGTTTGCACAAGTTTCAAATCTAAAACTCTGCTTTTTAAGGGGCTTTGACTTTGGCAATCACTTCTGTGAGTGGGTGTATGACTACACCTATGACAAGTGGCCATTTTACAAGGCGAACATGGAGAATTATCCCACCAGAGAACAAAAGGTCAGTTGAACCCTGTCAGTGAATCTTACACATGTGGCCTATCCTAGGGGTATTATTTTCTGTACAGACCTTGTGGCAAAGGGATGTGTGTCCTAAGACCCAGTAACTCCTGAAATTTAATTCCATTCATCTGTGTAGTCCACTGTGAAACATTATTTCTAAATTTAAGTTCTTGATAGCTTGAGTATCGGACGTCACTTCTTGCTCGAACGGGTATTTTTTCTTAATTATTGGTGGATAGGATGAGCCACAATTCCACATCCCCTGTCTGTCCTTCACTGAGAAATAGAAGAAAGAGCCTTTGGATTTTTGTTACGTATTTTTACGCTGCCTGACCAAAAAAAAAAAGTTGCCGCGTGGATTTAAATCATCAAATACTATGATTGAAACATTTATGTGTTTCAATTGTTTCAGCTGGCAATATTTATTTTAACCCTAACTGATGAAGCACATAGCTTCTCACTTCCTAAATAAACAGTGCCATGCACTGCAAACCCTTCCCCTCGCAGGTCAAAGGTCATGGTGTCATTTTAATCTTCATATGTGACTTCCCATATGTCATCAATTGTAACCAAATGCCTATCTACAGTGGTTTTTGAGATGTATTGGAAAATTAGTGTTTCTGAGCAATGACCTGGACCCCCCTGAAGTTTGACCCATACCAATCTTCGAAACTCTGCACTTTTCACTATAGCAATGGATAGGATTATATTCACCTTGCCTGCGACAGAGTCAACTGGGCGATATTATAATCAGTGTGGTTTGTTTGTTTGTTTTTTGTCTGTTTGTTTGTGTGTCCGTGTGCTAACAATATAGAGTCCTCATGGTTGCACTGATTGACTTAAAACTTTCACCGTAGGTGGGCAATGGTCCGTAGATTACCTAATTAAATTTTGGGGCTGATCGGGTGAAAGTCATCGGAATGTCCAAATGGCTTTTCTACGAAAACTTCCTGCAAACTCATCACATTGACTTCAACCCAAAACCAAAATATACATCTTTCAATTCTGCATCCAACCATATGCTGCATGATGGGGTAGCTTTGATCGTCTCTGTAGCGGTTGGGGGTTAAATGTCAGGGATGTTAAGGTCAATGCTGAAAATAATATATTTTCTATTATAACTCAAAAATGGTTGCAGATAGCCAAATGTTTACTATTATGACCATACAGGAACTCCTATAAGGGCTTTTATTTGACACCATGACCTTTGACCTTGAGTGACCTTGAAAAGTCAAACTGAAGGTCACAGATTTTCAAAGGACTATAAGTTGAAAATGGTTGAGGTCACACTGGTAATATTGAGTCAGTATGAAAAGCAATAAAATGAGTGCTCGCAGACGAGGCAAATAGAATTACAAATTGAAAAAGGAAAATTTTGGTGTTTGAAGTAAATTGGACCATATTTGACAGAGTTACGGCCCAAAAATGATTTTGAATTTTTCTGTCAGTTTGACCTTGACCATGACCCAACTCGTTCCAAAATTTAATGGGATCTGCTCTGGGTCAGTGCCCAAGTTTTTTTTTCCAAATTTGGTGAAAATCGAGGCAATAGTTTTTGAGCCATCGTGCTTACTCACAAACGCACAAACGAACAAAGAAACTGACTCGATTACATTACCCTTGTCCTCCCCCTCAAGAGGGTGGTAAAAATTATGTTGGAAGACGTATCCCTTGGTGGCAGAAAAGATTTTTTGTTTTTCAGAAGGAGTAAATTATTGACCTGTATCAAGAAATGAAAACAAGCAATGAGGAATCATTTTCGCACATGAACCGGTCACCACAAAGTCCTCATCTTAACCGCATTGATGTGCTGGAAAAAACTATAGAGTGTTTCAGCTATCCGGCCATCAATACAACATCTCGGTCAAAAGTTAATTTAACTCTGATTAAAAATAAATATTCTGATGCTGCACATGCTTTTCAAAACAATGACACTACAAATCTGCACTGTAATAAGCGCTACAGGGATTCCAACTAAATATTTGAGCGTCCAACTTTTTTTTGGAGCGGCAGTGTATTTGTTGACAAATTTGATAGCTGTTGTCTAGACTTATTTATTCTTTTTTATTCTGGTCTGTTGATATATTAATTAACCCCTTTGCGCAGAATACAAATAATGCCAATTTTTTCCTGTTATGCTTGAGCCCATTTAAGGCTTTATAATCAGTATTTGTGTCACAGAGACTCTGGAAAATTATTCCAGTGAAGCAAGACATTTGGAAATTCAATTTCAGAATTATTTGGGAATTAAATTTCGGAATTTACGGACTCTGGCGTCTGTTTGCGCAAAGCGGTTTTAAACTGCCTCGACTGGGGAAAAAAAAAAAAATAGATTTGTTGTAGTGGCCAGATGTGGTGTCAGTGGCCAGAATGATTTTATGAAGGTGAATCTATGCTTGCAAATTGTATTTAATTTGCATAATTTGACATGACTTCACCCATTTTACTTTATAGTTACATTTCTTCCGGAGCTATCTAAGAGAAAGTGGAGGGTATTCAGAAGGCATGACGCCTGAAGAGAAAGCGAGGGTTGAGGATGAACTGATCAAGGAAAGCGACTGGTATGGGCAACGTCGCGATGCCATTTTGATTCGTGCAATGTCACGGCACGGCAGTCTTTGAGCTTTACTCAACTGTACTCAATTTCTCTCTCTTGTCCCAGCTATGCCCTGTCCTCCCATTTCCTATGGGGTTTGTGGTCCATCATTCAAGCCAAGATGTCTACAATTGAGTTTGGTTATCTGGTAAGTGTATGAGGAACTGCTTCTGAAATCCAACCTGGGGAACTGCAGAGCAATAGTAATTCAGAGGGGCCATATTATGCTTTTTTGGTTTTTCCCTTCTTTTAGCGTTTTGTTTTTTTTGTTTTTTTTTGCCCATACAATGTCAGCAAAATCACGAAACACAAAGTCCTCGCCAGAGAGAGTTATTCTGTCAGACAGAAAACACAGCTCCTGAAATGTCTGATAAGTCTTATTCGAAGCCTAGCCTTTTCCTCTGTAACATGTCTTCATCTTGGTGTAGCATGTTTGAATATTTCCCAACTAGCGGCTGGTTTAGCGCACCTTTGGACAAAGCTAGGTGGAGCAGAGGCCAGAATGAGTTCAGTCAGCGCGTATCGCCATGTCGAGAAGACACTGCATTCTTTAGCGTGACGGCAAATTCCCTTTGTATGCTCTTTCAGAGGAAGACAAAGTGAAGAATCAGTGGTTAAAATTAATTTTTACCACTCTCCCTGGGCAGTTCAAACCCAACCTTTCAGTGTGTTCCCTTTATTTAGCCTAGCACTGCTTCCTGAGCCGCGGTTGGCCAATTGCTGCAGAGTGGGAAGGGGGCCTTAAAGAGACAGGAGCCAAAACAGCTAGTTTCAGGTTGCTTGAGTCTGAGGTGCTGCACACACAGCCTGTACAGCTGTAACTAGGTGCTTTTTGACCACAAAAACACGCAAAGTCTCGTAAATTGTCTGCAAAATTGAAAATATTAAACTGAGAAGTGGGCATAATATGACCCCTTTTGGCACCTTTACTACGCGGGAAGATAAAGGCATCATAGCTTTAGTAGCAGTCATTATTTTACAAGGGTGTATAGTCTTTCCATGAATTGAGGCTAAAAGTGAGGCCAACAGCACAGTGTGTTTAGTTGTAGCAATAGAAAGAGTCTTGAGGTTAGAATCCCAGCTAGTTTTTGGGGTCAGGTGAGGATTTCTCACCAGTTGCTTCACAGACTCATTGAAAGTGAGAGTTGGAAAAAATTGTTTGCAGAAATTACTTTGGGCACAAATGGGTATTCAAAAAGTGTATCTTCATTGGACTGTTGACTGGCCTAAGGATGTTGTTGTGGTGTCGAAAGGTTGCCTGAGATAAACGCATTTCCCTTTTTGCCTTTCAGGACTACGCACAGAGTCGATTTGATTCCTACTTCAAGCAAAAAAAGTTTCTGACTTAACTTGTCCCCACCACATTCACTCTTTCCCTCGCATCTCTGATTCAAAACTACACGGATTTTGCTTACTGTTTATGACTATGTTTACAGTATGATTCTTGTTTATGTACTGCACTATTTTAATTTGTTGGCTTGCACTTGTATTCTAAATGGAGGAAAACACAACTCTGATGTTTTAGAGTGGCACTTGGGAAGATAAGCTAAATTCAAGGCAACTTAAATTCTGCAGGACATGACTGCACAATTCCAAAGCAAATGTTTGTCAGTGTTTCAGTATTGTTTTAAGTGGCCTTTGTTTATGTGTCTACCTGCGGTTTAGCGATTAAACGGTTTGATCAAACTGCTTAGAATTTTCAAGTAAGGTGCACAATGGTCCAAGGATAACCTGATTAAATTTTGGACCTGAGTGGGTCATGGTCAAGGTCACCAAAAAGCCGAAGAGTTTTTCCTCGATAATTTTCTTAAATCTACTCTGATCATTTCTGACTGGATTCAAAGCATGCATGTTTTTAAAACTCTGCTTCCAACTTTATGCTACACTATGGGGTGGTGTCATTTGGCTCATTAGCGGTTGGGGTGGAACGTCAGGGGGGGTCCCAGTTTATTCAACACCCAAAGCGCTAAACGTCTATCTGGGGTGGAGTTTGTTGTGCTCAGCACCATTTATTGTCAGAAGATCGTAAGCTCCTACATTTAGCTACTAGCGATCACGTCAATCCACGTAATGACCCAAGAATCAGCTGAGCTGATATTACACAAAAAATACACTTTCTACTTTAACTAGCTTTGATTTTTACCTCTGCTAACCAGCAAAGTTGGGCAGGGGTCATGCATTCACCCGCGACTGTTTGTCTTTTTGTTTGTTTGTACAAGCAATATCTCTCAAATTTCTCAATCAAATGTGATTTTTTTTTTTTTTTTTTTCTGTGAAACTGTGGGCAATGGGCCAAGGAACAGTTGATTAAACTTTGTTATGGATTCAATTTCATATAAGGCCGCCACACCCATATTTATTCACTACTTGGTGACAGACGCACTGAAGGAATCATGCGCTCTGAGTGCTGTCTTGTTCATAATGTGCCTGCATGTTGTATATAGACCATATACAGCACTGTGCAAAAATCCTAGGCACATTTAAAGCAATTTCTTGGGGCAAATATGCTTGCAAAAATGATGAAATTAAAAGTTTCTAATAACTGAGAAGTGTACTAAACAGAGCTGTAGACTGTTAAAAACTTGATGAAATTAATATTTGGTGTGACTACCCTTTGTCAAAAAATTTGGGACACTGTCCCGTTGTGCTATAGTTTTATAAGATGACTGGCTTTTTGCTTGTCCCAAACTTGTCTGCAGACTGACCGTCTCATTTGCGTCTATCCCTCCAAGAAATTACAAACCGCTATGATGGTGTTGAAATCAAGGCTCTGTCAAAACTATAATATCTGTATTGATTATTTTTAATGGAATACAAACATTTATTTTTTAGACTTTTCTGTAAATTAGCATTTGGAATTTCTAATTTACTTTTTATCTTCAGGAACTCTAATATGCAAACAAAAATTAAACATCCAATACAGATTTGAATTTTTAGAACTGCAGGGTGCCTAAGACTTTTGCATAGTACTGTATATACTGACCAGTCAATTCTCTTGGAAAGAGACCTGCCCATTCCTGGAAGATCCTTTGACCTTGGTGCACATATAGTGAGAGGAGCTCATAGGAGAGAAAGAATTTTCAGAGATCGCCAAAACCCCTATGTTCTTTTTACTCCTGCGGGGTTGCAGCTGATATACTGAGACTAAAATTGTCATAAGCTCCATAAGTATTCATCTAAGCATCAGGTTAATTTAATGAAATGCACAACTGTAATTACAGTCAGATGTACTCATGCCTTCCTGATGAGGCAGTGATGATATAAACGATACATCCCTATACCCAATAGGCTGGGTGCTGGATCAAACATATCCTGTGAAGTAGAAAATAAGATAGATGCGCTCACTACATAGCTCCAGTTGTCTTGATTCTATTTACTGCTGCAGTAGTAACTTAAATCATCACTGCTGCAGCAGTGCGTACAATCCTGAACACGGGAGCTATATGCAGTGATATTATAATTATAATTAACTTACGCGTTTACGCAGTCGGCAGTTTTTTTTTTTGTTTTTTTTTTTCTTTTGCCAGTTCTCCTTTCTACATTTGGCTGCTGCAATGATGTTACTTTTTGCCTGGATGATTTGTTATATTCTTCATATTTTTTTAAATCTAAGCATTTGCTTCTCATTTGAAATGTACACAACGTTTTTGCACATCCTAAGATATTGTCAAGTCTTTATCTTGTATGTATGTTTACAAGAAAGAAATCACTGGAACCCAGTACTTGTTTATTACAAATACAAAATTTACAAGAAAAATCCACAAGGAATCCAGCACAGGCAATTAAAATGATCAGCTCCCTATCAACCCCCTGAAGCTGCTTGATTATGAGTAGATCATGTGAATCACCTGTGCTGGAGCAGAGAGAGATCTAAAACGTGCAGGACAGGTGGTACTCCAGGGGAGGTTTGAGAAGCACTGGATTAGACCATCATTACTGATCTGCTTAAATACTGACAAGATGACGACTCCTGGTTTTTCTTAATTTGTTTTGTTATATACTAGGTGTACACATTGGGCTTCAGTTTTCCTGCCTTTCTCTTTTACAACCAATATGAGACTATTTAACAAGAACAAAATATTAAAAAAAAAAAGTCACAATTACAGAAAATATTGGAGTGTGCAAAAGCTTTTGGCTGGTAGTGTACGCTGCTCTGCTTCCTGTCAGTTTGTCCATATTTGTGATTGGTCTTATGCTTCAAACAGCGCCCCTTTTTATGTGAACGCGCACAAACCTGGATTGCAAAAACCTGGGTTCACTTACCGAGTTGATAACCAGCCTTGTAGGACTGCTTAGTGTGATTGCGATTGTTAGGTTAACTGAGGCCAGATAGCAGGAAGATACCCTGAGTACGCTGAACTCGCTTTGTAGTGGAGTCAAATTACCTAATTTGGTTTAATGGGTATAAATTTGCATGTTCTGCCTCTGTTAGTGTGGGGTTTCCTCGCGGCACTTCGGTTTCTTCCCACAGTCCAAAGACATGCATGCCAGGATAACTGTATCTGCTAAATTGCCCTAAATATGGGTGAAAAGTATGTGACCTTTATTCCTTTATTTGTTGAGAATGGTTATAAAGGGTGATGGGGTACAGCCGT
The DNA here is from genome assembly GCA_029692085.1 of Gymnothorax javanicus. Classification (NCBI taxonomy): domain Eukaryota; kingdom Metazoa; phylum Chordata; class Actinopteri; order Anguilliformes; family Muraenidae; genus Gymnothorax; species Gymnothorax javanicus. Next base: position 14,039,040 of record CM056201.1, read on the forward strand.
AAAATAATGTGCTGAAAGTGTTGTTAAACAATAGATAAATCAATGAAATGAATAAAAATTGATCGGTATAACGCTGCATTCACACCGGACGCGAAACTAATTTTTCGCAGGACGGATTATATTCAAAGTCAATGCAAAGACACTGTTGTGCGAAAAAAATCGTTTCGCGTCTGGTGTGAAAGCAGCTTAAATTGGGTGGTAAGGGCAAAAACCAGCTTGTCCTAGGCTCCTTAGGATCTGGTTTGGCCACCACTGATATAGACCAACTTGAAGAAAAAAAAAAAAGCCTGAATTTGTGTTCACCTCATTCATGTTCAGAACTTTTTGGACATGTGCATGATACTCATGTGTGTCCAGCCATCTTCTCACAGTAAATTTCCATCCTAATTTAAATGCGTACCAGTCACAAGTCTGCAAAGCTGAAGGGTCCAAAAATGTGTCCATTCATGTCATTTTTGAATTTATATTACTTGGTAATGCAATCTCCATGCTTTTCCTGCGTGGCTGTTGGATGCCACGGGAGGTTTTTGTCCCATCAACCTGATTGTTGTAAATTCGGGATTTGATGATGCTGTTATGGTCTTTGTTTGGTGTTAAACTGTGACATTCATATGAAGGCTAACCTACACATTTTGGGTTACCTTGGGTTTTCGTGTTTAAAATCTCAGTAGCACTGCTTACCTCTGCTGACATATAAATGAAGTGTGATTTATTTCTACTTTGTATTAAGTATAACTGAGTTTTATTATTTTGCTTAATGTACTTTTTTCACTTTGGTTGAGTTGAGCAGTTATCAAGGAGTTTGACCAAACAGTTTGCTAGTGTTGGATGATAAGATTGTTCCAGTTTTGGCAAAGTTCTCCTTTCTAGTTTCGGTATCGGAGAGGTTATCCTATGCAATGATTTTAGACCAGGAGCTTGCAACTTGTGCAACTCTCCTCTGAAATTGCTTCAGTCCGCATGATTACTCACAAGCTAGATCCATGTTAGATGTCTGCAAGATGCCATCCTCGCTGTGGTTAGTTGTTTAACAGCAATGAAAAGCATTTTTTCATTCAAGCACTATTTTTAGATTCCAGTCTGGCTTTTACCATGGTTGAAGACGCAATCTTTTGACCGAACCATGTTTGTCACTGATGGGTCAAAGAAAATTTCCCGACCTGTTTGACCGTATTTGGCTCTATTCCTCTGTTCTGTCAAAGGAGGGCTCATGTTAAATAGAAAGGAGGCACCAAGTGCCTGAATAGTGCTTCCGGAAGTGTCTTAAAGCACATACACAATCTCCACATTTTGCTCTATAATTTTACTTGTTCATCATTATTTGCAATTCAGTGGCACTTGTGATATCAGGTTGACTGTTAATGGCATGCGTCGTGTTTTCCTTCAGTAAAGGGCTTGGCTTAGTACTCTACAGTTGCCTTACCGAGCACAATGCGTACTGTTATTATGTATTCAGTGCACTATAATGCTGTGTTGGCAAGTTTATTTATCAATAAAACCAATGTGAAGTTTGATCAAAGTCTTTTACAGTAGGTGTGCTGAAGCAGTAGAACACGTTGGTGTGGTTTTCAGGATATTATTTTGGCAGAAGTAGGGCTGCTTCCAAAGAAACAGACTCATTTTCCCATCGAGAGTTTCGCCCCCTAGTGCCGGATTATTGAAGTTGCAAGTAATGCTTGGGAAAGTTTTTTTTTTTTTTTTTTAAATAAGCCAGTCGAAAATTTTTTGGACTCTCTGTGGCAGCACCAAACCGAACCGATTATTCTCCACGCACAGTGTTCCTGCCAGGACCAAGAGTTGTAGTGTTCCAACACCGCAGAAGAGTATTTTTGACATAAAAGTTAAGGCTGCAGGCCAGCTTGGGCTCTTTGCCTGTTATATGCACAGATCCCAAACACTAGCAGGCTTTTCCCTGCTTGAGCTTGTTAGTTCGTATGAGCACTCATTTAAAGGAAATTATTTTCTCTGCTTTCTGCGTCTGCTCACTGACCACGTGGAAATGTCTGACTGAAACCAATTCCTTTTGAAAGTTGATTCCTTCAATTCCTGTACTGTAGAATGCAGGTATTCCGACTTTTTAATTTGTAATAGTGTGGATATTTGACGGTTATAATAGTGTGCAAATTGCTCTGTAGACTGATGTGCAGGGCAGGTTTGGTCGAGCGCAGAGTTGATGTTAGGGGTTCGCTAAAAACGCTGTTCCTCACAATCCATGAAGGATGACAACTGCTGATTTTCCATCCTCACCTTACCTTAACCAGGACCACATTTGGGTTTGAGGATCTTTGGCTGAAATGGGTATCGTTACTTAAGTGGCACTTTTTTTGTTTTTGTTATTGTTTTGGAGGATGTCTTTGAATCTACGCGCAGGGAGAGAGATGGGGACAACTAACTTCATTCTGCTCTTAAACCCAATCCACAAACTTCATTCTGCTCTTACTCCCAATCTACAAACTTCATTCTGCTCTTACTCCCAATCTACTAACTTCATTCTGATCTTACACCCAATCCACTAACTTCATTCTGCTCTTAAACCCAATCTACTAACTTCATTCTGCTCTTACTCCCAATCTACTAACTTCATTCTGCTCTTAAACCCAATCCACTAACTTCATTCTGCTCTTACTCCCAATCTACAAACTTCATTCTGCTCTTAAACCCAATCCACAAACTTCATTCTGCTCTTACTCACAATCTACAAACTTCATTCTGCTTACTCCAAATCAACTATCTTCATTCTGCTCTTAAACCCAATCCACTAACTTCATTCTGCTCTTAAACCCAATCCACTAACTTCATTCTGCTCTTACTCCCAATCTACAAACTTCATTCTGCTTTTAAACCCAATCCACTAACTTCATTCTGCTCTTACTCCCAATCCACAAACTTCATTCTGCACTTACTCCCAATCTACTAACTTCATTCTGCTCTTACTCCCAATCTACTAACTTCATTCTGCTCTTACTCCCAATCTACTAACTTCATTCTGCTCTTACTCCCAATCTACTATCTTCATTCTGCTCTTAAACCCAATCCACTAACTTCATTCTGCTCTAACTCCCAATCCACAAACTTCATTCTGCACTTACTCCCAATCTACTATCTTCATTCTGCTCTTAAACCCATCCACTAACTTCATTCTGCTCTTACTCCCAATCCACAAACTTCATTCTGCTCTTAAACCCAATCCACAAACTTCATTCTGCTCTTAAACCCAATCCACTAACTTCATTCTGCTCTTAAACCCAATCCACTAACTTCATTCTGCTCTTAAACCCAATCCACTAACTTCATTCTGCTCTTACTCCCAATCTACTAACTTCATTCTGCTCTTACACCCAATCCAGGGGGCAAACTTGTGCATATCTTTCTCCTTATGCTTGGTTCATTTGTTGTGACCTGTGGCGTGAAGTCTGAGGAACAGAGTTAAATTCCTTCTGACTGTTTTGTTTCACTCAAGAAGTCAGCCAGCTGATCTCACTCTCCGGTTAAACTTTTTTGCTGAGGAATGTGTTCAGGGATGAACAAGTCCTGGTGGTTGGGAGAAAATACTTTGGATTTTCACGTTCTGAACTGGGATTTTGCACCTTAATTTAGCCATGACTGAATCTCATTTAACAGTTTTTGCCTATTCACGTTAAAACTTCTCTAAAGATGTTTCAGTTAACATGAGCTCAGGAACCAGATGAACTTTCTTGTGTTTAATCAGGTTTTGTTTTTTGGCATCTCAAATATGTCTTGGCTTAATTTTATGTATAATGCCGATCCCTATTTGTTATGATTTATGTCAATAAACTCCCATTTTCTGCTTCTGATGTGTGTGTTTTCTCATTGTAAGGGTCTAATGCCAAGTGCCCCCACATTACATTTACCCACCATTTATTCCGTAACCTACAATTGAGCCAGCATCACTGACAAGAATAGATTGAACTCTGGTGTACAATCAACTCGGAGCACTGCAACTGTGCATTTACATGAAGCCCATATAGTGTGAACAGATTTTGCCACATGGAAAAGCATTCACTGGAATACACAATGAAGATGGAGTCACTCCAATGAAGCTATTCTCCCCTTGTGGAAGAAGGCCCAAGTCAACTGTAACAATGGTTTAATACTGGAGACATCCATGAGTAAACAAATTGAAAGATGCCTTGAGTAGAATGTATTCTTTGAAGCTAATCAAAGAAGACAGACATTTGGGGCTTAAACGAGAGACAAAGAAATTATGTAATATGTGATGGAGTAAATGTAACCAGGAGCTGCAGAGTTGACAGGAAGTGCGAGTGCATGGGATTAACAAAAAAGGGCATTAATCAAATAAGATGAGAAGAAGTGACATATTTATTGGGGTAATTGATACCATAGGTGGCTATGTTGTCGGGAAGAGCGAGTGAGTGCGCACAATGGTTAAAAAACGGAAGGATTTTCAAGAGACAAAACACTGACAAGATTTTGGAGACAGGAGGGTGGCCAATACAGCAATATACAGAGTATAGAACATGAAACTAGACTCCTCTCTGCTGAGAAGGTCACCGTTGATAACACAATCGAAAAGAGCTGCACTTCATATCTCACACGTCATGTGCGCTGCATTGTTGCATTTGTTCTGCCATTACATTCTCAGTAAGAGTTCATTTGTAAAAATAGATATTTGAGTTTTATTTTCTTAATCATGTTTTTGTTAATTCTGCACTGCAAGAAATATCCATAAAATTAGTAATAGGTTATTTCAATAAGATATAGTTTTTGTTTTTATTTTAACTTTTCTTAAATGTTGGTTTCTTTATTTTGCGGTTGAAGGAATATTAATCAAACTGGTGTTTATTCATTTGATGTATGGCTTTTTTCTGTTTTTGCAAATGAACTCTTCCAGACCAAATCTGCACATATGCACTGACCAAGGCTGACACAGAGTAAATATAAAAGCCAGTGGTTAGCTTGAGTCCGCAGACCTTGTTTTAAAGTTTTAAATTAGCCATCAGTTGAACGGAAGTCCTCCAGAAACCAGCGGAGACTAGTTCTGCAGGACTTGGGTGTGAGCCCCATGTATTACTCTCACATAGTCTTTATTTTCAGGATTAAGGGGAAATCCCTTAGCCAGTGGGGTGCCGTGCTATGTAAGCATTTTGGTCTGCAGAATGCTAGGGGTAGAAAAAAAGAGGGTGGATATTTTAGGGGAAGGGGAGGGAGAATCGCGGCACTTAAAGGGCCCCTATTGTGCCACCAGGTGCACTGCTAATTAGCCATTATGAGCCGGTTCAAAGTCTACCCTCCCTGACATCACAAGGGGGAGTGACCACCCAGAATAATGAAATCTGATTGACTGCTTGGCTGAAGGTGATCAGTTCTTCTTGCCTCTGGTTGGTTACTTCCCCATGTGATGTCAAGAGGGAAAAGATTTTGAAATGGCTTGTAATAACTAATTAGTTGTGTTCCTCGTGACATAATAGGGGACCTTTAAATGAGTAAATAAGTGCCCAGCATAAAAGCACCATTTAAAAGGAACATGTGAAGCAACAGAAAAGTTACTTTTTAAGATTCAAAATGAGTCACATATATTGGATAAAATCATTCCCACCTTAATCACGGGGAACCTCTTGGACGTTATAACAATTCCTTGGAAGAATTTAGGTATTTCAAGAATTGAATCTCAAGCGCACATGATGCAGATAATGTAGCCCCTGATTTGGTTCATTGGGTGTGCTGAAAGGGGTGGAGAGGGGTGGTATATTTCCAAATTCTGGTCCGTGTTCTGTGGTTACTTGCATCGTGGGGTTAAATGCTTATATCGTCGTGTATAAAACCTTTCATCCTGGTGACTTGGAGAATGGATGGGCTGCATCCGAATTCTGTAGAGAAGCTCGTGAAACACAGGACCAACGTTGGTAGACAGGAAAGATTGAATATGGTCTGTAATCCTCAGCAGCAGAACCTATTTGAATAAATCGTTCATGTCCCAAAGTTTTTCGATAAATTCCGAAGGCTTTCAAGCTCATAACGTGATGAAGGAAAGGAAATCCGAATTTTATCAATGTACATTTATAATCTACCGGCGACTTTCTTGTAAGGTCACGGAAAAGGGCAGACGAAAGGAAAAAGGCCGCCTATTCATGAGAATGTAGATGCAGCTATTGAACTAAAGATGGGACATTCCAAAGGGTGGAACTAGGGGTTGGGTTGCCCAAGAAAGTGTTTTGGTTGCGGGCTTGTCTAGTGTTGTCTAATTAATAAATTACATGGAACATAACACGAGAAGGTAAATGAATAGGGCAATTAATACAAAGGTAAATAAATACAGAAGTAGATTAAAACAGATATCAATTTACGTCACATTTTATCAATTAATTGATACCTACATGCTTTCATAGTCTATTATTTGGGTGCATATGATGGGATACTGATGTATTTACCGAGTCACTTATTTATTTCTTTTTCTTTATTTTTGATTTTGGCAGGTTCGGTCTTTTTACGCTTAACTTCTAAAAAATTTTAGCTAGTTTTAACGGGGGGACTTAGGCCAATCATGGTTCATTTCAGAGAGAGGGCGTTCTTTCTGGCTGTTGGAGAAATGCAAGTGCGCAGGCGCGTCTCGTCAGGCAGTGCGCAAAAGTTAGCAAGTAAAATCAGTAGCGGAAAATCCTGGAGAAGAAGCTTTTGTTCCAGCGATGCTAACGACTGATGTGATTACCCTGCTGGAAACCCCTAAAAGGTAGACGGACTTATTCGTTGAAAAGAGAGGCTTAAAGTCAGTCTGAGAAAAACGCGCTCAAACCCTGTTAGTACATGGGACGCGAAACGAATTTTTCGCACGACAGATTACATTCAAAGCCAATTCAAAGACGCGAACGTGTATTCGCGTCTGTGCATTGACTTTGAATGTAATCTGTCGTGCGAAAAATTCGTTTCGCGTCCAGTGTGAAAGCGGCTTTAGCGTTTCCGAGATCGAGAGAAAATGGCGAATGCGTCGGCCTAAAGTTGGAATCAGTGCTCTTCATTCTTCTTCCGGACAGGTAAGCTGCTGACTTCATTTTCTAGTAAGTTATTATCTATATGTGTTATAGCGGTTGGTTTTCATCTGTTGGCATATTTCCCATGAAAGCAGGCGAGGAGTCGCTGAGTTGAATGTTGTTAGCTAGCTAGTAGTTTGGCTCTCTGCTTGTATAGCCGAAGACTTACGGCTGCGGCGCAGTCAAGTTAAAATTTTTGTGGCAAACTAGCTGACGTTAGAATCTCGAATAACATCATATCGTCTCAAAGGGAAGGAAACAAAACAAAAGGGATGTAATTCTCATTCTCATTTTTCTCTTTTATTACGGCATCGGTGTCACTATCACGATCGGGACGACAGAAATGAACTGCGGCCTGTTCCTCAAATTTTTGTGCGCGGCTGTACTCCATACTTCGGCTCTCCGGAACGATTGTCGTGGAAGAACCGGAAAAAAGCTGTCTTTTTCAAGTCAGCTGTCAATGTTTGACGAAATAATGGAAAACTAATAATTTTGTTATATAAAAATTTGACAAAATTGTTTACCATTTAGTGAACACGTATATGTAAATGTAAATTAGTAAGATTAAGGATTCCAGACGTAAGTGAGGCCTTAACTCATTCCCAACGGCAAGCCGGCGAATTCTAGCATTCCCTACGGTAAGCCGGTGCCAGCGGCGTGGATGACCATTCACAATCCGATGAAAACAGGAAATCATTTGACGATCGCGGTCATGGGCCACCTGTTGCTACTTCAATATTTTATATTGTGTAATTTTCGGGAAAAGTATTCCGTACAAACGCGACAATTTTATATAGAAATATTCCGTAAGGAATGAGTTAGACAGGCCTTGTAAATTATAACTGGGACGACGTGTATATCGATGATCCTAATTAGACTTAAGGTGTATTTTTGTGTTCATTCTTTGAGTTATATTATAAACATTGTCCTATTAGGAAGTGCTGGGTGATAGAAGATATTTATAATGGAAAGCCATGGATGACCAAAGGTCTGCAAATGGCGCGAAAAAAAAAAAAAAAAAAAAAAACCACAAGAAATATTTGAAATTGAGATCCAGGGAAACTGAAGAAAAATATAAGTTGTATAAGAATAAACTGATTTCCATCATGAGATTACAGAAGAAGGAATACCATGGTAGAATATTTGAGGACAGCGAAAATAACATTCCAAGAAGAAGTCAATGACTTTTTTTCACTACGGAACAAAGTGCCTTGGATTTTTTTTCAAGAGTACCGACTCACACCTCCGAACGGTTTTACAAAGAGAGATGCCCTTCAACTATTTTTTTCATAACGTGTAATCCTCTCCAAAGAGCACCTGTTTTTCCGTCCAAATTGATTTTTGAAAATCGAAAAGAAATTGATGGGGATGTTGAACAAAAAATTGGTGATGTTGAAATTGAAAGAATTTGAGACAAAATTCTTCGAGCTTATGATTGATCACCAACTAACATAGAAACAACATATTAACTATGTCCAAGGAAAAATATCAAATTTAATAGCAATTCTACACAGAGCCAGGGATATATTAAATTATACGGCTTTTTATATAATTTATTGCTCACTCATAATTCCTCACATCTCTTATTTTGTGGAATTGTGGGGATCAACCTTGAAAACGACTTTAAATTCAATCATTTTGTTACAGAAACGAGCCATCCGTATTATTTATAGGGCTGGTTATGATCACACAAATCCACTGTTCTTAAATTCTCGTGTTTTAAAATGAAAGGATATGGTATATTATAAAATAATGCAGCTAGTGTTTAGAGCTAAATCAAAGTCACTTCCACATGGCGGACAAAAAGAAACTAAAAGGAGATGTATCTCTATTGTTGGGGTTAATGGGATGGTTACGTTAGCCTCTGTAGCTATCCATGGAGGGGGGAGGGGGAGAGATTACCACAGCCCAGACTACTTAGAATTGCGTTAAAATACGTTCAGCTAGGTTAAAGAGAGTTAAAGTAACGTAGTAGCCCTTATTTGCCTGTAGATTCACCCCACATTTGTTGATTATGGGGTACGCTACGTTTGGCTACGGTAGGCTACGATTGTTACTACGGTAAACTACGTGTAACTACATTAAATTACTGCTATGTTAATAAAAATGCCTACTACCGTGGCTATCTTTTGAGCACGCCTGACAGATAAACCTCCGCATGGTTTTCTCACAGTAATGGGCAAGTTATTTCTACAGATGGCCACGGATGGCTACGGATTGCTACGGTGTGCCACGTTAGGCTATGTTAAGTTATGGAGGCTTCCGCTCATAGACTGTATAAAAAGATGGACGAAGCAACTGTGACGTCACCCATTGGTTTCAGCGTACTATTTAGGATGCCTCGATTTTGGCCATTTGAACAGCGCCATTTTGTCTTTTTTTAACCGGATGTGATTCCTATTGGACGAGAGCGTGAACTGAAAATCCAGGGTGGAGCGAGGGGTGGATCTACGGGTGGATCTGACTGTATCTGACCAGGTCCAGAGGATAGCCACGCCCCGAAAGCATATTCTGGCTTTATCCTTTATTCTGGTCTATTTGGGACCATAATTTACAAAAATGAGCATCATGATACATCGAATGAGACTTGAAACTTACGATAGATACCATAAAATAATGTGAAAAATCATTATTGAAATAATAAATCAGGTGGGAAAGAAGACTCCTATAGCATTTAACTTCTTTCTGCAACCACCGACGTCGCCATCTGCTGGCCATTGTGTAGAATGCAATTTCCGCATCGGCCTCACTTTTCAGTCCCGGGTGCTGCGTCCATCTTTTTATAGTCTATGCTTCCACTACGCTTAGCTACATTAACGTATGTGTGACCACCCCATAAATCATTGAACAGTGCCAGTGTAAATTTGAAAATGTGTGACTGACTCGCTCTCTGTTTTCAAAAGAATGGTTTGCAATGCTATTTTAGAGGGTTACAAATATGAATGATTTATTGACCAATTTAGTTACAAAAATGGATGATGTTATTTCCCTGGAGAGTAGCTTAAATTGAATGTAGGCTAGGCGTGTATAAGCTTTAGCGTCTGCCTAAGCCTTTTCAGTCACTACATAATGAATGGATTTTTTTGTTTATATTGCGTAATGACTGAGTAAAACTACTACTGCTACTACTACAACGCATAGTTTAGCATTCTTATTTAAACTGCGCAGCGAGTAAGAAATCAAATCACTTTAACGGAGCAGTGAGCCTCATTCACTAGTATCTTCCTAAGTATTTACTTAAATTCCTTCTTAAATTGTTCTTAAAGTTTTGAAAAAAACTCCACGTCAGATTAACAAACGTGTTCTTAACCTGCAGAATCGTTCGCACTTGTGTCCTTTGAAGAATGCCATAAATTCTGTTCTTACCTAAGAACCAATGCCAAAGAAGAGAACATTGGTGGATGTCAGAATCTTCGTAAAAAGTGCGTAAGTGGGTTTTAAGAAGAAATATCCTCTTAAAGTCGCTTTCACACTGGACGCGAAACAAATTTTTCGCACGACAGATTACATTCAAAGTCAATGCAAAGACGCGAATACACGTTTCGCGTGTATTCGCGTCTTTTGTCATTGACTTTGAATGTAATCTGTCGTGCGAAAAATTCGTTTCGCGTCCGGTGTGAAAGCATCTTAAAGGTGCCATCCCAGGTGGCTGGACTTACGATTTTTTTTCGAATTGCACGACTGATAAGCACCCACCCCCTCCGTCCAATCAGGAATCACCCAAACCACGCCCCCACCTCTCAGTTCGTGCGCGTGCTTCATTTCACCACAAACAGCTGACCGGTGCGGCCGGAGACAACATTACAACACAGACAGCATTAGCAGCGGTGGATATCGATGGCATCACGCAAAGCCACCAACAACAACACCTGTATCTTTCAACACTGGATTCACAGCATAACCAGGGCATTATAGCCTGCACACAAGTTTCCAAGGCTAGTGCCAGTCTCTAGGCATACAACAACAAGCAAACATTAGCTACCCATTACTAGGCTGTAGCTAACGTTACTTGGCTAACACCAAAAGTAGCATAGACCTTACTACTCAATGTGTATAGACTACACTTTCTGTCTATGTACAGCATTAGCACAGAAAGAGAGACAAGAAGCTAGCTTACCAGTCTAAGAGAAACTCCGCTACGAGTGGGTCGGTTTTAAAACCTTTCAGTGTCTTCAGTTCTCTCCAGCGGTCGAATGCTTCTCTGCCAAGGGATACTCGAGTTGCATTTGCAATTTTTACACGTTCTTGTCTATCACGCATACTTTCAATGTAGGTTTTTGTCTTTTTAGCTGGTGGTTGACCGCTGGGCGCAGTTGGAGGGTGGAAGACCGGCTGCTCGTTCGGCTGCGCCATGACTCCGTCCGAATGCCTAGCTTTCTAGCTATTGCTGGCTATGTAGCTACAGCCAAAGTGCGTGCACATTGGAACGCACGTGCAGAACAGCATATACACGTTGATTTGGCAGTTTGACTGACAGAGTCAGTCTCTGAGGACTCTGAGGAAGACGCAGTGCGTCAAAACGTCAGTCTTGGCACCTAAATAAATTTATGCTGGTGATTTGAGTGCTCCAGTTTCTTCTTTGAATTTGGATTTACTGTCCTTTCCGAGAGCACCGACCTCCACTGCCAGAGGGGCTGAAGTGCAAGGGGTTCCTTCATTCACTTACCAGATATACTCAGATTTTTATAATTTTGCCAAAAAATGAGCCGCCTTGGATGGTACCTTTTTAAGAATGGTTGGTGAATGAGGCCCAATTCGGATCTTGGGGAAATAACCGAGGTAATATGGTTATAACTAGACCCCTGCGTGCCTTCCCCTGCCAATATTTTTAGTAGCTCACCTGGACCAAAGGTCTGGTGTCATAGATATATACACCTAGATGCCGCGTTCGCTGCTTCTGTCCATTGGAACGATGGGTCTACGCGGGCGCCATCTTGTGTCGGTGGAAGCCATGCGTACTTACGGCATGAGGCAGAGGTTAATCAATGATTTTTATCACAACTCAACAAATTTTCAAACAAATTTAAGCTGTATTATTTGTTACATATGGCAGCTATGTATTTATGATAAAGGATACTTGCTTAATTCAAAAGTGCAGGTTTTCAGGCAAAAAATGTTTCATTACGGTAAATAGTAGTTCTATAACGACCTAAGATAATTGACTGAGTAAAATTTTGTTCTGGTCAAAATTTAAATAGTAATAACTTATCAGTAAACACAGACACCTCCCTTTAAAACAATTTTTATTCCTGACGTGGGCTCAATCATTTTCTAAATTATCGATATATTCACTCCGAAAACACTCCACACTATCAGGCATCGCTAGCTCCACCCGTTAAAGTAAGGCGACTGTCATTCATTTGGACGCGCACTTCGGTGCATTTAAAACTGCGTTATTACAAATTGCACAAAGGCGTTTCAAATGCTTTTATTTCAACGATTTTAACAATCATGAAGCGCAGTTTAGATCGCCTGATGTGCCGATAAAGTAGCGCAGAAGTTCCAGAACAGTTTGTCTCTCATAAAGCATAGACCTGTTTATAAATTATTTTCCTCTCCTGAATTCAGCCCATTATTTTGTCGTTGTTAGATCGCACGGAGAAAGACGCCGAGTATTCAATTACCAATGGATCATTACTATAATTGGAAAACGTGTCAATAAGGAAAACGCTTGACTACTGGTCAGGACTAGCTAATTATTGCTTAAAAAAGGATGTGTCTGTGCCCCTCCCCCCAGTTTCCAGTTCTGGGGCCGACCCTGGTGACATTGCCGGGACGTGTTAAAAGGAGAAAAGACAACGTGGGTATTAGTATTTCGCTAAACCCCGAAAAAATGAATATGATGTAGTAATCCTGTATTTTAATTTCAAAAATTGCATCAATGAAAAAAAAAAAAAAAAACACATTTCTGCCCAATTTCATGCCTTTAGCAGTCACTGCTATAAAAAGGCGATATTATTAATTCATAAAATAGTATTAATCTGTAACACAATATTATCCATTTAAAAAATAAACCTTGAAAGTTAGGCAACTTTGTTTATATAGCTCATTTCATGTATATAGACAATTCAGAGTGCTTTTTACATAGTAAAAGAATTTGCAAGAATGCACATCAGAAATAAATTATACGATCAGACATAAATGATATAAAATAACAAGAAGGTAAAATAGTACAGGGTGGGGAAGCAAAACTTGCACTGACATTTAAACAATCCCACAACCACTCCCCTGAATTGTGTGCACCTGTTATTTGAAAAAGCAAAGACTATAAGCTGTAATCTGAGTCTAATCTCTTTTTTTCAATAAACATGCCATTTGAGAATAATATACAATCTATGGATGGTGATTTATTTTGCAAATTTTGCTTCCCCACCCTGTAATGGAATAGAAAACAATGAACAGGAATAAAAATATATATAGGCAAATAAAACCCTGGATTCAAAAGCTCAGAGAGAAATAAAATGCAGCATTGGGTGAGATGAGACAATGCATCTGTAAAAGTTTGGTCTTGAGACTAGTTTTAAAACAGTCTGAGCATTATTCATTTCATTCATTCGAAGTCGTCCGGCTTGAAGTGGTCAGTGCAGAGCAAGGACCTCTCAGTGGTCACAAAACCATCCCGTCTCACAGCAAGTTCCCACCGTCTCCTCAATTCACCGTCTTTGGGAAACCTTGAAAATATGACAAAAAAGAGGCAAGAGATGAAAAGAATTCTCTGCACTATAGCAAAAAAGAGACAAGATTTTTTCCCCTTCAGATAAAGGTTAAATTAAATAACACACTCAGTTACCAATTTTAAATATTTATTCTTGACCAAAATAATTTAAAATTTATTCAACTTTTTTGACAAGCTTTATAACAGCAAGACACCAATGTATTGTACATTAGTATACTGTTGTCTTACTGTCATAATGTTGCAACATATTGAAATATGTATAAAATACATATGAGAAATATCTATGAACTGCAACATATTTCTTCAAGTCTTTTTAATATCATTTAAAAATGATAGTAGTTTCAGGCCTTTTTAATATTACAAAAATGATAGGGAAATTGTGAATAGAAAGAGCATTTCTTTGTATCCAACCGGTATAAAATACCTGGGTCAACAACAATCTTGTAATTTAATACTAACATTAGGATCTGACCTGGCAGCCTTAGTAACCAGCTTTGAAATACAATCACATCCTCTTTGTTAGTCATTCTGAAGAAAAGATAGACTTTAGACTTAATAAAATTGGGCAGTGTGGATAATTACCTGGATAACTATACATTATAATTATGATTTATTTGTTATAAAGTCTCAGCTTCCACGACTAGGGCTAGTCTAGCCTAGCTACCTTAGCATTTCGCTGGTGGACAAATAGTTACAGTAGCTCTCAACATAATGTTATAATACACAAATAAATCCAAAATCTATTGTTAAATCTTACCAGTGAAAGGTAATTCCACGGGATCTGGTATGGATATCTCGTTCAGCATCCATATGCTGCACAAAAATCTGGCATCTTCGGTGTAGATTTAAGTTTAAGCGCTCGACTGCTGTGAATACAAAGTTTGGTAGTAAAACCGGCATTTTAGAGTATCAAGGCATCCTGGATCATAGCTAAATTTGTTACGTTTATAACAAATCAAACCGCTTGGAAATCAGTCGAAAATTCAGCGAATAATGATTTGTAGAAATTGTTTGATACTTCTTACCCCAATAGACGTACATACACTGAGACTTCCGCTAACCCTGTACTAACATGGCTACCCTGTGGGGACGCCTCTCCCCCAGTCATGTGGCATCTAGGTGTATATATCTATGGTCCGGTGTGCTTATGCCATTACCAGGGCCGTAACCAGAATCTGTATCTGAAATACCGAGGTCCAATAATGCACGCCCCCCCCCAAAAGCTCCAGCCACTACATTGTTTTGTTGCAATAAGACATTTATTTCCAATAACCTCTTCAGGAGCACATTGAGTGGTAACAGTTGGACTGTAGCAAGAGACTTATGTGTTGCATAACTTCTTCATTTCTCTCCTAACCTCCTCAGGGCTCTCAGGTCTCATGCAATGAGCGTGATTGTCACTCATTTCAGTCGGATGTCACGCACTTACGCCACACATAGTATTTCTCACGCAAAAAAAAAGATTAAAAATAAAAAAAAAAATTTCCAACAGTAGGTCTGTATGCGCAGCAGCACGTATAACTGTGGAAACCGGCAGGAATCAAACACGTCTCCCCTGGAGGTCTCGGTGGCAGCTTGCCACCTGCCAGCCAATCAAAAAAAGGAAAGGGGCTACCCAATAGCCAATAAGATCGTATCTATCGTATCTGGGTAATATTTGGGGAAACAACCAATGAAAAAAAAAAAACAGTTATCCTGGAATTATTTACGTGATCCTGCAACAACAACGTTCTGAAAGCTCCATTATTCATTCACTTACGGTAGAAAACGGGCAGAGGTGTATAAAGTACTGGAAAAAAAATAACTAAGTAAAAGTAGAAGTACCATTACTGAAAGTTACTTTGGTAAAAGATGAAGTGACCCATAAGAAAATTACTTGAGCATATGTCCAAAAGTATCTCACATTAAATGTACTTAAGTACCAAAAGTATTTTGAGAAAAAAAATTTACTTAAGTATCAAAGTGCAAGTACAAAATATTTTTCATAGTACGCATAGAAAGAAGCAAAGCAACCACTGTTTGTTCTCTCCATGTGCTCTTTAATTAGTTTTCAGGTGAATGAAAGATACAGTATTCAAAAAACAAACATGCAGTCTCTCCTTAATATACATCTTCTTTGAGTTTACTGGCAGTTTAAAAACCACTATAATTGACTATAATTAATAGTAGAATTACATAATATGAACAATGTCAAATTTTTGCTTCAGAAAAAAGCTGAAGTCGGTTGGTTACGTACCCATTAGGCTAGCTAGGACAGCGCAAGCATCCTTAGATATGATTAATACCATGCCCATTGGCACAAAACCGCTTTACGGCCATGTTCCCTGTGGGCTATTCACCAGTACCACGCGTTTGACCATTCAGAGTCAGATGTGAGGCATATATTGACCAATCAGTGCCTTAATCGTTGATTAAAAACAACTCCTTATAACTTCGTTCTCGAAAAGTGTCAACCAAACTTGCGCCTCGATTCATTTTTTAATATGTATTCCAGTACTACTTAAGAAGGAAATTCGATTGTATGCTCTTTAAATAACAAAAAAATGACCGGAATTTTTCCATTATAGTCAATGGGAAATTGAGAGGTGCGGTGCACTGGACGCCATATTGGTTTCTTCAACTTTTCGCTCCGACAGCCTCTCCGGTTCTATATACACTCATTGAATTGAACCCACGGTCGAATTACTGACACATGCGCAGTTTGTAGAATCGATGTTATCTTCCACTCGATACATAATGCCCGTGACCTTGTGACGTAGTTTTGACAGTTAGTTCACGCTATTCAGATTTCGTATTCATTCTGAAGAAAGGGACGTCCGTAAACTGCAATCCGTATTTGTAATTTAGTGAAGTTGTAACTTTATGAGTTGTATTCTCACAGAGAATTTATACACTGCATAATCTATGCGTGATTTGACTTAAAAATTTTGTAAACTCTTGTTTATTTATGAATAAAATATTTATTTATTGACGCTGAAAAGTGCTTCGATAAAGTGTGGCACGATGGTCTCTTCTTTAAATTAAAGGAAAAATTGCCTCTCCCACACTGGTTATTTCTGTTGAAGTTATACAGGTCTTCTAGTGTTGTTGTTCGTGTTGGGGATAAATACAGCTCCCCCTTTTCCATTACTAGAGGGATACGTCAGGGGAGTGCTTTGCGTCCTATTTTATTTAATTTATTCATTGATGACCTGTTGCAGCGTCTGTCAGAATGTGATGCTGGGATTTGTATTGGTAAAGACAGGTTCAATTCTATTGCCTATACTGACGATTTAACTGTGTATGCCTTAACTGTCCCTGAACTACAGCGTCTTATTGATGTGTGTTATGATTATTCACGCCAATGGCGCTTTACATTTGGGATTAAAAAGTCAAACTGTATGGTTGTTGGTAATGGTTTGCTCAAGAATGAACCTGTTTGGCATCTAGGAAATGATGGACTGAAGGTGATGGATTCTCTTGATGTCCTGGGGGTGAGGTTTTGCCGCACAGGTAAAGCGAGCGTCCATGTAGAAAACAGGGTAAGTGCCGGGCGTAAAGTTGCCTTTGGGTTAGCGCAGAAAGGGTTTGACTTCCCTGGTCTTTCCTGTTAGGCAAAGGCTTACCTCTTCAGTTCTTTCATTGAACTCACTGTCCTGTATGGTACTGAATGCCTTAGTCTTTCTAAAGGTGATTTGAAGGTGTTGTATTCTTTTCAAGGGTCTGTTATGAAACAAGTATGTGGACTTCCTAGGAGATCCAAGCATGGCAGACTTCTGTCTGCACTAGGCATAGTTACTGCTGCCAAGAGAATCCAGAGTCGAGGCTGTAACCTGTATAGGAACATATTCAATGCCGAGTCCCTGGCTAGAGATTTAAATTGTACACTCTTGGCAAACTTCTTGAGTAGTGGGACATTGGTCCCTGGCACTCATTTAGATAGGATTGTGTCTGTTGGTTACAACCCCACTGTTCTTGCGCTTGGGCTCTATAAAATGTGCAAGAAAGTCCCCAGCCAGGAAGACGGTATTACCGACTCACTTCGGGTTTTATTACACTCCTCATCGTTCAATAGTCATAACTCTCTTGACCATAGGATGGCGGGACTTTTAGTGCAATCTTTCTGACTAAGGTGTGAAATCCTCATCGATGAGGCCACAACTGTGCATTTTAAGGGGTTATAGTTATTTTATAGTTTTCTTTCTGTATTGTTTTATGGTGTTGTGTATGTTTTTCTCCGATGTTTTAATTTTTTATGTATTCTCCACTTCTGGAGGTTTTAAATAAATAAATAAATTTATTTATTTATTTCAGTCATTTTGGCAGAAATTGAGTTGAGATTTGGCGTATGGGTAGCTTTTAGATTTTAGACCCAAAACCCCCCACCACCACCACATATCTTCCCTCTCTCCCTTCCGTGGCTGCACCGTCAGTCACATTACTGTTGTGCTCACGCCCCCTTGTGGTGGAAAGTGCTTCCTACTGTGGTCAGGACAGCAGACATTTCTTCTGCCTTACTACATTGAGTTTTATTAGGAAATGGCAGTTTCACTGCGAGGAGAGAAGTTATGTCTTGAGGTATTCTCTGTTTCCACAGCACGCACTGCTTGCATGGCTAGTATTACATCAAGTATATTTACACCATTTTTTTTGTTTAGCTCCTGTTTCTGTGGGGCAGCCGGAAACAAATCAGTCAGGATGGCCGAGCGGTCTAAGGCGCTGCGTTCAGGTCGCAGTCTCCTCTGGAGGCGTGGGTTCGAATCCCACTTCTGACAGAATAGTTTTTCTTTTTAACTGCTGAACATAAATATCTAATTCCCTGAACAACCCATGCTTGTGTCGCTATGTTTGAGCCAATCTTCCTGTTATGATGTTCTGCACCACTTCAGTGTGTTTTACTGTGCAGTGGGCAGAAGGAAGGTGATAGCCTCCATACTATTTCCCGACCATCTTGTGGAAGATTCGAGTGGCACCTCACCCTTTTGGCCTCGCTCTCGTGTCTACAAGGAAAACTGTTTTGTTTAATTTTTTTAATTATGTTATTTCACAGAGTGTTACACATTACTCAGCCCACTTAGTATTGCAATTCAATCTTTTCCCCACTAAAAATGTTGGCTGACACCCGTGGAGTGCAGTGGGCTGACGCGCAGCAATAAGAAAGTGGCTGTTAAATCTGACTCGGATATAAGTCTGTATTGACTGCTTTCCTTCGCTGGAAAGTCCAAGGGATTTGACCTTTAATTTGCGCAAATCCACCAGTCCCGCACGGCATGGTTTTCTTCTCGCCTACAAGGTTGTAAGCACACATCTCAAATCTGCATATTATCGCATTAACGGACTGCAGTAATTCGCTTTCACAGAAGACGGCTCATGGTTTCGTTCAGTTGAAACGTGTCATAAAATGCTCGATTGCCTACTACGTATTCCACAGTCCGTACACCCCCTCAAAAAGGGCTCAAAGACGGTCTAAGAGCAGCAAGCAACTGACTCGTGCAAAGCATAATTGTCATTTTAAACCCACCTAACTTAAACACGAAACTCCACCTTTTGAGAATGTCTGTAACGTTATTTGATAATCAGTAAAAAAAAAAATAAAAAAAATTCTCCCTTGGAAGAAACCGGGAGCAGTTGCATAAAAATGTCGGCAGACGAGAAAATTAACACTTGAACAACCCGCTCAAAGAGAACCCAGTCATTATGTGCTTGTTACACAGACAATAACGTTTCTTACATTCACTTTGCGGGCGTGTGTAATTTAGGCCTAGGATGGAAGAACTCCACACAGTTGTGAAGCTTGCGTGTTTAGGAGGGGTCGTTTTCTGATTTCATCTATTTCCCCTTTAATTCAGTGCCATCGCTTTGCCTTTCCGGTTTCGCTGTAATGCGCGGTCACACATGCACAGTATGTACGGGAACGTAAAAAATCGCGCTGAATTAATTCCAATTAATAGGGCAGAAAAAAAATCGCGTCCGCGGGTAAAGAAATCTCGCCCGTTCCAGAAAGTATTGGCCACTTTAAAGGAGTCCTGCGACAGTGTCTGAAGAGAAATGTTCTTTGTGGAACGTACATTAAACCTTTTAAATACACTTAATCAAGCAATGACTGACCATACTTAAAATCGTTTTTGACTGAAATTAGAGAGAAACAAGGTAATCAAAGGAAAAATTGATCAATCGCTTACGGTCCTTCTCTAGCTGACTGGCGACTTAAACTTCCTTTTTTGTATTTGTGCCATATTTTGCGGTATGTCAGCTATGGATTGTGCCTTGAAAGTATGTGCTGCTGTGACTCATAGTCAGTTATTCACACTTTGAAAGGCATAGAAACGATTTGGTTTTGCATAAGTCAGGATGGCCGAGCGGTCTAAGGCGCTGCGTTCAGGTCGCAGTCTCCCCTGGAGGCGTGGGTTCGAATCCCACTTCTGACAAATATGTTTTACAGTTCCCATCCCTTTTCGGCCACAGCATTATGATGGAAGTCCTTTCGCCACCTGTGAATGTTGATATCTGATTCAATCTCGTAATTACGGTCCGTGTCAATCCTCTCCTCCTCTCCTCTTTGAGCACAGACTACCAGTATGTGCTCACAACAAATCAGTTTGTCCCACGTGGTGCCTCCAGTAACAGATATCTGAGGGAACAGCTCGGGCTCTATTCATGAACCAAGATTACTGAGTAAACTCAAGCTGTACTGACTAAAACCTGGAACCCTCCGAAATCTGTAATGTGAACTGAAGCAAAAAGAGCTTTTCCAGGTTTTACTTCACTATATATTTCCAGTTTAGGCAGTTATCCTGCCTTGTGCAATTCCCCCCTACTCCCTTACATGGCTGCACCATTAGTCTCATAACTGTGTTCCCGCCCCCTGGTGGTGGAAAGTATTTCCTACTGCAGTCAGGACAGCAGACATTTCTACTCCCTTCCTCATTGAGTTTCATTTGCAAATGTCGTCAGTATCAGAGTGAGAGGATAAGCTGTGGTCCCGTCTTCTGCAACCGTATGCAGTACTCGTTTGGCCATTATTACGGCAAGCGAGACAGCTGGTCTTCTAAATTTACATATCAGTCAGGATGGCCGAGCGGTCTAAGGCGCTGCGTTCAGGTCGCAGTCTCCCCTGGAGGCGTGGGTTCGAATCCCACTTCTGACAGATGGGTTTTTTGGTGTCCTACTGTAGGTGTACTAGTCCTCTGTTTTCAATGTGAATTTATTGGGCTACAATAACTTGCTTGATAAATTCACAGAATTCAGTACATAGCATTCTGTTCTGTTCAACAAGTGTCCTCAAATGTTCCTTTACTAACTGCACAATTCACAGTCCGCACTCCCGCTTTTAAATTGTTATGTCATTTTCTAGCAGTGATATCTCTGTAAAGATAGGCTATCTGTCATGGAGTATTGTCATCCGCTACAACAGGAACTGCTTGTTTGGCTAATAGTACACCAGGTGAAATAATTGGGCCTCTGTCTTAATATTTTTATCAAAATGAACATTGCACATGTATCTAGTTGCTGAATTTTGCAGTGGTAAGCCAGTCACATTTCACCATTCCTTTTACACTCTGAGCTATCATGTGTCGTTATGAAACTGTACATCATTATTTAGGATGTGTGAAAAACCATGTAGGAATTTTTGTCATTTCAAGTTTTGCAGGGGCCAGGGGTACATGCCATGCTCCGATGGTTCTTTATTGAAATTTTTCACTCGTCTGCACGTCAGTCCGTCTCGACCCATCCCCTAACAACTTATGTTGCTGTGTCCAAATCAGTCTGCTAATTACAGTGTTATGTATCACTTTTGTGTATTTACTGTGCCCTGGGCTTAAGCTTAAATACCCTCCATACTATTTTCCAACTGTACTGTGGAAGAGTCCAATGGCATTCCACCCTTGAGGGCAGTGGCGTAGCCAGAATTTATGCATTTCATTTTTGACAGTGATTTCACCAAGTGGTTCACATTACGCCCCCACTTTGTAATGTAACGCAATTTTCCCCCACTGATAGTGTTGCCAGACAGTGCATATTGCTGGGCAGATGTGTAGCCATGATGAAATGGCCATTAAATCTATCATGTGAACCGTGACGTCGGGGGTCGACATTAAGGGTTGTCTGGCACCAGACCGAAATGGCAACAGGCAAGTTCCCTACCCATATTACTTGTCTTGACTGAACAAGTTGATTTCCCCACAAATTATCTTGTCCTGATGTGTTCAAAAATAAAATAATTAAAATACATAAATGATTAAATAAATAATTCATACCAGTTAACAAGAATTGGTGATTTCACTGATTGTCAAGTCTAAATTGTAACATTAAAACAAACATTCCTTTTGAAATGAAAATGTCAATCATTGATCTGGTTGTAGCTTTCTACAATAAACTACCCATAGTACCAGACACTGATGAAGGTTTTAAAAGTTTCAAAACAAGGTTTCTACTATTAGTGCACAGCGTACAGGCAGAAATTTAGATTTCAGCTACAGCCCCCAGTGAAAATTATCGAAACACCGCACATCGAGTATATTCATCCAGCTCTTTGACTCTTTTGCAAATAAACAAATAGCGGATATGACACAAAACAATTTTTGTTTATTAGCTTAGCATCTAGGCTTCATGAAACACCGATGAAACAAATTTGATTAAATTATTTTTATTAGTAGCATATTTTTTTCATGAACAAGATTAGAAAAAATATGGGGAATCACCTTGTTATTGACAGTGCTAAAAGATATACAGTCTGCAGTTGAAAGAGAGTGCTTGCTGACCTTAACGAGGTGTTGGACTTGGCTAATTGAGAGGAAGCATGGCACCAACAAGAAAGCTGGCAATTGAAACAATGGAAACGATTATAAAACTGCTCCAAGATGGAAATTCAACACAGAAAGTGGCAAACAATGTTGGTTGTTCCCCGTCAGCTTAGCTGTGTCAAAACTTGGGTGCAACTATAATTCAAGGTTATTAAAGGACCAGTGTGTACAATGGGGGGGAAACGGTGACATCCAGTGTTCAGATTCTAGACTGCAGCGCTCACTCACTCACGCTCACCCCTCCCGTCGGCAAATAGACGGTGGCCTCCGAGGACCAAAACACTTTTGCGGAAATGGCGTCTTCCACTACTGGGATTTATACACGCGAAACGCATTCTCTAGCTGGCTGGATTGTCCGGTCGGGCTGCCGTACCAACATGGCGGTGCAAGATGGCGACGTCTCTAAAGCAAGGCCCTTGCTGTATGCATATATAAACGCATAATTATAAGGCTACGAGAATCAAACAAATTTTATTTTATAGCGATTATACACTTATATAAACATATTAATGGGTAGTATATTCAGATTTTGCCAATAAACCATGCCAAATATTACACACTGGTCCTTAAAAGGAAAACATACGGGTGGACCACAGAAGATGTCAAAGTGTCAGGACTGAAAATTCAAAGCAATATGGCTTGAAAATAGAAAATACACGACAAAACAAATGGGCAGTAACAGGAGTCATTGTTTGCAACAGAACTGTAAGAAACTGGCTGAATGCTTAATCTTTGTTGAAGATTCCGTAATTGGAGACCACGGACGAATTCGGGGCTACTGTGGATTTGGCCTAATCACCCGTCTGTCGCCGCCGCAGTAGAGATTTCCTTGTGGACACTCTATAGGCCACAAATTTAAAGCTATTTCTTTTATATTTGGTGTGTATGTGGGCAGTGACTAGGGTACGGTGCCTATTGATTTCTTTGCCATGGTAACATAATTCACTGAACAGTAGACAATTTTGTGTCAAAAATAAGCCAAAATGAAAAATGTGGGCAATCGGGGGCTACACCCGTTGGTTGCAGTGAACGACCCGTCTAGTTTTTTTTTTTTTTGGCGAATTTTCTACGCAGCAGAGCCCTTATTTTAAGTCAGGATGGCCGACCGGTCTAAGGCGGTGCGTTCAGGTCGCAGTCTCCCCTGGAGGCGTGGGTTCGAATTCCACTTCTGACAGAATGGTTTTATGATTTCATGCCCATTTGGTCTGAATATTAAACACAAACAAGTAACAACTGGAAATCACAAGAATTAGTCTTCTTAAGGTGTTGGGCCAACACAATCTGCCAGATTAGCATAACACGCCTTTCTGACAAATATGTTTTACAGTTCCCATCCCTTTTCGGCCACAGCATTATGATGGAAGTCCTTTTCGCCACCTGTGAATGTTGATATCTGATTCAATCTCGTAATTACGGTCCGTGTCAATCCTCTCCTCCTCTCCTCTTTGAGCACAGACTACCAGTATGTGCTCACAACAAATCAGTTTGTCCCACGTGGTGCCTCCAGTAACAGATATCTGAGGGAACAGCTCGGGCTCTATTCATGAACCAAGATTACTGAGTAAACTCAAGCTGTACTGACTAAAACCTGGAACCCTCCGAAATCTGTAATGTGAACTGAAGCAAAAAGAGCTTTTCCAGGTTTTACTTCACTATATATTTCCAGTTTAGGCAGTTATCCTGCCTTGTGCAATTCCCCCCTACTCCCTTACATGGCTGCACCATTAGTCTCATAACTGTGTTCCCGCCCCCTGGTGGTGGAAAGTATTTCCTACTGCAGTCAGGACAGCAGACATTTCTACTCCCTTCCTCATTGAGTTTCATTTGCAAATGTCGTCAGTATCAGAGTGAGAGGATAAGCTGTGGTCCCGTCTTCTGCAACCGTATGCAGTACTCGTTTGGCCATTATTACGGCAAGCGAGACAGCTGGTCTTCTAAATTTACATATCAGTCAGGATGGCCGAGCGGTCTAAGGCGCTGCGTTCAGGTCGCAGTCTCCCCTGGAGGCGTGGGTTCGAATCCCACTTCTGACAGATGGGTTTTTTGGTGTCCTACTGTAGGTGTACTAGTCCTCTGTTTTCAATGTGAATTTATTGGGCTACAATAACTTGCTTGATAAATTCACAGAATTCAGTACATAGCATTCTGTTCTGTTCAACAAGTGTCCTCAAATGTTCCTTTACTAACTGCACAATTCACAGTCCGCACTCCCGCTTTTAAATTGTTATGTCATTTTCTAGCAGTGATATCTCTGTAAAGATAGGCTATCTGTCATGGAGTATTGTCATCCGCTACAACAGGAACTGCTTGTTTGGCTAATAGTACACCAGGTGAAATAATTGGGCCTCTGTCTTAATATTTTTATCAAAATGAACATTGCACATGTATCTAGTTGCTGAATTTTGCAGTGGTAAGCCAGTCACATTTCACCATTCCTTTTACACTCTGAGCTATCATGTGTCGTTATGAAACTGTACATCATTATTTAGGATGTGTGAAAAACCATGTAGGAATTTTTGTCATTTCAAGTTTTGCAGGGGCCAGGGGTACATGCCATGCTCGATGGTTCTTTATTGAAATTTTTCACTTTCGTCTGCCGCCAGTCCGTCTCGACCCATCCCCTAACAACTTATGTTGCTGTGTCCAAATCAGTCTGCTAATTACAGTGTTATGTATCACTTTTGTGTATTTACTGTGCCCTGGGCTTAAGCTTAAATACCCTCCATACTATTTTCCAACTGTACTGTTGAAGAGTCCAATGGCATTCCACCCTTGAGGGCAGTGGCGTAGCCAGAATTTATGCATTTCATTTTTGACAGTGATTTCACCAAGTGGTTCACATTACGCCCCCCACTTTGTAATGTAACGCAATTTTCCCCCACTGATAGTGTTGCCAGACAGTGCATATTGCTGGGCAGATGTGTAGCCATGATGAAATGGCCATTAAATCTATCATGTGAACCGTGACGTCGGGGGTCGACATTAAGGGTTGTCTGGCACCAGACCGAAATGGCAACAGGCAAGTTCCCTACCCATATTACTTGTCTTGACTGAACAAGTTGATTTCCCCACAAATTATCTTGTCCTGATGTGTTCAAAAATAAAATAATTAAAATACATAAATGATTAAATAAATAATTCATACCAGTTAACAAGAATTGGTGATTTCACTGATTGTCAAGTCTAAATTGTAACATTAAAACAAACATTCCTTTTGAAATGAAAATGTCAATCATTGATCTGGTTGTAGCTTTCTACAATAAACTACCCATAGTACCAGACACTGATGAAGGTTTTAAAAGTTTCAAAACAAGGTTTCTACTATTAGTGCACAGCGTACAGGCAGAAATTTAGATTTCAGCTACAGCCCCCAGTGAAAATTATCGAAACACCGCACATCGAGTATATTCATCCAGCTCTTTGACTCTTTTGCAAATAAACAAATAGCGGATATGACACAAAACAATTTTTTGTTTATTAGCTTAGCATCTAGGCTTCATGAAACACCGATGAAACAAATTTGATTAAATTATTTTTATTAGTAGCATATTTTTTCATGAACAAGATTAGAAAAAATATGGGGAATCACCTTGTTATTGACAGTGCTAAAAGATATACAGTCTGCAGTTGAAAGAGAGTGCTTGCTGACCTTAACGAGGTGTTGGACTTGGCTAATTGAGAGGAAGCATGGCACCAACAAGAAAGCTGGCAATTGAAACAATGGAAACGATTATAAAACTGCTCCAAGATGGAAATTCAACACAGAAAGTGGCAAACAATGTTGGTTGTTCCCCGTCAGCTTAGCTGTGTCAAAACTTAGGTGCAACTATAATTCAAGGTTATTAAAGGACCAGTGTGTACAATGGGGGGGAAACGGTGACATCCAGTGTTCAGATTCTAGACTGCAGCGCTCACTCACTCACGCTCACCCTCCCGTCGGCAAATAGACGGTGGCCTCCGAGGACCAAAACACTTTTTTGCGGAAATGGCGTCTTCCACTACTGGGATTTATACACGCTGAAACGCATTCTCTAGCTGGCTGGATTGTCCGGTCGGGCTGCCGTACCAACATGGCGGTGCAAGATGGCGACGTCTCTAAAGCAAGGCCCTTGCTGTATGCATATATAAACGCATAATTATAAGGCTACGAGAATCAAACAAATTTTATTTTATAGCGATTATACACTTATATAAACATATTAATGGGTAGTATATTCAGATTTTGCCAATAAACCATGCCAAATATTACACACTGGTCCTTAAAAAGGAAAAACATACGGGTGGACCACAGAAGATGTCAAAGTGTCAGGACTGAAAATTCAAAGCAATATGGCTTGAAAATAGAAAATACACGACAAAACAAATGGGCAGTAACAGGAGTCATTGTTTGCAACAGAACTGTAAGAAACTGGCTGAATGCTTAATCTTTGTTGAAGATTCCGTAATTGGGGACCACGGACGAATTCGGGGCTACTGTGGATTTGGCCTAATCACCCGTCTGTCGCCGCCGCAGTAGAGATTTCCTTGTGGACACTCTATAGGCCACAAATTTAAAGCTATTTCTTTTATATTTGGTGTGTATGTGGGCAGTGACTAGGGTACGGTGCCTATTGATTTCGTTGCCATGGTAACATAATTCACTGAACAGTAGACAATTTTGTGTCAAAAATAAGCCAAAATGAAAAATGTGGGCAATCAGGGGCTACACCCGTTGGTTGCAGTGACCGACCCGTCTAGTTTTTTTTTCTTCTTTTTTTTGGCGAATTTTCTGCGCAGCAGAGCCCTTATTTTAAGTCAGGATGGCCGACCGGTCTAAGGCGGTGCGTTCAGGTCGCAGTCTCCCCTGGAGGCGTGGGTTCGAATTCCACTTCTGACAGAATGGTTTTATGATTTCATGCCCATTTGGTCTGAATATTAAACACAAACAAGTAACAACTGGAAAATCACAAGAATTAGTCTTCTTAAGGTGTTGGGCCAACACAATCTGCCAGATTAGCATAACACGCCTTTGTATGGAGTCAGTAAGTGTAAAACTTCACTGGAGGGATGGAGTACTTTTGTTTCACGGCGAGTGCTGTCTAACATGTTCCAAAATCTCCAATATGAGTTCACCTTGTTTGAGATTTGGTGACTGTGAAGGCAGTGGCGTGTGCTTAGGATCATTTTCATACTCATAAAACCATTCAGTGACCCCTTGTGCCCTGTGGGGTTTGGACCGTTGTCCTTCTGGAAGAGACCACTCTCATCATGGTAGGAAAGCTTCGTCATAGGATAGATAGGTTAACTCACAGAATAACTGCATTTATTTGCAGTGAATCATTCACCATTGAGGGGATGAGTGGATCCTAACCATGCCAGAAAAACGATTGAAAGCATCTGCGTTTACCATGTTCACAAATATGTGTTTTTTTTAAATCGTTTTTGTTTCCGGAGCATAACTTGGTAACATTTGATATTTTTTCATAAAATTTGGCGCACAGAACAATCGTGCTGGAGTAGTGCCTCTTACCAATTTTATTATCCCCCGGCATAGAATGCAGGGGGATATAGGCATCGCCTCGTCCGTCTGCCCGTCTGTCCGTCTGTAATCATTTTGTTTCCGGAGCAGAACTGGGAAACTATGCAAGATATCAGCACCAAACTCGGTTCATGTGTTCTATGTAATTCTGTGTATGCTCTAGATGTGCCTTTTGCTACTTTTGAAATTTCTGGATTCCTATTGTTGTCGTTTCCATGGAAACAAATCTGGACTTGGTGCGCATCAGGCCTAGTTCGTTTCCAGAGCAGAACTCAAAAACCGTTCAATCCTATTGAAACTTTGCACGTGTATTACTCACATACTGATGAAGTGGTGCCTTTTGATATTTTCAGATTTCTGAAAATCTTATTTTTTTTTTTCTTTTCCATGGAAACCAGTTGCATTCGGACTCTGTACAGAGAGGTTTGTTTCCGGAGCAGAACTCAAAAACCGTTCATTATATCTTTCTGAAACTTTGCATGTGTATTACCCACATACTGAAGTGGTGCCTTTTGATATTTTCAGATTTCTGAAAAAAAAATTTTTTTTTCGTTTCCATGGAAACAAGTTGGATTTGGACTCCGTACAGAGATGGGTTCGTTTCTGGAGCAGAATTCAAAAACCGTTCATTATATCTTTTGAAACTTTGTATTTTTTACTGAAGTGGTGCCTTTTCATATTTTCAAATTTCTGAAATTATTTTTTTGTTCCTTTCCATGGAAGTGACATGGATTTGGACTCAGTCGCAGGGCTGGGATTGTTTCCGGAGCAGTATTAAAACACTGTTCATTAATGACCCTTGTTTTTTTATTGCCTTTGCTAACGTGTGCTTCATAGTCTTTGCTAGATGTTGCCAGTACATACTTCCAGATCATTCCAGAGGAAAATCACCCCAACATTCTTGTTTGAATTTCTTTGAAGGTGCAGGATTGACATGACTTTCGCAAATAATCAGGGGCCGGGGGGATATGTCATCTTCTGATAACTCTTGTTTAATTTTTATATAGATCGACCAAAAGGTGGCGCTACAACAACAAACTTTACCTTTTGGCCTATGACTTTTGAACCGTGCATCTCAAAGAAATTTTTTTTTCTGGATTCTGCGAGTTCACACAAATCTATCCATACAAGTCACGCTCGTTTTCTTATGTGTAGATTGTTCACCATTTTTAATTTTTTGTAAAATGTTTGAACTCTGTCATCTCCAACAATGTGTGACCAATTGGCAGGTTACTTGGTGTCCAGCATCTTCAGACCAAGATTGAATAATTTAATACACACAGAATTGCAAAGTTAAAAGATACCATCACAGTAAGGTAATGAATTTTGTGGGTGTAGTCTTTATTGCTGAATCTCTCTACCTTCTGAATGCAATGTCCCAATCATCACCAAACTTAAAGGGGACCTATTGTGCTATTTTTTTCCCCCCAAGTTATAATATCCTCGGATGTCCAGCAGGGAGGTTTATAAACTTTTTGCCAAAAAAGAAAGAAAAATGCATTGGCAATTTGATTCCTATCATCCCTACTCCTCTGAAAAACAGGTTGTTCTGAGTGGGCGTCCCTTCCATGGAATGAGCTTCCTCCTAACTGGCCAGCGAACAGAGCCATCATGTCAACAGAAAGCAACAATGTCATAATCCCCCAGCTACTGGCAAGTCTCTAAATACAGGTGACTGAGTAAGTAGCTAGTTAGCTAGCCATTAAACTTCTCAATGAGTACATGGAAATGTAACGTCTGCAGGCTTGCGAGCGTGGCGGTTATATTCACAGAAGTGCTACATGCAGTCACCAGAATAGTTTTCTACACTCGTTACCCCACAGCCCTTTATGGGCTGGTGGGGTATTGTTATGCCCTGACTGAGGCATCTGGGCGGGGGGCGGCTCCGTAACTTGTCCGGGCCATATCTCCGGAAGTGCTGGCCGCAGGAGCTTCAAATTTTGTGTGCAGGTTTTATGTGAGGGATAGTTGTGCAACGTAAGGGTCATTAAAGGATTTGACCTTTGACCTTGGCACTGTGACCTTCACCGTAAAAAATTTTGTCAGGCCCATATTTCCAAAAATACTGACCACAGCAGCTTCAAATAAGGGAGTCTCCCCATAAGTGAGGAGTCCCAGGTTTATTGTTACAGAACGATGAAAACCAAGCCTGCTGCGCATGGTGGATTTGTGCAAATTAAAAGTTCAAAGGCCCTGGGTTTGTGCAGCATTTGTCTGTTGTCGACGGAAGTGAGTTAATACGTGCAGATATATTTAGCACGCGAGACTGTGTGCACCTGGTATTTCTACTGTCCAAGGAACTGAGTTTTACTCCTCTGGTCAAGGTTGCCATAGCCTTTATCGGGCTCACATGCCATTTGGTCTGCCCTGGGAAGCCCGCAAAGTCACGCCAGTTGTTTCACATCCTATAAACTGATCGGAAATTCATTATCAAGGGGGTGGATTGGGGAACTCTTGTTCATTCGTTATTTCTTTCATAGTGACAGGTTTTTTTTTTTTTAAACCACCTGCAAGTACCCAGCAAAAAGAATATGTACGTTCAAATCTTCTTCTTTGGTTCTGATCTACTGCAACAGTGACTTCTGTTTCTGCAGTTGATGATGAGATGAGGCCTGCAGGTTTCAGTTTGGGAAGAAGGGAAATGCAGGAATGGTTTTCCTGCGGCTCCCAGAGTGGTAAAAATTCAGAACACTTGACTAATCCTGGGCTTTCAACACCTGCTGGCCTCATGGAAATGAGATCTGATCCTTCATCTTCAGCGGACAGAAATTGACAAGTGATTTGAGCTGCAGAACAATATGTCCCCCCATATTTCACAGGTTCTCACCTACTTGATATACGTATGATTGATGGCAGTCAAAATGTTATCGTACTGTGTCAAAGAAATGGCAGACGAACGCGTTTGGCCCCTCTGCTACAAATGAAACCCAAATTGCTCAAACCATTTTTGATAGCGTGTCCACACACAGTCAACATTGTTAAATAAAAAATTATGTAAAATTATGAACGTTGACAATCAGCTACGTGTAGGAATCATGTAACTAGCAAGATTTTGAGCTGATTTTTGAACTCGCTGCAAATTTTACTGTCAACTCAAAATGATTTTGTGAAAGTAGTGAAATGGTAATAAAATGGGAAGTTTTAGGGAGTAGCCACTTCTGCTCGAGTAAGGAAGGCATATTGAAACCCTGCTGCACTGACCTGTATTGTCACAGTGTCAGGACAGGTCGTATTTCATGCTTGGCAGTGAGTCGTGACATTCTTCTCTGACAGTGCGCTATATTGCTGTCCAGCAGCCACATAAGCTTATAAATGCAAATTCTCACATGCAGCTCCTTCTTGCCAGCAGAACTCATTGGACAAAGCAACTGAGGTAATGGATTTATTATTGACATTGAGTCTCGGAACTAAGTATAATTACAGATACTTAAGTGTTTTATTCCAGAATGAGTTCCAATCATTTTGGCTTCATTAACTGCTTGAGTGTGTAAACTGGCATCCGTTCAAAAGCAAAAAGTTTTTGTCCCTGGTTAAGAATGACTCAGTTTAAGTATGTCTTTTTCTCCCTAAGGTTTCACAATGGCTGATGAGTAAGTATTCGAGAATACCGGTTTTCGAGATTTGTGTTTCCATCTTTGAGAGAATCTTTAATGTTGCTTTGTCGCTCAGGTGTGTGGTGTTGCTCTATTTGACTGTTCACAGCTCAGAATCCTTTTTTTAATATTCTACACATTATCTTGCTTTCACTTTAGTCACCAGAAGATTTAATAATCCAAAGTGGCATTAGCGCTAAGGACATGGTTCTACACCATTATTAAAAATGACTTGTATGCATCGGGTCAAAAATTTTCATACAACAGCTTTTTTCTAGCAGTTTGAGATGGGGGAAAAAAATGAAACTTAAATCCTCTTTGTTTTACAAAAACCTTTTGGAGGTGGATCAAAGTGGCCAACCAATGCCATAATTACTGCTACGCAGAATGAAGGAATTTTTCTCCATAAAGACAATTGTATGGTTCTGAAGGTTTACATCGAACACTACTTTGGAAGTTTTAGGATGCACGGCACTTTTGTGGTTTGCGTCTTCTTAATTTTTTGGTCCAATTTGCAGCTATGGTGGCTGATTTTACATCCTTTCTGAGAAAAAGTAAATAATTAATTATGTACTTTGATTAGTACACATTTTTAGTACACTTAGTGATGCACTTATCTTTCCCCGTCTGTGCATCTGTTCATCTCTGCAACTGCACCACCATCTACAAAATGGGCATTACAGCGAGGTAAGCATAAAATTTTAACTCTTAAATTTGCACTGCGCATAAATACAGTCTAGACTTTCAAACGCTGCTGCCAGGCCTAGTCAGAGGTGGGTTGTATATAATGTAGAGAGGCCATTTTGGTTGTATAGCTTTTCAGGCACTGAAGATTTGCTTTTTATAATATTAGCCTCAGACCAATACCATTTGTGAATGAAATGTACCCAGCCATCAGACAAAAGGGCCGCTGAGAATTGCACTAGAAGCAGTTTATAGGGATGAGACAGAAGGAAGTAGGTGATCAAACTTTCATGGTTTTCAGCCAGCAGTAATATATTCTAACTATTAAAAAAGAGGCGGACCGCACCTCCTGGATGGCATCCTAGCTAAATGTAACCATTAAATGAGAAGTTGTAGCCAGAAATGATGTCAGTTTAGAAATGTAGTGTAGAAAAGGAGAGATTAATGAATTTTAACTTTGTCATGATACTTCGCTTCTCTTCAGTCGCAGTCCATACCATTTTAGTTTTTTGTTCAGGGCCTATGAATGCACCTGTTTGCGAAGCAAGTTTTTTTTATGGTTTCTGAAATTGTGCTAGTGTTAATTTATTTTAAGGACATAATATGACGTTTTAAACTAAACTGTCAGTTACGCGGTTGTAAGGATGTGAACTTGCATGCATCTTGCTCTGTGGTATTTTTAGGAAACCACAGCCCAAAGGCCAGCGCCTCCCAGGGATGTCAAGGTATGTGTGGTGTACAGTATGTGCATAATGAACTTTGACACATACACAGGAGAAAGCAGAGACATGCTCATATATGGGTGCATGTGCATCTTGGAAAGGTTTCTCTGAACTACAGTGAACAGCAACCAAATGTGAGTTAACCAGCTGAACTCTCAATGATGGAATTCTAATGCTACCATGGACAGCTGTACAATATATTCTTGATATGGTTCTTGGGGACCCACTGTGTTTACAGGTTTTCAGTGTAATCATTTCTGTATTTTCAGTTTTAAATAGCTTTTTCTTAAATATTTGGCTGTTTTCGTGTTAAAAGATATTATTTACCCTCTTCCCCCAGATTATCTGAAAAAGCTATCGCTGTGTGCCCATGGGATAAAAATTGTGCTTTACTACAAATATTTGCAAAAAGACATGCATTTTTAACTTGCCAAATTGAAGACTATGGTGAAGGAATAGGATCCCAGTGATGTTGCTGAATGTGACTTTTCCCCCGTTACTCAGTGAAGGACTGGCTTGTTTGCCTCGTCTTTTGTCAGCAAATGGCTTTTTTTTTAATGACCACATGTCCACATTTTCTCTGGTTAGACACCAACTGACTGTTTAATTTAATCAGTTACAATATCTACTCTTATGTAATAAAACATTTTTGCAATATAGTACAATATAAAAATTTAAATCTTCTGGGCGTGCAGAACTATTTCTGACATATAATGTGTTTTAGAGGGTAACTTACCCTTATAAACATGAATATTGCAATTCAGAAAAATTAACATGTTATTAAAAATCTGGGATTGTAAATGTCGTAGGAACAAAAACCAGCATGTGCATGGGGGTTCCCAGGACTAAGGTTTAGAACAAGTGTTTGATCACAGCTGGTTGGTCATGGTTAATGAATATTGAGTCCATGTTTATATTTTGACAGCCCAAGTCAAAGATCTCAGCTTCCCGCAAGCTTTCTCTGAAGGTAATCTGCCTTATTCTCTGCTGTCTACCTTTTATACTGTCCTCACAATTGAGCAGGATTTTCTGCTGGAAGCCGACAAAACAGCAGCCGTAATGCAGACTTTGTTATGATAGACGTGCACTGAAGCAGCTCAAGAAACACTCCATCTGGGAATTCCCTCTGGCGGAATCAGATGTTAACTTCATTTTTAGATGCTAGCACTGAGAGGAATCATAACCTCTAATTGGAAAAAGTTGATGGTTTGATAAATTACAATTAAAGCAGAAAGCAATGATTTGTAAACTGTCGTTGAGCTGTTATCATGTTGAAAATGGCAAAGAATTTGATTTGTCACCACACTCATTTAATTGATTTTTCAAAATAAACGCTTATTACAATTTTTATTCCTGCAACATTTTTCAAAAAAAAGTTGGAACAGTTAAGCATTCACCACTTTGTAATACTTCATTTCCTTTTCACAAAACTCAGACATTTAGGGATTGGAGACTCTAAGTGATTTACTGTTTTAAGTTGCATTTGTGTCCCATTCTTCCTGAAAAGCTCAGGAGTATGGGGTCCTTGTCACATTTTGCATTTCAAAAGGCACCATACATTCCCTTGGGTAGGGACTGCAGACAGGCCAGTCCAACACCCACACGCTATTGTTATGCAGAAATGCTTTTGTAATGCAATTCTGCATTGTCTTGTTAAAATATCAATGGTAGTCCCTGGAAAAGATGTCCTTGTGAAAGGCAGTGTATGTAGCTCCAAAATCTCAGTGTACTTTTCAGCATTAATGGTGTCGTCACAGAAGAGCAAATTACTGTTGCCAGGGGCACTGAGACAACCCCACACCATGACAGAGCATGGCTTCTGGACTTGTTGCTTCTGACAGTCTGGACGGTTCTTTTCTATTTCGATCTGGAGCACACGGCATCCATTTTATTCCAGAGAAAAAACAGGAATTTTCATTTGTTTGACCACAATACTCATTTTTACAGTGTGAAGGTCCACTGCAGATTCCCTCGAGCTCAGAGAAGTCGGTGGTGCTCCTGGACACTGTTGCCATAAGGCTTCCTTTTTGCATAGTTAAATTTTAACTGGAATTTGTGGATGTAACCACATATTGTAGTACTTCACAAAGATTTTCCTAAGTAATCCTGAGCCCATGTGGTTAGATCACTTTGACTATTCTTGATGCAGTGCCATCAGAGTGATCAGAGATTATGGACTGCTATTCAGCTTAGACATGCACCCTAGCCATTAAGGGGTGATCTGGGGTTAAATGAAAAATGACACCAGGAAACAACTCAGAATTAATCTAAAGAGGTATATGTAATAACCACCAAAAAAGATACAAGTTGGCATTTTTCTGTTTATGCGGTTGCCATGGTAAACGAGCAAGCTCATTAAATATGCAGAAAACTTCTGGCACCAATTCCTCTTTAACTCTATGATAGAATTCAGTTTTTCTTTCATCATTTAAAAGCCATTGCTTATCCAAATGCAATGACATAGCCATTCTTTGCCCAATTTATCAGTTTTGTGATTTTGGGGCATTTTACTCAAAATTTGAAATTATTTTGCGGAGAATCTGAGGAATACTCAAAATATTCAAAGTATGTAACAGATAGGCAAATTTTGCCTCTGTCATTGCATTTCTAATGAAGTAAAGTACCTGCAGCCCAAATTTCATTGATTTTCAATGATAAATAAAAAAATTATGGCTGCCGCAAACATGAGAAACGTGGAAAAACAATACCTTAGGAAATCAATGGAAAATGCATTAGACCGCATTGAAAAGTTGAGTTCAGTCTTAGTCTGTGGCTTACACCCATTTTTCAGACTGTATTATCTGATTATTCAAATGTATATCACTGTCCTGGAGTGAAAAGCATAAATTTCATCATCACAGTTGCTTTTAAATCATGATTTTATGGCAAAATTCAGTTTTTAATCCTTGTAGCAATTAGTGATTATTAAAGGAGGGTTATAGAATATTTTTATAAAAAAAAAAAAGTTTTGGAAAAATAATCAAATTTTGCCCATTTAACCCCAGATCACCCCTTAACACACAGTAATTTCTCCAGAATCTTCTAATCATGACATGCACTATAGAGGGAATGATATCCAAATCCCGTTCATATTGAGGAACATTGTTTTTTAAGCCTTTCATTGATTTTCCCTGGCATTTTTGGGAAAATTAGCAATCTTTGTCCCATCTTTGCTCCCGAAGGACTTGGCCTTTGCTGGAAGGTGCTTTTATACTAAATGATGACAATCATGTGCTAACATCAGCTGTTTCAAATCACATCATTAGTCAAATTTTTTACCGCATTTAAATTACCCCCCCTTCCCAACTTTTTTGGGATGCATTGCAATCCTAATTGACGGGAGTAATGTATATTTACAAATTAAATTAAGTTGACCAGACAAAACATCTCTTGTTTTCATACTGTCTGCTGTGAAATACACGTCGAAGTATATCCAGAATTTGCTGCTTTCTGTTTTAAAGTTAATTTTCCATACTGTCCCAACTTTTTTGCATGTTGTGGTTGTAATTACAATGTAGAGTGTAAGTATTTGCAGATTGAAGCCGTGTTTAAAATTGGGTCATTTTCCAAATGCCTGCTGTAATTTACCTGCACAGTTAGAGATATTTTACCATAGCAATTCAGCGGGGGCTTCCTGCGAGC
The DNA here is from genome assembly GCA_029692085.1 of Gymnothorax javanicus. Lineage (NCBI taxonomy): Eukaryota > Metazoa > Chordata > Actinopteri > Anguilliformes > Muraenidae > Gymnothorax > Gymnothorax javanicus. The sequence continues at coordinate 14,075,665 of CM056201.1, forward strand.
TGAACTTATGTGGCCTTGTGTCCCCACCCCAGATTCTGCTCCTGGCCCGGGCTGCGGAGGACCTGGAGAAAGAGAAGGCCGAGAGGGACGGAGAGAAAGCACGCTACCTCCGTGAGAAGCTGCCCCCGCTGCAAATGTCTGGCCTCCGATTGGATGAGCTACAGGTGAGTGACAGGAGGCGCATGCAGTATGGGGATCCAAACAGGCCTGACAAAGTGCTGAAGTAATCCATAATGACAGAAGAAAGCAGCTGGCAAACCCAGGCTGAATTAACATAAGTGAGATACCAAATGCAAACAGCGGCAGATTAAAATTTACCGGGATTTTTACAGAATAGACTGGCAATACACATTGGCCCTATTATACATGGCAAGCTTAATGACTCCTATCTTTTCCATTGCTGCAAGGAATTAAAATGGTTCACAGACGAGACGTGTCACGAGCAGACTTGTTCAGTAATTCAGCGAAAATCCATTTGGTCGTATCGTCGCTCTGTTATACGCAAATGAATGTGGTCATGAGAAAGTCATTGGTTGCCAGTCAGGTTCATTGTTAATTACAGTTAAGTTCATTCCCTTGCGAGGATATTGAAATTCAATGGTTTGCCCCTTCCTGCAGAAAATCTGCCGGCAACTCCACGCAAGAATCGATGTCATAGATGAGGAGCGCTATGACTGCGAAATAAAAGTCATCAAGAACCATCAAGATGTAAGTACGTGCTCTACTTACACAATTCCCCAATGTCTAGAATTAGAGAAGAATGGTATCATGACTTGACCTATTTTAATGAATGTAGGCTTGAGGCCGTAAGATTTTTAAAATCCTGCGCCAAAACTTGTGTGCTTAATTTTACCCAAGGAACACCAACTGTCACTGACCCCAATCACAGATCCGAGAGCTGAGACTGAAGATCCAGGACCTCGGGGGGAAGTTTAAGAAGCCGGCCCTGAGGAAGGTGCGTGTGTCTGCGGACGAGATGATGAGGGCCCTGCTGGGCTCCAAGCACAAGAGCTCCATGGACCTTCGCGCCAACCTCAAATCTGTCAAGAAGGAGGACATCAAGCAGGAGAAGGTGTGGTTCGCGGGGCGACCGTTCTGCGCTTCACCCACAGTAATAAATCATGGTGTTGTGATCATCAGCTCAGGCCCTGGGTTCCCAGTCCAGCCCCGTGTGTCTTTGCTTCTCGGTAAATAACGGAGCAGGTAGTGCTGTTGATAGTGATTTTAATGTGATAGACTGTCTTTACACTAGATTTCTGAATCTTTGAACCTTTAAGGCCTAGCAAGTGGCATCCTGTTGTTGGGGAAAAATGGCACGATTCCAATTATGGTGAAGAGAAAAATGTTTATTTCTAAAAAAAAAAAAAAAAAAAAAAAAAAAAAAAAAAAAAGCCAAGCTGATATCAGAAATGCAGTTAACTCAATTCAACTGATTTAAATTGAACCCCAGACCTCCCCAAAAGAGGGCCTTTTCAAAGATAGGCAGGCTTTGATGTAAGGCAGACATGTAAACTGAAATTAGGCTGGACATGTTGATTGGACTTGGTCCACGGACCCGCCCTCACCCCCACAAGTAGGGCCATCAACCCAAATGAATGGTGCATGCTTGTATCCATAGTTCTCTGATCTTTTTCTCCCAGTTGTTTTTCTATAATAAACATGAGTAATATTATTTTCTATAATAAACATGCCGATGAGTGGCGATGAATTGGCGATTATGCATACAACCTGCATTGTTCTTATGAGGGACTGAAACTATCTGGCTGGCATCCGCGGCTGTTTCCGTGTTTCAGACTTGAATGGGTAATCTTATCCCCAATTTACACCAGATGCGTGTTTGGTCCATCTACGGTCCGCCACGGCAGCGCAGCTGATAGGATTCACGTCAGTCATTGAGTGTGTTCACGCCAGATCTGCTGTGTTGCATTTCACGTCCTTCGCAGCTCCGGCAAACTACAGCCGTGTGCAGCAGAGACGCAAGACTTTATTTTTGCCGAATGCCGCAGCAGAAACGCAGCACTTCAACACGGCAGATCGATCAGTACACAGACTTAACATTTAAAACATACGGTTAATTTTCAAAATCCCTGTTGGCGCCAGTTCTTGTTGTGGGCTAGGACAGCAGTCAAAGTAAGAAAATGTATGTAGGCTAAACTTTGTCAACAGAACACTTTCCAAACAAATGAAAAACCCAACACAAACAGGGAATTAAGAACATTTATTAATAAATAGGCTACTTATCCATGGTAGAAGCACAAAATCTCAAAAAATAAACAAATTGAAGGAAGTCAACCGTTCCTCAACCCTTTCGGTAAAGAACAAAGGCTGCTGCCTGTTTGTAGTTGCACTCAGTGCAACATGTATCATTTATCTCGGGCGATCGTGCGTGATTTTGCAATTATCACGTGATCTCGTCAGGCTCGCTCATTGGTCTTGCTACTGTAGCCTTCCAGCACTGTCACGCATCAAAGACGCAGTCAGGGTAAATTGACAGACGGCAATGGCGGAGGCGGACCAAACGCGCATCTGGTGTGAATCCCGGGTTAGACTGTCGGTACCGAGCAAGGTCTGAGGACCAGGCCTTACCGTGGAAGCCCTTCTGGTTATGCAGGTTCTTACGACTGAAGTGGGTGACTGGCGAAAGAACGTGGAGGCCATGTCTGGAATGGAGGGCCGGAAGAAGATGTTCGATGCCGCTGGGGGAGCCCAGTGAGAGGCCAGCTGACTGTGAAGCAGGTACAGCTGACTGCTGGGAACACCAAAGAAGAAGAAGTCATAAGGGTTTACGCATTCTTTACTGAATATAGAGGATGTTCGACATGAAGTGTCCGGCCTAAATTGTACCGGTCTGCATGTTGACTATATTGCAAACTGAATGCAACCAATCTTATTTCATAGAGGAATAACCGAAAAGAAGCAGTAGGAAGGATAACTGGGTAAAAGTCATTTGAGTGTGTGGGCAGTGCAGGCACGTACTGTAGCAACCATTATTGCCTTTACTTACCGTACAATTCATTTTTCATACACTATTGAGAAATCGGTTTATGCACGTATATTTTTAATTTATCAATACTGTCAACTGTATGGAGAAAGTAGAGGACCGACAAGTATGAGATAATAAATATGCTAATATTACAGTGAACATACAGTCATGTTGTGCTTCACTGCTTTTCATGGGCATAGTAGGTTGACTTGATATGTTAGCCAGCCAAAGTCATAAAAAGTCATGCGGTGAGTAGATTTGTATGCAGAAAGCACTGGGGCGGGCGGTAAATATTTTAACTTGGAAACTATTCAGTTCGTCCCGACTTGCTGCGATTACTTGTCATTGGTGAGAATAATTCAGCTGCTCCAATCTGAGTAAAAGTATCCTGAAGACACAGACATGTCTTGGCCTCCCATGTTCATGTAAAATCGCTAATATGCAAAGCTGGGGTGCAAAATAAGGGTTGAACCGTTTTAGAACCCTTGGGTGATTTTGCAGTTTTTTTAAGAATCATTTCACAATGTTGAATTTTTTTCTCCAAAAACCGGTTTATCTACTGGTAGCAAAACCCTTATGTGACCTCACATTTTTTTCCACAAGACTTTGAAATGATTGATGTGGATATGATATACAGTTGAGATGATAAATGATTTGATGATTTAAAAAAAAAAAAATTAACGACAGCTGCAGACCAAATCTGTGTCCTAATCCTTTTCTTGGTAGATCAGTATGGGGAGATAACCAGCAGTAGCCTACAGCCAAAAACACACACGGTAATTTCTGGCAGTTTGACTGAGATTCTGTACTCCAGGGTCACGCCTTAAGACATGTTTTCATGGCCGTGAAATTTAAACAACGGTGCGTCGTACACAGCTCCATGGCTGCATTGGCGAGCCAGCCTCTATATCAGGGCTGTCAGACTGGTCAGTAAAAGGGCGGAGGGGCTGCAGGTTTTCATTCCTACCGAGCACAGGCACACCTGATGCAACAAAAAAACAGTGCAGGCTGAGATCAGTTGATTAAATTAGTTGCATCAGGTGTGCTTCTGCTTGGTTGGATTGAAAACCTGCGGCCCCTTGGCCTTTTTACGGACCACTTCGAGACCTTCGCTTTAGATGGTCGAAATCTTAGATAGCACTGTATTCCTTGACCATTTACACGACAGTAAACCTTTGACACCAGCCGGAAGGGCAATAGAGGTATTCCTGGTACCGTTAGCCGGAGTAGGACACAGAACTCATACTGCATCAGGGACACACAGACCAGGGCATGAATTCCCCTTGGCCTGCCGAAGGGTTGAGAGGTGAGACCTTCGCTTTAGATGGTTGAAATCTTAGATAGCACTGTATTCCTTTACCGTTTACACAACAGTAAACCTTTGACACCAGCCGGAAGGGCAACAGAGGTATTCCTGGTACCGTTAGCCGGAGTAGGACACAGAACTCATACTGCATCAGGGACACACAGACCAGGGCATGAATTCCCCTTGGCCTGCCGAAGGGTTGAGAGATGGTCGGCCTCCAGCAATGTCCTGGAACCAAAAAAGGCATGAGGCCTTGGTGTGAGGTTGTGATTGAGTTACACACACAGTTTTGTGTCAGGAAACAGAGGTTAAGTGTCCGGTTTCCACTGTCAGCTCCTGGCGAACAAACGAGCCAGAACGTGTCAAACAGAATATACAGCTCCTTCTCATGTAAGAAAGGACGCATAACAGAGACGAGAGAGACTCGTTAGGAGTGTATCTATAGGAGGCACATTTGTGGAGGTTGGAAAGACAGTGAAGTAAGCTAGCATAACTGGACGGAAGCATTGGCCGAGCCCATCGCGGGTTTTTGCGCCTGTCTCACCCCTATGATAAACCCAATTGAATTCTACAGTCATTTGAAGATCAGTTGCCTCGTTTATAAAAGATGTGCCGGCTCAGAAAAGATGTGTATGCTACTTTTTCTTTTGGATTTTAGATTTATGAAAACAAACTCGACATTGGTACAAAAAACACAAAATTAATGGAAGTTAGTACATGTTCACAATCCTGAGGTGATCAGGAAGAAGCAAAAAAAATCACATGCAGTGTAGATTACCCAGGGTTCTGTAAAATAGGATTTTTCCCTGTGTTGCTTTCCTTTATTTGAGCGTGTGCAATATCTCAGAATAAAATGTATGCACATTTTTAAAAGATCCCAGAAGCAAAAAGTTCTCAGTCACAAACTCAATGTTGAGCAGAATAGACGCATTTTTCTTCCATATTAAATTATCAAAGAACCTATTGAACCGCAAGGTAAAAAAAAAAAAATGAATAAATAAAAATGCTACATTTCAAAATTTCCTGGGTCACAGTTGACATTAGCCCTTGAAATTTATTTGGGGGACCTCTTGTCCTTCCCTGAGAACAAAATTAACTCCGAAGACACACACTTAAGTAGGCTACGGCCTGCTAATACTGAAGTACTGAAACACACTTTGCTCCGTGTAAGCCACACCGCATCCCAGCGTTGTCTCTCAACTATGAGAACAACTCATCCTCTGAGCAAGGTAAGAAAACAACTCTAACACCGGGAGTCTCTCGTGAGCTATTTAAGAGGTGCCTTTGAGTCGGTGTCTGGTGAATATACATATAAAGTCCTGTTTTATGTTCCTCTGGGCATGTTTTCCACTTGCTTGGAATCAGCAATTATAATTTCAGTTCAATCAGGACAACCAATGAATTACATGAAGATAATCGTGTATTAAAGATGACAATGCACAGATTTACTGATGTGATGATAGCCTTGGCAAAGCCTTTGGCGCTTGGACTCGGGGGATTTTGTAATTGAGGAGCTGCCGCCCTGAGCTGCAGCAGGATAAATCCCCCCCATGGGGTCCAGATTCTGGTGGTCGTGACTTGATGACTGCTAACTGATGACTCTGTGAGACTGGGTGGTGATGGGGAGGTGGAGGGTGCATAATAACAGGATGAATGTACTAAAAGCTGAGAGAGAATCATTTTTAAAGAGACAGCTGCAAGATGACAAGCTAAGGATGTAGTTGTGTGGCTGTGGTATTGGATAGATGTGATCAGCTGATGGGACCGCTGATGTCTCAGTTGCCAGCCCCAGACAACGACAGCAGGAATTATGAGTATGACAGGAGTGAAAGCAGATTGAATGAGAAATAAACTACAGGCTGAAACATAACATAACATAACATTCCTGTCTGAACTTTAACCAGAGCTTCATTTAATTAGCTGTGAGGAAATAAAACCATTTGCATGAGACACTGGAAATTGGTACCACATACTTTTTGACAGAAAGATCCAAACCTACAGTAAATTAACTAATAATTGAATTGCTGCATTTTAGTCAGATTTAAGAGTGCTTTTGCTATATAGGTCCTTTCTCGGCATTAATTGCAGTTCCCAAAAGCCAGTTTTAATCAATAAAAAAATTATTCTCTAGCATTTACACACAATACGGGATAATTAGAGCACGTTTATAGAGGGGAATTTGCACTTCTAGCTGAGAGGACTGAAGGATTTGGAGCACACACCTAGTAAATAATGAAACACAAATGTTAGATTTAAAACCCTTTATGACGGCCACTTTTGGGGAGGGGGGGTGGCATATAGCTGCAAATAAAGACACCAATTTCACAGAAATCAAATTCACGCAAGATGATGTCACAACAGTTGCATTTTCCCTGAACGGCTTTCCCATAACAAGCTCGGTCACAGAATGCAGAGGTGTTTACACGTATACAGAATGACGAGAATGGCGAAAAAGATCGGTTTTGTCTGTATTTTGGAACTCAAAATGGCTTCCATAATGGCCTGTGCATGGTGAAAGGTGTTCTGTTGTTTTCAGATACACTTCTAGCGAAGACGGTCTGAATCAAATCAGTTAAAATTTGACCTGCGAGCGCCTTTTCCTCAGATATTTTAGAAGCACCATCTAACTACCTCTGATCTTACAGTGAGCAGGTAAAAATAGACTGTATAGCAGATAACCGAGCAGGACAGTCCTTTTCCCTATACCAAAAGAAAAATACAAACTGCAAATTCAAGGAAGATTTGAGACAAAAAGACCACTTTACACAGGACCAGTCAGCTCTAAATTAACTTCACTACTTCAGCAAGTCCACTGCTTTTTGACACCTCGGCAAAAAAGTACCCTCATATTGTGACTTGACTGATATGTGTTACAATAAGTCAAGGTCATAACGCTAAGCTGTAAATGTCTTTAAAAGAAAACATCAGGCTCAAGGTTCTGTGATTGGAAGAAACACACTGAAGAAACTAGAAGCACGCAAATTGAATCCAAAGTCTGAACCCTGACATGACGGGCCACATGACCGCTGTTAAAACGCACAGCAGTGGAATGCCAGGGGATCGCACTGAGGCATTATGGGTAGCCCCAGTGGAGGAATGTGTCACGACGTGGACAGAACATCACACAGTTTAAAAACACGCCGTAAAAGGATATTTTCACGTTACCAAATATTGTACAAACACAAGATGAGCTCTTGATGAAACACTTTGTGGCTCATTCACAGCACCATTGTCCACAGCAACACAAGTCCAGTTTTTCAATGTTCCAAACTCTTGCAAGGCACTGAATGAACCAGCATATATATATATTTTTTTTTTTGCTAACCTAGATTGCATAACACATTCTAAAATGCACAAATGGTGTGGAAGGCTGGCAGGCTCGACAGAACACACTTTTTCAGGTGGCGTTCGCCTGAACAGGGAGTGAGAGCAGAAAATATCTCTTTGGTGTACTTGCGTAAATGCTTCATCATTCAGTCAGAAAATGCACAGGGCAGCTTAATATCACAGTTTAAAGCAGGACCTGAGTTAAACAGGGTTTAGCCAGCAAAGCCTTAAATTAAAAATATATTTTTCAGGGATGACCAGGTTTTGGAGCTCTAACGACCCAATGACATGGCCTCAGTGGAAAAAATCTTTCTCCGACAGATATGTACACACATCAGTTCTTTGGCAAATTCTGAAGCAGTGAAACAGACCAGAAAAATTTTTACAGTACAGCACTGAAGATAGTCAACAAAATAAACCTAAAAAAACTGACCAAAACTACCTGACAGTTCCCAAACGCAAGATTCAAAGAACATACACACTGACCATCACTTTCAAAAAACGGTAAACAAAGTCTTCCTTGTATTAAAACAGATTTTTGTTACCCAGAAAAGTACACTATAGAAAAAAAAATCCACAAAAATAATAGTAATTAAAAAAATGCATTTACAAAATAAATATCCCTAATCGAGATAAGTGATAATCCCTGGAGTTTCTCATTCACTGAGATTAATGTTAATGAAAATATAACATAAGCAAACAGCACAACAGGCACATAATTTTAATGCCTTCATAACACAAAAGTGGACATAGTCTTAAGAAAGAACTTGTCAAAATATGCAATGCCTTTCTATGCAAAATCCCAGAAAGATTGACTGAAGTAAAAACACTAAACAAACAGAATTTAAATAATGTGCAATGAACAGCATATTAAAAATTGAAACATTTGTCAGGAGTGGTTACAAAACAGTGATCCAGATGGTCCAAAAAAAAAAAAAAAAGTCCACATACATACACTTTCTGTGTGATTGTGATGTACACGTTTTCCAGATGTGTGTGTGTGTATATGTAAATATATATATTAATAAAAGAGGATCTCTTACAAGTGAGCTCGAGGCATCAAATTTATGAAATGTGAGCGGAGATTTTCATTAATTCTGAGCCTTCGGCAAGGGATAAATGAAGATTACTAGTCGAGTTTCAAAAATTCGATATCTCTAAATTTGAGATCCTATTTATCCCATAAACGTCAGTATCGTGTTATTTGGAAAATGGAAAAAAATAAAGAAACGGAAAAAATCATTAGCTTTTAGTTGATGGTCTAATCAAGTCAGTGGGATAATTCACTTGCTAGCATGCCAACACTTTTCACAAATAAATTAATAAATTCAAGTTTCTACGATTACAGTTACACATGTAACTTATTACTCTAATAGCGAAAAGGGTTAGCATGCTAGCTAGTGAATTATTCGTCCCATTGACTTGAAGAGACCCCCAGCTTGAAGTTAACGCTAACAATGGTTAACAGTCACTTGCAGGACTGGTAATGCCACCGTTGCAAATTGGTTGAAGTTTGTCAATAAACGGAATCCGATGAATCGCGATGCGAGAAAGCTGTATTACTTGTGTGTAATATTACACATGTATGACATGGCTATATTACACCAATTTTTAAAAATTCATGGGATATATATATTCAAAAATAAGAAATTAAGGCCCTGATTCACTTCAGTCATTACATTTATCATAAGAGGCAGTATTAAAAAAAGGCTCAGTCATTTCCTGCGGTGGCTCTCGTCTCACCAACTACCTTTATCACTGCACGACCTGAGGACCCCTGCTGCATCTACTCCTCTTGTTTCCCTGATGGTCTCAGTATTTCAAATGCGTTCTTAAATAAACGCAATTAACATGAACTGTCCCCATATGCCATATGATAATGTGTGTGTAAAATATTACTAAACATTACAAAAGAGTACCGTAATGGCTACATTACTGATCTAACGATGTATTTAATCACTGACAAGAAAGATAATTAATCTAGGTAGTGCACGGTGAGATGATGGATTGACACATTTCAAGCTTTCCACACCCATACCTCATCATATTTAATGACTACAGTATAGGTTAACTGTATTAGTCCATAAAATCAGCATAATTTAGAAGAGAAAGGTAGAATTATGAACGTGTAGATGCTGCTTTGGTTCGAATAACTGTACTAGAATGGATCAGAACATCACTGAAGAATTTGAGTTAACTGAAATAATCACCAAGCAGCTTCTGATCGTCAGACTCAGGAACTGACGTCTTCGTAAAATGACATTTCTTGGTGCATAATGCAAAATATCCAGTTCCGTAAGCAAAGGGTTGCTTCGGGCACCAAGCTGACACAGCCAAGCCCCGATTTGTCTGACAGACGACCGCGATCAGCAAACAACGAATGTTCCCATTTCCACTCGTTTACACCAGCCAATGAAATTAACCGATAAAAAACAAATTTATTTGTACTGACAACCAAGGAAGAACAAAACTTTTTAGTATTTGGGTTGTTCTGAAATGGGTAATTGCTGCTATCTTCCAGTTTTGTTTCACAGGTGGTACGAAAAGAGTGTCTCAACTATTCCACTTACCCATTTGCCACGTGTATGTTCTATGCAGGAGATGCAGTTTTATCATAATGCATTAGCTTTTTAAACTGGGCGAGAAAACTAATATGAACCCTTGAATATTTGTTAGAATTAATTGGATAATTGGAGTCTGGATTAGAGATGGTGATGTTTCTGAGTAGAAGGACAGTGAAATCTTAGGAAAAATGATCAAATATCCGAAGTTCAAATACTAATATAGATTTAAATGACAGGAAAAAAAATAAAGTCTTCCTAAACATGATAAAAATGGTTTTCAAATCTATGATGTTGGAGGACACAGCCAAATATTAAAACTATCACTGTCTAAATATTACAGGACCACATTGTGTTAGCATCTGAGGTATGCCACGTTGAATCCATCTTTTGCTGTCATGGCCACCGGTTGGGCTTTTATAATATTGATTCCACACTCAGAGTCTGATTACCAGTCCTTGTGACGGCGGGCTGGTAATCATGCCTGAATATACGTAAAAAGGCAAGATTGTCCGAGGGTGTAAAAAATAAAAAATAAAAATAAAACTTAACACTTCATTCTCTCAAATAGCATCTTCAACCATACCACAGTCAGTAATGGCCACCTGCTAAAGAAAACTAGCAAAACCCTCTTGGTGCAATTGGCTAAGGCAACTACATAAGCGTACCCCATCTTCTATTCTATCGATATCATCCTTATTGTTGTCGTAACATTACTTTTAATCATAAGTAATTGACAACACCATTTCATTATTAAGAATAAAAAAATGTCCAAGAAATGTAGAATAATAAAATATCAGAAAAAAGAAAAATCAGTAGTATTTTTGTTTTTCCACCCGTCTATTAAATATTGTTTCAGTACACGACTGCAGTAGAAACTGTTCATTCCTGAAAGGGCAGTCCACAGGGGGCTTGAGTGACAGGGAGCCTCCCCCCAATCAGGTTTCAGAAGCCCCCCCTGCCTCCCGCCCCTTCCTTTGACCCCACCTCTCAGCAGCATTGGCAGCGATTGGTTAACGGCACCAAGGAGGGAGGGGCATGGCCTGCTGAGGCACCTCTGGAAAACTCTCCGGCATGGCAGCCATTTTGTTTCGGTGGCTACGTGGCTTTCATGGGCTGTCTGTTCCACATGCCTCGCTTCGAGTGGTAGTGATGCATGAAGTTTCTGAGGTAGATCCGCTCCACTTCCAGTCCCGCCTGCAGGATCCTGAGAGCGGAAGAAACAGAGGAGGGGGTTAATCTAGCAGGGATCAGACCGAGATGGTCATTTAGGCATGCTAGACAGGTGGGCACGCAAGGAGGAAGGCAAGAAAACAAGGAGAACTCCATCTCCATCAAAGCCAATCTGCTCCATCTCTGGTTTTTTCTGAGCATTGGTACCCATCTCTTTTGCTGGGGATCCACCACCATATAGATTTTCGTTTCAACCGTAAACCACCTAGCTGCTCTACAAAACCTCTAGCAGGTGAATGTGAAGTGTGAAATGGAAGGATCCATTAAAAGCTGTTTCAAGGACACAGTTTAAGCCTGGTCTTGGGACTGAATTAAGTTTAGTGTACAGAAGCTGGTCCTAAACGATATGGACTAAAAGACTAACAGAACAGACCCCACCTTAAACCCTAAACCTCTGCCCAAAGAAAGAGCTGCCGAGCGAATGACGGGGAATTTATAGATTCTTAAAAAAATCAGTGTCACTAGTCTGTCAAGTAGCCCAGAATTCCCCTACCCTCCCATGCTGAGCCTGAGATTCGGTTGTTTGAGATATGTCAGAAGGAGCAAATACAATGGATAACAGTGTAGCAATATTCTATAGCGCTAGCATGGCATAGCATGTTTTGGTCGTCTATGATGCAATGTTGTTGAAAGTTGTCCCTCACTTTAATTTCTTTCCACTGGGAAAATTCTGCAATTCTCTGCTGCGGTATTACCCATAATCCACAGCGCAAATATTCACACTGAACGCAATACCGGCTAATGGTTACAACCATTTTTCAATTGGCGGCACAGCTAACACTACCTATGGCTAATGCTAGCACTGCTACCCAGTAAAGCAGCTCTTCCTGAGCTCACCTGTCTAAGAGTTCCCAGTCTTCCCCTCCCCAGCGGTCCCGGAACTCTCTGGTGTTCATTCCGCCGGCTGCGTCCAGGTCCGACTTGTAGATCCCGAGCAGGCCAAAACCGTTCACCTCCCAAAACCCTGTGGGATACGATGGAGAACAGTCATCAATCCGTTCTGGTAATACATGGGTCATAAAAATGATCCTGAAGTCATGAATCCTGTCCAGCGATTCACAAGAGTCATTCAGTTAAGGACACATAAGAGCCCTCAGTCCAGTTTGGTGATCCATTAGAGTCATGAAAAACAGTCTTGGAGTCAAAGGAGTCATCAATCCTGTCTGCTGATTCACAGGAGTCATACTGTTTAGGACACATAAGAGCCTTCAATCCAGTCCAGTGACTTGTCAGAGAGAGGGGGGCGGGGGAGGTGGTGTTCACAGAACTTGCAAAATGAATACAGTCAGATGACAGTCCTGGACTTAACATAACATAACATGAGTGGCGAGAACAGGCTGTTTGGCCCAACTAGGCTCGCCAGTTTCTTTTAACTATTGTGAATATATCACTTCAGATACTCAAAGACTCAGTGGTATCTAGCTTTAAGTCAAGCCTGCTCTTGAAAATTCCCAAGGTTTCTGCCTCAACAATGTGGTCAGGCAAGCTGTTCCACATCGAAATTACTCTTAGGGTGAAAAAATATTTCCTAATATCAGTGCTAAATTTACACTTGGTCAACTTCCATTTGTGACACGAGTTCTACTAACAACACTCGGCCGAATCCTAGATAATTCACTTTGTTAATCCCTTTAACATATTTAAAGACCTCAATCAGATCACTTGCATCGTGATAGGCTAAATCATCATTTCTTAGCTCGCCCTTCCCTTCATTTTCCATGACGGGACAGTTCAACAGCACCATAAACCAGCTGGCTAGGTTCACTGACATCTTGCCAAATCCACCAGGGCAACAGATCCAGTAGCAGTAAACAAGTGTAGCATTACTGGAGTATGTGGGTACGCCAGAAAGCACAAACATCTTTCGTGGAATACTGCTACAGGGTGGTGGTCAGTGAAAGTAAGATCAGTTACAGACTCTGGTGAAGAGGATTGGATTGGATCGGATGCTGGGCGTGTTTGAAAACAGCGAAGTGGCGGCATGCACCGTTTGGCTCCCGTGGCGTAGCCCCGCAGTTCAGGCGAAGGACGATCGGGGCGAAAGCCATCTTGCCCTCCACGCAGTGCTTGCGAATGCTGTCGATAATGGAGGAGGGGAAGTGGATGTGCAGGTCGCACAGGAACACGATGCTGTGGTCGTCCTGGAAGATCGCAGACGCAAGGTCAGAAAGCTACACAAATCAGCCGTTAGGTCTCATATCACGCCCCCGTTCAGAGGCAACTGAAACTAAAGATTCAACCGAACCTAAAACTCAACGGGTCTGCTAACCTGCTGCACCTTTTACGAGGCTGAAACCAAACAAGTTTATGTCCTAAGACGTCATACGCAAAGTTTCATCAAATCTGATCAATATTTGTGACTCCTAGAGGTGAAGACTCAAATAGTTTACCATCAATGGACCGCAGAGTTAACACCATCTTAATAACGCAACCTTTATTTTAATCATTACATGTAGTTACTTCATGGTAAGTGACAATACTTTTTGCTTTTCTCGTGTTAGCTCTCAAAGGATTAACTTAAACTTGTTTGGGTGACCACATGCACTCCCGATTCCCGCCCTGGGAAAACATAATTGGTGGAGCACCATTCCTGGGCCTGTGGATTTTTGAGGTGCTTTATTTAAATGCATCACTCATAACGTGGGGTTGTTTTGAAGAAGACCTCAAAGGGTTGAAATGTTAGCAGTGTGGTTTCCAAAAAAATTAGGGTTTTTTTTGTACATTTGAGTGAGCGTGCGAGCTATATTTTTCTTATTCTATTGGTAAACACGATCGCCAGTATTACCAATAACCAATTTGCAAGGTTGACTGGTCTGATAGCAGCACCAGTGTTTCCAGAGTGCATCAGTCCATTTCAGATGAGCTCAAGCCCAGGGAAGACTGCGGCATTTCTGGTTGTTTTTGACATATGGTGTCCTCCAACATACAGTCTTCACTTGCATTTGTGGATGCAATGATGAGTGGTGTTTACTGACAAAGGTTTTCTTAATTAGTCCCAAGCCATACAGGTATATCCATAAAAAAATGTCGGTTTTCACTGCATTTTCATCTGGTGGCTTGAAAATTAGGAGCACTCAGTATTGATTTTCAATCTCATCCTTTACGCAGCGATTACGCCACATTCAGTGAATCTTGTAATAATATCATGTACTGTACAGGATGATATTTTCTTTTTTCTCCTGTTTAAACTGTAGGATTATACAGTCATGCAGCCTCTTCCACCATTCGTTGTTTGCGCAGTCATTTTTCACCAAAGCACGATGGCGTCAGGATCAAAACCAGTCGGCCCATTTGTTTTAGCACACTAGTACTTCCCAAGTCTTATATTGGCCCTGTGCAACTTTTTTGAAATGCGTTGCTGGCATAAGATTCAGAATTAGTCCATGTCTCAAATAGAGAAATTAAAGTTAATAAGATAAAACAATAAATATGTTGTCCAAAACGATTTACAGTTGAATACTGGTAAAAGATGGATTTACAAAGTTCTGCTTTTTTTTTTTTTAACTTTCATTTTCCAAGAGAGAGGTGCATACAGTACAGCTCTGAATGATGTCCTTCTTACTCACAGTAATGAGGTCAATTCCAGCCTGCAGACCTGCTGATCTCTCGAAGTTTCCACTCAGTTTCACATACTGGTACCTGAGGAAAGGCAGAGACACTGTAAGCACCGGGTACAATCAGGAAAAATTAGCCACAGCAGTTCGCACTGTAAAAGCATTAGTGCACATATGAGCCATTCTTCTGCGCTAATGCATGTTTCTCACTGCACTGTTTTGACCGCAATAAATATTCCCTTTCTTGTGTCCAGTTACAACTGCAATCTGACCTCTCCACTAGGTAAAACACAATCCTCCTGACCACAAGGGGGTGCTGTTTGATCACAGCCTTACCTGGGCAAGGTGGAGCCCCTGAGCTCCTGCTCCACGTCCATGTCCGTACTGCTGTAGTCGGTGATGATGATGTTGAAGTTTCCATCCCCGGTGTCTCTGTAGAGCTCCTCCATGTCGAGGATGAACTGTCTGACCCACCGAGCCTGGTTCTTTACTGTGGGGGAAGAGTTAACATAAGGGGCTAACAGCACTGAAACGCAAACAGCGCTAATGCCTATGCTTAAAACAGTTCTTAAACTTCAAATTCAAGTACTCTGCTTACGACTATTCAAGGAAATTTTGCCTGTGAATTAGCACACTAATGTAATGGCAATGATTTCAGCTGGTACAGTGTAGTCCGTATGATGGCTTAATTATTCTCAGGTACATTGGGCTAAAAATGAATAAGAACCAAAGAAAAGCCCTTCAGCTATAATTTACAGGTTTTATAATACAGTGTCTCCTGTCCAAACATTTACACAATGCAGAATAGCATGTCTGCCAGTTGACTTGGATGGACAAGGTAATTTAGCCGTTAGCATTGCTTAAGCCCACCAGGAGTGCACCCTGACAGCTCTAGACCCCCAGCACTAAAGAATGGTGCCTTATGGGTAAGTCACCGACGCTTCAGGCGTCTGACCTGGGACGATAAAATGTACGGTGGCGTGGGGGTTCCAGGCGAAGCCGCGGGGGTCACACAGCACCATATCTGGGCGGGCCCGCCCCTGGCCCAGGTCTCGTGGACGGCCGCGGCGCTGGAGCAGGTAGACGTAGCGGGACAGGCGGACACGCTCTCTTCCTCGCTCCAGGAGCTCCAGTTCCAGCAGGTAGCGGCTGCCGTATGACGGGTCCACGCGCTTCTCCACGTTCACCACTCGCAGCAGGGAGAAGCGCCTGGGCAGGCGAACACACCAATCCAGCGCAGAGATTACAGCCAAAATCACAGTAAACGAGAATTAAACTCTGCTAAAGGAAAATACTTTAACACTGCTTAAACTCTGCTCATGAATACTTATATGCTGCTTAAAATCTGCTCAAAAATACTTAAAACATGCTAAAACTCGACCTGGAAATACTTAAAAAACTGCTGAAACTACTCGGGTATATACAAACACTGCTTTACCTCTGCTCAAAAATATGAATACCTCAAACACTCCAATTGTGTGTGGCTATGTAGAATTGCATTTTTTGTAATGGTGGATGTGATTCTTCACAGATTGTTGATCTGCCTGTGTATTCAGCTGTTGGGTGTCGGAACACTCACAGGAAAGCAGACACTTTGCCTCTTTAGTGAAAGCTTTTTTTATCTTTTGTCATTCAAGGACATTTGACCTATAGGACATTTGATTTGATGGCAATTAAACTCGCCATTATCGTGAAAATGGTGCCTTCCGAATGTTTAAGCATTTACTATTCAGTTCAGCTGTAGGCATGGGCTGGTATGAGATTCTGATGGTATGATAACCTTTAGCAAAAATATCATGGTTTCACGGTATTGCAATTACAGCTCTAAAATGTATTATTTTGAAATGTCTAGGTAAAAAACAACTTTTTTTCCCATTGAACACAATCTATTTTATTTTTAAACAACATATAGTATATTTGGTATAATACTAAACGTGTACCATGTTAAGTTAAAATAAATAATAAAATAAATAATTTAACTCTTCTAAATAAAATTAAAATAATTTAATTCAACCTAAATCTGTAATGACAGTTAGCCTAACTCTGCTCCAAAAATTTGTGTGCTTTGGTAATATAGACCTGGCTTAAACATAAATTTAAGCACAGTATTACATGATCTAATTGATTTTATGTAAAAACACATATACCACCACACTTACTACTACTACGAATAATATCAAATAATGCTACAATATTTATTGTATTATTTTAATGTTGATGCATACGTACACACACATAAGGAGAGAGCAAGAGAGAGAGAGAGAGTGAATCGACTCGTGTGTTTACTTTATGCACACACACGTGCTCTTTCTCCATACAACACAAATAGTCGCAAAACCCGAGAGCCTGCAGGCCGTTTTAAAAAATGTCGTGATTTTGAACAGATGTACACATTGGTGGAAGACTTAAACAAAGCTATAGACGTGATACCAGCTATGTTTAATTTTAGCACTACAGTAAAAGCACTTATTTCGCAGAAAATGAGTAGCTACTTCTCTTCTCCGCTCAGTGAAGTAACGTTAGAGATGAAACTAGCTGATGTTAGCCATTTTATCTGCCTCGGTAGCAAGACTAGTATTTATTTCACCAATGCTAGACACGCCAACTCTTGTAGCTGGTTGCAAACGTTCATTTCAAGTTAACGTTACCTTGAATTTGGCAAAGAGTGATGGGTGGTGCTCCCGTAGATGTGAAATCATATTTGAAGTATTGCCTCCTCTGGCAGCCACTCTTCGCAAGCACGTTTTGTATGTCGGATATCCTTCCTCCTCCAAGCCGTGGCTGTCTGTGTTTTTTCGGTACCCGAAAAATTCCCATACAGCCAGAGATGCCAAGTCTCACGCATTCGGCGTAGGTCTCATGCATTTTTTAGGCTTATTCACCGTAGTCCGCAATTATTCATTGAATGCTTATTGAGATTCTCATGCGGAATTAAAATCCTTGTGCATTGAAGTTTCAGTTTCACTTGCGTAAAGGTGGACCTCACCACAAGTAACATGGAAAGCGATTATGACTCCGGACTTCTCATGCTTCTCTTAACTCAAGGATTGGAAACAATGCATGTGTTTCATGATTGTTTAAATTGTTTAAATGAAATAAGACCATTTGAAACGTCTTCATGAAATTCCATTACTTTCAATCCCTCAATAAACAGAAGCAATGAATTCCCAAGTCATAATTGATTTCCATGTCACTAGTGGGGAAATCCACCGTAATGCACGTGAAACTGATTAACTTAATGCACAGTGACTTAAATTCCGCGAGTGAATTTCTTCAGTTTGCGTTGACTGAATAATTGCTCACTACGGCACAGGAACATGAATGCCACTAAGAGGCGAGAGACTCACGCCTAATGCATGAGACTTGGCATCTCTGTACAGCCGACTTCGTCTTTTTTGACGGGGGAAAAAGTTTGGGGATTTCACCTCCTTCGGCCATCATACACAGAGCTCACTGACTGCTTGCACCAACAACCGGAGGGGGAGGGGTCGTGTCACTCTACGCTGCACACTGCCTGAGGGATTCCTGACCTGCACTTTCTGTCTTTGACGACTCATAAAAAACTGCTCATACCGCAGGAACGGTATGATGGAAAATTTTAGTGGCTTTGAAACCGTGACTTTTTCAAACCACGGTATACCTTGAAACCGGTAACCGGCCCATGCCTATTCAGCTGTTTTAAAATTACCGGAAAAATATTGTTGAACACCTAAGGGTCAGTCCTTTCATTTGCAATTCACTTTAGATGACAGTTTTCTTTCCCTTTGAAATGCTAAAAAACTCGCTACTTAGCCATTATTAGCATAGATAGTTAGTACTATAGTCCTTACTTTTTTTGTCAGTATACACGTTTAGTTTTATACCATCACAAAAACACCTCAGAATTATTTACACTCTGTATTTCAAGACAACAAAATTATACAGAAACCTAACACAATGTAATTACTCTTATGACAGATTTAATAAATATGAAGGGAAATATTGCATGCATATACTCTCTCGCAAATGCGCATATACGCTAATGCGGACACTCATCCAGACATCAAGATGCATGGACATACAAACACTGGCACGGAGACACAAGGTCACGGACATACAGACGCAGACACACAGACAGACCTTACCCCGGATGTTTCTGGTTGAGCTTCTTCATGAAGCGCTCCACGACACCCATGGCATCTTCAGGCTTCAGCAGCAGGTTCCCGGACACATTGCAGCTCAGGTCCATCCAGTCTGAGCGGAGGCTGTGGAAATCCAGCGGGTCCACCTCAAACGTCTGCCCCCAGTTCACTTCCGGGTCAAAGGGCACCGGCTCCGTAGCCTCAAACCTCAGGCCGTCCTCATCGTAGTCTTCCTCCGCGTCCTCTTCCTGCTTCCACATCCCGCCCATGTCCATCTTCCGGTCCGAGTTTCCCGTTTCTCTGACTGACTCCGCCCTCTCCTCCGCCTCCACAACCCTAGGCCTGTGGACTCTCTTCAGAGGGGGTGGGTCCAGAATGTGACGGACTTCGTTATCCAGCTCTGGCCCCGCCCTCTCCTCCTCCCCTCTCCTGGGCCCATTGGCGTTCTTGAGTAGGGGCGGGTCCAGAATGTGATGGACTGCGTTATCCAGCTCTGGCCCCGCCCTCTCCTCCTCCCCTCTCCTGGGCCCATTGGCGTTCTTGAGTAGGGGCGGGTCCAGAATGTGATGGACTGCGTTATCCAGCTCTGGCCCCGCCCTCTCCTCCTCCCCTCTCCTGGGCCCATTGGCATTCTTGAGTAGGGGCGGGTCCAGAATGTGACGAACTGCGTTATCCAGCTCTGGCCCCGCCCTTTTCTCCTCCCCTCTCCTGGGCCCACTAGAGCTCTTGAGAAGTGGGGGGTCTCGAATGTGACGAACTGCATTATCCAGCTCTGGCCCCGCCCTCTCCTCCTCCCCTCTCCTGGACTCATTAGGCCTCCTGGGAAGGGATGGGCCCAGGCCTACATTATCGTGCATTGACTCCACCTTCTCCACTGCTCCTCCCCTGGCCTGGTAGGATTCCTGAGGATGGGGTGGATCCTGAACGTGATGGACAGCATTGTCCCACACTGGCCCCACCCTCTCCTGGACCTTGCTTCCTCTGATGTCCTGCCAACGGTTGTTTGGGTCCCTGTCCCTCTCGATAGCCTTGTCTCGAATCTCTGCCTGCGGCGCAGTCGAATTCGCCTTCAGCAGCAGACTGGTATGGTTCTTGAGTGGGACCAGTGGGGCTTGGGAGGGCACCAGTACCTCCGCAGCAGGTAGCTTAATCCGCTGTGGGACGTGGTGGAATGTTCGGTTTTTAACGCCACTCAGCTTTTCCAAAGCCACCACTTTGTCATTTGGTCCTCTCACCACCAGGTGGCGCTCAACCTGGGCCGCATTCATCTCACGTGCTTGCCCTGGCATCCCACGATTGCCCCGCCAAACCTGTTCAGACTGCAGCAGGTTGTTCTCTGGAGCTAGGAAGCCATTTTTGGGGGGATCTAGAAGCCCCTCATGCGTACCCATTTTGGTTTTCTGTTTGTGCCTTCTCGTCCTCTGAACTTTGACCTCCAGGTCTTCCCTTTGAACTTTCACCTCCAGATCCGGCACCCGGGCCGGCACTCCCTCCTGGACGTTAGTGAAGTCCGACCTCTTCCTGTTCTTCACTAGGCTGGGTTCGTCCATGAGCGGCACAGCAAAGAGCTTCCTCTTGCGCTTAAAGGTGTAGTCGTCGTAGTCATCTCCATAGTCAGGGATATTGTTGGACCTCTCTGGAGGTCCAACCTCATTGTCCTCTCCATCATGGTCCTCCTCTGGGAGGTCCTCATACCGGATGTCATCTTCAGTCTCTTCAAAACCTGGAGGCATAGAAAGAAAGAGCTGTTCGTTGTGAATCTTCATCAAAGATGCCAGATTTTACATCACTGCAGAGTTATAATATTGATAGTAATGATGAAGGATTAGGGCTTATGTAGTGACTCCACCTCGATTGTCCCACGGAGACTGCCTTTCTTGGTAACCGTCAGGGGCGTCCAATTTCATATACCGATAAAACCCATACCTGCCAAAATATTAAAGATTTAATAACATGGCCTATTCTAAACCACATTATCGACAAAAAATGCTGACATTTCCAATGTATCGTACTGTTATAGCCAGCTGTCAAAGCTTAAGTCAGAATGTTGATCATGTGACTTATTTTCACATGCATATACGGCCTGACATATGGAGTCACATTTCCATAAAATTAAATTCCGTCGACAACATAAATGGTTCTGTACATATTTTTGTACATAATTAACCACTACAAAATGGTAGCAAACTCAGGCTGGCAAAATTAAACACAACTCGACTGTAATGAATATGATGCCACCTTGTGGTATGAAGGAGCACTGCACTGCGCAAAGTCTCATCCAGTAACTCCCCAAGCAAGTTCGATATATACCTTTCTCTAATCAGCCAGCTAGATAAATGGTGTCCAAAGACAACTCCATATATTCAGGAAAGGACTTAACTGATCCAACTGCCGACAGTAGACTGAATTAATGTGCAAAGAAGGGCAGGCAGTATTTCACTTTAGAAAATAACCCTCCACGAGCATTCTGCAGAAGCGGAGAACAACCATGTCAGCTTATCGTTCTGATTACATTTTACAACAGGCATAATGAGTATTGGCTATGTCAGAATCGAAACAACAAAGAACTAGCATGAAATACTTAGATCCCCGCCACGGGATGGCAGACAACAGGGACGGACTGACAACACCATAGGACAAGCAGACTCATGAAATGGCAAATCTAATCAATAAGATGTAGCTGCATATTAAATTTCCTTGAGAATTATTGAACTGTTAAGGAGTTCTGGCCCATAAAAAAGTGTGAAGGACAGATGTACGGGCGAAAGGACACAACTCATTCCTATATCCCCATCTACTTAACAGCAGGGTTTAAAAACCCTTTGCGCAGATATAGACGCCAGCGTCCATAAATTCTGAAATTTAATTCCTAAGTAATTTTGTAATTGAATTTCCAAATGTCTTCACTGGAATAATTTCACTGTAGTCTCTGTGACATAAATATTGAGTTATAAAGCCTGAATAGGCTCAGGCGTAACAGGAAAAAATTGGCATTATTTGTATTCTGCGCAAGAGGTTAAAAACCCTTTTGGTGAAGTGGTGTTTCAGCTACTTATCAAACATGCCTCAAATCGTCTTGTTCTAATGACCCGTCGATGAATAGTGCGTGCCAATTAGATTTAAGAAAAAGAATTTCTTCCACAGACATTGACTGAATTGTATCTGCTTAAACATAAGCTTAAAAATCTAAAGGCTTGGCCTGAGATACTCAGCTGTGCTTCTGATCTTGACCTGGTGAGTTTACATGAACCACATATTAGCAGATAAGTGTCAATTTTACAAAATTGTGACTCTATTCAAGCTTGATTAGGCAGATGATGGTTCTGCAGCTTCACAGAGGGCAAGTTTTGCACATAAAAGGGTATTTTTTGTGCATCCGATTAACCTCATAGGCAACTTCTGCAAGGACACTGCTAAATGCTCATGAGCACGGGTTCCAGACATGCAAATTAATAATTCTGAATTTTTTCTGCAGATGACGAATAAGTTTCTGCAGACGTTGATCAGAAGAGCTTGGAGAAAAAGAGGTTACCTGTCTATGTACTGCGGACTGGCGTGGTAGAAGCACTTGTTCTCAGTCTCCATATGAGTAAGTCTGGTGTAGTCGTTTGGGTAGATGTAGGACATATAGACCTGCCAAAGGGGGAATCACACCCCTCAATTACAAGCAGCACATCACAGGCACAAGAACATCTCATATTACCACATCCCCTCGGACCAACTGATTTGTGACAATTCGAGAAAATAGCTGTGACTATAGGTGGAAAAGCGAGGTTTAGAAAGTACGAGTCCTCACTTGTATCTAGTTCTGAACAACTGCATTTGTGAGCTAATACAGCACTTCAGGCAGGAAGTAGCACATTACCTCTGCCGTTTTCAAATTCATTGGCAGAGGAAGTCTAATTCAGATTTATCCTAGCGTAAAGTACTTGTACAAAGATGTAATCTGACGGCAAATGAGGGTGTTACAGTCATGTGACACCGTCCTCGACAGTGCCACTTTTGCACGCACGGAAACTCTTTAAGATCCTGGCTCAAGAATTTCAGTTGGATCTTCATTTTCTGGACTTTCCACCTCTCGTAAGAGAACTGCTGACTCTCTCACAGAATACTTGTGCATTAGCTCAACAGTGCTAACATCTTGCCTGCTTGCATGACGAGTGGGTAGCCATGGGACACATTCACATATTAACCCTTAGAGTGCAAAAATAAATTTTCAAAAAATACAAATGCAATTATCTTGTGCTGCAGGAGCTCTATTAAACATGTCGCCACTTGATAGGTTTTCAACAGCTTTGATTTTGATATCTTACATCATTGAGCAACAATTGCTGCATTTAGCACTCTAAGGGATAACTGTACTATTATTTTAAGTTTTCTTTCTTTAACATGATGTATGTTAATTGTTTGTAATGCAGGGTCCCGCAGAAAAATTGACTCGAGTCTCTGTGAGGCTCCTTGCTTAAATAAATCATAAATAAATACATACATTTAAAAAAATGTTCTGCCCAGCGGAATGCCAGCACATTCCCATTTTCTATTCAGTTCAGCTTAATATCAATGTAAAAAAAATAGCACCAGCAATTAAATCAAGTAATTTGAATCCATATTGGCAGCTGTGCCTTCTGATTGGTCCAACTGCACCGTGTGACTCACTGAAGACGGCAGCGATTTTGAAGGGCAGCAATCACTACGCGGTTCATTCGATACGGATTTATTGGCTCCCAAATTTAACAACAGCTCCTCAGATGAGCTGGGCGAAACTTGCATCGGCAGAAATGTCACCACATTGGCATTACGGCCCTTGTAAATCCTCATAGTCCGAATCTTCGCGCGCCCCACCGTACAGAAGCGAGCTACAGATAAGTGTGTGCAGATGCACTGGGACTGGTCAACAGTGCCGGCAATGGCGGACGCGGTACTCACAAACTGCAGGCCCTGATATCGCAGGAGGGGAAAGCCCTTAATGATGTAGCTGGGCTGGTAGGTGCAGTCAGGGAGCAGTTTATTCAGGTACGACTCATCGATGAGTGGAACTGTGCAGGAATACACACGATGCATGAGGGTACTGAGCTGACAGTGCAGGCCACACATCTGAAACAGCCTCTAAATCATCAACATTAACATTACTGGTCCATTTTCTTCCAGCTATGCAGTACCACACAGCAAATTTTATTTTTTTTAACGAGTAAAGAAATTACAATAATCTAACAACAATTCCTCTTAAAATCAAATAACACACATTTTTTTGTATTAATTGCTTATTAACCATATCTGTGTGGTTACAATAAAGACTTTACAAAGTGTATAAATAATGTCACTCTACCAGTGAGCCAATGGTGACAGAAATGTCCTTTGACCAGTAGAAAGGTTCATAACTGGAGGGGCTGCATGTGACTCGTATAACCGAGTGATAGGTCAATTCTGTGTTTTGCGACTCATAACAACTAAGACAGCATACACACACTCCAATGGCCCTCGGCTACCAGTATAAAGTAGGCTTGAAGATACTGTGGTCTTGAAGGCCAGAGCAAACCACCCCAGCTCAAAATAC
This sequence comes from Gymnothorax javanicus, assembly GCA_029692085.1. NCBI lineage: Eukaryota > Metazoa > Chordata > Actinopteri > Anguilliformes > Muraenidae > Gymnothorax > Gymnothorax javanicus. The sequence continues at coordinate 14,100,304 of CM056201.1, forward strand.
TTCCAAACCTCACCCACAGAAAGGCTCCAGGGCCTTTTTCCCAGAGCAAGATTGTGGAGGGAGCGAGATAACCACACTCATAAAACCTGGAACAGCTATTTTAACTTCAGCACATCTTCCAGATGTCAAAACATTATGAACTTTACTCTACACAGTTATCCGGCTGACTCAGTAGTGATGCCTCTTGGAACATGAAGTTGGCTCAAAACCTGGCCTAAGTATAACCATCAACGGCTCTTATTACATAAGTCCATGCGCCAGGTTTGGGAGGTGCCCAGTGCTGCTCAGAGCTATCCGGATAATTCTGTAATCCAGCTCCATGTAGCAAGCGCTGATATTACTGAGGGAGCTTTACAACCGCACAGAGAAAGCAGTGAGTGGATAAACCCAAAAAACTGTCCGTCAAATGCAGCTGTTATATTCAAACCTGTGGAACCTCAGACCTACTTTATCTTCTACTGGAGATCCCAAGGTTTCCAATGATCTCAATTATGTCCTGCTGAATTACAGGGAAATGTGTATAAAATGATGCACAAGATGTGGATATTTTCCATTTGATGTACTGCTGTGGCCATAAATACATGGCATCATGGGTTTAAAATATTTCTCTCACTTTAAGTCAGGTGTAGCATCAGAAAAGCACTGCAACCGGCAGATACAGAATATGTACGTGACATTTTCCTGCAATGTGGAAAACAAAGCTTTTTCTAACTTTGAGCCTACTTAAGGGGAAACTTCAATGAAAAATTAGAGTTTTAGGGGTTAAACCCTGAACTGAACTTAATACTCCAGTCTATATTTTACCTAGCCAAGTTACCCAGCGAACTAAGTAAACCTCTCATAAAACAGGGCCCAAGTTAGCTGGAACACTACAGTGCACTGTCTAAACCCTGGAACAGCCAGTTCTTTTATTCCTTCAGCTATCAAGCTGTTAAATGCTGCTGATAGCAGCAATTAGACACAGACCAGGCATTGTAAACCCAGCCATAATGTGTAAAATGTACTTCTCATTTATTCTTGCGTGATTTATAGCACTATGGTCCATATGGGACTGGATATTGCTGCTATCTCCACACTAATTTGTTACCACTGACAGAATGAATTGTTTGGTTGATACGTGTTGTCTTTTTTTTTATTTTTTAATTTTGTGTGCGTTTTATTTGGCTGCAGACTGCAAACTGAATTGCCCTATTTGTGATAAATAAAGTTGGTTGAATTGAATTGAATTGAATTACTTGAGTCGATGTTTCAGACAGGGGTTAGGTCCATGGTACAGTCACTGCAGTTATATAGCCAACTCTGTAATCCTGCTTTGTGAAACTGGATTTAATAGCGGGACAGGACAATAGCGAGACAGGGCGATCGCAGGACAAGGCGATCGCGGACGATGATGGGACAGCGGTAGCGGGATAGCGGAATTCGGGCAGCAGCTCACGCTGGTGCAGGCTGTCCCGTCGGTCCTCTCTTAGCATGTCCGCTCCGTGGGTGGAGCTTTCCGCGGCGTCGCCCGGCGATCTCGTGTGACTGGCGGCCGTCTGGGGGATGTGGGCCACCTCGCTCATCAGCAGACCCGACTCATCTGATTGGACAGCAGGGAGCGGAACATTACATCACAGCAAATCAGAGGCAGAGACAGAAAGTCCCGCCGTTAGAAAGTAAAAGCCCTGTTGTGCGTTTCCTCCATCCAAAACTCGGTCAGCTTTTATCAATAATGAGTTCAGCCGACTGTGTGAATTTGCAAACCCAGGCGAATGGAACGAAGTACTGTGAAGGACTTCCCCTTCCCGGACTGGAATTTTCCAACTCTGATTAGGAGACTGGCCATAAACATCATTTGTTATCAAATAATATAGAATGAAAGGCTATCAGTATAGAGAGCACAGTCATGGCAACACTGATATTGTTAGGCATCATGCAAGGACAGAGACCACAGCCCTGACGCCATCTGTGATACTGCATAGGCTTACTGTAGCCGCCACATCGCTTTCACTAAATGGTTATGACACACATAAACAATTAATCGACGCAGTGTTACTGGCCGTTCCAGCACAGTCTGGCCCCACAACCGCGGATATCCATGGCTGATCGTGTGAGAGAGTAAATGATGAAGTTAGACCATTGGTTGCACTTCCCCCTTTGGCCATTGCTCTTTCAAACTGATTTGATGGGCATTGACAGCGGATTCACACAGATCATCAACATTTTCAGCTACAGTACCAGTCAAAAGTTTGGACATACCCACATTTTTCTTACAAGACATGTTATATTAAGAAGTAGGTACTGTTTATTTAGCAAAAAAGAGATCTAATTCTTAAATCCATCAAACTAACCAGCATTTTCTGTCATACATATGGAGCATACTCACTTTTTTTTTTTTTTTTTTGTTTTTTTACAAGAGCAGTTACATGGCTGTAATGAGTTTGCTGCTGAGCGGCCGTCTAAGTTCCCAAAGAGGTGCTGCACTTGTGGTTTGCTTTTCATCGACTTTTTTGCCCAATGAGTTCCAAAACAGCTTGTCTTTAATTCGGCTGTTGGAAAATGGAAAGAGCTCGTTTGTCTGCTTACTTTGCAAAATATGGCTTCTTTGAGAATTCTAAAATTTTGGACACTATTCAAACAAGTAAATTATTCTCTCTTCTGACTGATTACCTCTTACCAGATTCCATTTGAGATTATATAGAGAAGTTAAGCCATTTAAATTTCTCTAAAAACAGAGCGCTGTGAAATTAGCTAAGTGTGTACAAACTTTTGACTGGTACTGTACATCCGCAATGGCCTTCATCGTGGCTGCTAGACCATACCACTGCTTATCCCCGTCATAAACTGCGCACAACTCTGCGTCAGCGCGGTCCAGCCATATACTAGGTTATGAACTGGTCTAGTTGATTCTGTGATATACTCTGTAGGTGTAGTGTATAGAGTTGTGCTGTCAGACCAGCAATAACTATGTCTGAATTGCACTGTACTGTACAACTCGCGTACATATCGTACACTGCAGAATGCAGCCTCAACCAATCAGCATCCGGGATCAAAATGACCTGTAATAAAATGCGAGCGCGATTGGTTGACAAGTGCACAGGAACCAGCACCTGAGCGGTTTTTTTAAAGATCTTCCCACGAAGGGAAATGTTGCAGACAGAGGCCACACCGCTCTTTCAACGCCGCTGCCAAGACTAGCGAAACCACCCCGCTGGGGCCTACTTACTCACTTGTGTACAGGGAAATGTGCTGCGGGCCGATGACGGTAAAGCGAAGACCACCCGGCTGCATCTGCCACTGCGGAGAGAGAAGAGGCGATCAGCAGGAACCTTACAGAAGCCATAGAGAAGGAGATGGGGGGGGGAGTGGGGTGGTTCTTTTTGGAACGCTAGCATACATTTCACAGTCTGTTCTATAACTTTGTCGCACTTCATCACCAGTATTGACTCTTAAGGGCTGAATACATGGTACGCAAAGAGGCGGCCAATATCTGCGGATCACTTTGCCTTCAGTGTGAGAGACTATCTACCATATCGCATCTCTTGTGCCAGCACTGCAGCAATGTCAACACTGCAGCAGTTGAAAGTTGAGCTGATATCTACCCCTGCAAAGTTAGCCCCTTGCATGTGCATGCACTGGCGCGCCGGTTTTCGAAAGAACGAGCTCTGCTCACCACTTTGCCGACATGGACCTGGCACAAATTAACTTGTCGCCCTCCTTTCATTAGAAATGTATGACACTCGAGCAAATTCGTGACCCATGCATTTGGCCCAGTACATCAGCCATAGAATGTTCACTTCAGAACATTCTGATCGCTCCTCTGTGACCTCATCTGCCAGGCGTTCAGCAGGAAGTGTGATGGCAGAGAATTCTGAAGTTTGCCCCAACCAATCAACTTCCTTCTCCCTCTACAAAACAACATTGCACCGTGTTCCTCTATTTATCAGCACTGATACGGCTAGAAAAAGGCCAAGACTTCGCCGAGATAAGGGTGCCTGCATTTCTGCACAAAAACACGCGAGCGTATCTTATCTGAATTGCAAACAATCAGTTTGTTTGTGCAGCATGTGTTCAAAAATTTGAAAGTTTAAAGTACTGATTACTTCTGTCTTACAAACCTTCTTTCCTTAGGGCAGCTACCATTCTCTAGTAATTTTAGAAGGGCACAAATTTTCATTTCGCAATATGTATGCCTTAACTGTGTAACAATGAGCAAATACACACCTAAACCATATTGGCAATGGTGTTTCCAGCACACACTACACAAACATTACAAAAGCACCCAAGAAATGTAATTACTCGTTTTGACCATCATCGTTTTCAGTACTGCTTTCTGTGCGGCTTGATGCACGCTGATTGATATGCCTTGTGCTCGTATATATAATTTCGGCTGATGTGGGAGATGCTTCCATAGATAATACCACTTCCTGTATGAGCCCTTAATATCTCAAAGTCTTACTCCTGGTTCCTGTAAGGACTGCCATCAGCATAAGTGCAAGGGACTGTTCAGATGACCAAATGTTCATGCACGCAGGACTGCAATGAAACGAGTTTCATAACCAAATATAATTGACTTTCTACAACCAGACGGGGGACTAAGTGCATTTAAAGTTACCGCACTGAGTGTTTAAACTATGTGCATGAACCTCAATACACTCGTCATATAAAACATAACACTGTTTAAGGGCATGCCTTGCAATAATGTGCAATGATATGCACGTTTTTCAGTTGCAAATCGCAGGCCGTCACGTGCACCGTAACACAGGTAGCCCCGCTGCTTTTATAACTTTAAATACGTCTCGGAAACCGAAAGCGCTCCCCGCGTGCGCTCGTAAAAAATAACAGTTTTAAAACTTGCGCTGAACACTCCATTAACCTAAATGGGTCCACGCGGCCGTTTTATAATTCCGATCCGGCTCGTAAAACCATTCACGCATCATGTAAATTGGCGGTGTTGGCGTGGGGCAATAAAACCCATTTCTCTGCGCACGCGGGGATGTGATTACCCTTTTCCTTCCGGCCGGACGACCACTCTTGTTAAGAAGAGGACGGGAAGCACGGGGGAATTTTGGGGTCCTCTGCAGTGAAATGTATATTGAATTCATGTGGCTTGCCAGAAGGGGGCAGCAACAGTAATTAGATAAAGTAACATGAAAAAAAAAATTTGAGCCTCCATCCCCTAACAAGCCCTCACAAAGCTAAATATCTCCAGGGAGCTGTTCAAGAGTTGCGTCCTAAAGGAAAACTAAATTATAATCCAGGTCCTGCTTCTTCAGTTCAGACAGATGCCACAGCACGGAGTGTAAACCAATGGGAGAGGGCCTCTCACTAAGACCCGCTCTGTGGCGGGTTGACCAATGGGAGTAGGCTTCTCTGGCAGGCCCACAGTGTGAAGTGTACACCAGTGGTCAAACAGATCTCCCATACAGACCCTGTTTGTTGAGCATAAAGCCATGGACGCAAATGCTTACCGCTACTTCCACATGGTCTGTGCCCTGGTCGTTCTGCTTGTGGATGATTTCAAAGTAATAGCGCCTCGATGACTTCAACCTGCAGGGAGACGAAAGCAATGCTATGCACGCCATCCTCATTGGTTTCGAAATGTTGTCAAACAGCAATACCCAAAGAAAGCCTGGGATTTTATTTCAAGAAAAAAAGCCTATTGCTGCACTTGCACTTCAGCTGGTTGGACTTCACTTTTAGCTTCAACTTGTCTTTGTGTCCTTCGACACAGAGACTCACGAAGATGACGAGTTGAGGCTAGCTGTGGTCACTGAATAGTCAAACTTCGATCCGATGGCCTAAATTCTGAGGGCCACTCCTCTACCATAAAATATGAATTTAATGTTCCAGTGGAGCGGTGGCTGAACTCGGTCCTGGGAGACCACTGTGTATGATGGTTTTTGTTCAAAGCACAACTGCAATTTTGATCAGCGGTTTACAGTTCATAATCGCACTATTCATGTTTATTTGGATTAATTACCCTTTAGGACACATGTCAGCACTGGCCATGCATGCCAAAAAGTTCATTATTCATTTTGTGTTGTATTGAAAATGATCTTTTATCACATAAAAAGGGGAAATTTTTAACTGCTGAACAAAAAGAATTAATAGGCTAATAATTGAGAAACCCGAGGACCCTTAGTCACTAAAGCCAACTAAGACAAAAAAAAAAAAAAAATGTGAGCGAGTCCAGTTTAGTTTTATTTTGGTGTGTGGTTTTAGGGGAAAACACTGAAAAACAGGCAAATACACAAAATATAAACACTGGCCTTTTAAACCAAGGAATTTACAGTCATTTGTGTCATAACATGGTTTAAGAGGATGCAACGTCCTTCTAACCTAAAAAAGCCACTAATAACAAGCTGCTCGTTTTTGCAATAACTAGAACACACGGTCATCCCCAGGACTGAGTTAGGTACACTGCAAAAATAGGAAGCTTCGGCTCACCGTTTTTAAACAGAATTTCAAACAGGTAAAGGAACTGATGTACCCATTAATAAACTTCCAGGGAAGCCCAGCTCGAAGCTCGAAAGCCCCACTGAAGCACACCATGGTTCAAAACACGAATGTAACCTATGTAGGTATGAGACCATAAACAAATTTCCAGGTCGGAAAAACTTACTGTTGCAAAGGCCTACGAAATCACAAGACATGAAACGCACAATGACCGTCCCCCTCCCTCACTCCTGTCATTTGTAATTTATTCCACTGAGCATTTCAACATGGAGCTTTGATATCCAATCTACCCGGATCTAGGCAAACCCCTGTACCCTCATGTGACCCTCAGGGAGAGGAGATTGGCGTGTCCCAGCCTGCCCAAAGCTGCAGTGCCCTCCAGAGCCAGACAGAACGTGAGAGACACGACGACAGGTTCTCATAAAATCCTCATCCAGCTCTGACAAAACTCTGTCTCACCTCCTGGTCTTTTTTCGCATCATATTCGGCAGAAAAAAAAATGATCGGAGGCCCTTTTGCACCTCCGTCACGCCACAAATTACCCCACCTGAAGCTGTTTTGGTGGCGTTTGCTCGACTGTTTGTTTTTCTGTGTGTCCGTCAGCAGAGTAGGGTGAAAACAACAAGATCAAATTACGCTAAATTTTCCGGAAAGGTGTTTAGTGGTCCAGAGATCATCTGATTAAATTTTGGACCTAACTGGGTCCAGACCAAGGACAAGGTCACTAAAAAAAACTGGGTCGTGTATGCTGTGCCTGGCATCAGTTGTTTATGAAGTTAAATTAAAACCAACCTTGACGAAAAACGTCAACCCTCAAACTCCGCCCGTCCTGATGATTGACGGGCAGATCTCTTCTATTCAAACTGCACATTACCCCACGCATTTTCCATTCACCTTCAGTCAACCTGACAGACGGCGCCAACAATGCATTACCAAACGACTGAACCCCCACCCTCGCCCCCTCCCTCCCGTTCATACTTAAATGCCCAAGAGCATCTTTCAAAAGTGTGAACAGGGTACAGACAGGATGAAAGCCAGTGTGTCTTTGGACAAATTTATCCCCCAACCCCCCCCAACCCACCATGGGCTGCAAGGGATGTTGTAAGAGGTGAGGCGTCAGATACACAAACCCACTACACTGCATTACCTTCATTTACCTGCTGCTGTTATCCAAAGCGACTTACAGTTGATTGGTCGCGCTAATATTACTGTGGCTGCAGTGAGGCTTGAGACACTGACCGTCAGACTCCCAGTGAGACGCCTCAGCACTATCAGGCTGCAGACTGTCCTGACCCTAAACACAAGGGCTGTTCACCACTGATACAAGGCCTTTCGGCCCTCTTCAGAAGAGCAGAGCACAAGGGAACACGGGTGTCACTGGACTGTACACACAGTGAGGCTCGTACGTATTGGGACAGCAACCAAACTATGAAGGGCTGTATAACTCTGGACGTAGACCTGATGATCACGTTGCCCTGATTGATTCGGCGACATGACTTAGGTTATGCAATAACACAAGGGATTTTCAGGGCTTGCCTGCCGCTGATGAACACAGTGCGAGCACTTCGTTCAACTGGCTCGGCTCCTAAAATCAGATACCACTAGAAAGAAAAATGATTTGTGCACCCATAGGCACGCTGATCTCTTGAAGTGTCATCGCTGTGCAGCGCTCACCAGTCACACGTGATGTCATGTGATCTCCAATCAAATTTCAAGAAGCAGAAGCAGAATTGGCATTTCACTGAAGAATACGACACAGCGACGGAATACTTCGGGAAATAAATAGTGCCGATGTGCGCACAAATCATTTTTCTTTCAGATGGACATTTGGGCCCAAGCCCGTTAAACAAAGAGCTGGCACCATGTGCATCATGAACGGTTGGTGAGTTTTGAAAGTATGTTCTTTTTTTTTTTTTCAGCATAACCAGAGTCATGACGCTGAGTTAATCTGGGCAACATGATTATGAAGTCTACTTCAGACGCAAATACATACATAAATGTGCTCAGGTTCAACATGAATCCCTGGGAATTTACACACGCACACACTCCGCGTGAACTATGTAGGAATTACAGGGCTTTAAAACTGTGTCGCTGTCCCAATATTTACGGACCTCACCGTCGCCTGGTCTGTCTGCGGCCAATCTCCTTCAACAACCCCGAAAGAGAGGACAAGGCCCCGCCACAGAGGCGATTCCGCCCCTCATTAGTGACTCACTCGACCGCATGCGAGGTCTGGCTGGCGTACTTCCCAAACTCTCCCGGGGCTGTCCATTCCGTGCCCGACTGAAAAACAAGAAGAAATTTAATCAACAGTCACCATCCTCAAAGCCTGTAGATGAAGTCCAGTAGACAGCACAGACCAGGAACAAATCAATGTTCTCGTCATCAGTACCGATATTATTAATGTCACGATAATTACACACGTTTGGAGGCTTTTGTTTTAGGAATAAAGACATTTTTCAACATTTATGTACATTCTCTAAATTATCTTCACGCGCCGGTGGAATAGCTCATATGATGTACTTTATGCAATTAAGACATGTACAGTACCAGTCAAAAGTTTGGACATGCCCACACTTTTCTTACAAGACATGTTAAATAAAGAAATGGGTACCGTTTATTCAGCAAAAAAAGAGATCTAATTCTTAAATCCATCAAACTACCCAGCATTTTCTGTCATATATACAGAGCATACTCACATTTTTTTTTTTTTTTTTTACAAGAGCAGTTATATGGCTGTAATGAGTTTGCTGCTGAGCGTCCATCTAAGTTCCCAAAGATGTGCTGCACTTGTGGTTTGCTTTTCATCGACTTTTTTGCTCAATAAGTTCCGAAACAGCTTGTCTTTAATTTGGCTGTTGGAAAATGGAAAGAGCTTGTTTGTCTGCTTATGCTAGGTTGACATTATGTTCCCGGCGGCCGCGGCAATCACCTTTCAGGCCACCGTGGACAAAACGGGATGGACGTGAGACAACGCGGGGGGACGGGATGGGCAAACGTGAGAGGCCATGATTGCCGTGGATGCTAGGCCAGATTTTTAAACTGTCAAAAAATTGCCACGGCAGTCATGGAGCGGAGAAACCTAGTAGGCCGTAGTAAAACGGAGTGAACACAACAAAAGGTGACAGTATGTAATAGGCCATAACAAAACTTGGAGGCGGTCCCTAGTGGGACGGGAAGCATCTCGCGGTCCTTTCAAATTTTGTCACGTTCTGCCGCGTTTAGTGCGTGTTTTGTCCTGTTTTGCCACGGTTCTCACGGCAAGCTAGGGTGTATGATAACCCTATATAACGATTTTTTTCTGTAGCAAGAGATAATTTTTTTTTGAAGTGCTGGATGGATACTATAGGCAAGTATATTGAGCAGTTTGCACATCAGGCTTAGGTGAGGAGTTTAATTCAGGCTACTCCTGAAAAACAAGGATTGGAATGAACTCATCCACATTATAAACCGTGTTCGAGCTCGGTTTGCTTGAGAATATTCAATAACTGATCCGGGTGTGCCATCTAGTGATATGTTATTGTAACTGCGTGCATAAATTTGCAGCTCCATGTCCGCTGGCAGGCACTTCTGCACAAAGCACTTATGATACCGTTGTTCTTCTCGAACACGCCACATCCAGGTAATCCTTAAATGATGAATTACATTCATATTTTAATTTGTAACGAGGAACGAAGTGGCCAGGGTCAAAGTAACGAAGTAAAAGTATACTTTTTATCTTTTAAATGTAGTAGAGTAAAAGTAAAAGTCCGGGTTTAAAAAAAAAAAAAAAAAAAAAACCTCAAGTACAAATCCTCAAAAAAAAACTAAGTACTGTGTACTTCGTTACTATACACCTCTGAATTATTGCTATTGCTTGGGAGGCTTTCTTTTTTTTCTTTTTATACCGTGGGCACCAACTTGCTCTAAAGCTGCCCGGCGTCCACGTTTCATCCGTAGAAAGCCTTGACAGAATGTGAAAAACGTGTCACACCTTGATCAGGACATGAGAAACGTGAGGGACTCCATCAGAACGTGACCGGCCGGGAGGGAACGAACTGGCATTCGTGGTAGACCGCGGGCCGAACCGTAGTGCGCCTTGGAGCCTCCGGGACTCAGCAGCCCCTTTCCCCCCATGGCCCGTCACAGATACCGTGATAGACCGTGAGAAAACTTGCCAAGACTTGAATACAGAGGAAAAAATGGCCAAAATCCAACGGCGCACTACGTTTCGGGCAAGCGGGGCTGCCGTGGCCGCCGGGAACATAATGTCGACCTAGCATTACTTTGCAAAATATGGCTTCTTTGAGAATTCCAAAATTTTGGACACTATTCAAACAAGTAAATTATTCTCTTTTCACTTCTGACTGTTTACCTCTTACCAGATTCCATTTGAGATTATATAGAGAAGTTAAGCCATTTAAATTTCTCTAAAAACAGAGCGCTGTGACTTTAGCAAAGTGTGTCCAAACTTTTGACTGGCACTGTAGTTGTCTACCCAACAGATGTCACTATGAGCTTGGTTTAATGGTTGTTTTGGTATAACTCCACAAAACTGAAAATCCATGTGTGCCTCACAACTTTGACACCATAGTGTCAATCATCAAGACAGCACAACGAGCGCTCAATCGCAGACGCACAAGTCAACAGGAACATTTCTGCAGTGCCGACAGGCACACTGGAGAGAGCTGCTCAAACTGCCAGCCAGAACTTGGCTTGTGCCTCCTCCACTACCCGCTGTTTATGCATTTCTGCCATTATGGCTTGTTGTGGCCAGTGTGGGTTTTGTTTTCAAGGATGAAATCCCTAGTGATAACAGAGTAGGGACGTGTTTTAGAGCAGAAGGATTTCGAGGAGACGGGTTAATCCAGTTCTTCTGCATTCCGGAGTCTACAGCCTTACGCCGCACATCTACTATCCAGATGGAGGATTTACACAGCTGAAGCTTTTATCCGGAGTACTACACCCAATAATACAGAAAGTGCAAGGAAAACAATCAGATAAGACAATCAAAGCTGCGCCCTGTGCGATAAGGGGGCAGTAAACAATCGGAGAGGGGACAAACATGCATTAATACCAGTCCCTCCATCAGCGCTGGAGTCACATTGGACTCATGTAAAAAAAAAAAAAAGTAAAACGAAAACCCCTCCACACTACTCAGAGGTGTCACAATTTACTGGCCCACACAAGACCTAAAGAAGCCAAAATGGTGAAACGGTTCAGCATAAATAAGGTAACGTAAGGCCCAAAGTATGTGGACTCTCCTTGGTCTAGGGTTGTTTTTCCCAGTTGGGGTGAGGCGTCTTAGTTTGACAGAGGGAAAATCTTGAGGCTAGAGCGTACAATGATATTCCTGATGATACTGTACTGACAGCAGTTACGGGGGTGGGCCACTTCTTAGTTCAGTATGACTGAGCCCCCATGAGCGAGTTGAAATCAGGGGTTGCATCTCAAACCATAGGCTGCATCCTTTGAAGGCTGCATTTTTAGGGGTCGTCACGTAGTTCCATCTGCTGAACCGACGTAACGTCATTTCATCTCCGTTAAACAGCTTTGGTTTAAGCGAGCCGTCACTGGTTTCCCTATCCTTAACCTTAACTCTAAACCTTGACCCAAAACCTAAGCCTATATTTAACCTTGTCCCTTACCCTAAATGTCAGTTTGGTGGATGGAAATAAGTGACGACCCCTAATAATGCAGCCTTCAAAGGATGCAGCCAAGGCTTTGAGATGCACCCATGGTTTCGGCGAGATCTTTCCAGAACTTACCTGTCCTGCACAGTCCACTGAACGTAACCCCTTAAAACACCATTGCAATCAGCTTTTAACTCTTTAACTGCCTGTTCAACCTTTTGATAGAGCATATTCCGAATAGATGGATTCATCATTGAAAGATTTGTTTCTGCATAAAACACCTCAACTGAGTGTTAGAGATGACTCAATCAGGTTGAGCTGAATTCGACAAATCTTTCATTTAGATACAGAAACTCTAAACATACTCTGCCATAAGAGAGAAGGCCGTTTAAGGGTTAAAGCCAACTTTGTTTGAGCCGGGCCACATACGGTCAGCTAAGGAGTGCATCAGTGCACATGATAACTTTAAAGAGGAGCATGTGGGGTTTTCCTTCTTGTTACCTGATAAATATGTACGCTACCGTCAAAAGTTTTTGCACACCCTGAGATCTTGTCAAGTCTTCATCTTACATGTATGTTTACAACAAAGAAATCACTGGAACCCAATACTTGTTTATTACGAATAATAAATTTACAAGAAAAATTCACAAGGAATCCATTATGGACATTGAATTGATCAGCTCGCTATCAACCCCCTGAAGCTGCGTGATTATGAGTAGATCATGTGAATCACCTGTGCTGGAGCAGGGAGAGATCCAACACATGCAGGACAGGTGGTACTTCAGGAGAGGTTTGAGAAGCACTGGATTAGACCATCGTTACTGATCTGCTTAAATACTGACAAAATGACTCATCCTGGTTTTTCTTCATTTGTTTTGTTATATACATGGTTTATACTTTGGGCTTTGGTTTCCGTACCTTTCTGTTATACAACCAATATGAGGCTATTACACAAGAACAAAATATGAAAAATTATAACAATTACTGAAAATAATAGGGTGTGCAAAAACTTTTGACTGGTAATGTATACTGTAATTGTCCAGTGTCACTACAGAGGAGATTACGGATGGGACAACCTTCCGTTTTCCTTCCTTTATTATCAATGAGCAGAAAATAATTCACGAGGGCCGGTGCAAAAACAGAAGCCAAAGGGACACACCTTGCCGACCAGCGCCAGCAGACGCCCGTTCAGGGGGCTCTCATCCGAACTCAGCCAGAATTCAGAGTTGTCGTCGGAGGCCAGAGCAAACAGGTAGTTGCCTGAAGCGAGAGCACAGGAGAATGGCTGACGTTAGACACAGAGCAGGAGATAAAGGCCATGCTGGCCAGCCATTGGCTCAGGCTGCGGTGGCCTGTGATTCCAGCTCACGCCACAGACCTGAGCCCTGCAGCTCACAGACATAAGCGTGCGGTTACTCCTTAACAAGCACCTCGGGGTGAGGTTTGCGAAATGTTCCAATGAAAAACGAACATGGCGAAACACTCCCAGCATCACAAAAACCCATCAACTTTACTGAGAACTGACGTTTTGGTCAAACGACGTTCAGAGTTACAGCATTTGTGAAACGTGAAAGCAATTGATTATATGCGTGCGTCTGTGTGTGTGTGCGTGTGTGTGTGTGTGTGTGTCGACATTCATGGACATATGCATGCACCCATGCACACATGCACATGCATTTTGATCAGAAGACAAAATTAAGGAACAAATGCAAGGAAACATGGAGACAAGGAAGTCTGTTAAACTTATTGCAGATGGTTTGATTACAGCTTGGCATCATTTAGATTTAGTTTTATACGATGAATAGCATTTGAGCAGTCGGGCTAGTAATAAAATAGCCAAGTAAATGACAATCTAACATACAATGATGTAGGTAACAAGGGACCTTTGAGTCATAAATAATAATAAATAATTAAATAATTTTAGACCAACACACACCGTACAAAGGCACACCATAATTCAAGACAGACTGTAAGGAAAAAAATTAATAAATCCATTGAACTGTCCGCCACATTACCGCGGGCCTCTCACCGTGAATATCAATGCAAAATTTTTATCAACAATGAGAAAATTGATTACAATATAATTGAATAATGAACCCATTTTGAAACTGCAAAAAATATGCTGCCCCCGTGTATAAAATCACATTTATCGGAGTTATCAGTCATTTTATCGTGATTCTGCCACACACTGAGAAAATGACCCGTGATAAAAAAAGGTCGCGGATCGGCTGCAGTTATTATACTGGAACCCTGCAGGGCGCTCTGAAACCCAATCGATATGCACTGCACGCTCATGACTTTCAAAGGAAGATACAGGAAGGTAAAGAGACCATTTTTACTTGATTTACATGTTAAAATGGAAACGTAGCGCGAAGAAATCGATCTTTTCAATGTGATGCTGATGAGCGTGTTTGTTCAAAAACATTGCGATTGTTAACATTACAATCACTATGAAGGAACACAAACTGAGTTTCAACATAATCTAATTGGTCTGCACTCAGTTGCTTGCTGTACAATAAAAGTGCAACCACGAGCAAGATGCTTAAAGCTCCAGGAAACCCAAATCCACCACAGCCCTCTAACTATGTAATTTATGGTCTTATGTAAACAAGCCAATCGGAGACCGCAAAATTTCCCTGCCAAAGGAAACGTACAGGGATGGACGGACAGACCGTTGGATAGATGGATGGACAGATGAACACAACCTAAATCAACAGTCCGCCAAACTACCTGTTGGGTAGCGGGGGACTTAAAAGTAATTAGAGAGGCCACTGCAAATAGTTTGGGAGATATTCTCCAGAAACCAAATGGAGGTCAAGGTCAAAGGTCACACAAAATGTCCTACAGAGGTTGTATGTCAATTTTAATACTTGCATTGGCTTCCTTGACCTGAACTTAGCAGGTTTTGATGTGCTAAATCAAAAGGTCAGATGATGTTTCAAAAGGCTGAAAATTGCAAAAAAAATGTTCAAGCTCATCAGGAAAGAGGACAATGGCCAGAGGTGAACTAAACATTCAAAAGGCACAAATAGAGGATACAGCCAACCAACACAAGCAATTTTGAAAGGCCACTGTCAACATTGTATGAGATATGCTCTGGAAACAAAAAACAGTGATGGAGGTCATTGCTGAAAGGTCAGAGGTCACAAAACTGGTATGAAAACTCCAGTAAAGGTCACATAGTCAGTATACATTAGTATGGCTGTGGCATATAGTTTCAGAGAAACGAATCCGGACGAAGACAAACACGGACGGACACAGCCTAAATCAATAACCCCCTGACCTACCCTTAGCGTGGTGGGGGGCTAGTAATAGTGAGCATCTAAAAAAAACAGACACAACCTTTAAACACAACATCACACAAGAATAGGGTGGGGGGATTCCAATCTTTAAGGGCTGGAGAGCAAATCTGTTGGAAACACAAACATGGATTCGCTCATAAAAAAGTTCAAAGAAAAATGTTTCATTTTGGGGGACAAGAGCCGTCCAATTGGTGTCCATTCATGACAATTTAACGAATGCAGCAGAACGGTCAGATTTCATAAATGGTTTTGCTAAAGAAGATAATGAACTAATTAAAGGCCAGACGGAGATGTGAAAACCAGGAAGGGACAGATACGGCTCTTGTCCCCCACGTCAGCGCTAGACGGCTTCAAAAAGAGAAACGTTCAACATAATCATTTTTAATGGATACATAGGAGCACGACACCTCCCCCTTCCCCAATATTCATACTGTGCATTTCTCGGGCTCTTGGTATCACACAAACAGCAGGTTGACAAAGCAGAGTCAGGTTACACGAGGGCACTGGGGATTGCGGCAGCTGCACGGTTCCCTGCAAAAGCTGTAATCACAGAGTGTGCACATTACTGTCCTTCCCTCAGTGGCAACTGGCAGGCAGCTGCTACTTAGGACCAGTGAAATAATAGGGGCAGATTAGCGCAGTGGCTAGCTCAGCGCTGCGGTCGCAGAAATCTTCCGTCGAGAGATGCATACATAAGAAACAGCCAGCAAAGAGGGCATGTAGCCTAACTTTACTCATAATTCAAATAAGATTGAAAATTCAAGAAGTTTACACCATGGAATAACGTTCCTAACTTTGCCCAGTCTCCATTCACATAAAACAATTAAAATTACAACCCCAATTCTGAAATAGTTGGGAAGAAGTGCAAATTGTGAATAAAATCAAAATGCAATGACTTTCAGATCACATGAGCCAATGTTATTTACAATAGAACATAGATAACATTTCAAATGTTGAAACTGAGACATTTTACATTTTTATCCACAAAATGAGCTTATTTAAAATTTTCTGGCTGCAACAGGTCTCAAAAAAGTTGGGACACAGGCAAAAAAGGGCTGAAAAAACAATTGAGAATCAGCTGAAAGAACATTGAGCAAGTACTTAAGTTAACTGGCATCAGGTGTGTAACATGATTGGCCATAAAAGGGATGTCTTAGAGAGGCTGAGTCTCTCAGAAGTAAAGATGGCCAGAGGCTCTCCAACCTGTGAAGGTTTGCGTAAAAAATTGTGGAACACTTTAAAAACAACGTTCCTCAACGTCAAATTGCAAAGGCTTTGAAGGTCTCATCATCGACAGTGCATAAAATCATCAAAAGATTCAGAGAAACTGGGAAAATCTCTGTGCGTAAGGGATAAGGCCGAAGACCTTCACTGGATGCCCGTGATCTTCGGGCCCTCAGATGCCACTGCATCAGTCACCGACATTATTCTGTCATTGACATTACTAAATGGGCCCAGGAATACTCCAAGAAACCATTTTCTGTAAGCACAGTCCGCCATGCCATCCACAGATGCCATCTAAAACTCTATCATGCAAAAAGGAAACCATTGTTGAGCATGATCCAGAAGCACCGCCATGTTCTGTGGGCCAAGGCTCATTTAAAATGGACTGTAGCAAAGTGGAAAAGTGTCCTGTGGTCAGACGAGTCCAAATTTGACATTCTTGTTGGAAATCATGGGCGTCGTGTCCTCCTAGCTAAAGAGGAAAAGGACCACCTCTTCTGTTATCAGCGTTCAGTCCAAAAGCCAGCATCTCTGATGGTATGGGGATGCATTAGTGCATATGGTGTGGGACACTTGCATGTTTTAAAAAGCACCATGAATGCTGAAAGGTATATAAAGGTTTTAGAGCAACATATGCTCCCCTCCAGACGGCAACTATTCCAGGGAAGGCCTTGTGTATTTCAGCAGGACAATGCAAAACCACATACTGCATCCATTACAACAGCATGGCTTCGTAGTAGAAGAGTCCGTGTGCAGAACTAGCCTGCCTGCAGTCCTGATCTTTCACCGATTGAGAACATTTCGCGCATAATTAAACAAAAAGTCTGTCAAAGGAGACCCAAAACTCTCTAGCAGCTGGAAGCCCGTATTAAACAAGAGTGGGATCAAATTCCAAAGGCTAAACTCAAGAAACTTGTCTCCTCAATGCCCAGACGCCTCCACTCTGTGTTAGAAAGGAGAGGGGATGCTACATCATGGTAAACAGGCCCCTGTCGCAACTTTTTTGAGACCTGTAGCAGCCATCAAATTTGAAATGAGCCAATTTTGTGGATAAAATTGTAAATTTCTCACTTTCAATATTTGCTATGTTATCTCTGTTCTATTGTGAATAAAATACTTGCTGGTGAGATTTGAAAGTCATTGTGTTTTGATTTTATTCACAATTTACACTTTGTCCCAACTATTTCGGATTTGGGGTTGTAGTATAAATGAAATGAGAGAATAATAATTAAAACGCTAAACAAAGAAATAATTTTGAAACCTGAGTTTAAACAGTAAAGAGCTCTATGAAAATACTGCAAACAAATTTGCTTTCAAGTAAGGTGCACTAGTGGATGAAATTATGATTGGCCAGACGAGATGACAGTCAGTGGAAGTGTAATCGATGCTTGGCTGTTCTTAGTCCACGAATGGACCAGCTGTTAGCACTTTTGAAGGAAGGAGCTACCGTCCTGTCATCACTGAGGGATGGAAAGTACCTTCAAGCGTTCGTGAAGCGCGAAACACGGGCAGCCGTCGTGCCTCAGCGGGGGGGGAAACGGTCCAGAAACCCTGTAGGGCCATCAGAGCAGCCAGCTACTCTTTTTAACAAACCATCACAGGTGCTTCCAACAAATGCCCCACCTTTTCCAAGAAACTGTACCTTAGCTACACAGAAAACAGTAGCTCAGCGGCACAATTTGTTTAAACCGAGGCTTCCATGTTTCTGTTTTCACTGGTTAGACACAAGCCTAGAAAAAGATAGCCATCTCTCTAATCTCATTTTACAGGTAACCTACTTTGTTAAGTGCCAAATACATCCTATTTAATAAAAATTACATTACTCGAAATTCAACCGCTGGTTGCAGTTCTGAAAACTGGGAAGCATTTTTAGGATTCAGTGGATAGAACGGTTCTGGTGCACGCTGAAATATAGTGCATATAGGTTCCAGCTACTCCTACAATCTTTAGAGATCTTCACCGATCGAGGCTGTGTCAAGCGCGTTATTGTTACCCACACCGGCCCGGGTTGGAATGCTAATTGCTAAAACTGTAGATTAGCGAACTGTGGGCAATTTTTTTTGACAGGATTCCTCTGTCATTCCATTCTCCCTTTCAACATGAAACACAAACCGTCTGTGTGGGGGTGGAGGTAGCCAAAGATCCTCAGGCCGTAGTTGGTCCATCGTGGCGTCACGGCGAGCTTCTTCACGACGGTCCGTGACTGTAAAGGAAAGGGAAACGGAGTTAGATGTGCGTGCGGTCGCTCATCTTGTGACTTGACTCATAGTTTCAGTGTCTGCCGAGCATCAAGTTTGCACCGCATCATCCCGGCACATGCAGTGCAGTCCGCAAGTATTGGGACATTCACAATGTGCAAAATAAAAAAAATTCAAATTAAACTTAGTAGTTTGCACTTCAAACTCACATTCAGTATTTAAACTTCCTTGAGTGTAGAAGCAGAATGTAACAAATAAATAAATGTGTCAGAGGACAAATACTAATGAACTGCACCGTTCTTCAGTTTTACTTTATCTATTCACACACACATTCGCAATGAGGGTAGTTTCTGTTAAGTACTTCAAGGCAGTTGAGCATCATAAAATTAACTGCAAATTAATTTATGAAGCCGCAGTAGAATAACCAGTTTATGCTTGAGATCTGATGACAGCAGCAAGTGCTTATTGCACAAAAAAAAAAAAAAAAAAAAAAAATACTGTTGAGTAGCATAATGATTAGATTATCCAGTGATTCACTTTAGTATGCCTGCAGATCAAGTATGCTCATACTCCAGCATGCAAGCAATTCGTGAAACAGCTCACAGGTAAATAAAATTTCACTTTTGTATTTGCAAAGCGTGCATTTGCCATCTAATCGGCCCTAAAAAGACATCACTGAGTGAGGGTAACGCGTGGTCTCTTTGTCTCCTCCCTCGCTACTGGTCAACTCATGAGGCTGCAAGATTTTAACTGAAATGCAGTCGACAGCGGTCAGGTGTTTCTCTGTTTTTTTTTTTTGTGTGTGTGTGTGTGTGTGTGTGTGTGTGTGTGTGTGTGTGTGCGCGTGTGCGTGTGTGTGTGTGCATGTGTGTGCGTGTGTGTGTGCATGTGTGCATGTGTGCGTGCGCGCGCGTGTGTGTGTGTGGGCGTAAGTAGGTTTCCTGTTCCCTGGAAGACGGCGAGTGAGCGGCGATACACAACAGAAGCAGCGAAACCAGGACTGTCGCAGGGCAGCCGAAGGCGGCTTTGATGTCTGTTAGCACAGCAGACGCCGGAAACATTACACAGGTCTGAAACCGAAGCTGGAGCAGCAGTCGGGAGCTGCCATTTAACAGTCGCACAGCAGCAGCAAGGCTTTCGACTACCGTAGTTCACGCTTTAGGCCGATGGTGTGCTTTTCAATTATTGCCCAGGGACATCATGACTCTTCCTCTAACAAAAATCTCCACGCTGTAATGCACGTGAAGGATGGGAAAGAGTGTGTCTTGGTGTGTGTGTGTGTGTGTGTGTCTGTCTGTCAGCGGGAAAAAAAAAGGAAAAAAATTGAGTATGTGTTAGTATGTATGCAAGTTGTGACATGCACAAGTGTGTGTGAGCGTGAGAATTTTGTGAAGAAAACAATAGTAACTTTATGCTCGAGATACTTTGGCAATGCTACTCCAGTTGTTCTGCCGATAAAGCATTAGAGAATTGAACTGAGAGAGAAAATGACAGACTTAAATTGTACTTCCCTTAATTAGACAAAGGCGAAAAGGACAGACAGGAGTGGATGAGCACATTCAGAACAGAGCGAGAGAGAGAGAGAGATAATGTCCAAAAATGTAATGGTCAACCAGCCTAAGCCAGTAGAGCAGGTATAGGCACCATTCTCAACATTTCTCACCGGAAAAACTGCAGAGAGGCCCGTATGTACCCCTTTTCCACTTACGCAGTTCTAGGCCCGTTTCAGAGCTGGCGCCTAATCTTGAACCAGTTCTGTTCTTTGCGTTTCAACAGTCGAAAGCTGGCTTTAGCCTGGAAAACTGGTTTCAGAGAGGCATCTACGCTTTCCTGTTCTAGAATGAAGATCCGCTAACGTCAGGAGCTAGGGGCGATATTATCGTCATCAACAAGACCAACCAAAACTTTGAGACCGTATCATTCATTTATTAGATTTGTTAAGTTGCAATGTGATCGATATCAGCGTAGTTGATGCTCGGAAGCTAGCTAAGGCTAACAAAGGCTGCCATTAAAATCTAACGTTCACTATTGATCAAGCTTAAAACATGTGAGATAACAGTCTTTCTTCTTGAATGTAGTCGCCATCCATAACGATCATGACGAGCAGCACACGTGTCGGACCGGCGTTTGGATCCCACTGCAGGCTCGCAAAGCCAGGAGCAACACTCGTAAAGAGACCGTGTAGTTCTTCATCATTGTTGTTGTGCTTGCAGTTGGCGCTAGCCTCCCTAGGAAACCTGAGATGTACACAGATGTACAACCCCAATTCCGAAATAGTTGGGATGAAGTGTAAATTGTGAATAAAATCAAAATGCCATGACTTTCAGGTCACGTGAGCCAATATGTTATTTACAATAGAACATAGATAACATTTCAAATGTTGGAACGGAGACATTTTACATTTTTATCCACAAAATGAGCTTATTTCAAATTTTCTGGCTGCAACAGGTCTCGAAAAAGTTGGGACACAGGCAAAAAAAAAAAAAAGGGCTGAAAAAGCAATTAATATACAAGAGAATCAGCTGAAAGAACATTTAGCAAGTAATTAAGTTAACTGGCATCAGGTGTGTAACATGATTGGCTATAAAAGGGATGTCTTACAGAGGCTGAGTCTCTCAGAAGTAAAGATGGCCAGAGGCTCTCCAACCTGTGAAGGCTTGCGTAAAAAAAATTGTGGAATACTTTAAAAACAACGTTCCTCAACGTCAAATTGCAAAGGCTTTGAAGGTCTCATCATCGACAGTGCATAAAATCATCAAAAGACTCAGAGAAACTGGGAAATCTTCGGGCCCTCAGATGCCACTGCATCACCGGCATGATTCTGTCTTTGACATTACTAAATGGGCCCAGGAACACTTTAAGAAACCACTGTCTGTAAACACCGTCCGCCGTGCCATCCACAGATGCCACCTAAAACTCCATCATGCAAAAAGAAAGCCATTGTTGAGCAGGATCCAGAAGCGCCGCCGTGTTCTGTGGGCCAAGGCTAATTTAAAATGGACTGCAGCAAAGTGGCAAAGTGTCCTGTGGTCAGACGAGTCCAAATTTGACATTCTTGTTGGAAATCATGGGCGTCGTGTCCTCCGGGCTAAAGAGGAGAAAGACCACCCCTCCTGTTATCAGCGTTCAGTTCAAAAGCCAGCATCTCTGATGGTATGGGGATGCATTAGTGCATATGGTGTGGGACACTTGCATCTCAAAAAAAAACTCTCCAGCAGCTGGAAGCCTGTATTACACAGGAATGGGATCAAATTCCAATGGCTAAACTCAAGAAACTTGTCTCCTCAATGCCCAGATGCCTCCACTCTGTGTGAAAAAGAAGAGGGGATGCTACACCATGGTAAACAGGCCCCTGTCGCAACTTTTTTGAGACCTGTAGCAGCCATCAAATTTGAAATGAGCTCATTTCGTGGATAAAATTGTAAAATTTCTCACTTTCAACATTTGCTATGTTATCTCTGTTCTATTGTAAATAAAATACTCGCTGGTGAGATTTGAAAGTCATTGCGTTTTGATTTTATTCACAATTTACACTTTGTCCCCACTATTTCGGAATTGGGGTTGTATACAGTGACGTAATGACTCAGCTCCATGGTGGCTCGCTAGTCTGTGGAAAAGCAAACCGGTTCTCAGAAGGTTCATACGTTAAACCAACTGAGAACGGGCACAAGCACCAGCCCAGTAATAGGACCAGGTTCGCATCAGTGGAAAGGGGCCAAATGGTCCTCAGATAAACCAGCATTTACAATCTAACCGAAGTTTGACCAATCTCGCCTAGTCAGAGACCAGCTTTAACCAATCAGAAACCAGCTGAAGCCTGAGAGAATACAGCTGAAACCATCTCAGAATCCCAGCTGCTCTTAGCTGGAATTCATGCCAGGCAAGAATGAGTCACTGAATTACAGACTCCGGAGGGGTTAAGTGCAGTATGCACATGCAGTATTCAGCACTCAGTATTCAGGAGGGAAATAAGGGCACTCACGTGGGGATAGAGAGGGTAGTGCAGATTCTTCCGGAGCTGTGCGATGGAGCTGCCACACCAGTCTTCGAAAATGTGCAAATTTGCTTGGCCTTTATACTGCCGAGGAAGAGAGATAAAACCACAGTCACGTGATCTTTACGGACATGCTCTGTAAAAATCACATCAAATAATCAGCAGCAACGATTACCGCAGCAGCCACCTTGTTATAGTGGCTATAAAGCCATAAACAATTCAATAGCTCCAGGAAACTAGGGTTCAGTGCAAATACTGGACTTTAAAAATGCAATTAGTGCCAGCCTCTCCCAATAATAGCATCTGCTAAATGTCAAATATAGACACAGCATATGTAATGCAAGATGGGCTCCATTCATCTCAATCAGGTATAAGACAAATTTTAAAAAAATATTTATTTAAAATAGTATTAAAATGTTAATTGTTTAAAGTCCTAAAGAACTCAGAATCAATTTTTAAAATTAATTTCATGTTTCAAAATTGACTTTGTTCCGAAGTATCCAGCAATGTTTGAATGTAAAAAAAAATTAACATACATGTAGCGGAATGCGTACCAAAGATGGCTGGATTGATTCAACAAAGCTTTCTCGCGAACTGACCATTTGTGTGGCCGTATGGAAAGGAGGCGGTGATTTACAATAACTCTGTCATTGGATGAGGTCCTAAATGATGAAGTCAGGTGGATTACTTGAGTACACAGTGATGTCACCATGGGAGGAAAAGTTTAATGTCCAATTTATATCTCGCCACCGAGAAAGGAAATTCTTACGACTTGTAAATGTACTTTGGAAAAAGCAGTCATCTTCCCATACTTTGTGCCTGTATGCAGTATTTTCCTATGCCCAAAAAGAGAACTGATGATGTAAGTTCCCCAAGACTTCAAAATACTATATTTAAAATAGAAATATACATACTAATACATCCTTTTATCATATACTTCCAGATAATTACAGGGAATCTGCACCTGTGATACAAGCGTGAGGCACGAGGCTGTATCAGTCCGCGGGCAAAATCCCATATCAGAGTATATGATAAATAAAACATGATATGGGCATTTTCATGTCACACTGTGTATAAAGCTCAAGCGAAAGCTCTCGGACTGATACTGGGATCTCGGGTTGATACAGAGTGTGATATGAAACGGAGTGTGATATGAATATGCCCATATGATATTCTCTATATACATCCTGCATTTTATTGGACTGTGATGCAATGTGTACAGTGGTTAAACAAAATACACATCATATCTTAAATATTTTTTTCTGAACTTACATCTGGGTTGAACAACCATTAGAGTTTAATATACTTGGTTACTTAAGAAAAATATGAATAGATTTTGGCAGAATTTTATTCTCAATTACACAGTACGGCAAAGTTTCACAAAGCTGACTTGGTGGAACCAGAGGAGAGGTAGCGCACATCAACTGGCAAAACAAGCAAAGTTGTCACTGGAAAAAAAAATCAGAACATACAAAATTAAATGAAGACCACAAAGGAAAAACGATCAGAGTCCAAATTTTGCATTTTTGTGTATTTTATATATTATAATATTTTATATATTTTTTGCATATTTTTTCAGTGCTTTGTTTCTAAGATCATTTTGAATTTTTAAGTCATCATTTTTCCACAACGTGAAAATGTGACTGATCATTTTTCCATTGTGGTCTTCAAATTAATTCAATGATCCACTGAAGCAAAAAGAAAAGACTCCAAGGCACTCTGATTACTATAAAAATGCCTTTAT
Organism: Gymnothorax javanicus; assembly: GCA_029692085.1. Classification (NCBI taxonomy): domain Eukaryota; kingdom Metazoa; phylum Chordata; class Actinopteri; order Anguilliformes; family Muraenidae; genus Gymnothorax; species Gymnothorax javanicus. Next base: position 14,124,816 of record CM056201.1, read on the forward strand.
TTTAACGGCATGGTCATGTGGACCTTAAGAACAAACTTCGACGCGTTTTGGCATCAAGCCTTCATCAGGAAGTCATGACTTTGTCATGACAAGTCGCGTCTTTGCATTGACTTTGAATGTAATCTGTCGCGCGAAAAATTTGTTTTCGTGTCCGGTGTGAAAGCAGCCTTACTGTGGGCACCTGGACCCCCGGAGAACATGAAGTCACCACTGCGGCTCACACCTGCAGCAGCCACCTTCCCCTCACCCCACTGGTGTGGTTTTCACGTGGGGTGGTGGAACAATGTTTGCCAGTCACTTCCAGGTCAAGACTCTGACATCTACGCTTTCATGTTCTGTGGTTAGACTGATCTTGAAATACATTTGCCAAACGGCACAACCCCGTCACACCAGCTGTGCTAATAAACACAGTCCTGCCCGTCTGTAGCGGCAGAGTTTCAGCAGATCAAGAGGCAAGAGCCCTCTGCCATTTTTATCTGGTGAATTAAGGGCCATCATCTTAAATTAAGAAGTACATCTCTTTACAATTTATAGAATTCAAATCGTATAAACGATGATCGACTTTATACATTGAAAGAACACATTACATCCATCAACAATAGAACATAAATGAAAAATCAAACCAAGTGTAGATCTTCGTAGTAGCATTACGTAGCATCATCACACAGAAGCCTTGGATAATGCTACACTGCTCACCTGAATATTTGTACGCACGCGCAGACACACACCATGCGCGCGCGCGCACACACACACACACACACACACACACACACACACACACGGTGATGGCTACAGACCGACAGATTTTCATTTTCATAAAAATTTAAACGCGCCTCTTTGGAAAAGCAACCCCCAGCTTTAACAGCCTGACGCTTGCCAACACAGGCAAAGGCCAGATTCACAAACCGTCGGCGCTCAACAAAAGCGCAATGAAGACTGTGGGCGGGGCTTTGTGATGAAGAAGACTGAGGAAGTGACAGATTAAGAGGAGGGGGTGGGATTTGCTTCCGGATACGCAAAGGCCATGGGCTGTTACAGAAATAGACTTCCGTCAGTGTGCCGTCTGGCAAGGATTTAGCGGTTATAAGCGAGATGCCACCAACAGGATTAGCAGATTAAGAGAGGAGGCCTCTTCCTGTGTACTTCCTTTGAGGAGGGGGGTGGTATCTTCGACCACCTGTGACACCTGCGACTCCCACATCCCAAGTCTGCTGCATCTCTTCCTGTGAGTCTGAACCAGCCCACAACCACAGCCCCTTCCCATAACACTTCTCCTGCAGCTACTACGGGCCTCAGTCAAATGCCTGGGTGTAGTGACTGATCAATGTTCCAATTAGGCAACAAGAGCCAGAATGGCTCCCATGCCCTTTCTTCTGACGATCTGCCGCTGGTGGCTTTTGCTCAGTGGCGGGTCTAGAACTAGGATTGGGGGGGGGGCACAGACACGTCCCTTTTAGTCCTGGCAAGTTCTCAATCATTTTCCTTTATTGACGCGTTTTCCAATTATCGTATTTGGCAACTGAAGACACGGTTTCTCTCCGTATGCAATCTAACAGCAATGAAATCATGGGCTAAATTCAGTACAGAAAAATAATTTACTTATTAAAAGGCCAATGCTTCGCGTTGATTGAACTGGTTCGTGTTCCAATGAAATATTGCGTTTCACTCTCAGTATTGCGTGGGTTGATATTAAAAAAAAAGCGGCTCTCGGCAGTTAAATAGGCTATAAAAAGCCTGCAGCTCAAGCCATTTGCTTGAGAGTCGACAGGTATGCAATTTTGAACAACGTTGATTCAAATATAGCAAATACGCGTCCAGATGAATGATTGTCATCTTACCTAATTGGGGAGAACAAGCAGCACCTGTTAAGTGTGGAGTGCTCTCGAAGTGAACCTTTTGTTAATTATGAAAATGACTGAGAACAGGTCAGGACTAATCATTGTTTTAAACGGATGTTTTGTGCACCCAATTCTCAGTTCTGGCTTTGCCACTGTAGCCTACTGAATTTAGCCCATTATTTCATTGCTGTTAGATCACATGTGGAGAGAAACCGTGTCTTCAGTTGCCAATTACGATAATTGGCAAACGCGTGAATAAAGGAAAATGATTGATAACTTGCCAGGACTACAAGGGACATGTCTGTGCCCCCCCAGTTCTAGACCCGCCACTGCTTTTGCCTTAAAATGCTCGAGTGAAATCACTGGCCAATGCTCCCGAAAGGCATCCAGAGCCGGAATGGCTGCTCGGTCCATTCTTTTGATGACCCACAGTTACATACAACAGGTAATTGTGACTGGCCAACGCTCCAGATAGGTATCAAGAGCCGGAATGGCGTCCATGGAATCACAGCTGCGTCAGGGTCAGCCGAGGTGCGGGTTAATACCTGCTTAGAGGCCGTTAGATCATGCACAAAAAGGTCATGGCTGGCGTAGCTCCTCCAGTGAGCTAGCATGTAGGCAGTCTTCCTTGGTGGATTTCGACTTGGAGGGCGGGGACAGGGGGCAGATCCTTTTCATTCCAAAAACAGTTGGACACACGACACCCAACCCCCCCCGACAGGCGTGCCTGCACCACGCTATCGTACACACTTCACTCTTTAAGCCCTAAGGGGCCGGGACTGAAGACGCGAGGAACGGCCTCTTGCAATGGAGGCAATGAAATGGCGGTACTCAGTCCCTAAACTGAGTACCGAAAAACAACAACCCCGGTGATGGATCAGGGAGAACATGAGACATTCAAAAAATGCAAACTAGCCTGTGGTGCACAAGAGCAGAAGCTGGTATTACTGCTTTCATTCCCAAAGCGGTAATCAAAACAGATGCATATTTCAGTCAAGCAAAATGTAAAAAAAAAAAAAAAAAAAAACTCCCAGCCAGCAGCTTCAGAGTATTGTAGCAGTGTTGAGAGCAGAAACATGAGCAACAGGTTTGTATTTTGAAGTCTACGGTCCAGGCAAAGAATAGAAATTCTAATCTATTTGAACCAGAGAGCTCTTAACCCTTAACCCGCAGGGGAGCTCTTTTAAACAAGTCGCCGAATGATAAGTTTTCAACAGCACAAGAAAATTAAATTTATATTTTTTTAAAGAATTTAGTATTTCAGTGCCCTAAGGGTTAATGCCTTGCACGAGTGCTAGTGTCGAGAACCTAATCCGCCATTAAGAATGTAACGCTGGTCACCAAACAGCCCATGCGGTGAGGAGTGGATAAACAAAGAGAAATACAGAGCACTGGTGCCGATTAGCGCGCAACAGCAGCGAGTGCAATCTGTGCCAATTTAACAAAAGCTTCGCTGAAGCACCGGGGCAAAGCTGGTAACTATGCAACCACAGTGAGACTGCATTCGCCAGGGCAAAAACATCTCACCTTTTTAGAGACAATTGTGTTCTCACCATTGAAGATCCAAGATAGGATCAAAGATTAAAGCTTTTTTGTTTGAATTCAAAATACCAGAGTACACCAAATGAATCATTTCTATGAAAGCGACATCATTATTAGAGCTTAATGTTTACATACAGAGACGTGGCTTACAATAAATTATAACTGAGGTCAAATATATAGGATAGGCACATTGACATCTGTCAACAAGCGATTTTGACGCGCCTGACTTGGCAAGCAATTGACTGCAGTTTGCTTACACGCTTTAACATGACCGCGGCAAACAGAGCAGCTGCCCTGATTAAGAGGTTCAGACGTTACACATCTTTTAAAGAGACTTTATATCACTGGCAGATTTTACATAATCTTCATCCTCATGATGACCTTGTCATGCTGATCTGGTGCACTGGACTCATCTTTTATCCAGTTCCATTTGTACAGAAATGTGCCATCTTGACACAGAACTTTATTTAGCGAGTTCACATTTGCATGGCAATGCTCCATGCCACCATTTCCTGTTTCGCAGTGGCTGGCTGTTGCTTTACCTGCTGCGGTTTGTTTTTGCTTCGCACAGCATTTCCAATAACTGATTAATATCGGCAGGGTACGGATATTCTGAGCCTCTGGGGTCAAGTGAGATGACATAACGCACCCAGAAGCCCGCCCGCACGCGGTAGCGTTTATTTATCTTTTCCAGCGTCCCGTAAACTCATCCGCCAATGCTGCAATTACTCCCAAACCGACCTGCTATTTCAGTGACAGGAGGAGAGCCAGGCTAATACTAACTCACTCACATGAAGGCACACGCATAAATAAACACTGAGACATGCAAACTCACTCAATAAAGACACACCCACACACACGCGCGCACACACACACACACACACACAACCACAGACACTTGCAAACTTGCTCACATAAAGACACACACACACGGACACAAATACTGACACATGCAAACTCACTCAAAAGACACGCACACAACCACAGACACTTGCAAACTCACACACATAAAGACACACACATTCACAAATGCCCAGAAACACATAGACACGCATAGACTCATGCAAACTCACTTGCATAAAGACACATACATAAGTGCACAACAAACTCATTCAGACAGATACAAACACAAACTCCCACACATGAAGACACACACATGCATAAACACAGACAAGTGCAAACACACATAAAGACACACACACATGCATAAACACAGACACATGCAAACTCACACACACACACAAAAAAAAAAAAACAACATGAACACGCGCGTGCGCGCGCACACACACATGCACACAGACACAAGCAGACACAAGCAGACACAAACGCGCACAGACACAGATATAAAAACAGACACAGGCACGCACTGTTACACAAAAAGACAGAAACAGAGACGCACAAAAATATACTTACATGCATACAGACACACAAACCCACACACAGAGGTTTATATGGTGAAAGCGAGGAGCATCGAGTTGCAGCAGAGGCTAATTCTGCCGTCTGGTCTCGGATGCTGGGACATTAGCGCGCTTATTTTAGCGACGCGAGAAGCGGGGACAGGAATGCGCTGGCACGGCCGGGGAAATCCTCGGGACCTGACGGCCCAGCGGCGCGGCACCACGCGCGCGGCACATTTTCTCTGCCGAGGACCTCGCCGCTGCCTGTGTGTGACTGGACGAGCGTTCCAGCCGGCCTTGCGCGGCTGCGAGAGGGCGATAAACTGCGGTGCCCTTTGAAGTGGGAGGAAATCCCTCTCAAGTGATTGGCTCACAGACGGGAGATGCGGGCACCCCGTGGGGGGGGGGCTGATGAGGAGGTGAGGGAGGGAGGGAGAGCTGTAGTTTGGGAGCTCCTCCTGTGAGGGGTACAGATGGCCCACTCCACCTACCTCTGGCCTCCAGAGCTGCTGCACAAATCCTGCCTCCCACGGCCTGCCCTTCCCCCGAGCTCGCCCAGCCTGGGGAGGGAGAGCGAGAGAGAGAGAGAGAGAGAGAGAGAGAGAGAGAGAGAGAGAGGGAAGGAGGGAGGGGGAGAGAAAGAGAGAGAGAGAGAGAGAGAGGGAGGAGGGAGGGGAGAGAGAGAGAGAGAGAGGAGAGAGAGAGAGAGAGAGAGAGAGAGAGAGAGAGAGAGAGAGAGAGGTCTGTATGCCAGAATAAGCTTTGCGAATGTGACACACCAAACTTCAATTACTTTGTATGGACTGTGGAAATGGTGCACTGGCTGCCCTCTCAACAAGCCACCATTAGACTGACCTGAGACGGTGGGGAAACTGAAGATTGACTTTTGATTTTGCTCCATTAGACACACAAAACTCCAGATATGCAACAGCACACTCCACAATATGGCAGAGAGTAACCCTCACACACACTGATTGACACCCGACCCCACAGTAAACCACCTTCCTACCCTACAGTACACTACCTTTGAATGTCATCTACACCTCACCCTGCACTACACACCTACTGTTAACATTGTCTTCACCCAAACTTACAGTACACCACCCTCTGTTAACGTCTGCAACAACCCTATCATACAGTATACCACCTTCTGTTAATGTCTGCAACAACCCCACCACAAAGTACACCACCTTCAGGTAATGTCGTCAAAACCCCACAACACAGTACACCTCCTCATGTTAATGTTGTAAACATCCCAACAATACTGTACACCAACTTTTGTTACTGTCAACAACCCTACCATACAGCGCACCACCTTCTATGTCGTCAACCATTTCATCCCTCAGTACACCACCTTCTGTTAATGTCGTCAACCACCCTACCCTACAGTACGCCACTCTCTGTTAATGTCGTCAAACACCCGACCCTACAGTACGCCACTCTCTGTTAACGTTTTCAAACACCCAACCCTACAGTACCCCACTCTCTGTTAACGTTTTCAAACACCCGACCCCACAGTACACCACCCTCTGTTAATGCAATCGACCACCCTACCCTACAGTTCGCCACCCTCTGTTAATGTCATAAAGTTCTTATCACCACCAGCAATCATTTACAGCGCTAAAATACCACACTGATATAAAGGTAAATCTTAATTTGGTCTTATAAGCCTATAGTAACTAACAACTGAGGATGTTGCTTGTCAACTGCTTCAGGGAGAAAAAATATGATTTAAGCCGCATAATGAGACCAAAAGACTGGTTTACAGAGACATTTTTAGCAGAGAACCTCAGACACACCCCTCCAAAACCCATAAGTGCATCAGCGGGACCATGAAACCCAGAGGTCTGTTTTTTTCCATATGTTCCTTACAGCGAGCCGTCCCTGACCACACATACAGTACAGACAAGCCACCCAAACCGCTGCTGGGAACACACCGCTATCCTGTCCCGCTCATGTGCTTAAGCCCAGCGCACAAAACGACACACATCGCCGCTCGCACACGTCTCAAAAACGAACAGCTGTCAGACGACCTCAGGTCATTCAACATACACTCAGATAGTTAGAAACTGGACGGTCGCAGTGAAGTCTTAAAATCATGGAACTGAGCCCAGTTTGGGTACCGACGCTACAAAGTAAGAACCCTGTCAGGTCTTCCCCTCGTCTGTCGTGAACTCGACCCTTTTGATTTCACTCATTAGTGCTAGCTGCTAGCAATACACCCGCGCTACCGAGCAATTCCAGGTAGCTGGAAAAAATACTGGGGAGGATTTTTACCTTCTCAAACCGAAATAGCACACTTCTGCCAAAACTTCGAGCCAAAGCCAACACATGAAATATACTTGTTGCACAGGAATGCCCAAAGCAAACAAGTGCTGGTTCTCACAGCTTCTGAGGGGGCCCTCACAAAAGATAAATCGAGGCTATTGACTCAGGACGGCTGGATCCGTAGGGAGTGAGAGTAAAGTTTTATTTCTAAATAAGCAGTCTGAAGACTAGCAGCAGGCAGCCAAGGGACCCTGCAGTCTGAAGCCTGCCCTGTTTGCACAAACTGAAGATCAGACAGACCCCAGCAGCTGAAGGGCTGGGATTATCAAATTAGCAGGTAACACAAGAGAGGTTGATGCGAGTACACCAAGCATTCCACACAGAGATTTAATGATAAATGGAAATAATACAACTGTAAACAAAACCAGATATCTCTTATCAATTCCCTAAAAAACATGAAACTGTTTTTTATATGACGCAGCTACACACTGTTTACAAGCAAACAGGAACTATGCCTTGAAACTGCTCAGCTGCCTTTTCAAATACATTTTAAGGCTCTAGGCCTAGACTCAAACATTCTGCAGCCACACGCTGCATCAAGGATTTTAAATCTTCATAAGACCTGTGGAAGGGCATTATAGGCAACATTATGCTGGATTTATCAAATCTTGATTTATTCAGTAAATGACATGCAATCCAACACTAAAGTAGCTCCTTTTATTAAATGTAGGCCTGAACGTTGTTTATATTTACAGCTGAATTCTCATCATTCAGAAGGGCACAGGAAAACGATACTGAATCCTACGACATCCAAACGCATTCCTGAAATGTCACACAGACACGTCTCAGGAAAACGGCTGTCCTTACCGCTCGCTGTCCTTCATGTTTGTACAGGTTCAGTTCGTTCCAAGGACTCGACTCTGAAAGGCAAAGAAATTAAAATCATGATTTCATACTCAGATAAAATACATCACGAGGTGGGCCGCAAGACAAAATGGAGGGATCTTAACTGCAGGAAAAAGTCAGGCTGTGGGGGAATTACCCAACACTGCAATGACATTATGGCCATGAAACAATATTACGCGCCAGAAAACATTTAGCATACAATTCACAAAGCATTCACAACGAGGTAAAAAGTGAACACAAATGCATCATTCAGGGACACAGGGAGTAGTATCCAGTCAATGCAAATTTGAATGGTTTTGTCTACTAAAATTTTGGCCCAAAAATCAATTTAAATGCAAATGGATCTTAAAAGGAAACATAACTGTGTCAGAGATAGTTGGAAATTTCCCCTCACAATGAACCTGGATTATTATAAGGTTACAGGAAGCTTGGTGGTAATGTAGCAAAGTCTATCTCAAAGCCACTTAAAGGCGTAAATTTGTCGGTGAACATGACCGCCGTCACAGCTGCAGGAGTCTCACACAAAAATAAGGCGGTCGGCATGCAGGAATGGAAACCATCCGCCACGATTCAGCAGATTAGACAAACGCATACGCGACATGTAGCGCTTGTGAACTGAACTCACCAATCGTTTACTCTCTGTTGCAGTTGGCGAATTTCATCGTGACTTACGGGACATTTCAACAAATCTTTTCTGACTATGGACAAAATTATGGAGAGATGATCTGAAATAGGATGCTTTGCCCTGTCAGATCTCAAAGGAGAAAGATCAGGCTTGTTGTGGCAAATAATCAATGATGACTTTACTTCTTTGGATGGGATGCCATCAGGAACATCACCGTGACTCACGGGACAATTATGGACCACATTTTTTTGTCACTTTTTATTTGAGTTGTTATTATATATCTCAGTTTTTGGAATTTTGGCTGGCATTCCTTGCTCTACCTGCTTAAAGTAGCTGTGTATAACATTGTAAAGAAAAAATTCTCATTCACTTTTTTCACTAATTACTCCATGCAACAAAAACGTGACGAGTGAGACGAGATGAATGAGAAATTAAAGGTCACATTAGAGCATGTCCTCATAATAACATCATTGATACCATTTTTCAAGTTCAAAAGTGGTGTCCAAAGGCCTCATGGCCATTGAAATCAATGATCTGAACTTTGTCCAACAGAAAGAGGTAGAAAATATAAAATGCACAAAAATTAGGCTTTCGAGGTGAAAAAAAATTCCAAAAAAGTGATGATGATAATTCAAGAGTGAAAACTGATATCAAACAAGTTTGACTTGTTTTAGAAACAAGTAGAAACTTTGCACTCTTTTAAAATGTGCAAATTTTAAAGAACTGTTGAAAATGAATTTTTCAATGGAATTGACTAGTTAGTTACTCAATTCGCGCATACTTTAGTGCTTTGGTCGTCAATATGGTCCCAACAACTCTTGCGGAAAATAATAAATTAACAGCAACAGGAAGCAAGAAGAACAGTGCCCTTTTTTTTTTTTTTTTTTTTTAGTGTTTAGCGATACATTTGTTGACTTGAAACATCAACAACGCCAGGAGAGATCCACTGCAGTGCAAGTGTGAGGAGATGAGATTGCAATGACACAGCTGGAAGATAAAAACCCACCCCTCGGTCTTTAAATGACCATCTCATAAGCCCAACATTTGTTACCCCGGGGCTTCACTAGCAAATACTTGTCATTTGTGCCTGTAAGACCTAAAATTATTTTTAGGATAAGTTCCCAGTGTCCTACTCGGGGCATATAAGGTGATTATTTTTGGATTCACAAGGTGCCGTTTAAAATGAGTCACTGAAGGTAAGAGGCCACAGGACACCAAAATAAACAGGGGAGAGGTTGGCACTGCCTGGGCTATTGCAGAGAAAATAAACCCGTTCACAGCACACACAGCGGGTTTTTTTTTTTTTTTTTTTTTTAAAACACACCTCCCAAATGAACCTGTATTCTTTGATTCATACCACACACAGCCTCCTTCAGCCTGCTGTGGCCAATCACTCGGAATGACAATCATTCATGACCGTGGCAAAGAACAAACAGCATATCTCTGTGTTTCCCCATCAGGGAAAGCAAACTTATTGGCAGAACACATTATGGCAAAGGGCAAAGTGGACAATGCAGAACCAGACGAAGACAGGGCAGAGATTGAAGCACAAGCCTGCCTGATTCAGGACACCTCGTCCAATCCTGGCTGTTCTGTGCTGGTAAGACACCATTTAATGTACAAAAACAGAGCACGCACATCCACTGTAATGCAGGTGCAGGACAACCGGAAAATCTGCATCAGACAAAGTTATGAAGTCCACACACAGCAGGACGTGCGTCCCGAAAGTGTATTTCAAGACATCGGGAAGATCCTGATGGAGATCTTTGTGATCAAAACGTCGAGGTCTTGAAATAAACTTTTGGGGAGCATGTCCTGCAGTGAGCGGACTTTATTTTATCACCAAGACTATGTGATTCCAGGGCTCTCGACATGAATTTGAGTCCTGCTAAATGAGTAATGGCACAGAGGCAGAAATCGAACTGGGACTGGTCCGAGCCTCGCTTTCGTCTCTAACCCAAAACGGCTCGATGCATCCCACTATTCGCCAATGCAGACATAGCATTACTGGAATTGACTGACAGCTACTAATCGGACCCCCACATCACTTCCTTGCTTTCAGTTCCAGAAACCTCATCTACGTCACTCAACTATCAAAGGTCAAGTACAGAGTGAAAGCAGGAAGTGAAGGTTTTAATGACCACTTCAAGGACCAGGGGCAGGTCTGCCATTACAAAACTGTGTTGAGTCGCACAGACCCTGTTTATATTTGGCCTTAAAACACTTCTTGGGCAATCGGATCACAAACGAAGAGCGCCAAGTTCAAGTGTGAGCGACCGCAGGGACTCATCCTCATCCTGTCGCTCAAAGTCTCAAACCACTTTCTGAGGAAGTTGGAGACCAATTAGACCACATGCAGTTTGAATTGTTCACGTGAATGTCCCCTGATGCGTCCCCGACAAGGACTGAACAGGAACATACATCATCAGAAGTGCAGGCAGTCAGCGAACTGAACACAAATGGTCACAAAGACACTACAGACACACGGTAGAGACAGGCATGAACGGCAATGTGTCTCGGCTGGCCGCTCGGACTCGGATCGCAGAGCCGAATTTTAAGACTGAGCGTAAACAGGGCCATATTTTCACCCTGACCTGTGGCCGAGGTGCTCTATTGCCAGCATCAGTTAACACTTTGGCCCCCTGCATCAGAATTAATCCCATAAAGAGCTGAGATCACAAACATGCCGTTAGACTGTACGTCACTGAGTGTTGCTAATGCTGATGGAGAGATCATTACTGGCAACAAAATGCAAGAGTTTGGATTTCTCCAAGCATAAAGTATTCGTACAAATAAATCATCCAATGGCTGATGTGGGTATCAGTATCATGTGATACCGACGCTCAACAGAGCAGCCTTTACGCGCATAAAGATTCTTTCAGATCCTGGATCCAGAATACGCATGGTCTCTTCACCAAAATTTAATCACTTCCTCCTAAGCACAGTATCTATCAACACAAAATTTCACTGACATCCATCTTGAACTTTTTAAGATATCCCCTCAACTGATGAACAAACAAACAAAAGCGGGTGAACAAATATTCCATCATTGCAGAGGTAAAAAGACCTCCAAAGACAATGAACATCTGAGATCGAACTGGAGGTGAACTGCAGACTCACTTCAAAGTCCTCCATTAACAGCCACTGCAGAGTCAGACTAACTTCTGAAGCCCAAGAAGCATCAATATCTCCAAAAGTCACATCCCCCTTTGCAACCAAGAGCCTTTCACCAATTCCGTTTATAGGACTTAAATGCCAACAGCTGGCTTATGCATTTGTAGTACAACTCTCTGGCCATTAAGACCAGACACAGCCAGGACTGCACTGGCCAGGTTCCTGTGGACCAAGATAGAATTACTGAAATAGACGACAGAAATGCACTACACACACTGCACAAAGTAATGTTCAACTTGTTTGCATAAGGTACTCAAAGCTTCACCCAGCCAATATAAATGCCCTTGGGGGCAAAACATGAAATAAGCACACACATAAAGATGAAATGCGATTTTTATACATTGCAGTAAATCATCTGTTTGAATTCATTTTGCCGCTGGCCAAATTGAAGATAAGTAACCTGCAACATTTGCTCACAGTTTCCCAAAGCTGGATTTGTCAAGGATCATTTCCAGTTTATTCTGGCCCAAAGCCATACGCATCATCACTTACCAGATCTGGCAGTTTCTAGCACAATACATTTGTGTGGTTGGGATGTTCCCCATGTGTGACTGAAAGCCTGACCACGAGTATCACCTGCAGACTTCCTGTTAATATTCAGGTCAACTGCAGGGCAAAAAAAAAAAAAAAAAAAAACGAACTTAAAAACTAAAGCCTAGTTAACACAAATCGATACTTAGCGCTAGTTTGAAGACACTGGCACAACTGCCATTCAACAGAACAGCCAGTACATTCACAATCATGCTACACCATAACAGCGGCCTCCGCATTTCCGACTTTGTAAAATAAAACAGTCTTGGGGTTCATTCAGCCAAGAGACACAATTAGCCAGAGTTCAAATCAATGGAAGCATTACCCCCTCAGTACTCAATGGCTTAAAGGCACTCTGAACACACACCTTGCTAACACAGTTGGCACTGAACCAAGTCAGGCCACACCTGTCAAAATAGCACCTATTAATTTTTTCATTCATTACTGGCTTGCTCTCACGGTAGACGCGCCCCTGTAATTGCTATCTGGCCTACTTTCTCTACAGCCATGTATGCTGTGCTGAGCGTTTTTTTCCCCCCCTCACAAAAGAAACATGTCCCAAATAGCCCGACCAATCACAGAACACGCAGCACTCTTTCAGAGGGGGAGGAAGCACAGAGCACTTTGACTATACCCCAGAGCCTTTAATTCTGGACTACAACCCCCAAACTAATCGGGACAGAACAGGGTGGGGGTCGGTAAAGGAGGTGCAGTTTCTTACAGACTGTAATTACCTTTGAGATATGACTGGGGGAAGGGGGGGTTAATAGGCTGCAAAGGTTTGTGACCCGAGGTGTACACGCGTGTTTGACTGACACTGGTATGTTCTCCCCCTGCAGGTACATAAAGGCCTTTACAGAAAACATGAAAGGCCTCCCATGATATTCCGTGTGCTTGCTGCAGGTCAACGCGACCAAAATACTGCCCCAACAAGAACATTCCTACCATTCATCGCATTTCAAAAGAGGCCAACGGCGTAGCCTGGCGAACCTTCATCCACTCGTGCACAAGGAATAAAAATAATTGCGCTCTCTCAATAGCAAACACTGATATAAAGGTCTCCATTGAGCTGCGCAAACAGAAGAAAGAAAATGGCTTGACCTGCTTGACAATTCCCTCTTGCACAGAGCCAAAGCAGTTAATCCTGAGATAGTGGCGACCGGAGTTTGAGCACATAGTGTCGAGACTCCTGCCTTTGATAAGGTCGCGAGTAAATCCACACGGCAGCAGTGAAAACGGCTCTCGAGCCCGATTCATCACAAGCCCGCCTTCTAAAAAGGTACGAGTTAATGGCTCACTAAAGAATATAAAAACGCTGAAGGGAAATTCTGGGCTTGCAAACGGAAATTTACATCAGGCCAAAACCGAACCAACAAATTCATATAATATTAACGAATAGCCAAGATTTGTAGGACAATCATAAATTAACAGGGTTTTCAGTTCAGTTCTCAATGTTTTTACTATGATTTTATAAGAAAACTTCCACGCAAATTAAGCGTTTCGTGACGCATTTCATTGTGATCGTTTTTGGAAATAGGCCTTCAAACAGCCCCAAGAAACAGCCACATAATTATTTGGTAATAAACTATTGAGCAGCAAACAGTTTGGTCATATTCACTCATGTCTGAAAGAGGGCAACAATATAACAGAAGGAAATATCACAGAAGTTAAAACCAGACTCAAACTAAAACATGCTTAAAATCAAATACAAGTATATTAGTATGCAAATAATATACTTCGGCCTCATTTTATCCCTGCTTCCAAAACAGCCTTGATTTCAAGGAGAGAGAAACAGAAAGATTTTGTGGAGGAAGTAAAACAAATAGGTTTAGCTTACGCAACTATTGCATAAAATGAGAAATAAAGCTTAGATCAAACAAAGCCTCACCCTTTGCAATAAGAATTGAGGGGTTTTTTTGCTCCATGTACATCAGGTCCATAAGAATTAGGACAAAAACATAATCTGCATAATCTGGGTTATGTCAGCCACCGTAATAACAGTGGAGATGGACTTGAGGGGTGGGTTTTCAAAATTAATGTTTTCATTTTGTGAAAAATATTGTTTGACCTGAAAAATTATAACCATTTTCATAAACTACCATTCAAAAGTTTGGAATCTGACTTATGTTTGTCACCTAGATTAAAACAAAGAAACTTTGTTACAGCAGGACAATGACCCGAAACGCAAGTCCAAATGCTTCAGGAACCTTCCAGGAAGGAAATGACAAAATATGTGGCTCAATCGTGTGATTTAAACCCTTTACAGCTGCTGTGGGATCACCTGGACCATAAACTTTGAAAGTATGTCCATCTTAAAACACTCAACTATAAAAAATATCGCAGTGCAGGCAAAAATACATTGAAAAAGATACAATAAAATTAATACCCTGAATGCCAAAAATTGGCAATACAATGACTAAACTTGGATACTATCATGAGAAATAATTGAAACAGAACTTAATATTATTCATTCATTCATTCAACCTTCATTTTAATATGGAAATACATTGACGCCGATATCTCACTTATAAAATAGCCAAGTGAACAATAAACAAGATTCTGGACACCATGAGACAAAGGGCTCGATAAAAATAGTAACAAAAACTAAAAACAGTAAAAATCCAAATCAATAAAATAATGAAAACCATTTAGCAGTTAAAGATTAAGACAAATGATAACTCACGGAGTACTAGGAAATACTAAATAGTTTTGAAATACATTTTGTTGCAAAGGTCGAATAATTTCCCACAATATAAACACTTTATTTGAAATAAATGGTGAGAACTGCTAAAATGACACGCGATTACAAACTTTTGAGCGGTATTATTTATGTTTTTGAAATGGATCCAGACACGGCCCATTTCTTACTGATCTAGGATCAGGAGAATGCTCAATGTAATGGTCACCCTGTACCAGGAAAACACACACAACTGTAAACCCAGACAGATACCTCAACCCCAAAGGTGCAACGAGATCCATAAATATTTCAACACAGTTGTAAATGGCTGTAATCTAGTGGACAGTCATGAGTAGTTTAAGTATATGCATATCCATATGGAATGAGCCGTGTAGGGGTTACGTCCCAGTAAAACGGCGACACAGTCCAAATACTTACAAATCTAACATCTACACTCAACGCCGTTCAAAAAAATTCTAAAGGATACATTATTCACAGGTGCAACAGGTAGATATCCTCGTGTTCATAACCTGTCCAAATCCCTTTTACCCTCATCAGTAATATACCTCAGTTCCTCAGGCACCCAGCTTCCTGCTACGACTTTACACTGTGCATAAGAATGTTTTACTCATTTTGATCAGAGCCCACAGTTGCTGGAGTGCAGGACAGTGGTATAGCAGTTAGTGCATTTAGATTGTCCTCAAGTGATTAAAGGTTCATCGACTGGTAGATGTTGCAACTACATTTCCACACTGGAAATTACAGGTGTTACCTGTTCCTTAATACTGCTTTGGCTGTTCAGCTCAGTTGTGGAAGAGCAGCCATTAAACATTCCACATAAATTCAGCACCTTCCCTCAGGCAAAACTGTAGTGTTAACCAAAATCAATATAATTATGCACCTGTAATAAAAGTGGTGTATGCCAAATGACACAAAATTATTTCCTCTGTAATTTCCTCTGTGTAAATCTATGCTCTTGTTATGCCCTCGGATCCGGGAACGAGGGATAATAACAGAAACAGTAATAGCTCCTCTGTTTTGTAGTAAAATGTAGATATAGGTAACGCACATTTAGTGGCATGGCGGCTGTGCACTGGGATTGGTGACTGGTTGGGGAAGTCGGGACGATGCCTTGTGTCCTGATTGGGCGGTGGTTGGTCATGGGAGGGGCGTCCCTTTTAAATTGGCCAAAAATCAAAGGTGGGGGGAGCTGTATGCCAGAGCCCTGAAGTACAGGAGACCTTCCCCAATCTCTCGTTTTCTGACCATGCGGGTTTGCTTTATTTTAAATCGTCACCCTTTTAGTACATAACTCACTACACTGAACCAAAGAACCAAACGACGCGGAGCTATTCGCCGGTGGAGCGGCAGCTTGAGCGGGCCTTGGAACGTTACAGAGCCACCCTGAGGGGAGGTAAGTCCTGGCTTTCCTTCCAGATTCACCAGTCCAGGCCAGCCTGCCTTCTTTTATAAGTGTACTCATATTTCTATACAAACGTGACCGCGACACTCTTGTCTTACGAGCCTAGAGGAAACCTGAATGATTTAAAGTCAATTTTGCTTACTACAGGTATACAAGTGTTCACACAACTTAAGATGGCATTATATTATTAGGACATCAATGCCCATAAACTATACATTAATGCATACCTTTTTTCATTTCTTTAATATATTTTGCCACACAACTTCTACTTTCTAAATACAGGTCAAGCATGTCATTAATGAATCTTTGAGAGTGCCTTTTTCTAAGATCAGCCTAAGGATGCCAACTCACCATCTCCAAATCTCGTCATACTTCATAATTATTGAGTTTGGGGCAGGGAATACGGAAATCAGTCATGATGTAGGTAATTAACCCCTCCCCTGCTGAGCAAGCCACGCCCACTTTTCTGTGCCGTATTGAGCGATAACAAATTTGACTGCTCCAAATTTCAACCTACATGGAGGTCCCAAGTTTTTATTAATTATTCTTGATCTGAAGTTGGTGGACTGCAACTTGAAGTGAAAAAAGTCCTGGGATCTCCATGCAGGTTGACGCTAGCGCCACCTGAAGTCATAAGCAAAGCCATTTCCGATACATGGAAATTGGGTCCTAGTTCCATCCTGCATGAAGGTCCCAAATAAATTACAACTGTTTTCCAATCTTTGCAATAATCATCAAGTATGAAGAGATTTGGAGATAGTGAGTTGGCCACTTTTACCAGTATTGGGCGGATCTTAGAAAAAGGCACTCTTAAATTACCAAAAGTCTTCCGAGGAAAGGAAACATCAAATGGACAAGGACCGTTCAGGAAATAAATTACAAATGTAACAACATGAATGAGTCACACTCCGTTAAATATTGATTCAATTCAATTTTATTTGTTTAGCTCTTTCCACAACAGTGATTGGCCCAAAGCACTTCGCACAGAGCAGGGCCTGAAACTCCAAAGATCAAGCCGAAACATCACGGTGGGAAGGAAGAACTCCCAAGTATGGAAACTCTGGGCAGAACCCAGCTCCAAAAAAGCGCAAACTCACTGCCTAACGTTACGTTAGCCCCAAAGGGACCAAGGAATTAAAGCCCGAATTGCAAGGGTACCAGTTGCAAAAACAGAAAAATGTATTTGCATGGCAAGGAGCACGATGCTGAAAAAAATGATGGATGCCAAAATGAGAGCAAACCATACGGGCAAAGATGTACAATGGTTAGGAGTCAAAGATCACAGACAGACCCAGATGGACTCTTGATAGGACGCTTGCTAAATGCCTCAGAATTATAGCCTCAGGTGCCCTGGTGGCTCATCGGTCTAAGCGCGCGTACCATAAAGGCCGTGTCCTTCCCGCAGCGACCTGGGTTCGATTCCAGCTCAGGTCATTTGCTGCATGTCTTCCCCCATTCTTCTCATCAACTTTCCTGTCTCTCTACACTGTACAAATGTCAAATAAAGGAAAAATTCCCCAAAAAATAATCTTTAAAGAATTATAGCCTCAAACAGAATTGAACCAACACCTCAGAGACCCAGTCTAAACAGGAAGTGTAGGCAATATAATGAGCTTCACAAAGCTGGTCAAACAACCAAATGAGTGACCATTCAGAGACCCAACGCATCCAAGACTAATGTTTGAAGAAAGAAAACTGAGTAAGGAGCATAAAATATGGAACTATAGGCAATGGAGAAAAGGCAAAGTAGTCTACCGAGAGGTACTATACTCAGTCTCCAACATCTGGACAGGTTTAAACAGGAAGCCAAAGGAAGCCATCAAAACAGGCTGTATGTGGCCAGCTGTTCTAAACTGAGGTGGACCTGTTGGGCAGGGATCTCACGGGATTCACTGGGTCCAAAGACCACATGCTCACGTAACAACAATGAAGTCGTTGCAGAAATTTTACAACAGCAGGTGTGCCTGACACATTCCCTCAGGATGTGCCTATATTCCAACTCAGAGTGGTCTTCATGAACACCAGGTTGAAGTCAAAAGTCATTAGCCTCCAAAGTCATTGGAATTAAACATCAGAAAACTTACATGGGAAACATAATTAAACCTGTCCGGGTCACAGTCCGGATGACCTAATGCATATGAATGGAAAATCAGGCACTGTATGAATTTCAAGACACAATTAAGCAGCACATGCACCCGTCAACCACAAACAGCGGCAATTAATTCATTCCATGTTCCTCAGGAATCTAACTATAAATGGAGAAATCTCTGCCATTCTGTCCATTTTCAATTTTCTCCACAATTACTCGTCCAATCGACTTCAGACTTGTTGGCTGTGTTGCTGAGGACTGAAGGACATGCAGTGTCCAGGGTGAAGTTGTTCGGAAGAGAGGGAAAGCAGTAATACTGAAAGGAAAGAAATCGGCTTGTTCTGAATGGGCACTGCACTAGTTCAGTCACATTAAAACAAACGCACAAGTATCCAGGCAGGTACATCATCCAGGTCCAGCATCAGAAGAAATGCAAATAAATGAAAAACATGCTCGTCTCGCAAAAAAATCGACTTTTCAATCAGCGTCCAATTCATCACAACCACATCCATAACGCTGGGGGTCTAAGGCCATAGAGGCCATGAAGAAGAACATGCTGTCATGAACATGCCGTCGCTAGCTCGAGAAATAGGATCTCTGCTTAATCCTAACTCACTCCAGAGGGCCCTGAACATGGAGACCCGGTCTGGCCAAGGTGGAACACAAAGAATGCCATGTTCAAATTCACTTCTTAAAAACCTCTCATCTCACTTTCAAATCTCCAAGATAAGAGGGCACGGTCCCCCCACCCCCCCATCTTGCTTTGTAATCATCCTTTTCATTTCCTTTTGCTGTCATAAATACTTTACTTCAGGTCACGTACATGCATGATGTGAATGATGCCGCATCACTTTCATGGTTATATTTGTCTGAAGTAGGGCTGGGCGATATGGACAAAATCTAATTTCTCAATTTTTTTGACTGAATACCTCGATATCGATATTTTGCCGATATTGTCGGGACAAATGTTAGTGCTTTCACAAAATATTTACAAAATGACATTTTTGATGACTATTTATATGTAATGTTGCTATAACAACCAAGCAGGTGCAGGCTTCAGCTACCAGTCTAGTAAGAGCAGAAAAATGCAACTCTTTACTGTAATGCAGCTTTTAAAACCAGAAAAGCCAACACTTGTCTCATTATCACAATATTACGATATCCAAAATCCATGACGATATTTTACTTTGCATCACGATATTGATATAATACCAACATATTGCCCAGCCCTAGTCTGAAGATCATTATTCATACGGGGTTTGTGATGCAGGGGAATCATGTCTCCGTCACAGCAGACACATTCAGCTGTAGTACAGTTCTCCGCTATCCCGCTGTAGGCCTGCAGGACGTGCGCGCTGCACACTCTCTCAGTGAAAGGGCATGTTCCTCTCATCTCATTCCCCATTGTTTTCAAGCACTTCCTGTGCACTCGCCAATCAAGCCCCAACCAGGCCCCAAAAAGGATACAATCACAGACACATACACACTCACACATACGCGCACAGATACACACACACACACACACACACACACACACACACGGGCTGTTTCACAATCAGGGGTAAATTCTAAAATATTGAATAAATTAAGCTTTTTTTCCAAAATTATAAGCAGCAAGGTGACATATCATTCATTTTAAGTTCTGCTATCATTGACTAATCTACAGAAGCCGTTTATTTGATGAAAAAATGTCAAATGTCGAAAATTTGACAGTACGATATCCATTTTTTTTTTTACATTTTGGAGTCTCATTTTCTTTTAGATACATTTGTATTCCTCACCAATAAAATACCACTGCACCCAGTAGCTTGTGCAATCATTATTTAATAATGGGAAGGTTTTTTAAGCTACAAATAATATTTGGGGGGTCAGAAACACATCGATTCATGAAAACTTTACTTTTTCTCCCAAGACATTCTGTCCATCAAAAACTGTCCTCTCCGGAAATGTTTTTTTTACATTATTAATATTTCGACAGAGGAGGGGGGTAAGTTTGGATGTATTGTATGATTTTGACTCCACATATTCATACGATTGCGCATGAGGAATACTGTGTCAGTATATGCACTGGTCATTACACTGTGTACCATGTTATGAGTATATGTTCTTTGTCCGTCAAAAACATGTCTTCTCCGGAACTGGTTAAAAAGGTGGAAATAGGCCAGACACATACTGTTTACATAGACAGTTGTACATTAAATCACTCAGAAGCATTAATATTGTTGTTGTAATGT
The DNA here is from genome assembly GCA_029692085.1 of Gymnothorax javanicus. Classification (NCBI taxonomy): domain Eukaryota; kingdom Metazoa; phylum Chordata; class Actinopteri; order Anguilliformes; family Muraenidae; genus Gymnothorax; species Gymnothorax javanicus. The sequence continues at coordinate 14,145,520 of CM056201.1, forward strand.
CAAAATATGTCTTCTCCAGAAAATAGCTTTGACGCTTATATTCATAGATGGTCAAGAAGCAGGCATAATATTTTCGCAAAATTTTACTGTTTCTGTAAGCTAAACAAATGAAATTAAATACACCATACAATTTCTATGATGTCATGCGACATTGTAATGTTACAACAAATCATATCTAACATCAAAGGGTAAACTTACTTCAAAACTCGAAAACTTTTTCTTTGTTATCATGAATTAACAAGCAAACACAGTGCTTTATGGAACATATACAACTGAATAATACTCTGGACACATAATTCATTCTGAGGATGTGTCCCATAGAATTTATAATGTAATGACTAATTTTCCGGATAAGACACATTTTTTTGACATTCACTGTCCATGCAATAAAAGCTATCACGGTAGTGCTGTACTCTTATTTTTGCAGATTTCTATACTGGTGGTGGCTGGTGTTGGTGTTGAAAGCCTTGGAGAGACCAAATAATCCCCATATTTAATGTTGGGATTCATTGGAAAAATTGAAACGGACATTGTTTGTCATTTGTATGAATTTTAGGAGAACCCGTGAACCCAACGCTCCAAAATTTTCAGCATTTGTCCTCAACAACATATGTAAACAAATAGGCATCAATTTGAGTCTATATTCCACATTTGTTTTTTGGGGGTCCATGAAACAAACTTTGGTCCCTGATTGTGAAACAGCTCATAGATACGCAAATGCACAGACGCAGACAAACACACACTCACGCACAGACACGGACACTAACGCACACAGAGACACATACATACACACAGAAAAACACAAATACAGAGACACAATGCACAGTCACAGACAAACACACACACACAGACAAAATAAACACTAACACACATACACCAAGATAGACACAAAGACTTACATGCACAGACAGACACACAGAAACACTCAGACAAACACAGAAATACACAGAGAAACACAAACACTCGCAGACACACAAGCACACAAACACACACACAGATCAACAGTCAAACACGGTGCTGGCAGTGTGATCGTCAGGGGCTGCTTTGCTGCTTCAGGACCTCAGCGACTTGTCATAATGATAGAAGCATGAATTTAGCTCACTACCAGAAAATCCTGGAGGAGAATGTCTGGCCATCAGTTTGTCACCTAAAACTTGAGGGCAGTTGGGTTATACAGCATGACAGTGATCTGCAGCACACAAGCAAGTCCACCTCTGAATGGCTCAAAAGAAACAAATTTCAAGTTTTTGGAGTGACTTAGTCAAAGTCCTGACATGAATCTGCATGAGATGCTGTGGCATCACCTTCACAAACAGGAATTTCATGTTCTAAAACTCTCAATCGTGGCTGCATTAGAATAAATTTTAAAAGCAGAGTGGGCCAATTTTTCTCCACAGGCATGAAAAAGACTCAATAAGAAGAAACAATTGGGTCATTCCATATGAAATCATCCAAGCTCCCCGCTTGATGGTTTCAGAATTGCTTCATTTGGTGATATTTTGTTGCCTGTGATGAGCAAATCAAATCGCAGGTGGTTTCAAGTTGATATCTCGTTCCGTTCTCATTTTATGGACCCCCGAAAAAGGGGGCGTGGCCCACGTTAACTCTCTGGTCACAGTTTGTGACCATTTTCAAAGGGTTATAACCGATGAACTAATAAGGATACAAATTTCATTCTTTCAGGGTATGTTTATTCTGTCTAATAGTCTGCAACAAACCTTTTAATATAGTGGTTAACCCTTTGAGTGCTTTGCAATTAACCCCTAAACATTGAAATTTGGTGCCGAACATGTCTATTTCAAATGAAATATTATGCAAGTATCCTTAGAATATCCCCTTTGCCATTTACATTGTTGATAGTATACCTAATGGAGTTTCAAATGAAGGTAAAAACATTTTTTTATCTTCATCCAATTTGGAGAAACATTAACCCCTTTTCAGCTGATTACCGAAACGGTGCACTTTTTGACCCTCATTTTGACCATGTGGGCCTGTTTTGATTTTCAAAAAGTTGGCCTCAAATGAAAGCTTATTCAAAGAACTTCAAAATGCAACACAATCAAACTTGGAACAAATACTCCAACTTGGAAAAATAAGACCCCTTTTAAGTGCTATTTGCACATCGGCACAACTACTCTCAGTGTACAGGTAAATGTACATAAATGGACAAGGACTCATTCACAATGCCAACAGTGCATGGGGGATTAGATTCGGAAGATTATGATGGTCCAGCCATTGTTTTCAGAAACCATGTAGGCCTACTAAGGGCATCCGCCTACCACCTTTATGCTGACATCTACAGGCAGTATTTATGATCGAAATCTTGAGCACAAGAGATCAGGAAACCAGGCTCAAGCAGTTAAAGTTACCCAGTTCCCTTTTCGCAAATAAAGGGCACGAAGGGGCAGGTACGGTTTGAAGGGTTTCATCCACATTAGTAACAATTCTGCCTGGTCTATCAAATTATCTTGAAATTACTGGGAAAACAAATACAAGAAAATGACACAGGCTGCAAATGATCAAAGAGCATGCAACTGAAAGTAGAAATAAATGAGTGGAGTTCAGTATTCCCTGTACATTATTGTACATTTACCTGTACACTGAGAGTAGTTGTGCTGATGTGGAAATAGCGCTTAAAAGGGGTCTTATTTTTCCAAGTAGAGTATTTGTTCCAAGTTTGATTGTGTTGCATTTTGAAGTTTTGTGAATAAGCTTTCATTTGAGGCCAACTTTTTGAAAATCAAAACAGGCCCACATGGTCAAAATGAGGGTCAAAAAGTGCACCGTTTCGGTATTTAGCTGAAAAGGGGTTAATGTTTCTCCAAATTGGATGAAGATAGAAAGATGTTTTTACCTTCAGTTGAAACTCCAAAAGGTATACTATCAACAATGTAAATGGCAAAGGGGACATTCAAAGGATACTTGCATAATATTTCATTTGAAATTGACATGTTTGGCACCAAATTTCAATGTTTAGGGGTTAATTGCAAAGCACTCAAAGGGTTAACCACTGTATTAAAAGGTTTGTTGCAGACTATTAGACAGAATTAACATATCCTGAAAGAATGAAATTTGTATCCTTATTAGTTCATCGGTTATAACCCTTTGAAAATGGTCACAAACTGTGACCAGAGGGTCAACGTGGGCCATGCCCCCTTTTTCGGGGGCCCATAAAATGAGAAAGGAACGAGATATCAACTTGAAACCACCTGCAATTTGATTTGCTCATCACATGCAACAAAATATCACCAAATGAAGCAATTCGAAACCATCAAGCTGGGAGCACCCTCCATTTTGGGTGATTTCATATGGAATGACCCAATTATACGCACATCAAGGCTATCAAATAAAATGCGTCAATGGAGAAAGGAAGGGACTCTTGCACACTTACTCCAAGCAACCAAAATATATTTATTTATTGAATTAGGACAACGTTTCGATCCAACTCGGATCTTCGTCTGGTCATCATTTACTTGGTGGCTTGGAGTAAGTGTGCAGGCGTCCCATCGTTTTTCCATGACAAAGACTCAATGCCAGTTATCACAAATGTTTGATTGCAGAACCATTTATTAGGTTTCGAAGGGGAATTACTTTGTCACATGGGTGATATTTGCAAAGTCTTGAATAACTCAATGATAGTTTAAAATCTGAACGTTTAATCACGTCATTGTCCTGCATTAAAATTAGTTGGGTCATTCCATGACAAATCATCAGATATAGAAAACATCTGTCACCATGTAGTTATAGATTGCTTTCATATTTTCACATTAGGCAAATATGTCTTAGTGATGAACAAATCTGAAATTTCAGCTCATTTGGACCAAAAATTAATTTTTGGTGAATTATTTTCTAAGGGTACTGTCCGTCAGTTTTGTGTCAATTTTTTTTAAACAAATTCTCGTCAATTTACATTTTTCTTGTATTTCACATGGCATAACTTTTTTATTATTACACCTATAGCTTTGAAACTTTGCATCTAAACTAATGTGATGCTGCTAAATCAGGAAATGCAGTCCATTTTACTTTATCTTTCTTGGTTGTGGAGCTATGAGAACACCAAAAGTGCCTTTTGTTCAGGCAGTTCCATGTTTAGGTCCCCAAAGCACCCCCAATATAAACCCTAGCATAGGCTCTCTGGCATTTTTTCCATTCATTTGTGTCTGCTGAATATAAATCAGGCTAAATTCACCACGAATTCATCACCAACTGCAGTCAGTACCTTGCCAAATGTAAAAAAAAGCTAAAATGCTCACGCCATTGCCACCTGTTCAAACCCCCGTATTTCCAAGGACACACCTTGGATTTTCTTCTATTTTTTTTTTTTTTTTTAACTGATTCCTCTACTATAGTAGAAAGACCAGTCCAAAAATTGTTGACATGTATAAATTTTGCAGGTGTCTGAACAGAGGCGGGGTAATCTCGAGAATCGCATGTATAATTATTAAGTGTAATTCATGCCATGTTAAATACAAGAAAAATGTAAATTGATGTGAATTTGCAAAAAAAAAAAAAAAAAAGACACAAAACTGACAGACAGAACCCTTCGAAAATAATTCACCAAAAATTCAGTTTTGGTCCGAATGAGCTGAAATTTTGGATTTATCAGTAACATTTACACAGCTGCACACAAAAAATTGAGAAGGTGGTGGTGAGACCCATTTGATGATCTGACATGGAATGACCCAGTTGGATGATTTGACTGAAACATTTAAATATGACAGATAAGCAAAAATAGAAAAAAAAAAACCCAGGAGGGGGCAAATGCTTCGCTACACCACTGTGGGGACACAAACTCAAGCAAGACACACATACACAAACACACAAAGGCACACAAGACACGCACATAAAGAGACACGTACTGAAATAAACAGACACGCAGAGACAGACACACACACACACACACACACACACTCAATCACACAGAAACAGAGACATTCGCTGAAAAACAGAGACACACATAGACACAGACATACACAAACACAGAGACAGAGGGACACTTGCATGCAGACACACACACACACACACACACACACACACAGGCCAGTCTGTTATCCCCAGAGCAACTGCTTGACAGCAGCTGAGGCGGGTGGGTGGGTAGGAGAGGTGCTGACAGAGGGGTACAATACACACCCCCACAACACCCCCCCCCCAACCCAAATCTCTCCAAACACTCCCAAATATTGCCTTTCACACCCCCGCTGGAGAACCCAGTCACCTCTCAGTCCTGCCCAAACCCACTCACCTCAGCCATAACAGAACAGAACAGAACAGAACTTCTTTCACCGTTTAACGACAAGAAGCTTGCGGGCAGGCCCCCCGCCACATCACATATTTACTTAAACCCCACGAGTGCTCCCACCACCACACAGATCCCACTCCAGCTAACCTCCCCTCCCGACCTCACAGACTCATTCATCCGTCAAGAGCTTGTAACGGCTGGAACAGTACAACTTCCTGTTACATGTGCCCGGGAAGAAAGAAAAACTCACAGGCCAGTGTCAGTGCGAGGTGTGAGGTGTGTGGGTGTGTGTGTGTGGGGGGCGGGGCTGAGATGACATGCAGGTTTTTCCCGCTCCCACACAGCTATAAGGGCAAAGAACAAAATCCAAAACAGTTGATATGAGAACCGGAGTCAACACTGGAGTCTGCTTAGCTGGTTCCACGATTCTCATGGGGGCGACTCAATGGTGCGTGAAACCATTCCGGGCAGCTTTGAAGAAGAATATGTGAACCAGGGGAGCAATTAAAATGGCAAGAATTACAAAAAAGAAATGAAAAATAAACAAAACGGACCGTCCAAAATAGTATTATTTTGCCTGTGTAAATTTGTAGTGCTAAAAAGGGCGTCAGTAGAGAAGTTTGAGCGGACAGGTTTCAGGAAGTGAGAGTGAGCGGTTATTATATTGGTTCCTCAGACAACTGGATCGTCTGACAGACCGTCGGCAATACCAGTTCTCACCGACCGTAAGCCCAAACTCCCATGGATGGCGCATCTTGCATGTTAATACTACAGTAAAACTGCAAAGCAGTGCAACTGCGCAAGCTAAGCTATAATTACTGAAATAATTGGTATGGAGCCACGAACTGCCACAAAACACAGAAAGGAATGTATTCATAAAAATATTTAATATCTTCTCAACGGTAGGCAATACTGGGCCATAGCGGCTAATGCGTTGGACTTCGATTTAGAACAAATGGAGCCACAATAAGATCAATATAACTGCTGGGCCCTTGAGCAAGGCCCTGAAACCTCAACAGCTCCTGTGGGACTGGTCTCTGCTCAGCCTCATTAACTGCAATTATTATCATTAATATAACAACCTACAACATGACAACAAAGTTTGCTGCACATAATATGTAAAGAAGGTATATAACGGCTAATTATTTGCATTATTTTTTTTTTTTTTACTGATGCAGATGTCGTCTCAACTCAATTGCCCCAGAGTTGAAGGCATCAGGGTCCCTTTTTCACTACCTCAATAAGACAGCATTTTTAAGAGTTCAGGTTTCCAGATCAAGAGTGAAAAATAGCAAAGAAAATAACAGTTCGTGTGAGATGGAGGGAAATATGTTTACTGGCTCCAAATGTGGCCGTTAAGAAACAGTTTACAGGGGAAGCTGTAATTCACATATAGAGGTGTAGTATTTGCATTGTAATTGCATCCCAGAAGCATCCACTGCCCCCAGAAGAGAGACTGATCACCACAGCAATTAGGCTTTACGCTGATTTGCAAACCCAAATTTTATAGTGGTGACAGCCCTGCTGCGCCAAACTACCATCCGGACAGCGAAGAGCCTAATTTCAGAGCACATTCTCCTCATCGTCACCACTGAGGATCCGACCCATTTCCCCTCATTACGGTTCTGTTTACGAGCAGCCGGAGGATCGGCGAAACAAAGCGCTCATTTAGCGGAGAGAGGCTGAACAGACGATCTGCTGCACACAGGGTCTCATGCACTTCGGATGAGTAATCGAGTGCACGCTCCGTTCGGGGTCAAGACGAAGGCAGGATTTTCCAAGCAGCCACTCATTTCGGGGTCACCGACATCCATAGCAACACACTGTCCAGTATTTTTGCCAGGAAAGCCCTGCGAGACTCTGTGCCACCCTACGAGACACACTGCAGTAGCCAACTATAGTAAATGCGCACCTCGATTACATTTACAGTTAGCGCATAGCCATTTCCCTGCTGCCACAGAGGAAAATATGGGCAGTGGGCTCAGGATTAGGCTGATTGATGTTGCACATGCTCAGAGGGCGATTCACATTCCTGACCTGCCAAAGGCCTGAATGATTTCTGAGGGACTTTATACAAACAACCAAGCCTGGCAACCCGCATTTGTTTCGCCTACAAGCAGCAACAATTAATGGTCCGGACCATTTCCATAAATGTAAGGCCGCAATTCCCACGGTCACTGTATGTCACCCTATTGTTGCATAACATCACACACTACATTATACACTGCAAAGGACCAAAAGTGCACCAACACTGGCCCCTTCATCATCTCATATCAAAACCACGGACCCAAACCAATGAGTATTCACAAACTAGTATTAGTACCCTACTGCTGCTCTATATTACCTCCATACCGCTCGATAATGTGACACACAGCTGGCGAGATGACCAATAACACAGAGACAAGAAATTCCTTTCACGCGCCATACCACTGGTTGACAAGCCTACTTACTGAATTATTAGCCGTTGAATGCTGTTACATGCTTTATACAGATCAGAGGTTCACTGCGAATGCAATGTCATTGGCAGCATTTAATGGTCCCTTTGTGATGAAAGTTATTAACTCATGTCAGCTAGCAAACATTTTCCCCCAATGAAAGAACAGTCGAGCAAGTAGACCGATGCAGGATGCAGCGAAAATCAAAAATTTTAGAGAGGAAAAAAAAAACAAACCAAAAAAAAAAACAAAGATCTCCATTAATCTGGATATGGCTCAGTCAATATACGAGTCCAATAAGCAGGTTAAAGATTAGGTTGCAAATCTCTCTGTGAACGAAGCTTCACTAGATTGAGCAGACATATGCAGCTTCTGAGAAACCGCACGCTTCACAGTTAGTACCACAAAGGAGCAGTAGTTCTGTGTGGGGACCTCAATAGCTTTTCATCAAAGCTCAGAAGCAAGTCCTCCAAGATCAGTGGTTCATGAACTGAGTCCTTGAGCTCCCCCGTGTATGCTGTTTTTGTTTTGACCACTATTGCAAGCTGTCGATTTGCTCTAAATAGGAGCATATCATGTTGAAAGCAGTTATTCATCATCTTAAGCCACATTTTGACAGATATATCCATGCGTGCCATGAGGACCCTGGAATGTAATGTGTTTATTTTTCGATATTGCAAGCAAGTTCATGAAATATTTTTAAACGGATCAAATTAGACACCAAGGTGATCAGTAAGCTCCATATTAAGATGCTGAACAAAGGTGTCTGGAGTTCATTCAAAATAATTTGCCTGAACTTAATAATGACACAAAACAGGTGTGATTCTGTGATTTGCTCGCCTAATAAATTGTTAGTTTTCCCAACCACATATCCACAGTTTCACCTATAAGGAACCAACTGATTGTTAACTTTGAGTTAATTTTTGGCTACACCGTTTCTCCTGTGCAGTTGCTTCTAATGTCATAATGAGGATATGAACTTTATTCTTCGTAGTATGTACAGATACTGTATGTCAAAATATGGCTAAGGAGAATAAATAACTACTCCAAACATAAATGCACCCAATTATGGCAAATCAGCAACTTGTTGAAGTCCTGCAATTGCAACTTTGGTAGAAACAAAACCCCGCACACACAGGGAGGCCCCAGGACCAAGTGTGAGAACCACTGTCCGAGGTACATTTGGGCTGAAATTCTCTCACTGCCGCCCCTCATTGCACTTCTGACTCTTCGACGATTATTGCACATTTTAAAGTCCAGATACTGCTACATAACTCCTCCTGAAACTTGGGACAGTGTTCAATTACCTTCTGTTGAAAGTACAACGCCCAAAACTCCTGTGATCTACACATCACAGGGGGGATAGATTCAAAAACCAGGGTAACAAAAGTAGACCAAAAGGCCAGGTTTTAAATTTTCAAAGTATTGGTCCACAAAAGCGTTGCTATGGAGTTTTTTTCTGCACAAGTGTTCTACGTTACTTCCGCGCTACCGATTTCTCAAATTTCCAACATACGTATTGAGTGGGCCGACCGCTGAACAGAGGCGATGAATGGGGAGATGGAATAATTGAAACATAAACTGATTCAGTGTTTCCCACAGAGCAGGAAGCAATGTGTGGTGGCAGACTGGGGTGGAGGGTACATGCTTTATTTTGTTGAGTGGGGGGGGTTGAATGAGATCAGATGAGAATGGCGGTCCGAGTTCATTCTGTGGCGGTCAATGGTCTATGTGTGGGAATCCCTGCTGACTGCCATCACACCCAAAGACAAAGTGATGAGTCAGCAAAAGTCCAGACAGTGTGCAAATCTATTCAAATCCATCAGAGGATGACTGGCTCTTTACACAGAGGGCAGACACAGGTGGAGATGGGGAGGCCATCAAGTGTTACCTTTACACAGCAAACACGAAATGTTCTCACGACGTTACCAGAACGCCGCGTCGATGTTATAACTTTTCCACTGCATTCCAGTGACACTGCGAGAACATTCAGCATGAGCAGAGCACATGATGCTACAGGTTAAAAGTACTGGCAAAATTAGTAGTTAATAGTACACAAGATTCATGAAAATCATCCAGTATTTCAAATATTTTAAATGTCCCCAGCAGTCATTTAGTAGAACACAAGAGCCACTGACTGGACAACACATGACATATTCTGCCTGATATCTGGACTTCAGCGTGGCTATGCCATTAGAAACCCGTTCTCTTTTATGCAATGCTCCGTCCTCAAGAACTTAGAATCGTGGTTCGAATCACAATATCAGGATGAATTAAGATTCAAAATAGCTCAAATATATTTGTTTGAGTTTCATTTTTAAATTCTTGCACGAGCATTGTAAGAAATGTTCATGCAAGTAATTTTACTGTTGCAGAGAAAATTGATTTTTAAATGACTGCAAATGACTGCTGTAATGAGACCAGACATCGATACCCTCTAACCATATTTATCCAAGTATCCAGACAGTGATTGCAGAAAGGCTGCACAGAGAAGCCTGACTGACTCAGACTCTCTGCAGTATGTCTTGATAAAAGCATCGTCTATGAAACTAATTAATCCATGAAGAATAATTGGCTCATGTATATTTGCTCTAAAACCTCTGGAGAGATTATGTCATCGTGCATGCTGTTTTGAAGTAACCAGAAGTGTACTGCCTTGCCGTAGAATAATAGCCATTGCGTAATCGATAGAATAACAGAAACTCCCGGAAGTATCTAAACTAACACTGAACACACATACAGCATCATTGGTCAATGTCCTGGCCAACTGAAAACATACACTAAAAAGTAAATTATGCCAGAAAATGCCAGGAAGAGGACCATATGTTGAAGGGAGGAAAATATAGCTTGTACATAACATGTATTCCTATTCTAATAAATACAGATAAAGATCAAGCCATTGCATAACTAAACATCTCTGAGGTTGAGTACTACCTCAATGATCACTAACCATACAGCCACCCCACCCCCACCCCCAGCATACAGGCCCTCATTAAATGAGTCAGTGGCTTTAATAAGTCACTAAGCTAATGTAATAAGACTGACTGCCACAGCTTCTCACAGTTCTATTATCATCATTTTTTAGATTATTTACTTATACATAATGCCACAAAACACTGTGGCGAAAAAGATTACCAGACAACATCAACGTCATTAGTACCATTATCAATAACAGATAAGAGGACACGTCATGCGACCCCATTTGAGGCAATCTGTGCATCCATATTTGCAGACGTCAGGAGCATTGCTCATTACTAAAGTCATTCTCCAAACTGACGAGTCATTTTTTTCCCCCCATACGTATTTGAACCTACATTCACTCTTTATGGATAGAATCAAGCTGCATTCCTGGCATATCAGTGGCCCACTTACGGTAAGTAAATATGTTATCGCAGTGTCATAAAAAGGCGGCACCACACCTTTAAAACGCTACTGAAGGCAAAGGCAGCAACTCTGGTTTGCCCACAGAGAATTACACTATTTTTTCCCCTCCTATTCCTTTGGGTTCTGCAAAGCCGAGCAGGTTATGTCTGCAAACGAACTTGAATTGACTCTTCGGTAATGCAGCTGTCTGCTATCCGGCAGGACTTTTCATAAGCCACTTCTCTCAGTCCTTACCAAGAAGCACCAGGCATGAAGTGAAACGGTTGAAACCACTCACTAAGCCTCGTGAGCCTTTAGATTTCAAACTGGGGAAAGATCTGAGGGGAACAGGCAGGTTAACATAACCTTTCTTCTCATACTGAATAGATCCTGGGCGTAACAGCAGCCCTCATGCACAAAGGTCTATGGAAAGAGGGGCTGCTTCACTGAACTTCTGAGGTAAACTTGACAGGAATGCGATGTTTGCAGTGAAGGAGGGTCCACTCTGCAGTGATTTTTTTTTTAACTGACATTTCCCTCACTTTCAAGAAGGTTTATACGCCTGGCAACCACATGTAAAACAGGAAATTGTTCAAGACTCTCTTCTATTCCTAACTTTCTCAAATTGAGGGTCATTCAAGATCAAAATGACCTCAGAATTATACTGTCCTCATAAAGGTGGTGGTTACCTTGAAACACAGGCTTTGAAATGTGTACTTTGAAACTCCGTGAGGAACAGGCATATGGCCGAGTACTTTAGCAGTTCCTGGTGGGACCAACATGGTTTTTACATGAACCGCAACTCAGGATTTTACATCTTTCTAGTGCATAATCCTGAAAGCCAATCAAACTGCTGCATACGATGCGGGACACCCAGGTTTGATATCCAAGTGCAGCATGACTATCCAAAGATGAGAAAGGGTTCCAAAACCTGACAGGAAAAAGGGTTGCATAAATAAGAGCAAATTATGTTTCCAGGCCGGCAAAGTCAATCTCGATTTCCTCCGTCTAAGGAAAACCACCCAAGTAAAGCGAAGAACTCTCAGGACTGTGTGAGGTTTCACACCAGGCTTTCCGACAGATGCCCTTCTCTTGACCTTGTAACACAGTTAGTCAAAGATGTGATGTTAACTCTGGAGGAAGAAGAAGAAAGTAAACGGAAGTAAACGGACAGGAATCGAACGCTCACAAAACTCCTCTCGGGAAGACAGAACCAGCAGCCCAACAAAAGCCTGACTGCATCAGGTGCACCGTGACTAAATATCCTCTCAGGTGGAAGAAGACGAGCGCACAGGAACAAACAATAGATCCTTTCGTGAGACCACGGGGAACAAAGACCCGGCGATGAATCAACCTGTAAAATGAAAACTCCTTAGATGCATCCATGCTGAGAAAGTAATGACCTTCCCTTGTTTAATGTAGGCCAAAAACAGGAAATTGATGTTTGTAAAGTGACTTCAGAATAGCAAAGTAAGTCTCAAGGCTCCGTTTCAAACCACACCTCAGTCATCCGTTTGAACCTAGAACTTAAAGATGGCCAAGATAAACTGACATCTTGAGAACGCATCATTCCTTTAAATTTGAAATATTACAGAATTTAGCTGCCCACCTTTCAAAGCTGAATAAATGCCAAACCATTAGGCCCAGCAGCATGTCTAAAATTAAACCAGCGGCCTCTTTTTTATTAAAAATTAAACCAAAGTTCCAGGCTCATTTCCTCAATACATGCATTCTTGAGGTCACAAAGGTGAAATTCAAATCCTCTCAAAATATTTTAGTGACAGTGGGACAATTACTTCAAAGAACTGAAAGAAATTGAGTTATAGAACACCAGTTTGGAATGACAAAATCAACATTCCAAAAAAACTAACAAATCACCGGTTCGTCTAATGACACAACATGACTGCCAATAGAGACAACTCAGCATGATAAGGAATGATGTCCGGTACATGACCGTACCTTGTCAAAAGGGCAGGTAACCATAGTGAAGTAGCGTTCTGTGTGGCTTTCAATGCCAAAGCAAATCCTCAAAATAAAATTTGATACGGACAACATAATTCCCCGAGGCTTATATCAGGTTTGCAAATGACTACCTTCGTAAAGTTCAAGATGAATCATCAGCCTTCAATAAGTGATGGTGTTCAAGAGAGCAAGCTGACAGGAGTCACTGCCTCTAAATTAATGACATAATCGCTGATAAAATGGATGCACTGTAATGGCACTGGGCTGTAATAGCGTAAAAGGAACTAATCAGTGTCAGGCAAATGCTACGATTACGGCTGATATATTGTGCTGATGTAACAAAGTAACGAATTGAAAGCGAGGCGAGGAATTTGGAGGGTAAAATCCATTCAAAATTCAGCATTGGGGATGAACTGAATGAAAATGACTGGGACAACATCAGCAAGAATCTCAGCTTGTATATTTCTCTGTAATGGGTTGGTGCTAAGCTAAGCTTCACAACAGAGCTAAAACAGGTAATTCCCCACCTACCACCTACAAATAGGATCACCACCATTGATTCTATGGAGAGTGACATGGTTAAGCACAGCAAAACAGTATAACACATGATTTACAGTGCTGTGAAAAGTATTTGCCCCCTTCCTGATTTCTTATTTTTTTGCATATTTGTCACACTTAAATGTTTCAGATCATCAAACAAATGTTAATATTAGACAAAGATAACCCGAGTAAAGACAAAATGTATTTTTTAAATGATGATTTCATTTATTGAGGGAAAAAGCTATCCAAACCTACCTGGCCCTATGTGGAAAAAGTAATTGTCCCCTAAACTTAATAAATGGTTGTGCCACCCTTGGCGACAACCGCAATCAAGCGTTTGCTATAACTGGCTATGAGTCTTCCACATCGCTGTGCAGGAATTTTTGCCCACTCTTCTTTGCAGAACTGTTTTAATTCAGCCACAGTGAAGGGATTTCGAGCATGAATGGCCTGTTTAAGGTCATGCCACAGCATCTCAATTGGATTTAAATCCGGACTTTGACTGACCTCTCCAAAACCTTAATTTTGTTTTTTTTTTTTTTTTTTAAGCCATTCAGATGTGGACTTGCTGGTGTATTTGGGATCATTGTCCTGCTGCATAACCCAAGTCGTTCGAGCTTGAGGTCAAGAACTGATGGTCGGACATTCTCCCTCAGGATTTTCTTTCATAGTTCCATCAAATATGGCAAGTCGTCCAGGTCCTAAAGCAGCAAAGCAGCCCCAGACCATCACACTAACACCACCACGTTTGACTGTTGGTATGATGGTCTTTATATGAAATGATGTGTTAGTTTTACACCAGATGTAACAAGAAGCACACCTTCCAAAAAGTTCAACTTTTGTCTCATCAGTCCACAGAATATTTTCACAAAAGTCTTGGGGATCATCAAGATGTTTTTTGGCAAATGTGAGACGAGCCTTTGTGTTCTTTTTGGTCAGCAGTGGTTCTCGCCTTGGAACTCTCCCATGGATGCCATTTTTGTCCAGTCTCTTTCTTATTGTAGACTGATGAACACTGATTTTAACTGAGGCAAGTGAGGCCTGCAGTTCTTTAGATGTTGTTCTGGGTTCTTTTGTGACCTCCTGGATGAGTTGTCGATGCCCTCTTGGAGTAATTTTGGCAGGCCGGTCACTCCTGGGAAGGTTCACCACTGTTCCAAGTTTTCTCCATTTGTGGATAATGGCTCTCACCGTGGTTCATTGGAGTCCCAAAGCCTTAGAAATGGCTTTGTAACCATTTTCAGACTGAGAGATGTCAATGACTGTTTCTCATCTGTTCTTGAATTTCTTTAGATCGCGGCATGATGTGTTGCTTTTTGAGATCTTTTAGCCTATGTCGTTTTGTCAGACAGGTTCTATTTAAGTGATTTCTTGATTCAACAGGTCTGGCAGTAATCAGGCTTGGGTAGAGCTAGTGAAATTGAACTAAAAAAAATGTGGTTAATCACAGATAATTCTTGGTTTTACGGGGGGGAGGGGGGTCATTACTTTTTCACATAGGGCCAGGTAGGTTTGGATACCTTATTTTCCTTCATGAATGAAATCATCATTTAAAAACTGCATTTTGTACTTACTCAGGCTATTTTTGTCTAATATTAAAATTTGTTTGATGATCTGAAACATTTAAGTGTGACAAACATGCAAAAAAATAAGAAATCAGGAAGGGGGCAAATACTTTTTCACAGCACTGTATATGCTGAATTTATTCAATGTGGATGAATTTAGGCATATTCCAACCAATTTAACACAACTGAAAACAGTCAGGATGAGAGCCGTATACTTTCAAAACATACATAATGACCCTCTAGTCACAGAATGCAGACACCATGCTTAAAGTTGCAACTGCCATCACAATAATATAACAGGCTATCAACCAAACACAGTTTCAGCCCACACACAGAACTACAGGTAACTAATTTTAAATCGCTAGTTCAACTCCAGTCCACCTCCTCTTTGCATAATTAGTTTAGTTTGGCAACATGCATGGGCTGGCTGTTTACTAAAAACTGAACACCTGACGCCAACTATAAATCACAAATGAGCGGGTATAATCCAACTGAAAAAAGAACACTTCTTTGAAATTGCAGCGCATTAATTTTATGATTAAGGCGTAGCAATTGCCCCATCTCTCAAATTAATCAAGGCCAGTGAAAAACACTTGTTAGTGGGCTGCTTTGAGCCTGATCAGGCAACATGTTTCTCCAAGGACAAGTTTTCACAACAACATGAAGCAAAAAAAAAAAAAGCAATTTGCCAGAAGTGTGACCAAATCAAATGATGCAACTAATAATAAGCTTGTGAAAAAAAAGCCACGAGAGGCTGTTCTTGGATTCACACGAGACAATTCCCTATAGCTTCATCTCAAATGAAGGACCTGTCGGTATTTCATAACAGCTGAATTAATGGCTCTAAAAACCCCAGCCTGAAGTCCCTCCTCAGCACATGAAAAGCCCAAGTGGTTGAGGATTATTTATTTCCTGAATGAAAAAGGTATTCTCACACAAAGAAATGCACATTCACAAGGCCATGCGCAGATATGTGCACACACAACCACACGCACACGTATTCATTTTCTAAAAGAAACATGGCCTTCATCCAAGAGCACCACACAAAACCACACACACACATGCACGCGCGCGCGCGCACACACATTACAAGAAAATTACATAATAAGCAAGTACAACATATTATAGAACTCTCGTAAACTGCTGTAATTAAGTCTCAGGAGAGACTGGAATTAAAATCAGCATGACAACCTGTTGGTACCAGTAGGTAATTCTATATATATATATTCACATCTTACGAAAAGTACCGCTTGTCTCCTTTTGGAGATTATGGTATGCGGTTTGTGGTGGGGGCAGCAACGGAGGAAGGTGGTTGAGGGTTGAACATTTTCATTTTAAAATCAACCCCCCCAGGCTTTCTTCTTGATCCCGAAGGAGCCCACTTGTCATCACCCTTGGATGGGGACAAACTGACTCTAAGGACTTCATTTCCAACACACTACAAATCCAAGTTATCCAGCCGTAATCCTCACTCCATTCATTCCCATGGAAATACAGATAGGGCCGACTAAATACACGCATCATAACACAGCTTTAGTTGAGCACCACATTTGAAGGTAGGACTCCAGTGGATGGTGCAGCCTAGCACCGAAATACCGGCCAGCTGTACTGATTAGTTCGTCATATGACCGCAACGTTAGGTCCAGAAGATAAATAGGCTAACGGAAAAAACCAGTATAGCATTAGCATTCTCAACTAACGTGGACTATATCCTCGGTAAACCGACTGGTGGGTCCGGGCTCACTTCCTTTCACTGCTGTAAGGAAGATGGTTTTTCACACCTGACCTGAGCTTCAATAAACAATATGATTTTGCGCTCCGCACTCTGACATAGATCCGAGAGACAACAAACTGCGAATGCGTTGCTACACTTTAATGAAGTCTTGCTGTTGAATAGGTGCAATGGCTTGAAAATGTTTAAGTTTATAAGCACGGCAAAAAGTTGCCGGCTATTCCATAATGTAATGGTAGGGAGATTTCACCGACTTAAAATTGATCGCAAGCATTCACCGCGGTAGAAATTAAACTTAAAGTCATTCATGCACGTGATTTATAACACCGAAAATTTAATTTTCAAGTCGAGATTACGTCGAAAATCAATAATCACGATCTTCCGAACACTTGCTGCCGTAAGGCGAGTAGGCTTCAGGCAGCCAACAGCTGACTATGATATAGTGGACGTCGGTTAGTAACCAACCCAACGGCTTGTTCGGTAATAAACCAGGCTGAAAACACCTTTAGCCAGCAACGTGAGAGCAACTGTTGCACGGTAAAGCTGCTTTCACACCGGACGCGAAACGAATTTTTCGCACGACAGATTACATTCAAAGTCAATGCAAAGACGCGAATACACGCGTGTATTCGCGTCTTTGCATTGACTTTGAATGTAATCTGTCGTGCGAAAAATTCGTTTCGCGTCCAGTGTGAAAGCGGCTTAACTCAGCCCGCAATGGAATTAGACCATCAAAGAGCTCCGTTGCTACTTACGAATGTTGTCGTTCCACGTATTTGTCGTTGCAACAAATTCCAGATAGGCAGCCAAAACTGCAGTCATTAGCACAGCACCAAATAGAAGATACTTGAAATTTCGCCTTATTTTTTTAAAAGGAAAAAAGAAAGTCCTCATCTTCTACAGTACTCAGCCTAGCCGGTTTGTTTACTCCGGTTTTTCTCTTTGGTTATGCCGCTCTGCAAATAGTTCATCTGTTATAATAAACATGTATCGAGACAGAAAGCATTCTGTATTTACGGAGCCACCACGCTTATCCAAAACTCCGGTTGCTCGCGAAGACAAGTGTAATTCCACATTACTTCCCGCTTGCAGTCCTTTCGCATTAATAGTGCTCTGTAGTGGCTAGCCGACTGAGGCACTCGTACTAGTCGTAAGGCGTTCTGCAAAGACAGTCCTACCCCGATTCCCACAAGCACTACCGTAATTGAACAAGGCAGGCGGTGATCTCGCTAAAGATCTCAAATGGCAACGCCCGAAAGTGGTCCATTGTAATCGAATATCGCAGGTAAACTATCGCATCAGTCGGAGCTTATACGAAGATCTTAGTGACTCAATGTTGTCCTTTTTCCCATGATTGATTAAAGACAACGTGCAATTACTTGACGTACTTTATTGACGTTTGAGCTACAACAAGGTGCCTTTGCACTTTGACATGAGAAAAAAAATATTGCCACTTGCTCACCTGGATATTCATTTTTTAAAAACCAAACTAACAATATGGGGGGATAGAAAAAAAAAACTTGTTATGTTGGTATTTGCATTATTGCATATATTCTCTGTTGTATTAATATAATATTATTTAGTTGCAGGTGTGATGAACTTCACTATTTGTTGACACAGAGTTTAAAAATATAGTTTTTTTTGTCGTAAACTTTGCAAGTGATTGATAGATTGTCGACAAATTTTGACAATTTTCTCAACACTCAAATTGGTAGGAACACATCGACGCAGTTTATATAGCTTTCTTGGATGAGCATGGTCTGATGTCAGTGGCTAAATCAAGGTCAAAATGTAGCATGAAGAAAAACCTTTAACATGTGTCGAGTCATACGGCTTAGTATGAATATACCAAAATTCAATGGACTCGCTGCAGCAATTATTTGCAAATGGATCGAAATGGCGTTTTCAATATGGCTGTCATGACGGCTATATTGGACATCAAATCGCAACATTTTATATTAACATTGCAGACATCCTCCAGCCAATGAGGACTCCAAAGCTTCAGCTTCATTGGCCCAGCAGTTTCAGAGAAGATGTTGACAGACAACAACAAACAGCGACTAACGACAATAATGATGGACAAGCAGTCCACGACATTAACCCACCATACTGTTGG
This sequence comes from Gymnothorax javanicus, assembly GCA_029692085.1. Lineage (NCBI taxonomy): Eukaryota > Metazoa > Chordata > Actinopteri > Anguilliformes > Muraenidae > Gymnothorax > Gymnothorax javanicus. The sequence continues at coordinate 14,164,472 of CM056201.1, forward strand.
TTCAGGTGAGCTATAAATGGAACTAAATTTTCCCGTAGATGCTAATCCTGGAATTAACATTTATCAATTTATTTGATTTTTTTGGGTTGGTCAGGCCATTGAGAAGGAAAGATAATAGCGTGCATGCCATTATCTTTCCTTCACGATGGTCTGACCAACCAAAAAACAAATAAAAATGGATCTAGTAGGCCCTTCGTTTTTCGTCAAAATTGATGAAATAGGCTAGATGAGCGTTAGCTATGAAAGATCAAAATTTTTAAAAGCAGCATTTTTTTCTCAGTAAACAAGCAAAGAAAGGAGGTGCGAATCTCCCGGGAATGTTTGCACGCCCACTGTCACAGCTGAATCAACGTGGAACTGTAGCCACTTATTTGTAGCCTTGAAGACAATTTACAATGGAGCATCTTTGCTACTTCCTTTCTTTAAGTTATTCATGGAAAATGTTAAAGCTGCTTAGCAATTTTTTATTCAGCTCTAATTATTTTTCTCACCTGACGCCCATCAACAATAAGATACTTTTGGCTCCGAAAGCAACCCAAACACTTAATTTTAAAGACTCCAGACTATGAATGGCAGTGTCATATTTTTGTTCACGTAGGCCTATATTACATTTGTACACTGTGTTTATAGCTTTTGTTGTTAGCGTACCTGTCTTAAGCGACTGAGTTTGAAGAAAATGAATCCACTCAAAATCCCAAGGTTTGTAGCACAAATTGAAACTTACAGGACTTAAACGAAAATTATGGGGGACATTCTGACATCTTATTCAGTAAGTTTTGAGATATAAATGTTTGACTGGTAGTTTCTGGAGTGTCTGCAAACGGACGTTAGGAAAGCAGAATTTTTTTTTTCCCTCTCAGAGGAACTCGTGCAACCGTGTCCGTCAGTGTGATCCTACATCTGAAAGAATATATGTCCCTGCTCTTTTGAGGGTAGCCACCACTATCTGCCAAGCTTCTCTGTTAAATCAGTAATAAAATCACTCTGATTAACTATTTAAATAAATCCAATTCCAGCACAGTGAAATCAAAAGCTCCATGCCGTCAGCACCTATGCTGCCAGATTAGATTACTGAGCTCTTGGTCACCCAGAAATTCAATAACATTCTGGAACGGTCTTTTTGGGCAGCCACATGATTTGCCTCAGGTACAGAACTGCCACACTCCTTATTTAAGTGGGCTGCTGAGGTAGGGGACATTACACCTATTTTCCTAGTATGGGTTGCATTTTACAGCCAAGCTGTCATGTTTGTTTAGAGACTGTCAATGGAACTAGTTCCTTCAGGGAAATGGTCAAACAATTGGAAAATCCATAAAGCAACTTGGTCCAAAAAAAAAAAAAGACATTCCTCATTAGCATATCTGTCAGTTGAAAGCTGTGTGTTTACTCAAGTGGTACCATTGTGTTGTTGCAAGGCTTAGCGATTGTTGTGTTGGTGTGGGTCTGAGAAGAGGAGATGGGAGAACTTCCTGTGCGAAATGAATGATTTCAGGAAATTGCTCCCTCTGTTTACGTTTCAGATCATGGCGTGAGTTTTGTGTCACATGACTGTCTGCTCGGTTGGTCTCACTTTCACATGCCATGCCTGAGTCAGCGTGTTTCAGGATTCATCATCTTATTCACACCATACCAGCTGTGTATTGCTTGTCAGAGTACACACAAACACACACACAAACACACACAAAGAGTGACATCATGTAGGCCGACACTGTGCCTCAATTTCTTTTTAAGTTCATCTGTGATTGACCCATGTTCAGTCTATTTTTAAATTCAGGGTGTAGTTTTTCCACTTTGCCTTTATTTATGTTATTTTCAGTGATATTTTGTTCATCAAAGCTTTGCACCAAATTTTTTTTGATCAATTTCTGGGATTAAATCCAGTTCTGAACACCATTTAATTATTGGGATGTTGCTGATGCTTTTAGCAAAATGGAAAAGTGAAGTGAAGCAAAAATCCGTCTACGATACAGCTGCCCCATTAAAAGTGTTTCAGACTGCATATCACACTAGTGTAGACTCTCTGCTTTTATTTCACTCGGTCACTCAAACAGGGATCTGGGTTATCACCAGAGCACAAAATTAGCACCAGCCACCAGCCAAAATATATAAAATATTCAAGTGGCTGATAGATTTGCTTCACTCACTAGCCTAAAAAAAAAAAAAACAATGGTTATCTATTTAGTGGTTGGTAAAATTTGAACATTCACTGCCCATTTTCCCGGTGGATAAAAAAAGAGTAATTTTACACCGTGGTCTTCACCTGTCCTTTAGTGTAGAATTGTCTCCATGTTTTGAGCTGGAAGTGTAATTGACACTATTCAGGCTGAGTTCAGTCAAGCATCAGATTCACACTACTTGATCAGGAAATGAAAGCAGCAACCATAGTCTTCCCAGCACAGCTCATGAATAAGTCACATAGCTAATTGTAGCCCCGGACAAAGTCGTGCGGCTACTATGGATTCACGAGTGTCGTCTCTCCGCCGCCCGCGTCTGCAGACACTTCTTTTTGGACGCTCTACAGGCTGTAATTTTTTTTACCGATTACTTTCATATTTGGTACGGAAATGCATTCTACTTCACTAATGACACCTATCGTTTTGGTTACCATGGCGACAGTGTTGGCTGAATAATATGCAAATTATTGGCAAAACATAGATATTTCCTTGAGGACGCAGTACAGGCTGCAATTTTTGACCGAGTATTTTCATATTTACTGTGGACATGTCACACTTCACTGATGACACCTATCAATTTTGGTTGTCATGGAGACAGTATTGGCCAAAAAATGCGCTTAAAAAGGGGAGAAGCGGGCTTTCAGGGGCTACACCCATGTGGTCGCGGCCGACCGGACTGTCTAGTTAATTTAATTAGCCATGACACATATGAGGAGATCCTTGGCTTTAAATTGTAAGAGTGTTGGCTAGATATGTCAGATACCACCACTCCATCCATGTGACATGGAACTGTCAGGAATATAAAAGTACTGAAAATCTGTTGTAATTATGTGTGGGCCTATATCGGCTTTATCAGTCTACAATCTTAAGTTTGTTCAAGTCACTGTAAACTTCAGTAATATATAGCTAAATTTCTTTGTCACTTGAAATTTTTGTGTTTATGTTTTGCATAAAATAAATAAATAATGTACTGCATGTGATTCGAGATTCTGTTTTTAGCACAAGTGTCCCATTCAGTGTAAGTATGGTATTCTGGTGAGGGAACTCCGAACTCACTGCCTGTGGCCTTGATTTAATTGGAAATTGACATTGTACCACTGTGAAGAGGGAACATTATCCTTTTTTTGGAGATTTTTTTTGCCCCAGGATTCTAAAGCAGTGCTCTGGAACTTTAGTGATTTCAGTTACCAGCACTGGTTGTCACATCAGCATTAGAAAGCTCTGTCAGGGACAATCTAATCACACATTTGTGACCTCACTCAGAAAGAGTTAATCTTAATTACTACAGTGAAGTATCTCACCAAATACAGTGAGTGGATGGAACATAAGATCGTGATCATTCTGGGTTAAACCACCTGCTGAATACTGAAATGTAATGGAATGTTTTAGGATTCAGAAAACAATGCGCACATTGTGGTACCTCCAGAATTGTCCCAAAATGTCCCGGGACTGGTCATCAAGTGGGTGGGGCTGCAGTGTGCTCCGGACGAGGATTTCTCAAAGCCGGAATTCATTAAAGAAATGCGAACAATAATGGATAGAAATGTGAATAATATAATGGATACCGCAATTTCTCATGCGTCTTAGTATTCAAAACAGCATCCTGTTTGCCGAGGACACAATCTTCTCTAAGTCGATGATTCATATGTCAGTCTTTGTATGAATGGAGCCTTTTCATTAGTATGAATCTGGAGGGATAAAGATACCAAGAAAATGCAGGGGAAGATCCCTTAAGACTCAGCTAATGTGGAAAATAGCTTCTCAACATATTCACAGGCAGATCTTATTCACAATATGTATGAAAAGCTCAGAATTAGCCCATAGTTTGTTGTACAAAGTGTTGTCCCTGCATAAGCTTTTAGCTAAAACGTCCAATTGTATTTGAAATTTAACCTCAAAGTTTGGTAATATAATACATGTTGACCTCATTTAGCCACTGAATCAGGACCCAGTACTCTGAAACCTGCTACTGCTGTGCTGTACTTCAAGTCTGAAGAATATAGATTGGAGGTGTCGGTCACAGTGGTGCTTGTCAGACAAAATAAATACAATATTGCACATTAGGATTGGCATTGGTTTTGAAACCTGTGAAAGGCAGTCATTTGACAGTGTTTTCAACCATGCAATGTCTTCTGAAGGTTAACAAGAGCATTTGGTGGAAAGCTTCAGTAACACTCCAGATAATGGGGATGATAAAAATGTTTGATAATGTGTTGAAAATGACACTAAATGGAGGATGAAGGGCATTGACGTCCCTCATGGCTGGAGCTGGGCACATACGGACATGACCCGTTATCGTCTGGTGGCCAAAACAGCCGCTTTCCCGGCCTAATGAAGCTGTACCTGAGCCTTGAGTCTGGGGCCAAGAACTGCGTGAAACTGCGCTTCTGAGCTCTGGCCAATGAGGTCTCAGCATAATGGGGTCACTTGCTGACTGCGGGGCGGAGCAAGATCAAAGGCCATCGCCTGACTATTGTTCCTCTCTCTTTGATGATTCACAATGCTTCCAGGATGCCTCGTGCACACTTTTCTGCATTCTGCCAGGGGCCCAAGGTTCATTTTCCATTCAGTTCTAAGCATACCAAAATCTCTTTATCTAAACAAGAATGAGTGCAATTCTCGAGCGGTGCCAGCCAAGTTCTAGAAGTATGGGATCCTCAGACAATAATAACACAATAGCTAAGTGCGTATTGCTTACGCCATTGCTTGGATCAGGATGAGAAGATGAGCGGCGTCAGTCATTGTACCGTGGAACAACTCCGTTTTCACCAATAATCACTTTGCCAAAGACGGACTGTGCTTGCAAATTTTAGCCCCAATCACAATCAACTTTTAGGTAGAAGAAATAAAAATAAATAAAAAATTGGAAGTATCTTTTAATGCGGAATGTATTTAGTCTGGCTCCCTTCACAAATGAAGTTCTTTTTTTTAATCAACGAACCAGAAGTTATTTTAGCAGTACATATTCGAGTGGGAGAACGTGTACCACCCTTGACTGGTCTCCACATTTTGCCAAACTGAAGTGAGAGCATACATAATTATGACTTAAATTTCGAATAATCAAGGATTCGCATGGTTCGGAAAGTTTCTCCTCGGTTTGCGCTATTTGAATCATGCACAAGCGCCTATGTTCGTTGCATTTCTAACGCAAGATGGAATTCAACTGCCCCCTTTTGGCTACGGTGAGTACTCAAGTAGCACCTTGGTGAACCTGTTTTGGTGAAGCGTGCAATAGTCGATGGCCATCACTTGATTTGTAGCTCAGCCGATTTCTGGATTGACAGGATTTTTTTTCCTAGGCTACGTCATTGGTGACCAAAGATACAAAGATCGTCCTTTCATACTCATCTTTTTTAATCCTATTTTTTGAGAACTCTTAACAGACTGTTCAACCGTTAAAATACAGTGATGACATAACGACACAATTGAGCACAACTAGTAGTCAGACGTTTCTGGGGTCTCTTCCGGGAAATAGATGTCAGTAATTATTTTGCATTAAGTTTAGACACATGACTAATTTTATAATGATGCAGACATGGCAATATTCGTCAGTGCCAAAGAGTGAAAGGCCCATTTCCTCATTGACAACAGCTCTAAACAGAGCTTAGAATTACTTAGCATTACATTGCAGCCACTTAGCAGAGGCTTTATCCACAATAACTTTTGCATCGGTAACCAAGAATACCTTCACACAGCTCCTCTCTGCAGTATATCTAATCAATACAGATGCAGAATTGAGCCCAAAATTATTAAGATCAAGAATGGGTATTAAAAATTGTGGAAATTTGGAATTGGAGTATTTTGCAAGGGTAAAGTTTGCAATAAACCTGGATTTTGTTATAATAATGGATTGTGCCACTAAAAAAGAAGGATAATATTGACTCCTCCTGTCAGTTGGGTACGTCAGAACTCTCCAATGATAAATAGCCTTGTTTTGTCAACCTCTATGGTCAGCATACCTATTTTAGCAGACTCTCTCTCATGATCTGCGTTGCAGGGATTATTCCCACATTCCACTTCAGTTTTGACGAAGTATAGTCTTTATCCACCCATGATAAGAGAAACAACAAGTATTGGCAGGAAATAGATTTTAATCAGCGTGGAATAGGGGAATTGGCAAGATACATTTCAGTACCTCGTCTGAAGGGGGAAGGAGGTATTGTTTTCGGTGGCGTTTGTCTGTCAGCAGTTGAGCGCAATGTTTGGTTTGCTCAAATCATAAAAATTTTTCAGGTAAGGAGTCAAATTGTCCAAGGATCACCTGATTACATTTCAGACCTAATAGGGTCAAGGGTAAGGTAAAAATAAATAAATAATTAAATTAAATTAAATTAAATTAAAAAAAATTTGCATGGCAACTTTGTTAAATTATCTCTGACTGGATTCATACCAAGCGTTTTTTAAGTTTTATTTTTCATACATTACACCAGGGTGTAACATTATTTGGCTCGTTAGCTGTAGGTGTCAAATGTCAGGATGGTCCTAGACTCCCAGGTTACTTAACACCTAGCAAAACAATGTCTCCCTCAGCCGGAGTATGTTGGGCACGGCCTTTCTGGTTTTAGATAGAAAAGAACAAACTATAACAAAGCAATTTTATTTATTGCAGTTTTGGCTATTAGTTCTGTTTGGGGTTGGTGGGATAACATTTACATGTGTGCTGCCATTTTGGATCAGGGTGCTCTAGGGCCTTCCATTTGTCCTCCTTTTACACATTTCTGGATAAGCTGAACCTCAGCCTGACTGAATGAAACGCTAAATTATTCATTAATGGCAAGACGTGAAATTTCCCTATGCCTTAGTTCAAGAGTGGATGGCAACAGATCACCACAATTTTTCACAATATTACTTTTTCCTCAATCCCATTCAAGTCTTTTATTTTTCTTAAGCAATTTAGCTTGATTTTTACATCTGGGCGTGCAGTGAAGTTTTTTTTTTTTTTTCTTCTCATGATAAATATGTAAAATGTCATACTGACTGCATTACAGGCACCTGGTTTGTACCATTGTTAACAGTTTAGACTTACTTGCAATTAATTTAACGAAAAAAAGAAGAAAAATGTACCAACACTGCTGAACGCCAACTTAGAATCCCTGCAGTATCAATTTTAAACCACAAGGTGGTAGAGGAAGACCGATATCAGACCAATTGCTTGTATGATGCCATGGCAACGAGTAATTGTTGAGTCATGGTCAAGTTATAGATCAACCCCTTTGATGTAAGGTGACATTGAACGTTAAACCGACAAATGAAAGCTGTCTTCATCTTTTGGTGGGTGTGACGCCATCTTTTTCATTTCGGTTTGTGTTAAACAGAGGCACCTTTTGTCGAGATAAATTACTGTACAGACTGAATATACAGCAGGCTCCAAAATTACTGGCACCTCCGACTGGCAATGAAGAAACAATACTTTTAAAAATTCTAAAAAATATATGTAAATGGGGAATCTCTAAATAACATGAGAGAAATACTGAACAAGAATAATGTTCCAATGGAACAAATCAAATTCATTTACTGATTTAATTAAAAATCAATTTCCTCCAAATTGGGGTTTCACAATTAATAGCACCCTTAAAGATTATTGTGAATAACATCTACTAAAATTAAACCAGGTATTAAATTCCACTTAAGTTTAATCTAAGTGTTCAGTAACCATATTGAGCCATTACATCACTTCTTGTTTCACTAGGGTAGAAAAATGAGGTAAGATGCGTGCAATATCCCTTTGTCATCTCACACTATGAAGAGAACAAAGCAACTGTCAGTTCAAAAGAGGCAGATGGTCATAGACCTTCATAAAGCTGGCCACAAGAAGATTCACAAACGGTTGAATATGCCACTGAGTACTGCCAGGGCAATTATCAAAAAATTCCAAAGATATGGAACTGTTGAAAGACGCAGAGGACGCAACTGCAGTTTGCTCCCTAGGATACTGAGGAGAATGGTGAGAGAAGCAGCAAAATCCCCAAGAATCACTGAAGGAATTGCAAGCCTTGGTGGCATTTTGGGGTCACCAGGTTTCAAAAAGCACCATCAGGTGCTACCTCCATAACCGCAGGGTCTTTGGAAGGGTTTCCAGAAGAAAGCCTTTTCTGACCAGAAAACACAGAAGTGAGTGTGGTGGGAAAATATCCTAAAACATTCTAAATTCAGAGTAAAACCATAATCTCAATTCAACAAGAAAACCTTTTAAAAACTGCTGTACAAGGAGTGGCAGTGAAGAAGCAAAAACTTATCAAGCTGCCAAGAGACTTAGATAAGCCAAACTCTGCAGAACCCTCAAGGCCGGCCTAATGAGCTAACCTTCCAGAATGACCATATCGCTCAGCCTGGTCCCACTACCTAAGCATGCGCACCTGAGTGTTCTGGAACCTTCCATGACCCAGTTAAGTTACTGAACTTTAGCTGAACCCAAGGTTTGGGAGGCTCATATGTGGTCTTTGAGAGTCCCTGGAGGCTTAAAATAAATTTACACTATGATGTAATGGCAAACTTGTTACTGAGGGTGGAGGGTTGCTATGGGACAATGTACCAATCAGAGTCAATAATATTGGATACGGTAGAAGGAGTCACGTTTAATCCCACTTAAAGGAACGTGCCAAAAGGTCAATAAATATAAGGGTTCGGACAGCCGGAGGGCAGTCGGCGTGGGGTGATTGATGAAGAATGAATGCTATGTGGTTTGCGCAGACCAGCCTGGGTTTCTTAGTGCTTCATCTGGATGGATTTACTATAAACCCAATTACATCAGACTCTGGAGAATGGATCTATTTTTTGGAGATAGATTTACAGGGGGCAGTGGAACACTTTATCCACTTGCTCGGACTAAGAATTTTCCTACAACACGAGTGCTTGGTGTTTGCCAACACCATTTGGCAAATGGTAATTTATACTAAGAATAGAATAAGGTGCTTTGGTCAGATGAGACCAAAATTAAATGTTTCGGTCAGATACAGCATTGGCATGTTTGAGGTCAAAACTGAGATGCATACAAGGAGATGCACCTCATACCCACAGTGAAATATGATGGTGGGTCAGTCATGTTTTGGGGCAGTTTTAATTCGAGAGGTCCAGGAACACTGGTTAAGATTAATGGTGCAATGAATTCTACCAAGCATCAGGAAATTTTGGCTGACAATCTGGTTGCCTCCGCCAGAAGGATAGGTCTTGGCCGTAGGTGGACTTTGCAACAAGACAATGACCCAAAGCACATCTCAAGATCCACACAGAAATGTTTCCGTGACAACAAAATCAACATTTTTCAATAGCCATCTCAGTCGCCAGACCTCAGTCCAGTTGAAAATCTGTGGGCTGAGCTGAAGAGGACAACTGATAAATGCCAATCCAAGAATGTGAAGGATCTTAAAGGATTTGCTGGGAGGAATGGTCCAAAATCTCCCCCGAATGTGTGACTTAACATTGTCAAAAATTATAGGAAAAGACTCCGAGCTGTTATCCTTGACAGAGGTGGTTCAACAAAGTACTAAATGAAGGGTGCCAAATATTATGAAACCTTGATTTTGTTGAAATTTATTTTGTGTTAAATGATTAAGATTTTGCTTGTTTCCTTAAAAACATTAATAAAGTATTTCACACGTTGGTGTATTCTGTTTCTCTATGATTACATTGTTTATATATAATTTTTGTATTGTTTGTGCATTGTCATTCAGGGGTGCCAGTAATTTTGGAGCCCACTGTTGATCATGAAGAGATGTAAACATGGACTCATCCATTCTCCCAATGGTCAAAAGGCGAGATACTTCTCTGCCAAATAGAGGGCCCGTGGTAATTGCTGTTCCTCACTACTAAACTGATGCCATTGCTGTAATCAGGCTATATCACACATTGTAACGAAAAATTAACATGAATAAAACAGTCCATATCCAACAACAGAATCGAAGGATAACCTATTAATGATACTCAACATTATTTGGTAATAGGTTGAGGATACTTTTGTTTCAAGACAAATTCAAGCAGCAGCGCCCCCTGGTGGCGAATGACAGGATGATCACAGGACACCTGAATAACGGGGGCTCTCGAAGAATAATCAGTGACACTGAACAGGCCTGGGGCAGGACAAAATGAGAGGTCTTTTCATGAAGCTCAAAATCTCAGCCATCTCCATTTACTTACAAATGATACGGATGAGCCTGCGCTCTCCGTTATATGAATGCTAACGAGCTCACAACAGCACGATCAAAAGCGACGTGCTTACTCTCCGACCATTAGTTCCATAATCATTCGTCACGCACTCATGCGGGTTTTCATTAGTTTTTCTAGCTGCGCAAACAGAATGTTTTTTGTCGATGGGCATGCTCAGAAAACCTTGTCTGGGCTGGTTGTGTTGATGGAAAAAGGACCGACGTTTATATATCAGTTTATTTCGAGGCAAGATGAAGTAGCAGAACAAATCTGACTGTTGGCTGAAGGAGTTTAAGCAATTTTTTTTTTTTTTTTTTTTTTTTTTGCGTATCCGGGAGCCAGATAAAGGTCAACTTGTATCTGCCCAGGAGTATTTCAGACTGCAATTACACAAGTGTACTCATCGGGTACGCCAGCGACAAATGGAAACTTAAAAAGATAAACACTCAAATATGCCTTGCCTTGAATTATTGCTTTCTTGCATCTTGACATATAATGAAGAGAGCCAGACAATTTACTTGATATCTTACGGTCCGGTATCAAGTGCAGTTTCATCGGCAAGTCTGCAACGCTACTAGCGATGCGCATTTGTGCTTAACCGCTTTCTTTATTCAGTGCGAGTGATACAGCCTTCTCTACCATGACCGCTCATAGCAATATTTGCATTGACTGATCCAACCAAGTTCTCCTCGGTTATACCAAGAATAGCCTATGTAGTAAAAACACAACTCCCCATTCTGAGACTTTTCGCAAGTTAACAAAGCTAGATATACTGGATGAATCTGCAATGTCATGTTTTCCCCGGAGGAAGACGTAGGAGGGGGTGGTGAGGTGACGTTATCCTCTCGTTATATTCTCCAGTGCTCAGCACTCCTGGTGATCACCTGCCGCTGCAGCTGCCGTGCTCCGTGTCCCCAAGGTGACGGTTAGGCTCTCCAAAACAGCAGCACTGTAAGCCGATTGAACTGCCAATTTAAAACCGCCAAATTCATACATTCGATTTCAAAACGATTCAAAACGCTCGGAGACAGGATCGGTTTTACGCATGAGTGACGCAGAGGTCAATTCCATGGGACAGTGCTCACGCGCCTAACCGTGGTTCCACGAATGAGAGGAAGACTGCCAGGGTCAAGGGCAGAGGCGGGCAACGAGGGTCGTATCTGTCCCTGGTTTTCAAACCAGCTTCTGGCCTTTAATTAGTTGATTGTCTAAATTAGCCAAACCATTTATGAAATCTGACATCTCTGGAGCATTTCTTTAAATTATCATGAATGACCACCAAAGACTGTTCTTGTCTCCCTTCACAAAACATTTTTCTTTGATCTAATCATTGCATAAATCTATATTTGTGTATGCAATCAGTCAACTCAATTTGTCGGGGTAATTGATAGAAATAAAATACTGCATACACACTGGCCCTCCAGGACTGGAATTGCCCACCCCTGGTCTAGGGTCACTCGGAATGTGTCAGAATTAACCACAGGCAAAGATGTTGCACTCCACAGCCATTATAGTCCAAGACCCATCATCTGTCTCCAGGTCAATACTCTGGTATTCAAGGTCTCAATCAAGTGGTGATGCAAACGATTCCACTGGTGCTATAACACCGCCCTGTTTATTCACAGAACCACAGTTACATTTGGCAACAACATCATGTTCCTGTGTATTTTACTGACAGCCGTAGCTTGCTGCATATATTAATAATGAAATGCGTGAATTTAAACATCTGTGAAATATCCAGCCGTGCATCTATGGCAGAAATGGCACCCAGGGTAATAGAGTACAAACGTCTGAGTTTGGCTACATTCTCTGCGTCTTTAAAACTGACGACGCGTTCATAGCCCCGCAGTCCTCACTTCATGAACAAGACCTGCAAGACCATTAAATCCTTCAAGCAACTGGAAGACAAGCTGTGACTTAGGTGGCCGGATGTCCACAGCAACAAAAGGAACTCTTCAAAAGCTTCTGAAGACAGAGGCTGAAGTCCAAGCAGGCAAAACATTAAAAATGACACAAATTAACATGCACTGGAAAATCTTTCCAACAACAACAATAGCATTAGCATGCTAAAGAAAAGGTGACATCTCCTCTTAATTGCTCGAGGCCCATCTCCCCAAGATGACAACAGGCACCTGTGTTCCCATGGCACGTTATTGCCGGGAGCTAATGTGTTGATTACCGGGGCATCTTCGCTTGTATAAATGGAGAGCACTTTCACAGACTCAGCCTATTAAGACTTCACACTACAATGATTACAACAGCATACACAGTTGGCTTTAGTATTTGTCTGGGGAAGTGCATCTTTCCGGTTAGCTTTAGAAACCTCGTCAACTCACAGGAGTCATCATTCCTCCAGCTATTCATTTACAGCACCGCCTATTCAACCATAAAATGATTTCCTGATTCTGAAGCCACGTGAACGTGGACCAATTCATTTATGTTCACAAATGATTTACCTTTCAACACAAGTCACATTAGTCCATTTAATAAAGCTGGATATTATCATTTTTGAAGAAGAGACTCAGAGTAATGACCTTGCTCAAAGATATTAAAGTCACAACTTTTTCAGAGTTTCAAACAATTGCAACATGCTACTTGGTAGCCTCTAGCCACCAAAAGAAATGTATCTGGCCGGTCAATAAGTCTGAAGAGATCTATGGAACCATTATTGGCAACAGCCTACACTGATTACCAACACACTGCTTTTGTTGGCATATCCATTACATGGCTCAGGTACATGAAAAACTGGAGTCTCCTTTTTTTTTTTTTTTTTTTTTTAGCAGGACAGAGGTCCACATCTTCACTAAGCAGACTCTTTATTCTTTTAATTGAATTTAGCTTAATTTAGCTAGGACAGCAAGTCTCTGGAAAGATCCTGTCTTTACAAGGAGCACTGATGAAATTCTATCCTGTATTGCACAGAGCAAACCTACGAACGATTCATTGAAGCATTAGCAAGATTCATAAACTGTTGGAATATTGATTAGCAAAATTACAAATCATCAGTAACCATCAGTTGTGTACAAGCTACAGAAATATGTCGATTGTCCCCCCAATTCATCTCCCAAAAGTACATTCCTGACATTGCACTGCATCACTAACGTGGAGAATAATTGTTTCTGCGGAGGGTACTGTTCTCTCAGTGATCTGTAAACATGGCCACCTCCTTCTTGGAGCCCTTTGTGAGACAGAACCCATACTGTGCCAAGCCTGCTAGCCCAGTGGTGCTGGGCCCAGGCTCACTGAGCTGGACATAAGTCTAGCGCTGAAACTGGCGTCCAGGTCCCTGGGCAGGAGTCGGAGCGCTCTGCTGACAGTAGACTAGAGAGATTGCTGCTACAAAGACTGAAACTGCTGGGAGCATGCTAACACGCTAACATCGCCTCTGAACCTCTCTTTCCATGCCCACTTAGTCTTGGAGCGGCCACCACTCCAGGTCGTCAACTGTTCCCAGATCAGCTCCAGGCAAGAGGAGGCCAGTGAGCAGATAATATGGCTCCAAGGATTGGAGACAGAGTCCTAAGCTCCTCTTTTGAGGGCGACCTCGATACGGAGAACTACGGTGACCATCAATTGGCCAGCTTCCCTCAATGAGTGCTCACCGAGCCTCTCAATTAGAGGACAAAACGGCCATGTCATTGGATGATAGTTGGACAAGCAGGTACAGGTGGCACAGAAGGGGGCGATCTGCAGAGGGGACACACATTGGCGCTCATGACAGCCTTTGGGGTCCTACAGCTCCATTTGGGCCCTTCAGCAAATTTTAATACTTTGGTTCCTTTTGATACTCGCTGTTCATTTGGGTCTTTTAAATTAATCATATTTAATGGGGGTTCCTTCAGCTTGACTGGATATTTTTAGGTTCATTTCGGTCCTTCATGTAATTTTTTCTCTTTTGGTTTTGGCGTACATCAAATTTTTGCTTCAGTTTCAGTCCTGTGCTCCCGTCACATTTCCTTGGGGTTGCTGGGTTTTATTCAATTATTTTGTAAAGTTTTGAGCAGTTGTAAGCATGCCTGAAAAAAGATTAAAGCTGTAAACAGCTGTGATGTAGAGCTCAAGACAGAAGAGAAAGACGAAATGCTCAGTGCCCAACATTGTGCCACTGGTTTCATGGCCAAATGAATGGCATTTTGCTTCCCGCTGCAGGCAAATCACAGTCAGCCATTTAAGTGCTACTAAAATATTGTTGCTGTTATTTTTAACTTCTGCTCTGAGAGTAGACAATTCTGTGCAATTTTTCATAATGAACAGAGCTGAAAGAATGTGAAGGGTGAAATCATTAGCGGAGCAACCTGTCATTACAAAGCTAGACCACGACAGGAAATGGCATTAATGCATGAGTCATTCCATGCGGACATTTTTTACCAGGCTGTTCTTTTGGAAACAACATCATAGTACTCCCGCGCCGACTTTCATTTCATAATTGCCATCAGGAAATGGCAAAAAAATGACATTTCATTGGCTCCTTTTGGAATAAATGGAGATTTTTGGATTGCCTTTAGTTCAAACTCAGCAACTTTGGAACAAAGCTAACTCTGGGTTCTCTGATGACTTGAAAACCTGCACATTTAACTGTGCTAGATACTGTCGGAGAAGAATAATAGCTTCATATTAACTTTATAAGCTTGGGCAAGAAACCCAATAGAGTGATTTTCACATGTTCTTTTAAGACCATTCTGACATTTATTCTCCTTCGTTCATTATTACAATGTTTATAGCATGTCTGACACATTTATTGGGTTTAGTCATTACATTTATTGTTTTCATTTTATCATCATAAATGAAAGCATTAGACAGTTTCTCTTCTGAAAATACTGAGGTGACTTTGCTACAAATGTAAAAGCAGACATACAAATTCACCCAAGCTGCCCTTCGTGTTTTGGGACTAGAACACACTACAAATGCACAACATCACCTCGACTTGTCCAAGTCACTCGGCTAAATGACATTAATATGCTGTAGATCACTTCGATACTTTCAAAGTTGCTAAATTATATTTGCCGACAGATTTTTATAGATTGGCTTTAGACAGATGAAAAAAAAATTGAGGATTCTATTTCAGGAGACATACATATCTACACACGAATAACCATGTATGACCAGACACACACACACAAATACACACAAATACACATACATACACACTTCCACACACACACACACACACACACACACATACACAAGCACACAGACAGACAGACACGCACGCACACACACACACACAAACACACACACCCACGCACATGCACGACATCCAATCACCATCTCAACAGACACCCACTCAAACACACAAGCACACACATAAACACAAACACATATTATCTCAGACACACCAAATACACCATTTCTGAATGCATTTCAGACAGACTGGTCAGGCTGAAGCGTTACCCATCGCGCACATTTATGATCCAAATCTGAACACAGGGGACAAATTTTACGCCAACATACAGAATGGGGGATGGGGAGAGGGGGGGTAAACTGAATGACGCAGTCACGAATGGCACACAGTGCATAACCGGTGCTAGTCACACCCGATGACGATGATAAATAAACACAAATAAATTCGCAGATCCGAGATTCGGGGACCAGGAACAATGCTACTAATTCCTGATTCAAATCGCCCAGCCATCTGCTCCCCCATGTCCTTTTAACACATTCTGCAAAAATCTCCTTCATTCCGTGAAGCCGCCTGCCCATCTGATGAAGTACAGCGAGTGAGGCTTGATCAAAATACAAAAAAAGATCAATATCGGCCCGGGGCGTTCATTATACCAAATGGCACTAAAAGCCAAATTGGCTCCAGTCCAAGAAGGCCACAGAAGGTGGTTTTCACTACCCTGTTTTCTGATGACAGGAAGAACTTGAGTGTGGGACAGAGCAAAACAATGACATTTTGAACAAGACATGGGAAAAATATTCCACTTGGTGCCAACGCTAGTTTAGAACAGGATGAAGGCAATTACAGTGGATGGAATTTAACAAATCCAGTCTCAAGAGCAGCTGCAGATCCATGATTATGCTTTTCTGAATCAACCAAGTAACTGAACAGCACTTAAAAAAAAACAAACACAGACAAAGTAAAACTGTAGAGAAATTCAGGCAAAAAAAGGCTAGATTTGACAGCAGACAAAAGAATGCCATGCCTGCTTTTATCACTAGTAAAATGTCCAAGTGTTATTTTCTCCTCTCCAGTCATTGGTCAAATGGAGAAACCCCGCCCGCTTCACAGGCTGGTAATTCTGTCCCCTCCCTTGGCCTCTTCCGATTGGAAGACTGGTCTCCGGGGTTATGCCTCCCAGTCATCCTCGTCTTCTGTGGTTGGCTGCTGGGGGGTGGGGAGGGGCGGGATGACGTCTGACATCCTGGCGAAGGCTCCGCCCGAGCTGGGCGGGGCGTCAGTGCCCTCTCCCGCGGCCGGGCCTTTTCCAGAGATTCCTGTCAGAACGCCAAACAGTGCAGTCATTCGGAGAAACGAATTACATCAGGGGTTCAGGTCCTATCGGTTTGCACTCACACACTTTTCTGTGCACAGTTCATAGTGGCAAGAGCATGCAGGCAGAGCCATGCTGTTCACACTTTCGCCATCATTCAATGTGCTCCAGTACCCAAGCACAGCAAGTTACTGCACAGCCAAATGCAGAGAAGTGCATGAATACATAGTAAAAAACAGCTGAACCCAGGTTTGAAACAGAATAAAGGGCTTAACACTGCTATATTTTTATTGAAATTAAGTTCAATTGCTCATAATTTTTTTTTTTTTTTTTTTTTTTAAGATGACTGTAACAATTATTTTGCAGAGTAACGAAAGGAAGTAACTGATGTTGTAAAGAACCTGCGGATCATGTGCAAAAAATCCCAGTGAGGACCTGATGTTTCCCTTTATCTTACATTTGGCGTATGAAGTGTCCCAGTTCCCCCTGAGGTTTACAGGGGGTGGACAAAATATATCAGTCATACACCCAAGAAATCGCTTCATCTTCAAAGTAAGTAATTTGAACAAAACCCAACTATGGAGGATATTCCAGTTAATTTAAATGCTCACTGAAAGCATATGTCTGCTTTAAAAGAGGTCTAACTAGCAGCACTTGGCTGGGCCAATCTCCAGGAGTTCCAAAGCGATCAAATTACCTGGTGCCCTAATTGCAGGCGCGTCTGTCACAAAAACTGTAAAATTATTTGAGGTGGAAAGGGGAAAACTGCCATTCCATACACAAACAAGAGCGATCAGGAGATGGCATGTCCCTCCGGCCCCACGTATTGAAAGAATGAAAATGCCACCTGCTCCAGAAACAAACCATACCCCCTTAAATTCTAAGTTCAAAATGTTTCCATGGAAACGAGAAAAATACAAAATTCATCAACTTTGGATTAGCAAAAGGCACCACTTCAGGTCATGATTAATGTGCCCCCCCAGTTATGTCAAAAAATATTGAACGGTTTTAAAGTTATGCTCTTGAAACTAAATGTTCACAGACAGACGGACGGACGGACAGACAACCGCGCACATGACTATATCCCCTGCATTATATGCTAGGGGGGATAATAAAAATGGCAACAATGACAAAAGAACAGCAGCTAGCAATCTCCGACAGAGACAAACCACAGCTCTAAAAATCATCATGGGAAGGAAATGATCCGTGTATGACTCAGTGCCAGAAAAAACAATACCCCGGTTGGTGCCCTCTGTAAAGGTGCAGCTTACAGTGCCGACTGCAGCCAACAGCCTCGCATGAGCAGTGCATAATGGTTACGCGCTGCTTAGGGATAGGGGAGGGATGCTGTTGGTTTGTGTTAGTATAATTTGCAGTTCAAGCGCCTCCTGCTGGCCATCTGGGTGCCAGTCAGTGGCATTCTAAGGCACACTCTTTTCATGGCAGCACGAGTCGCATACAAGCATGCTCGAACAAAGTTCGCTGATTGGACATTAGTGAGATCCTAGATGCCAAATACACACACACAAAAAAAAAAAAAAACACTAAGTTGTGAGGAAAAAAAACAGCGCGTAGCGAGCGGCGTCACAAAGCGAGTAGCTATGGCAGTGTTTGCATTGATTAGCTGGTGCTGTATATGCAGGCATTTAGTGAGATCAGTGCTAATAAATGGGTGTTTGAGAGAGGCCTACCTTTCCTGCGCATGGCCAGCTTGTTAAACAGGTCCGACATGAAATCCCCTCCACTGGCCGCTGCCACCACTGTCAGACAAGAGGAAGGAACGAGGGAGGAGAGAGAGGTGGAGAAATGAGAATTGACTAAGGTCAGGGTGAACTCATGTTGCATACTCAGTGAGCAGGACACAGTGACTGAGATGGGGGGTGATTCCATACTGCATACTCAGTGGGTAGGGCAGAGTGACTGATGAACATACTCAGAGAGCAGGACAAAGAGAGATGGGGGGTGATTCCATACTGCATACTTAGCGGGTGGGGCAGAGTGATGTTCACCTGGGATAACTACTGAATGCACCTGCAACCCTCACTAGCTAGCAGCGTATTTATCCAATAACATCTTTTTCTCTTTTATTATACTCAATGCGTTTGTTTGTTTCCAAATTTCAGAGCCCATGTGATACACTTCCGATTAAAAAGTACTCAGCATCGATGGGACAGCCAATCAGCAGCAAGGTCTTGCCATTACCTAGTGATGGACAAATGCACACCAGGTGACCATACAGAAAAGCGAAAATCTTGCTTAGAGTTGTCTTCCTCTGAACATTAGAGGTTTATTTCGACATCAGTTGTAATCACAGAATGAAATAATAATAGAGTGTGCAATACACAAAACAGTGACAACGATAGTCAGAACGTTTGAAAATTACCATTAGAGTTAATCCCCCAGGCCTGCAGGTGGCGAGACCTGCTGCATGCATTTTACTTAACACATCGCACTGTCTAAGACTGTCAGCTGAAGAGCAGTAGTGTAATGTCATGAAATATACACAGATAGCCCAGAGCATTCTGTCCAAACAGCCTTCTCTCCCTCTCTACACCTCACACAAACCACCACAAACCATCTGAAAAGAGACACCATACAGGATTAGATTTGTGAAAAAGCTTTTATAATCACAGGAACAGCCAAAAACAAACAAACAAAAAAAAAAGACACAATCTGATATTGCCGTGTAAGCGTTGTACTGGAATCAACAAAATAATGCTCATGCAGGAGCGGCTTTATCGTCCACCAACAAATGGTAGTTCTGCTACGCTGATCATGTCATGAAACGCAAAGGCTAAACTGGACATCAAACGCGGCCCACAAGGACCTTTCGACTAGCAGCGCAAACCAGCAAAATCCCCAACGCTGAGCAATTTAACAATGAAAGTAATGTTTATAAAAAAAAAAAAAAAAAAATAATCACAAAAAATTCACAAGGATAATACCAATTTGGGTTTTCTAGATAACGAGCACCTCTGCAAGTCTCTGGTTATCTGCACGAAACGCTTGCTAACATTAGCTAGCTAACTTTAGACAACTAAAACCCATGACACTTGTGAGTGCAGCATTGAGATATCAGAGCTGCCATTCATTGGTGGAGGATAATGCTACTCCTGAATCAGCATTACTGCGTTGATCCTGGAACAAAACTTAAAACAGCGATCAGACAGTGAATCCGAGTGCTCTTAAAGGTCTCATAATCCCAGCAGCTATCCTCAGAGTTATCTGCAAATGATTAATAATTTCCTCTTGTATAATTTCAGTTAGGCTTTCATAAACACGGTCTTCATTTTTGCAATACCATCTCTGAAAGGGTTATCCGTAGCCGCCACAGAATCGTTCGATTGATTGATTTCTTTTTTTTTGTGAATAAATTCTCTGAACCATTAATATTTCCATAGATGGATTTTACTTCAAATGGCAAATAGATAGAAAAGGGCATAGTTTAATGAGGCTGACATTTACGGTCTTCAAAAGGTTATCAACACACCCGCGCAGAGCAATTTAGTTCCCCGAGAGGCATCGATGTGCTGCAGTTATTGTACCTGGTAAATTAATGTGGTCCAAAGGAAGAGAAATCTACTTCCAACTGAGCTGAGATGAACGGCACCGTGAAACATTACCATTAACTTGATTAGAAGTCAAAAATAACTTTCATAATGGGTCAGGAATGGTTGTGCAATTCATACGGCTAATTCTTTGCTCTCGTTTTACAGGTAACTCTACATGGTCAAAATCTCTCAGTTGACTTCGGCCCTGGAAACATTACTACTCCTTCTGGTTTTTTGCACTATTGTTCCTGCTGGTGTACTTAGCGTTGTACATCACTGAGGTCGAAAGAGTTTCCTCAGTATTTGTAATGTAATGTAATGCAATGCTGTCCACATAAAGCTTTGCTTCATTACCTGAAGAAGCCTGCCCAATGTGGCAAGTGTTCACATAAGTTACGCCCATTCATGAGTATTCACGTCACCCGGAACGTGCACTCCTCGTATGGACAGACAGACAAAAATCTCTGTCTGGGTCCCACAAACCAGTGATTATCATGGCTGTATGCAGACTTTTAAACATACCGAGGTCCCAAACTCGAACCAGCTAGGAGGTTCACAGGCACGCTCCAATGGGGAAAAGAATATATCCATGATCTAATTATATGCATTTAAAGAAGTCTGCTCTTCAATGCCAGCATTTTTATCCAAGTCACTTAGAATGGCCAGTAAACCAAAATAGCCTTCTGGGAGATTTTATTGATCATCGTATTTCCCACAAATCTCCAAAAACGCAAAGCAAGAGGAAGGATATTTGCCATACATTAACAGAAAATATGCAGCTTAACCACTGTAAATTTCGAAATTAAACAAGCCGACGCTGAGCGCCAAGAGAAACCCACAGCCCTTAACCAATTATTAATAAATAGCACATACACCTATGGCAAGACACAGGTCACTGTGCCAAGGTCAAAAGTAAACTCCACTAATGACCCTTATGTCGCACACCTACCCCTCCCAAGGAATCTGCAAACCAAATTTCACGCTGCTGTGGTTAGTACTTTTGGAAATATGACCCGGACAAAATTTAAAGTTCAAGGTCACTGTGCCAAGGTCACAGGTCAAATCCACTAATGACCCTTACGTTGGATACCTTGCCCTCACAAGGAACCTGAGTATCAAGTTTGAAGCTCCTGTAACTGACACTTTCGGAGATATGGCCCAGACAAATTATGGAGCCGGCGCTGCTCCCACCCGCCCAGATGCCTCAGAGTATAACAATACCCCACCAGCCCATAAAGGACTGTGGGGTAATAATGCATTATCTATCTCTAATGTTGGCCCCTACATACTTACATGAGTATAAAACATCAACTAATTAAAAAAAAAAAAAAAAAATGTTATTCACCATGACAGAGAATCGTTTAGCTTTAGAGCCATTTATACTGTGAAAAATGCACAGGGACAACATCAGAATACAAAATAGTCTGCTGCTCTTTGTACTAAGTTTTGACCCCAGAAATGAGGACACCATATCTTACAGGGAGGGCAACTGTAAAACTTCTGCAGTAGTCCCGTGCTACCAGGGCTGTGTCACGGGTTGCAAATGCACTCCCTGCACCCCCATTATTTCCGACCCGGCTTACCACAGCGAACTTATTTGTTGGTTATTATTTCATAAAATGCATTAAATACCTGAACAAAACACTGAGGTCCAGACCACAGGGACCTCAATGGTGCGTACGGCCATGGTAATCATCAGCCCTGTTCCTGAAGATAAACTGTCCTGTAGGTTTCCACTCCAGTGCTGGCAAAGCACTCAACAATCAACCACAAGAAAGCTCATGAAGCAGCTCCAAACCTCATCAAACACCTGGTTAGTATGGTCAGGTTCACTAAATGAGGGTTGAAATGAAAACCTACATGACAGAGGATCACGAGGAGCAAGGGCAAATACCACTGATTTAGGCCTAAGACAAGGCCCCTAACCCCCCATAATGTATCGGGGGGTATTGGCTCCTATTTCATATCATAAACTACAATTCCCTTTGGATAAAAGCGTCATCTAAATAATGGTATGTAAAGTGATGAAGTGGTGATGTAACATAACGTAATGGTAATGTAACGTAACTGTAAAATGATGGCAGCGCAATGTAACCGTAATGGAATGGCAATGCAATGTAACCAGGGTTCCAATACCTTTTCCACAGTGAAATTCAAGCGCCTTTCAAGGTACATTTTCAAGCTTTCCATTACAGCCATGGAATTACATACAGTACTTACCAAACTACTCACAGATAGCTATTTATTATGAAAGCAGTGCATTTAACGCTGAAATTTCAAGTAGATTCAAGCACTGTCTTCTATTGAAAATGCAAGCACTGTTCAAACTTTGAAAACACCATATTAAAATTCAAGTGTTTTCAAAGATTTCCGGCACCCCTGAGTACCCTATATAACGCAACGTAATGTTATGCATTCCAATAGCCGTTTCATGCAACACAGTGTAATGGTATGTAATGCATTCTAATAACAATATACGTAATAGAAAATAATGTAATATTATGTTATGCATTCTAATAGCAGTTTATTGCAACACAATGTAATGGTATGTAATGCAATCTAATAGCAATATAATGGAACACAACATAATATTATGTAGTGCATTCTACTAGCAGTGTAATGTAGCAAAATGTAATGGCATGCAATGCATTCTAATAGAAATGTGATGGAACACAATGTAATGTTATGCAAGGTACAGTAATGGTACTCTAATGTAACACAATGTAATGTTATGCAAGGCACTGTAATGGTACAGTATTGTAACATAATGTAATGTTATGCAAGGCACTGTAATGGTACTGTAATGTAACACAATATAATGTTATGTAAGATACTGTAACGTAACACAATGTAATATTATGCAAGGCACTGTAATGGTACAGTAATGTAACACAATGTAATGTTATTCAAGGCACTGTAATGGTACTGTTATGTATCACAATGTAATGTTATGTAAGGTACTGTAACGTAACACAATGTAATATTATGCAAGGCACTGTAATGGTACTGTAATGTAATGAAATATAATGTTATGTAAGTTACTGTAATGTAACAAAATATAATGTTATGTAAGGCACTGTAATGTAACACAATGTAATGTTATGTAAGGTACTGTAATGTAACACAATGTAATGTTATGTAATGTAATGGTCCTCACCCTGCTCCTGCTCTTTCTGTTTCTTCTTCTCCATCTTGCGCTCCTTGACGTTACGGAGCTTGGCTTTGCCGATGCCGCCAGCCATGCGGATGGACTCAAGCAGGCTGGCTCTCCCATCTGACGGCTGCACGACCTCAGAGGGCGCCCCTCGTACCGCGCCTGGAGACAGGAGTGAAAGACTTTTTTTTGCCTTTATTTGACCAGGGAAGTTCAGCTGAGAACACGTATCCATGTTTAATAGACGCCCCGGGAGAAATGCCACACAGAGCACGTGCAGGTATTGAGAGTGAGAGGGAAAAACGGGGGGAAAGCTACAGGAGCACTTTTGGGGTCAAGGGTCTTTCAAAAGGGCCCAACGGCAGTTCTTCCTTATCACCATCTTTCCAGATGCAAGTCAGATCCCCGAGTCCCAGCTGTGGCTTGAACCAGCAACTCTGCAAGTACCAGTCAAGTAGGCTACCCTGCCGCCCATATCAACCGTAAACACTTTCAAATAGTTTTACGAATTGTTTCTCCAGCCCAAGACCTGAGACCGAGGCATCCTTGGCTAGCTCCAGCCTAGCTAATTCACACACAGCACAGTACTGATAGTAACACCTTGAGCAACGTCATGCATTCAGAATTAAGACTGTTGAAATCGTAAGCGCGTGAGGTTTCATCAGTTGTACCTGTGGGAGGTTGGTCGACAGGGTCGCCGCCTCCAGTGGGCGGGGCAGGCGGAGGGGGTGGTGGAGGGGGAGGGGCCGGTGGCGCACCAGGTGACCCGGTGGAGTTCAGGTGCGGCGAATCAGGAGGCGGGGGAGGAGGAGGGGGCGGCGGCGGAGGAGCTCCGACGCTGAGGCGAGAACCTGCGGGGGAAAAAAAAAAACAAAAAAATGAGCTAAGCGCTAATTTCGTAAATAGGGATACCTCTACAAACACACGCAGATATGCTTAATGCTATCCCCAGCAGGCAACGGCACAAACAGTTGCGTCCGCAAGTACAAACCCCAATTCCAATGAAGTTAGGACGTTGTGTAATAAAACGTGAATAAAAACAGAATACAATGATTTGCAAATCCCTTTCGACCTATATTCAACTGAGTGCACTACAAAGACAAGATATTTAATGTTCAAACTAATAACCTTTATTGTTTTTTTTTGGAAATATTTACCCATTTTGAGTTGACTGAGAAAGTTGAGGAATGCTCAAAAAACACCTGTCTGGAACATTCCACAGGTGAACAGGTTAATTGGAAACAGGTGAGTGTCATGATTAGGTATTAAAGGAGCATCCCCGAAAGACTCAGTCATTCACAAGCAAGGATGGGGCGAGGTTCACCACTTTGTGAAAAACTGCATGAGCAAATAATCCAACGGTTTAACCCCTTTGTGCAGAAGCCAAATCTGGCTAATTTGGTGTTACCTTATTTAAGACTTTATAATTCAAGATTGCAGCTTCACAGACACGAAAGGACTGGCTCAACTGAGTCTAGACTCTTGAAGCATTTAGACTCCCATCGTATTTCAGTTTATTTTCACGATTTTGGTAGAGAAAAGTGGCTGCAAACACAAAAAATCTTCATGAAAATTCAACATTGGAATTGCAAAAAAAAAAAATAATACTGAGAATTGAAAACTGCTGGGGCTTAAAACTATACATTTCTGGGATCATAAACTCCATGACCACAAGTATAATTCATCTTCAGCATTACATTCTAGATTACCGACTTGCTATGAGCCAAATTAGACAGCTATCCAGGTGGCTCCCCAAAGTATAAAATGGTGCACTGTCAAATCATAAAATAATCATATATTTAACACATATAAACTTTCGAGGCATGAAATTCAATATGAATGAATGATTTTCTCATTGAGTTTAGCATGAATTTATCAATATCAGTACAGTTGAACATCAGTGGTCACCAGTAACCTCTCCAAACACCAAACATGCCTTTTCTCTGCAATAAAGTTTAGAGTTTTGTCCACTTTTCTTCGAAGTCCCCCAAGCTAGCACATATGCTCATTAAAAAAACTGCTGATTAAATGGTCAGAACATTCACCCTGCAATGACAAGTTAGCAGTTCCCACTTCCGAGCTCACAACCTTATTTCAACACTCCCTACACCTTATAAGGAATAAGTAAAACTTAGTAGGCTATTATCTGAAATATACCTTATTTTAACAGAACAGACATTCCACTTTAAGGGAAAGTCAAACAATATATGCCTCTCTAGATTCAACAGAATTGTGCAATGAACGTACTAGGGGGTCCACTGAAATGCATGGGCAGTTCACGTTTTAAACAGGAAAAAACCTCGGCATTCGGTTTTATTGAATGCGATATACATTGCAAAACAAAAAGCAAAAGTAGCAGCCTAACCTTGCTTCATTGAATCCCTCCTCAAGAGACCGATGTATCCAGTAGAAGGAACCCTCTGGTCCTGTTTCATTCGAAATAATTCCCATTGACCATGTCCTTACCTCATTTAAATCCTGTAAATGTAACTGAACACTTCAGGCCGATATTGGGAGTCTTTTTTTCCACAAATCGCATCATTTTCAGCTGCGCAATCGTGCTCAACATTGAACGGATACAACCGAGCTTGCTGATACGCATAGGCTTGTATGCTCTTATGTTTGTCCAATGAATGTGTTTCAGTTACTGTGGAAAGTTTAAACACTCGGGAATTGGATAAGAAACGAGCCAATCAATACATCGTTGCCGGGGAAGTTTCACGAGGGCGTGAACTATAACTGTGCAGTTACGCAGAAGAGCCTGAGTGTATGAGTGATTGGCTATCAACACCAGTACTTGTTGGATATAAGGAAGCGCTGAATTTGTCAATGAAGGAATCGACACGTAAATCCACGGTAGGGAACTATGCATTTTTTGTATGTGACGACTGTAATTGACAGTAGAATGTGAGAGAATCAATACCATGTCAAATTTTTTGCTTCAGAAAATTGATTTTTCTTAACCACTAATTGGAATACCGTTGGCTCACTGTAGCTAAAGTGGTTGCTACAGAGGACAATGTTTTTTCTGTCGCAAGAGATATTTTTTTTTTTTAACTACTGGATCGATACTATGGGCAAGGATATTGACCAGTTTGCACATCAGGCTTAGCTGAGGAGTTTAATTCATGCAACTCCTGAAAAACAGGGATCTGAGTGAACTTCTCCATATTCTAAGCCGTCTTCGAACTCGGCTTGCTGGTGAATATTCAATAACTGATCCGGGCTGCCATCTAGTGATCGAGTATTGTAACTGCGTACATAAATAGAACACCTCCGTGTCCGTGGACGTCTACGTCTGCACAAAGGGGTTAAGAAAAACGTTTCTCAACATGCAATTGCAAGGAATTTCATCACCTACAGTCCATATCATCATCAAAAGACTCAGAGAATCAAGAGAAATCTCTACATGTAAGCGGCAAGGCCGAAAACCAACAATGAATGCCCATGACCGTCGGTCCCTCAGGCGGTACTGCATGAAAAACCAACATCACTCTATAAAGGATATTACCATGTGGGCTCAGGAACACTTCGGAAAACCATTGTCAGTTAACACAGTTTGTTGCTTCGTCTACAAGTGCAAGTTAAAACTCTCCCATGCAAAAGGAAAGCCATATATCAACAACACCCAGAAATGCTGCTGGCTTCTCTGGGCCCAAGCTCACCTGAGATGGACTGATGCAAAGTGGAAAAGTGTGCTGTAGTCAGATGAATCCACATTTAAAATTGTTTTAGGAAATCATGGATGTCGTGTCCTCCGGGCTAAAGAGAAAAAGGACCATCCAGATTGTTATCAGCGCAAAGTTCAAAAGCCACCATCTGTGATGGTATGGGGATCTGTTAGTGCCCATGGCATGGGTAACTTGCACATCTGTGAAGGCACCATTAATGCTGAAAGGTACATACAGGTTTTGGAGCAACATATGCTGCCATCCAAGTGACGTCTTTTTCAGGGATGTCCCTGCTTATTTCAGCAAGACAATGCCAAGCCTCATTCTGCACGTGTTACAACAGCGTGGCTTTGTAGTAAAAGAGTGCGGGTAATAGACTGGCCTGCCTGCAGTCCACACCTGTCTCCCATTGAAAATGTGTAGCGCATTATGAAGCGCATCATACGACAATGGAGACCCTGGAGTGTTGAGCAACTGAAGTTGTACATCAAGTAAGAATAGGAAAGAATTCCTCCTACAAAGCTTCTACAATTAGTGTCCTCAGTTCCCGAACGCTTATTGAGTGTTGTTAAAAGGAAAGGTGATGTACACAGTGGTAAACATGCCCCTGTCCCAGCTTTTTTCGGAACTCGTTGCAGGCATCAAATTCAAAACGAGTGAATATTTCCAAAAAAAAACAAAACAAAACAAAAAGTTTATCAGTTTGAACATTAAATATCTTGTCTTTATAGTGAACTAAATTGAATATAGGTCGAAAAGGATTTGCAAATTATTGTATTCTGTTTCTATTCATGTTTTACACAACTTCCCAATTTCATTGGAATTGGGGTTTGTATTTGCACAGCCATACCGTGTGAAAAAGGCAACAACTAGCCAACACAGTATGGATAGAAGTACACGCAGTCATAGCAGGGTTTTGAAACCCAATGAGCAACAAACACTCCATCAGGACTCCAGCAATGTCGGCCCTCCAGCCCTGTCATACACAGAGTCACAGAGCCGGCTAGCGCTAGCGTCTCTGTGTTCTTAAGGTGAACAAAGCTCAGCGGGAATAGGTACAGGAGGGCTAACACGCGGAGAGCCAGCATTGCTGATGAGGTCTCGCACTGGCAGGGCTGATTTTAGGGTCACTGCAGGATTGTCGGAGTACCACAGAAAAGAATGTGATTGCAGAATAATTCTGTCACAGACCATAACAGTCATGTGCTCCACTATACCAGCAGCATGCGTACAGTCGCATCTGTCGCAGTCCAGGCGCTTGCGTTCATTTCTCCTTCCTGATTAAAAACTAAGGGTGATTGGGTCTTCTCTGTTCAGTCCCTAAGTTGTGGAATAACCTGCATTTCAGCATCAGGTCCTGCCCCTCTAGAGAGACATTAAAATCTAATTTAAAGACACATCGCTTTTCCTTAGCTTTAGAATCTGAGTGAGCCCAATGCATCATGCTTGGATATGAAATGTAAGCAATGGTGCCCAATTTTGATTCTTTTAATTTAATTTACTTTGTTTGATGCATCCTATTTTAACCCTGGAAATTGACCCAATGCATTTTGCCTTATTATCTTACATTTTGTCCATTATGGTCTTTTATTTTTTCAATTTCCTGTGCAATTTGTTCTGATTAAATTTCGTAATGTGTATTGGATTTTGGCTGTGCACTACTTTGGTTAACCTGCTGTCATTTTGAATGCACTCTACAAGTAATACAGATGTGATTCCAGTGCTTCCGTGAGGCACCGTCACACTCCGACCGAGTCACAGATGTTGAGAGGTCTGGATCTTTCCGTGATGGACTCACCTGGCCCGTTGGGCTCCTCGGCCTCGCCCCCAAAGGAAGGCAGCTCAGGAATGCCCGCGCTGGCGGGCACAGAGGGAGCGAATCCAGGCCCCAGGTCTGCGCTGTACATGAGGTCATCGGCGATACCCGGGAGGTCCGGCAGGTACGACGGTACGTCAATCTCAGGCACCTGACCCAGGTCCGGCACGTAGAAGTAGTTTTCCGCAGTCTGAGAGAGTGAGGGGGAGAGAGCGAGTCAGTGAGTGAGTGTGGGGAGAGCGGAGGGATGAGTGAGTGAATAAGTGAGTGAGTGAGTGAGTCAGAGTGAGAAAGTGAGAGAGAGTGAGTGAGTGAAGTAAATGTGAGTGAATAAGATCGCATGTGAGAAGAGAAGTGAGTGAGCGAGGGATTGAGTGAGTGAGTGAGTGAGTGAGCGAGCGAGTGAGTGCAATCAGTGTGAGTGAATAAGATCGCAGGCAAGAGGAGGAGTGATTGATTGAGTGAGTGTGTCAATGAGTGAGTGAATGAGCGAGTGAGTGCAACCAGTGTGAGTGAATAAGATCGCAGGCCAGAGGAGGAGCGAGTGATTGAGTGAGTGAGTCAGTGAGTGAGTGAATGAATGAGTGAGTGCAATCAGCGTGAGTGAATAAGATTGCAGGTGAGAAGAGGATTTGCGTGAGTGAGTGAGTGAGTGAGTGAAATCAGTGTGACTGAATAAGATTGCAGGCGAGAGGAGGAGGAGGTGAGTGAGTGGGTGAGTGAGTGAGTGAATGAACGAGTGCAATCAGTGTGAGTGAATAAGATTGCAGGTGAGAAGAGGATTTGAGTGAGTGAGTGAGTGAGTGAGTGAGTGAAATCAGTGTGACTGAATAAGATCGCAGGCGAGAGGAGGAGTGAGTGAGTGGGTGAGTGAGTGAGTGAGTGAGTAAGTGATTGATTGCGAGTACATGAGAGAGTGAATGAGTGCAAAAAAAAAAAAAAAAAACCAACCAAAGGGACACAGCGAACCAGAATCAAACAGCCCCATCCCAACGGAGCAGAACCAGCCTCCACAGCTCACTATAATTTAAACTTACAAACCCAGGGCATTTACATACCACCATGAAGAGTTGCTGCAATAAAACGGGAAATAAACATTAGGCCAACAATCTTACTCAGAAACACTTCTGAAACTTAAATCGCAGCATTAAAGAGCCGCACGACTCCTGTTCCCCTGAATAATTTAACCGCTTTATTCCAGTAATCTGTCCCCGGAGACGTGACGTACCAGCGTGTTCAAATCTATTGTTTTCATTTAGGCCATTAGAACAGCCAGCTCCTGGCCGTCAGAGATCATTTCAGCCCAGAAGATAACACAACACAGGCTGCGGGGGACCACAGACGAGGCTCCCCCAGTACACTTTTATTACTGGAGATATTTGCACTGGGAGAGAGGGACCACTGTATGCCTAACCTTTCACAATCAAATACATTTAAATACGACAGGCCAAATCTCTTGAAGCGCCAGGGTGCAGGGTGTCAAAGGATAAATTTTAAATTTATAGAATGGTGCAGAACAAGCCACCAGGAAAGACAATATGTAGTAATGTATGTGTAATCTCCTTTCTTTTCCATATTCCTGAGATAGGAACTACTGACGGTGCAACTTTGAAAGTCGGTGTAATCCCCGAGCGCTCTGAAACCGTGCCCTGGGGCTCACAGCTCCTGGAACAGCGGAGATGATGTCCTCCCGCTCATTAAGGCCGGGTTAGAGGCCAGCAGAGCAGAGTCCGCCTACGTAGCACGACTCAGAGCTCCATTTTCCCCAAAATTCTAAAAAAAAATTTGTGCGCTGCTTTGTGTTTTTTTTAACCCCTTACACTCTTAACTGTTCCCTTAAGTTTTCCCTTTAGTATGGTCAAAGAAAGAAAAGGCACACTATCCATACTGTGGGACAATCTCACTAACATATTCCGCTGGTCGCAGTGCTTCACTGAAGCTACATCATCATTATATTGAGAGAAATATTCAAACCCAGGGCGCCATGTTTTTATGGCCACAGCATTACATCAAATGGAAAATATCAAGAACTTGCACATCATTTTATACACATTTCCCTGTAATTCAGCAGGAATTTGGGGTTGTTGGAAACTGACGATCTCTGCTAGAATTTAAATTTAAAATGGGCCTAAGGTTCCGCAGGTTTGAATACAGCAGCTGCATTTTAAGGGCCCATATATGGGTCCGTTGGTTTTATGGGGTTATGTCCTGGAAGTTTGTTCTGAAGCATAAGATCCAAGATCTTTCTCCACTAAATTAATGGTGAACTTGAGTAAATTGCTTCTACCTGCTAATATCTACCCCCCCAAATCTGTTTCTACTATAACCGCCCGCCAAGCAACAAATTGACTCATGGACCACAGTTTCGCAAAAACCCCACTCTCTTTTCCCCATTGACAGTGGAGCGCTGGAACGAGAAGTGGAAAAATGCTAACAAAGCCACATATAAAATGACAATGGGGCCGTGACTGAGGACAGAACTGGGATTCTTCCTGCTTTCCGGACAGACTGAAGGAGCACGAGGGGTGCGCGCGCAATCCCATCATGCCCCGGGAATCCAGCAGGCCGGGCCGTACCTGTCTCTCCAGCTGCTCCCGTTTGGTGATGGACAGAGGAGCGTCGAAAGGTTTCTCCTCGTTCTCCGTCTCCAGGGTCTGGTGTGTTTTGGTCACGGCTCCCGCCAGGGGGTCCAGGAACACGTACTTCTTGTACCTAATCACCGGCAGAACCCCGGCATCCCAGAACAAAACACCTGTTTAATCCTCTTTCCAGCCCAAAGCCGTCCACTCCAAAATATACCGTTATACGGTGTGCTCAGCCATTATCCTGCAATAGATTAAGATACTGTACTTCATGTCCAAGCAAAAATACTATGGGTCTGCGTGTGCCTGAGAGTATGTTGGTGTGTCCGTGAAGAGGTGCGTGTCTGAATATATATGAGAGTGTGTGCACGTGTAAATGAATGTGTGTGTGTGTGTATGTGCGTGAGTGTGTGTGCGTGCGTGTGAGAGAATGTGCGAGCATGAGTGAAGTGGAGTAAGAGCATGTTTTTGTGTTTGAGCGTGCGTGTGTGTATATGACTGCGAGTGTGTGCATACACGCGTGTGTGTGTGTGTGACTCACAGGTTCTCGGTGGTGTTGAACAGCAGCAGCGAGCTCACAGAGCTGACGTTCCGGGGCAGGCTCCCCAGACCTTCCTCTGCCTCGTCCTCCGTGCGCTTACAGGGGTTCACACACACCGGGAAATACTGCAGCTTCTCCTGCACACAGATCATCCGCCACTTTTAAACAGCCTTTCATCACTTACAGCCGCACAGCAGGGTCACCGCGGAAACAGCCCTTCCTGCACTTCAACCACACAATGGTCACCAGGGAAACAGCCCTTCCTGCATTACAATGTTACAACAGGGTCACCATGGAAACAGCCCTTCCAGCATTACAACCATACAGCAAGGTCACCATGGAAACAGCCCTTCCTACAATACAACCACATAGCAAGGTCACCAGGGAAACAGCCCTTCCTGCATTACAATGTTACAACAGGGTCACCATGGAAACAGCCCTTCCACCATTACAACCATACAGCAAGGTCACCATGGAAACAGCACTTCCTATAATACAACCTCACAGCAGGGTCACTATGGAAATAGCCCTTCCTTCCTGCATTACAACCACACTGCAAGGTCACCATGGAAACGGCCCTTCTTGTATTACAACCACGCAGCAAGGTCACCATGGAAACAGTCCTTCCTGCATTACTCAGGGCTCGAAATAGCACCTATGCACCCGGTTTTCGGCAGGTGCACCCAAAATTTAAAGTCGGATGCACCGCGTGCCCCTAGTAAAAATCTGCCCCCAAAATAAATCCTCTTTCTACAAATGCGCTCATCCTTACCTGAAATGATAAATTTTATCAGTAAGGGACGAGAATTAATGACAAACCCGATGGGACTACAAGACTGTGGAACACGTTTGGTCAGAGGCCGTGCATGTGTTATCATTGGCTGAGCATGGCCACCTGACTATTATATGGTGTCTGATTGGTCTTTCAGCTGCTTCACTGAGAACTTTCCTCAGCCGAGTCACAGGCAGTTCTAGTAATTTCACAGTAAACAGAGTTAGATTATATGCTTGTTTATAATGTTTTGCCAAATACTTTCTTAATTTTAATAACCAAGTATTTTCTGACGAATAAACAGAATAGACAAACACAGGCGGCATGTAAGATTGTATTTAAAACTAGGCCTACGCTATCGGCGGCCAACAGCAAGGGGTATATCCCTGAAATTCCCCAGTCCTCAAAGCCCCCTTTATTAGATTCCCCTTTAGTAGACCTACAATATGAGGCTAATTTGAGGTCTGTGCAAGTAATTGTTCCAGAGATATGGTTAAAAAACTGATTTTTTCAATATATAGCGCCACCTGGTGGCAAACCTAGGAGTGCATACTTACCCAAAATCTAATCAGTTCATCTTATTTACCCATATGAGAATGAGAATGAGAATCCAATGAAAAGTATTTTGTAAGTTATCGCGCTAACAGCCAAAATCTGCGGACGCGGCGGTGGCGGCGGGTGAGGCGAAACCATGACACTTGGGAAATTGTACCTGAGATTCATGTTTGTAGGTCCATTCATGTTGTTTGATGTATGCACTTATTTGTTGGATGCACTTATTTGTTGGATGTAACGTAAGTGGCTGCCGGGTGATTAATAAAATCTTACAAAAAAAAAAAAAAACTTCTTCTAGATTATATTTAATCTAGGAGGAGAGGGTCTTAATTATGGAGTTATGAAGAATGTAAAAATATAAAAACAGCAAAAAGCAGCACTGTTGCTGCTATTGAGGCCAGAGAGGTCCTATGATGGAGTTGTGGAAAATTACTTTAGTTTCTCGGCCAAATCAAACAAAGTGAAATTAAATTATAGATTGAATATTATCTGACTGTGATAAATACCAATAGTATACTCAGTTTTACTGATTTCTTCAGTTTTTTTTTTTTAAGTTTTTTTTCCATTATTTTTCTTACATACAGCATGATTTTAATAAAATCTTGTCCCACCAATAACCCTAACCTGTTGTACCATTGCAGATTTACAGTAGTCCTTTGGCATGTCA
Source organism: Gymnothorax javanicus (assembly GCA_029692085.1). Classification (NCBI taxonomy): domain Eukaryota; kingdom Metazoa; phylum Chordata; class Actinopteri; order Anguilliformes; family Muraenidae; genus Gymnothorax; species Gymnothorax javanicus. Next base: position 14,198,531 of record CM056201.1, read on the forward strand.
AAGAATATTTGTTTATTCATTTTGTACAGCTGCAAAGCGGCTTTTATTGAATTAAGCAAGTTTTAGACTGTGCACCTAAACACCCATTTTCAAAATCTGGGTGCACCCAGTCAAAAAATCCTAATTCGAGCCCTGATTACAACCACACAGCAGGGTCACTGCTTCAAAAGCTTCTGAACCCCCACAAAAACACCCCCCACTCACCCACTCAGCGTGGAGAAGATTTCTGCCAGAAGAGCAGGCATATTCATCACGTTCGCCCACAATTCCAGCCTTTTTAAATCTTCCTTTTCAGTTGCTACACTTTGGCAGCTGTAATATGTTTTTCATGCCAGTGAAGTACAATGAAATTTAATTGAAAGACCGTGAGAGAAACGGCATTGACATAAACAAGCACAAAAATGTATTATGCTGAAGTGATTACCATGATGTTCGTGTTTATGGTACTTTTACAATGAATGTTTTTCAGCAGAGCTGTAATAACACCATGAGGGCATATCCCAGTCTGGAACACTGAAAATGAAGAGATTACAGTAAATCAGAGAGTGAATGTTTCTCATCACCGTCAGACAGTGTTTCTGCCCACAAAACACTTCTTTCTCCCATGTTAATATCTTAAGGAGTTAAGGACAAGCAGTAGCCCTCTGGTCCCCGGTAAAATATCTTTGAATGAACTCTTAGAGGGCAAAATAAATTTTCAAGGAAAATTGAAAATTACTCATAAATAAGGACAGAAGTACCACAATGCAGCTTCCGAGAAAGAGCACACTTTCTCCCCTTTGGTAAATCCAGCATTTCTGAGCCGCGAGGTTCTCTAATACTTCAAGACGACCGTTGGTAAAATATATGAGAATCCCCGGGGTAACAAAGCAATTAATCCCTTTTTATGAGGAGCGTTTCCAAGCCGAAGCTTTCAGCACAAAAACAACTCCTCCGCTGACTTCTCATCATAAATCCTTAACAACGATGAGCGAAGAGCAGTGAACTTGTCCAAGTAAAACATTAAAATCTCCTGAAATAAAGCACTCAAATATAATGAGTTTAGTCAGCCAAAACGGTTTCTGTCACATGGCGATAACTTCATCCCAAAAGATAACCTCAGTGTTAATAAGAACAGTGTTCTACAGATGACCTCAAAATATTAAACTGTACATTTAAGGGTTCATTTGGTCAACGGTGCTCCATGGGCAGACAAATTTAAGAGATCTCGCTTTATACAAACATGCCTAAGGCAAGACATTTTATGGTTTTGGCCGTTCAAAAAGCAGTTTATTTTTGCCATTTTTTGGCAGCTAATTCAGTGTGTTTTGGTCATAGTGCGATAAACCTCATATTATTAGAATCCGTAGAGTCTCTGCTTTTAAACGATATATCGCTTGTGTGGTAGAACGAAGTAACAGATTCATTAGCTCCACGTATGCGACACGTTCATCGTTTACGTGTTTTTTGCTACAAGCTCATTTAGTCGCTTGGTGTTGGAAATGTGTTTCGTTTGGGTAAAAATAGTGATCATGATGTCTAATAATGGCAGTTGTAGGTTACTGAAGACAGATTATTGACCACCACACTTCCCTATAAGTATTTATCATTCAGTTCACCTTTGTCTAAAAAGTACCAAAATAATATTCTGTAACAGCTAAGGGGCAGTTCATTCTTTTGCAGTTCACTTCAGACAAAAGTTGTCTTTCACTTTAAATAAGACTACTGACTGACAATCAAGCAATCACCTGACAGGTCGAGGTCAGGTGATAAGTCAGGTGTTGTCAGGAGACTCTTGTGGGGTGAAACCTCAGATCTACAGCTGAACAGAAGCTTAACGTCGCAACCTGCCAGGACCTACACAGAGTCATTTCTGTTTAATTTATAGTTAGCCCATACTGTGCCACCCAGGAGCGTACCCACAATCGTTTCATCTTTTGCCTTTTCTATTCACTTACCATGACCGCCAGCATCACACCCAATACCACAGTCGCCACAATTAACGTTTGAGTCATCCGCCTCCCTAATAACCTCTGAACTGGTGTGTGACGGTGAAATAAGACGTGCCACTATTGGTCAGAATGATGCATGTAGTCCTGTTAGTCACCTGACCAAGACACAGCAAGCATTAACGGCACCATATTCCTTAAGCCTGACATTGTAACCATCATCAAAGACGACAAAAATACGATGTCGTCCAATTCCGGCATTAGAGACGCACAGTTTTGTGCTGTCTGCGAATACGGACAGCAAAGGTTAAAACAAAATTCAGGTCTAGAACAAGAAGTAAAAAGAAAACAACTAAACTCCTGCACTGCTTGTCAGCTAGAGCAACAACAAAGGTTAATTAGCTGATTACACGTGACATTTAGCCTCACTGTGCTAGTCTTTCATCAGGTGTCCAGACACTGCTGACAGACATGATTCGTGTTGCTGCTCGCATCATGGCCGACTGCTTTCCCTGTTAAAACTTCAAATAAGGGAAGGCACTCGACATGAAACTAATATTGAATTGCTCCATTCTACATAGTATTTGTACTGCGACCTAATGAACTCCCCAAGAGCGACAGCTCTTTCATTTTTAATCACTAAACACTGTGCTGGTCTATGCTTTACCAGGATTTTATCCCACAATATGAAAGGAATTTTAAAGGAAGGACATCAGTAGATTGTAGGGTTAGTAAATACAGCAGCTTGGAAATAGTATTAAAAAGCTGTCTGATGGGATCAACTGACAGGCTGTATGTAAAAGTAGATTGAAGACCGTAAACATGACCCTTTCGCCTAAACATGTTAAAATCAAACTAAAATTTTGACCTTTGGTCCCAGTTAGAATGATTTGACATTTTCGAAGGCCAGCATGGGTAGCAGAACCAAGCAGGTCAAATTTACCCCAAATCCATGGCCTCGTCCTTCGAGTTCCAACTGTCGCTCTGTCCTTTCAAACCTCCAATCAATTTCTGTCCCGGTCAGGGGAGCTCGAAGCTGGAGCAGGGGATCACGGTCCTGTCATGTAAACTTGGTACAGACACTTTTCAGGGCCTCTTAACTCCCCGGTCGAAAACAGCAAGTTGGAAAATTCAGGAAGCGTAACACTGAGGGGGTGGGAGGGTCGTGGGTAAAAAAATAAATAAACAAATAAATAACTCAGACCGTTTTTAATGTTTGGGACTGCCGGTTGGCTGCACTGACTTATTAATCACATTAGATAATTAACTGCTCCGCTAATTTCTCCCGCAAAATAACACAAGCAGAACCTTCAAATCGGGAACTTAACGGTAAGCTGCACCAGCCGACGGTTAATATTCATAATTTAGCACCCGGCAACAGATTAAATTCCAAGCGCGCGGAGAAACTTGCCGTTATCTTGTGCTGCCGTCTTATTCAGTCAAAACTTTATAAAAACTTTGGTTTATCAACCGGCGATGTTAAACAAGCTAAGTATAACAATAAATAAATAAATAAATCAAGGACAACTTTTTTTTTTTCACAACTTCGTTTTTTTTTTTTTTTTAAACAGACTATTTTAATCTTCGTATTGCAGCACTTTTATTTCATATTACGAAACGTAATAGAGGCAACCACGTCTTGAATCCAAATTCTTAGCATCAGGTCATTCAAGGCGGAATTTTGTCTCGTGCCAACTGAAATCACAAATCCGTCAGAACAGCAAACCCGACATCTGTGCAGTGCACGCGCTCCTAATTATCCCAGTCAACTGGAGGCCAAACAGTCTGCACATTTGGCGCACCCTGAACAGAATCTACCCCCGAACGCCATTTCCCCAACACCTGCGACTACTGCTCACTTGAAATCTCTAGTTGCCGCACGCTATTCGCAATCTAATAACTGCTACCTCTCTCATAATACCGCTCTCATTCCTCAAGCGGTCCGATTCCCACTGTTTGATACAATATAACCGGTTTCACAACTCGCTCTCCCTAATGAATGCACGACATTCAATTCATGAGCAATTCAGTACAGACATTTAAGCGCAGGTAATAGCCTGATAATTAAGTTACCCTTGCAGCAGGAAAATAATTCGTTTTAAACGTGTGATACCGCGTGTACGTTCTACCTTAAGGCCCACACATCTGCTTGCACAGGATAAATAGCGTCACCATTTCTCAGAAGCAGTGTCTCGCAAGACTAACGCCTTCTGCTCCTGAAGCAGTCAGACCGCAAGTATGAGATTATAATATTCTTACACATAACAATACATGACTCTTATTCATTAAGGAGGCCTATTATGCATTTAGCATTTTTCCCATTATCGTTAGTGTGTTGTATGTACCAGTAGTTTTTTTGAGCATGTAAACACCTGCAAATTCACAAAGCCTAAAGTCATCCACATCACAATGAAAAAATCAGTATAATTCCCAAGGAGCCCAAGGCTGTGCAGTAAGCCTCCGGAGCTGGAATCTGGTAATGGTAAGTGGTGTGATATTCCCGTACACAAAACACCCTAAGTGACTGACCAATCACAACAGAGATGGCTTCAGTGGAAGAGGCCTAATAAAGACAGGAGCCAAAATGGCTCCTTACAGGCTGCGTGAGCCTGAGGTGCTGCACACACAGCCTGCTCAGTTGTAACTAGGTGCTTTCTGACCATGAAAACACGCAAAAGTCGGTAAATAAACCATAAAGATGACATTAACCCTTAGCGTACTAAATGCAGCTATTGTCGCCCAATGATGTAAGATATCAAAATCAAAGCTGTTGAAAACCTATCATGTGGCGACTTGTCACCACATGATAGGTCCTCAACTGCACAAGATAATGAAATTTATATATTTTTTAAAATTATTTCAGTGCTCTAAGGGTTAAACAGGGAAATGGGCATAATACAGCCTGTAGTAAAAACTGCACAGGGGCTAGAGCCACCCATCAGGTCCCAGTCAAGCACCTATAAACCAGAAGGCTGTAAACCACCTTAAATATTGTGGCCCTGACATTGCAATGCTCACAGAACAATCGCTAATGATAACAGACAGCCATGAAGAGCTAGAACGCTGACTTTATATTTGCGCAAAAGAAGTTCCAAAAAGCCTGCTGAATCGAGAGGCGGAGGGAAGGACGGTGATGTCAGCGCAGAAGAGACCGAAAGCCTCGGGAGAGATGATGTCAGTCAGGTCAAGGTTGGCAACACGGGGGAGGGCCCCTGGGCCCAACGGGGGGGGCTCATGAGGCGTGATAGCGGACAGACATTTGCCTGCGGGAGTTACATCACGCACATCTCTCCCTCCCCCCCACGTTGAAGCCATTAGCCTGGATGGGGACACAGGGAGACCTGCAGACTCTTTCCATCTGTTATGCTAACGCACGGCTGTCGGACACGTAGCCCGCGGCTCTCGCTGTACCCCGAGCTGCAACGCACAGGCACAAGCCACGCCAGCCGTCTCCGCTCCCCCGCGCCTCAGACAGCCAGCGGTGTCGTTTCGCGCAAGCCACTAACGAGTTACCCACAAGGTGCTAATGGCACGAATTCGCCCGCTAATGTTTTTGACTCCGTCGCTGACAGGGCAGCGCTGTTTTAACAGCGGGACGTCGTATGTGCGTCTTCATACTGACACAGACTGATAAGGGTTGGGAGGTTAGGGGTTTGGGGGGGGGGGGGTGGCAGGGACTGCAAATGAGTCCCAGCAGCGAGGTGCAAAGCCGCAATATCGTCGCGGCAATCGGAGAAGGCTGAGAGAGCATTCTCGGCTTATTAACCCTTAGAGCACTGAAATACATTTTTTTTTAAATATACATTTAATTATCTTGTACTGTGGAAAACCTATCATGTTGCGACTTGTTTAAAAGAGCTCCCCACCGGGAGCTCTTTTAAACAAGTCGCCACATGATAGGTTATCAACAGCTAAGGGAATTTTGATATCTTGCATCACTGAACAACAATAGCTGCACTGAGCGCTCTAGGGGTTAAGGTAGAAGTTTTCAAAACTATTCTTTCATGCTGCTTCTGAATGCTGCTGTGAGTAGGAATTCAGAGACAAACCCGCAAGGCCTTTGGTTGGAAAAGAGGGTAGTGCCATATTTGGCCAGCAGGTGGCAGAAGAGAACAGCAGCAGGCTCCACAGTGAAGCGAGAGCACCTCAGAATTCAAAAACAGAAGAATGAACGTGACGACTGCGTGAATGCGTCAAACTGTCTGCCATATTGAGATATTTCTGTTGCCTTTTTCCGTTGGCCTGCCAGTTCAGAATTCTATGGTCCTACCTTTCTGGTGTCACTGGAGTTCACAATAGGGACTCAATTCAACCCAAAGATGGCGCCCATTATTAGAACATTCCAGCGTACGAGAACCAAACAACATCGCTCATGTTATGGTTTTAATTTTACGGAGAGCCCACATAAGCACTGTGGCTTGGCGGTCGCCAGGCACGCTTATGAAATGAGGAGGCCTTGCCTCCGAGGTGCTGTACTGGGGGGCTGGGTCAGGGCTGCGAGGTGTTGGGTCAGGCAGGCTAGGAACGCCCCTCACCAGGCCTCCAAAACAAAAATACACTCAGATTAAATAAGTCACATGACAAGCAGGTCTCAAGAAGCCGCAAAAAGGAAGCTCAGCGGCCTCCTGTGATAGGTGGCCCAGGCATCCAGTCCCTCTCCTGGGATTGGCTCTCAGCAGTACTACTGTCAAGTAATGTTCAGGAAATGTTTCGTTTCCGAAGTGCACCTTAAAAGTTCAATCACGACACACTGGTCAACACAACTCAAAATTGACAGAATTGTGGACAACCGCCCGAGTACAGTACCACGCCATTTTCAGTTTTGATGTCAGTGAATTCTAATCCCTACATGGCATTTAATAAAACATAAAAGAGGCTGCATAGAGGTAGAATTTGGCAAATTTAAACACAACTAAAAGGCACTGAAAAGAATTCAGAACTCAAGCTTATTCCAGATCATTCTGAGGTACGCATGTCACACCATGCAGGTACTGCACTGTGCTTCACCTGTAATGCCTTCTCATCCAGGGTCCGGTGCTTGCTCTGCACCTTGTAGCGGGGCCGTTTCTGAGCCGCGGGGTCCTGGGCCCCGGCAAAGATGGAGACATAGTCCTGTAGCCTATCAGGGGCCGGATATTTGGCGCTGGAAAAAACCTGTCAGGTGCACGGAGAGAGAGAGAAGAAAGGCGGAGCTTAATAAAGACCAGAGCGAAACATTCCTCGGGTCAACATTCTATTTGCAATAGCATGGCATAGCATAGCATAGCAACAGACCTTTCAACAGGAACAGAAGGACTTTCCAACAGTCTAATTCAGTGTTTCATAACTCCACCACTTTCAATCACAAGCAGTGACGGCTACCTAGCGATTCTTCATGCCAAACTCAATTCAATTTGGGACGGAACTTAATCCACGTCTGGGAAACCGGCCCAAAGAATTAACAAAGCATATTGTTTTCCAGCCTGTGCTGCTCCTTTTTAAACCTGACAAAATGAACAAACTATGATAATGTCCTCCATAAATAAATTACATATGTGGATTCCCAGGTTTAACAAATAGCATTTAGACATAAATTACAGTGGCAAGATCACAGTAAATACACGGTGTTTGCAGATGCAGGGAAAGTAGCTAAAAAAGCACAGATGAAAAAAAATCTGACTATAAATAATTCATGGTGCTCAGGAACACCAGATATGAGGTAAACAGCCAAACACACCTGGCTTCAGACAATCCCGCACACATCAGCAGAATGCGTAAAAGCCTCTCTGATAGAACTGGAATGTCTAAAAATACATACTAAAAGAATAATTAAAGAGTATCAGATGTTATTGGTGACATCTCCACTCTACAATAAAGGCTTGAGCTCAATAGCCTGCGCTAGGGAAAGTGTGCTTGGAGCTAGCATTTATCCCCCTGATACAGTCTTCATACAGGCAGGAGACACTGTTTGAGGCCCAGTTTAACAGCACCTCTGAAAGAGCCCAGTTATTTTGCATATCTGCTGTATACATTGTGTAGCTACATTGATCACACAGCACAAACATATAAAAAAAAAGACTGTCTACCCAGAGACGGAAAGCTTTGTATTGACAGTGAACAAACGTGAGTCGGAGAAAGCGAGAGAACGGCCGTTTTATCAGCCGAAGCCTTATCTGGTCAGTCAGCCGCCCGCCAGGAGACAGAGTGATATTTTTATGTGAAGAATCTCTCTGACTCCTGTAAGGGGAGGAGTGTGTGTGTGTGTGTGTGTGTGTGTGTGTGTGTGTGTGTGTGTGTGGGGTACTGTCAGCGTGCGGGAAACGAACAGAGGATAGCGCTCCAATAGAAAGGGGCACGGAGACTGGCATTTAAGAGCACCAGTGGGGACAGGGTCTCCAGTAGGAGGAGAGGAGGGCAGGAGATGGGGGGGATAAGGATGAACAAAAGAGGAAGGAGGAATAGAAAGGAGGAGGGAGAAGAGGAAAAGGGAGGATAGGGGAGGTGAGAAAAAATAAGGGGAAGAGAGAGGAGGTAACAGAGGGAGAGGAGGATGGGAGGATGAGGGGAGAGGTGGAGGATGGGGGGGATCAGAGAGGAGAGGAGGATGAGAGAGAGAGGAGTGTGTGTCGCTGTAGGTGGTCTGTGGCGGGTGGACAGGCCACAGCAGGCATGAGCTTGCGGGAGGGGGGGCTGAGAGTGTGTGTGTGTGTTTGTGCGTCCATCCGTGTCCACTCATTGCGTTTCCACATGTATACATCAGGTAGGGGAGTGAATGCAATGCTTGTGTACGAATGTTTACATGGTTCACAAATATCTAATCTAATCTCTGCACATGAGCGCATGCATGTAATGGGTGTTTTGAGTGAATGGAGTGTCCTAAATGCTTGTCTATACCTGTGCTGTGTATATGAGTGTGTATGAGAGTATCTGAATTTATGAGAGTACATGAGTGTATGAGAATGTATGGGTAAATGAGAGTACTAAAGTTCATGAGCATAGGAGTGCATCAGAGTATGAGAGTAAATGTGCATTTGAGAGTGTATGAGATTGGGGCATCTTTTCTATGCCTGCATTGTCTTAATGAGTGTATGAGAGTACATGAACATGAGGGGATTGTCTTGTGTGAGGTGAGAATCCTTAATGCTATTCTATGCCTGTGTTGAGTAGAAGAGATATGAGCATGAAGGTATACGAGTATATGAGAGAATAGGAGTTTATGAGAGTATATGAGTACAAGTGTATGAGAGAATTAGTGTCAAAGTACATGAGAGTATCAGAGCACATGAGAAAACCGGAGTGTCCGAGAGTATATGAGAGTTTATGAGTATATGAGAGAATGTGTGGCTATGAGTGTAAAGTGTATGAGTGTATGAGAGTACAGGAGTGTTTAGTGTATGAGAGTTTATGAGTATATGAGTGTATGAGTGGCTATGAGTGTAAAGTGTATGAGAGCGCAGGAGTGTTTAGTTTATGAGAGTATGAGTTCAACTGTATGAGACAATATGAGTCTAAAAGTGTATGAGAATATCAGAGTATATGAGAAAACGGGAGTGTCCGAGAGTATATGAGCATGAGTGGCCATGAGTGTAAAAGTGTATGATAGGACAGGAGTGTTTAGTGTATGAGAGTATATAAGAGTATGAGAGCAGAGGTGTATGTAGCGTTCGAGAGTATATGAGAGTATGACTGGCAGGTCAGTAGCTCCGCCCCTCACCTTGGTGGCCTTCTTGCTGCCCTTGATCCGGTGCACTCTCGCCTGAGCCAGTTTGATCCGGTCACTGATGGACTGAAGCTGGGCACGGTTCTTCTCCACACTTAGGGAAACCCTGTGGGGGGAGGAGTTGGGGTCAGATGGAAGAGGGTGGAGACAAATTTCAGAGCCAATCCAAACCTTCCGCCAGGGACGCCCAAACACGATTTGCTCGCTTCTCCAAAGCCAGCATCTCCGCGGCTTAACTCATTGAGTCGCAGATGACAGCAGCTCCTGGTCGAAAGCGTCGTCCGCACGAGGCTCACTTCACCCGCTATGCCTCAACGATTATTTTAGTAGCGCCATTTTGTGATTGAAGACTACCATGAACTACAAGCCTGGTGTAGTTACTGTAGCCAGCGTCCACAAATCTTAACCTTCAAGCCAAAAAGGGATAGAGCGAGTGCCCAGGGAACGCTCTCGCAATGCTGTGGGAACATTATAACATTTATTAAATATTCCAATAATCTCAGAATGTCCTCACAAGGTTAACAGGAATAGCAGGAGTTTGCATCATAGAACCTTAATAGTAAGCAGTAAAAACTAGCCTTTAGCACATTAGCGGGGCAACTGTTATTCTAATCTCATCCCCACTGAATATTCTGAATCCTGTGTTTTGTGAATGCCCACAGGTATAGGTTAAAGAAGCACGACTGCAAACTTCAGCACAAAAGCCTCTTTCGCTCTCTCAAACTATTGCACACATTGTCCCGTAAGTTTCGCGCCGCGCTCTCGAGGACAGACAGCAGGCCAAATGTGCCTGAAAACAGAGACAGGCCCATCAACTCCTGTCCGGCAAAACTCTTCCCTGCTTCAAACCTTCGACCTTCATGTCAGTCTTTCATCACCTCAAGCTCAGTCCTTCCTGTCACTCATCGCCCGTCTCAGCTGCGGCAGGGGAAGCGGCCTGCTGTCGCCATGGAAACCAGCTGGCTGGATTTTAGAGCCCCTCGGTACTGCAGCTGGGGGGAGGATTAGAATCTGTGTAATTTCCTTCTCCTTTTTATTTATTCGCCCAAACGCACATTTACAGGCGTGAAATAATATCGGGGCGGATAATGAGCGTTTAGAAGCACGTCGGCTCCATCTCCATCCATTTGTGTAAATGGGTCCAGCTGAAAGCTCCGAGCCGATTGGAAGTGTTTGAACAGGAGGGCGCAGATAGTCCTCCCAGGCCCGCCTGTGAAAAGTGTTTTGGCTTCTTCTTCTTCTTCTGTGAGCTCCTCCTGCATCACACGACAGGTCAAGTGCAGGTCACGTGATCACCTTGTGGCTCTGCGGTGACTCCAACCTCCCCAGGCAGTCACAAGATGTGCCTTAAGGTGGTGCATAAAACCGTGGGACAGGTTACAGATGTCTACAGTATTTTGCATACTTTGCAGGCAAAAGAGCCAAACAGCACATATTACTCAACACAGTAGGGCTGGGAAATTTACTGATACTAGTGCAGTGCCTGTGGGAAGTATGTATTCCTATAGAAAAGTGGGAGCTTCAGTAGCTTTTTCATGGATGGCCAAATGAGGCTGTGTTAGCTTCTGAGACCAGCGTTTATTTGTCGGAGGAAGATAGGGATAAAATAAACTGCTAACGCAGCATTTCGAAAGGTTAGAAATGCTAGCAAGTGAAATCACAGGGAAGAGAATGGACAGCGGTCTGAAAATTAATGAGATAAAGCAACGAATAGCCTATCGACAAGCGCATGCTATAAAAAACTCTGGGAGTATTAATGAAGACTGCACATACGTAGTACTTTGAATCGTAAAGAAGATCCGGATATGAAAATGAAATATTGAAAACATGCTTTGGCTAAAACATTGCCTAAAGTTCCCATACCAATAAGACCATGTTCTAGCCATGTCAGCAAGCACGATGAGCAGATGAGAACAGCGTGGTGAAACTAAAGAAATAGCCTACTTACAGAAGGGAATCCCATAAGCCTATGCAAACTTTCCAGTGACCAGGAGCAGTATAGCAGTAGCATATGGGATTCTTGTAACTTTTTTTCCTGAGGCATGGCTATAGCTGAGAGCGAGAGCGCGAACTTTTTTTCCTGAGGCGTGGCTATAGCTGAGAGCGAGAGCGCGACAGGCTAGATAGGTTACACAGGCGTATGGGATTGTAACTTTTTGAAAATTAATCGAAAAAGCTTCAAAATGAAGGATGCACACCATCCTGCCATGCGCAAACCATATCTGAAAGCTTAGGCCGATCTGACAAACAGTCAGAGAGATATGTGAGCCATAGACACACAGACAGACACACAGACAGACGCTTCTTGCTTTATAGATAGATTATATCAATATCATGACAGAAGATATCATCTGGGATTTCAGATATTATAGTATCATAATATAGGCTTTTCTGGTTTAAGAGGCTGCATTATAGTGAAGTAATGCAGTTTTTTTTGCACTTCTTAGTGCTTCAGCTTTTGTCTGTACCGACTTGATCATCGTATCCACATCAATAATGTGTGTTCATCGAAAATGGCATTGCAGTAATATTTAGCGAAAGCACCAGTAGTGATGCTAACAATATTGATATCAAGGTATTCAGTCCAAAATATCGTATTTTCTGCCGCGCCCCGGCCCTACATCAGTATTAAGTTCATGTCACGTGTTTTGTGTACAACCAATCAGGGAAAACGTCACACTGCAACAGAACAGTTTATGAGAACCATGCCCTCCAAAACACAGCAAATTGTGTTCTTCACGCCATAGGCACCCAGTAAGGAGATTATGTATCGGAATTAAATGTGATCAGAAAGTAAAGAGTAAACTGCTTATCGATTAAGGCATGGTCGTGCTCCGATTAACACGATGCTCTGCTCAGATTAGCTGAGGTAGAAATCATAGAACAGGGCCACAGGGTCATTGATTGGACGCTTCATACTTCCTGTCTATAGAGCAGAAGACAATACAGGGTATTATGGCACTAGAAATCGTTGGCCATAGATTGTAAGGGAAAATGATCATTGGTTTGTAGAGTTGATAAAATATCCGAGTATTAGACTATCGCAGCTGTAACATTTATGAAGCTGTGTAATTCACGAGCGTGGGCAGATGTTCTTCAGACCCACCAGTCTGCATCGTTTCCGGTAAACAGGATTTCGTTTGCCGTTAGCAGACTCTTCAAAGTTATTTGCAGCACAATAACGACAACATCGGTTTCCTTTAACTGGACACAAAGTACCGATTCCGACAGGCTGCAGGCAGGCACAGCAAAGCAAGCGCAGGTGAACGGAAGAGCGATCGACTGGAAGAGTTATTGGGACTAACCCACCGAAGGAATTCAACAGCAAGCGACCGCAGCGGAAAATCGACGGCTCGGCCCACTTACACGCACTTCCTTCAGGGAGAGATCTGAACCGCCCTCTACAGCGGCTCAAGTAAAATAAATAAAACAGCAGAATACATTTTTCATCACGTCAGATAAAGACGAGTCCTATTTAATCCAGTGTAACCAGCTTTTCACTGAGCGGCAAAGTGCAGAGAGAGGAAGAATGGAGCGTGAGAGATTGGAAGAGGAAAAAAAAAGCTTGTGACGCAGCTCTCCCAATGAGCACACAGAGTATAGGGCGTGGACAAAATATCAAAAACACCCTCAGAAAAATGGGTTCTACTTCGACATATCTAAACCGTAATTATAACAGCATCTCCATGTGTGATTCCTGTCATTTTTTTGCTAATTATCAACACAAGCCGGCTTAAAAAAACTGTCTAACCAGCAGCAGTTTGCCAGGCAAGTCCCCAGATTATAAGGGGCACTGAATACTAGCACAGTTTCCAAGGGGCCAGATGTTGAAATTCCAAGATCACAAAAACCATAATATTACGGTGGGAGGGGGAAAATTTATGCAAGACATTCTGAACACCACAAAACATCGAGAGCAAAAAAGAACTGTATACGCAAATCATAGCACTCAAATAAGGACAGACGGACACTGTGAGATAGTTGCTATTTATCTACAGCCCTAAAAATCACTACACAATTGAACCCATCCACACCTGAGCCTGCCCGAACAATACAAAGTGAGCTTCACACACATGGCATTAACAGAAGGGTATCCAATGATTTCACCACCGCCTAAATTTCAATGGTGACAAAATTTTAAGATGGCAGTAATTTTTCCATAGTTTGCTTCAAGCAGACGTAGATTAAATGTAAATTGGTCACTAATTTCGGGTAATTTTGCCGTTTTGAATAAAAGCTTAAGCAAAATTACTCAAGAAACGAGAAAAAAACCACAAAAACAAAGACACGTGCATATTATAACTGAGTAAATAAACGCAAAGAATCCGAGAAGGAAACAAAGCGTTTTTACCCAGAATCCCTGAGGGGCTGCAGTGGGAGTCTCAGTGTTAAATGAAGTCATCAATCACGGCATTAATGCGGCTCACGATTCACCCTCCCGCCGCTCAGCATTACCATAGCCCCAGGATAGACAGAGTGTTGGGTTCCGTCCTTCATTCTCCTCCCTCCCCCAATGACCATGGAGCAGGAGAGATGTTCATCTATTCTGCCCGAGGTACAAAACTCCTCTTTGATGGGGATTAGAGACGATTTCCACCTCCAGTACCTTGGTCAGATCTCGCAGCGCTGATGCTGAATGTAAAACAACTGACTCAGTCACAAAATGGCAGCACACAGCTTCCAGCTCTGAAGCAGGAGAATTTCTGTGCGTTTTTTAGTCCGCAGGCTTTAATAAGGAACTGCAAGTCTTGTGGTTCAAATAACATTAATAAACCAAGTTGACTCAAGATTCCTAAACTATACTACTGACCGTTTTAACTCTTCCGGAGCCAGATCAATCTCAAATAAGTTTTAAGTTTCACAACAACCAATTAAGAGAGGGAAATGTGCTCAGCATGAGTCATGGGGAAAAAAAAAAAAACACATCCGCTCATCACATAAAATAAAATTCCAAGGTTTATACTTGATAGATTGATCACTAACTCAAATGCAGTGTAAACACTTCTGTGTCTTCATCAGTCACATTAAGGAAAATTAAGGCTCAAAAGCCTGACAAATGCAGCTAACACACAAACAGACAACATTTCCCAAGGCTTTAAAAGTGCTCACGCTGGGGGCCTCCTGGTGGCTCACAGATAAAATGATCGTGATTGGTGCTTCGATTCCCAGCCACGCCATTACCGGCCATGGCTGGGGGTCCACATGGACGAGGCAACAACTGGTGCTGCCTCAAGGGGGAATAGTTGAGGTTAAGCCGTTAAGCCGGTTAAAATTCACGAATTCATCGCTCAGTAGCGACCACTTCTGGTCGGCCAGGCGCATGTAGCTGTACAAACTAAATTGTACGCTGAATACGTGATCCTCCGATGGCACAGGCAGCGTGTAATTGGTGATGCGACTGCATAATGTAAATAAGCGAAGGCTCGTGATATTAAAATATAATGCAGCTGTACCGCGATCTCAGCACTGCCATTTCACAGAAGGGGCTCCACAACAAATTCTCATTAGAGCCATTTAAAGAAAAAAAAAAAAAAAAAAAAAGCCGGTAGCAATTAGCATAACATTGAAATGAATATGTCAACCGCAGCCTGTGAATGACTGTGCTTTGACCCAGTCTGTCGCTGAGGCCCGTTTTAAGGGCGACTACCAGACAAGATCAAAGGAAATAAAACTGAGTCTTTCATAACCTCAGCCCAAAAAAATAAGAAATGTTAAAAAAAAAAAAAAAAAGTGAGGGGTGACACTTTTTCAACGGCACCAGAGGAGGCGGAAATAGCCTTTAATTTCGCTCCCAAGGTCCACTGTCTCGGATCAGAGCAGCTCTAGAGCCTCTGCGGTGTCTGACGCTGCGGCGAGAGAGTTATGATTTGTAAAGGGATCACAGCCCGCTCACAGATTAAAGCTCCTTGTGTGGCTCTGTGTTCCTGAAGAGGCTTTGCTCAGCGTCCTCTTCTGAGCTGCTCTTCTCCATGGCTCAGAGCCCTATATGCCCGCACTACTCTCTTGAACAGTGTCTAAGTCTTCTGAGGATAATGGTGATCATTTCCTCTCTTCAGCACACAAAATTAGCTTGTTTGGAACTTGGCTGGCACAATAGCTTCACAGCAAGAGGGTCACGGGTTTGAATCCTGCCTGGGCCTTCTTGCGTGGAGTTTGCATGTTCTCCTCGTGTTCGCTCGAGTTCTTTCCAGGTACTCTGGTTGTTCACTCCCACACGCCACAAACATGCATGTCAGGCTAATTGGAGAATCTCAAATTGCCCGTAGGCACGAGGGAGCTAGTAAATGGTGCAAATGATACCAGCGACGGACTGGTGAACTATCCAGTCCACAAGTAGCTGCCCCTCGGCCACTGTATGCTGGGGCAGGGGCCAGCACCTTTGTGAATTAGACTGGGGAAGATAATGGATGTATGGGTGAAATAACAAGGATTTCTGCCAATTTCAAGTAAACTGCTGACACCCTGGTCAGTTCACTGTGCAGGGGACTGATGGAATTTGAAATACAGCCCTGATCCTGGGTGTGGGGGACTGAGGGACTAATGCACAGCGCCACTAGAGGGCAGCACAAAGCTATCACCGTGTTCTCAGGGTCACTCACGCATCACACCACAGCGTGCCTCCCTCTGAGGGTGTGTGTGTGTGCGTGCGCGGGCGTGTGTGTGTCTGAGCGCATGTGTGTGTGCCACAGAGCTATCACTGTGCTCTCAAAGTCACTCATGTAACACACAGCAAAGTACCACCCTCTGAGGGAGAGTGTGTGTACGTGTGTGTGGCCAGCAAAGAGCCATCACCGTGTTCTCAGAATCACTCATGCAACACACCACAGTGTACCTCCCATCTGACGGAGTCTGTGTGTGTGCAAAAGTGTGTGTGCACTCTTGCGTGTATGAGAGAGAGAGGGAGGGAGGGAGAGAGAGAGAGAGAGAGAAGACAGACAGACAGACATAGGAGGGGGTGACTGCACTCCTCCCTGCCCCCCAAAAAAAAAGAAAAACGCAAAAATTCTCCACCCCTAAAAGCTTCACCTCTTACAATAACAAGACATGCTTGCGCTCGCCATGCACATTACCCAGTGAAATATCTCCATCTCTGACAGCGAGAGGCTGGGTGCAGCTCCCATACTCCGCAGCTACAGCTCCGAACGGGCATCTACAGCAGCCAGACCGGATGGACGGTGGCAGTAACACGTGAAAACACTGCCGTTCACCTCAGGTGCTTCACGTTCTGACACACATTGACATTTAAATGGCATCTTTAGTCATACTACATTCCCTCAAAAGCAATTTTTTTTTTTTTTTGGGGGGGGACATTCTATCAGAGGGCCCAATATTACGGCCAACCGTCCTCAGCTCCAGGTGTAACGCTGCTGGGTAATTCATCACAATTTAAACGCCTTCCCTGATTACTAGCCGAACACAGAGCAGAATCCACATCCCCCGAACGGCTTCCGTCCCTGAGCAAATTCTGCCAAATCATCGCTCGATTACTGATGAAAGTTCAAGCGAGGACTCATTTATACGAGTTCATGAAAAGTTTTGTCCCTCCGTGCGGCGCTTTCTGCATTAATAATGCATGGCCTTCAAATTCTGAGTAGCTTTATAAAAATAAAAAAACAAGAGTCCCTGTGAAACTCGGGCTGAAGCTGGTTATTATTCCTTTTATTGCTAACAAAAAGAGTCCAGGTGCCATGTATACGCTCGCTTAAGAGGATGTACGACAAATTACAAACTACATGCACATTTTCATAACCAAACATTTGCACATGTAAATGTTCTAGCACACTGTTGCTTGTCCAGTACCAGCTGCCACAATTGCTGAAGATGGAAATTCACTCTGGACAATTCAGTGCATGCACGTGTGAGCATATGCATGAATGGGCATGTGTTCATGTATATATTGTGTGTTTTATGCGTGTGTGCATTATACATGCACTTCTTCTATGTGTGTGAGTTTAATGCACGTGCTTGCAAGCGTGTCTGTATATAAGAGTGTTCTATGTGCGTGCATGGTTTTTTGTACATGTATGAGTTCATGTGGGTATGTGTGTGTGTTTGTGCATGTTTCATGTGTATGTATGAGTGAGTGTATGTGCGCATGCGTGCGGCTGAAGTTACCTGCTGAAGATGTCCGTAGAGATTTTCTCCAGGCAGAGCAGGGCGTCAGCGATCTGATGCACGGCCTCCTCTCTGCGCAGGTCAGGCTGGATCAGGGGCACAGAGTACACCTGACCCTCCAGGTAGTGCTTCTGCGTCATCCTGAGGACCACAGGCAAAGTCACACGCACAGCCTAGGGTCAGCACACTAGCATGTGTTCATAGTCTAGCATCTACATACCAGCAGCCTAGCATCTACATACCAGCATGTGTTCATAGTCTAGCATCCACATACTAGTATGTACGTTGTACACATAGCCAAGCATCTCCATACCAGCATGTACACATAGACTAGCATCTACATACCAGCATGTGTTCATAGTCTAGCATCCACATACCAGCATGTACACATAGCCTAGCAGGCATCTACATTGCACAAAGCCTGGCATCTACAGTCAGCGTATCCACATATCCTAACATCTACATACCAGCATGTACTCACAGCCTACCATCTCCATACCAGCATGAACACATCACCCAGCATCTACAAACTGGCATTTGTTCATAGCCTAACATCTACATCCTAGCATGTACACAAGGCCTACCATCTGCAGACTAGCATCTACAAACCGGCATTTGTTCATATCCTAGCATCTACATAGGCCAGCATGCAGACTAGCATGTCCACATATCCTATCATCTACATACCAGCATGTACTCATAGTCTATCATCTCTACCAGCATAGACACAAAGCTAGCATCTACACACCAACAAGTGTACACAGCCAAGAAATTTAAAACAACAACACCTAGCAACGCTTCAAGCAAGTGAGGCAGACATGCAAAGAAAAAAAGCATTTGAAATGTTTTTTGTGCATAAATTGCCAAGTTCGGTTTTGATAAATTATCCCCAGGGAGAGGTGGTCATCCAAGCCGAAAGAACAGATCGTGCCTTCCACAAAACATGCCTCCTTTAATTTAAAACTCATTTGAGAGCAGTGGGCACATCTCACTAAATCACCGGTCCTCAAACTCAGTCAAGAAGGACCTTTTGTGTATGGGGTTTCATTCCAACCACAACTGCAATTCCAGACTTTGTAACAAGGTGTTTATTTTAGTTAATTAGGTGCATTTGATGTATTCAGAGCCGGACCAAATAACCAGGTGCACAGAGTTGACTGCAATCCGCAGCTCTGATAGATTAAATTCAAATTAATGCTGAGGCCACATCACAAGAAAACAATCCAAAATTCCAACTGATTACACAAAACCGGAAACCAGCAAGCAACCGAGTCGTAAATGTATGGCCCCTTACACTGATTAACTACAATATTAAAACTACCAGCAATCCCCTTTCTGCCATAAAAAACATCCTAAATGGACTTCCACACTGATTCCCAGACCAAGGGTTTCCCAGCAGAACATTTCCCAGAGCATCACACTTCCTCCGCCGGCTTGTCTTCTCCCCACAGTGCATCCTGGTGCCATCTCTTCCCAGGTAAATGGTGTACACAAAACAGGACTCACTTCTTCAATTGCTCTAAGGCATAGTTCTAAAGCTCTCGTGCCTACTGTAGGCACTTTTTGCAGTGTATTGGTTAGAATGGACACACTGGCTGGTCTGCTGCTACAAAGTGGTTTTCTCAGCAGGGTACGATGCACTGTGTGTCGTGATATTCCTCACGTAAGTATCAATAAAGTTCTTTGCGACTTGTGCCATATTAGCCCTTCTGTCAGTTTGGACCAGATGGGATGACCTTCGTTAAGCATAAATCAGCAATAGGCTCTAAACAGCCAGTCGTCAGTTCGAGGACTGTTTCTCCAATACACCACTACTGAATGGGAGCATCTGAAATTCTTGCCACTTCTAAGATGCACAGACCCACTCGTCAGGCTAAAAACAATTTGGCTTCCATCGAAGTTGCTCAGGTCCCATTTCTCCCTCATTCAACTGGTAAACTACAAGAACCATCCATCCGCTTACAGTCTAGGGTCTGTCAGCAGACCTCATCATGCACCGCAGTTACAAGATTATCAGTGTCATCTGCTTAATCTGAGTGGTTTCAATGTTTTGGCTCACCGATGTATGTAGCGCTTTAGTACTTCATCAGAAAAGCGCTTTAAAATTTGCCACTCATTCATTCACCTAATCACACTAATCACACACACACACAAACACACACACAAAATGAAACCTCTAAGCTTACCAGTCTACACATCTGTGGCTGGAAATCAATGAAAGTCCAATGGCTAGTGTGACCGCGGCATAGAAATGGTAACCAGCACACAGTGGGGCTCTTTAAGACGAGGTGTGTCAGACGACTGCATGAGACCAACAGACAAAATGTAATGAGTTCTCATTTCTGCTAAAGCAAACAGCAACAGACAGCTTCTGTGATAAGAGCCAGAAAAACACCTTATTGCAAGTGCTGTGCCCTCATGTGATGGAAGACCAAATCTGAATTGCTATGGCCAATTACGCCGCCAGCATCACAGAAAAGCCATCAATTTGAATTCAAGGGGTGGGGGGGGGGGGGGGGGTGGTAGAGTAGAACAGGTCAGGCATTTTATCGATTTGTTGCATGTTTCATGTGGCACACGCAGGCGGAACACCAATCACAGCTGTTTGAGCCAAATCTCCCCGACTCGACGACCAGCCGCGCAACCAAAAAGAAGAACCGACAGTTCGTGTTACAAGAATGCCACCTAGAATACCATGGATACTTCAACGTAAACATCCTCAATCTTATCCAGAAAGAGATGGTGTGGGCGCTGGCTTTCATTCGAACCGAGCAGTTACACACCGAGTTCTATTAATCAAAGTTTTGAGCAAAGACTCTTAGGCGTTGATTAGCAGTAGGGCTATCAAGTGTGTAACAGTTGCTCTACCTTGTGGGCTAGTTTATATTGCCCAGGACAAACTGTTGTCGATCATAATATACATACCATTCTAAAATGAGACCTCATATTAAGGGATGCTGGTATGAAAATTTGAAAAATGGCCTCGTCAATCCTCTCACTGGCTACTTCAACCTCTTTTTGTCGACAAACAATGAATATATTGAAGTCAATTCAAGGTGCTAAATGTCAATATTCTGGAGATTAATCAAAATACACAAGATAATTAACTATTACAGTTCTCGTTTGATGCGAGGAGAGCTTCGCTGACGGTAGAACAAGAACTCAACGTTTTTCAGTTGACGGGGGCATAGTCTGCTCTCATTCAACAGGCACACATTTTTTGCAAGTTCACTCAGGTAGGAACTAGGGGAAGCAGGAGGTAGAGTTTAAATCAAGTTTGTTTGGGATTCAAATGGTTTATCAGTGACTGACAATTCCAGCGAATGCGACAATTCCAAAAGCTCAGAATGCATCAAACAAGATAAATAGAGCACAGACAAGTTTCCGATTCCAAAAACAAATAGTACTGGTTCTAGAAGGGATTATTCCACAAAGTAAAGATACAGAGTCATGTTGAGCACCAAACACAGCCTGGCACAGCTCTTTGCCTCCTTCTTCATCAGTCTGCATTCTAGTATAGTGAGGAATCTGTTACTTTCTTACTACGGCTATCCAGCTAACTCTGTAATCCAGCTTTGTGAAACCGCGCCAAGGAAAGGGTAGTCTAACAGGCCAAGGAAGGACAGGGCACAGCCAAGAGACGTCCACAGTCGAAAGGGGTGTGATAATGGGCTTGAACAGCGAGAAAATCATCCTCGACATGGACAGCCTCGCACATATAGCAAGGGCTTCCTTTGTTCAAACATAGTTGGTATTCATAGACGCGCCCTGTTCGAGCGACGCCCATCACATCCAGACAGAATAGATCAGCGCCAGCCGCGCCCTGCTACGCGTGTCCAGCCAACAGGGCTGACGGCTCGATTCGCTTCCACCGCCCGGGGCTCGAAGCGCCGTTATTCTGCAGCCTATCGGGGAAACTCAGGCCACGCTCTGCTGAGCAACACCAAGAGAGAAAAATATTCAAACTGGAGGGGAAAAAACACACAAAAACACTGGCTCCGACAAATTGAAAGTTATTCTCAGGAGCCATTTAAAATATGCTAATGCAGAGAAGGGCTTGCGCCCGGCTTTTGATAAGGCGAGGAGTTTAAGTCCTGGGGCACTTGAAAGTAGGTCTACCAATTAGCAACACGACTGATCTTGATACTGCAAGTGCAATAAAACGAACAGCTATCCACGGGGTCGGCTGCAATACAGCAGATTCACGTCGAGATTCAGTGGCAGCACCTGCAGTCCTGAGAGCCATTTCAGCTCGCCACAGCTGACGAGCACCATGCCTTCACAACTTCACAACTCTTTCCTCTCCTTCACAGAAACAGAAAGGTCCAGGGAAACTGCAGGCTCGGTTTTCCCATACGCACTGAAAACCCAGGACTACATAAAATCCTAATTTCACCATGGCGATGGCTGCCAAGCCTGCCATAGGTCGCACTGACCAGAACGCTAATCCATCACGGGACAGGAGGGCAAGGATTAAAAAAAAAAAAAAAAAAAAACAAGGTGGAAAGATCAAAAGAACCCATTTCAGTCCTTTTTTTGTGCCCCCCGATATTGGACTTTGATTTAACTCAGCCAAACAGTGATCAGATTAGGCAGAGTCGCATCGCAAAACACGAATCAAATTTCAGCAGTTTTGAAGAAATGCTAATCATCATAACAATCCCTTCGCAAAAAAATGCAATTCAAAAAATCGTAATGAGATTTCATGGTTTCCGACTCACTGGCCTGCGAACTTCCGAATTCCCGAGCCACACAGCAATAAGCGAGCTCACGGTTCCACTGTTTTGGGGGCGTATCCAAAAGGTCAGAGGTCAAGGCACATAAACAAACCCACGTGGACGCACTCGCTCCTGGTGTTTGCAATACAGGAATGGCGGCAAAGCAGTCTTACACAGAGATTTGTCTGTGGAAAAGGGATCGCCTGCAGCAATACTTAAGTGACAGGGACTTGCCTGTTACTGCCAGAGTGGAGGAGCTTCGAGCTCTTGTTTATGGAGCTTAAGTATATAATGTGGTACCAAAATCACGGCAAAAGAGGCAAATACTAAGAGGGCTCAGCAGTACAGGAGCCTGCTAACTGTGGACAATGTAATCTTACCCGATCCCTTTGCCGACCTCACAACAGCGTGGATAGGTGAGGAGACAGGTGTACATCTGTAGCCACCTTGCATGTTTAGCGATATGTCGGAGTATCTGATCAACAGTGGTGAACGAGATCTACAGACGAGGCTGCTAACTGACTACAAAGAGGGCAAGGCAGATGGGCAATTTCTGAGCGTAGTTCTCAAGCATACATGAGTCATTGAGCTTTGAATAGAAAATAACAGGGTAATTAATGTAACAGCTAATCAGGCAAGAGTGAAGTAGTTATTTTGTTACCCTTGAAGAAAATGTAAGCTATATATATGAGGGAGTGCAGGCAATAAAATGACCATATGGGCCATTCCATTGAAAGATTGTACATCCTGTAAAATTAAAAATATTTAAGATCAATGTTTATGTGAATATCACCAACTGAATTAATATGTACAGTGTTTTAGCTGGTAAAAGTGTGCTACGGGCCAATGTCCCCAATTGTGTCATTTCAAGGCCTATTCATACTTCGACTCGCATTGGCTGAAAGAGGTTTTCTACCACAAGATAACCGAGGAGTCAGAGTTGTGTTTCGTGAAGGCAGAGTGTACCCCGTCAATGAATATCAAAAGCCTGCCACACAAAGTATGGGTGTGCCTCAATAAGAAGTCGGGAAAGGTGGTCAGTGCATACTGCACATGCTTTGCTGGGTAGGTTCCTATGGATTTATTTACTTCTAAGGCACACAGCCAGATATGTAATATAATTGTAAAAAGTGATATTATCACTATAATATTTAAAGTTAAGAAATTCTCAAATTTTCACATCCCATTTAATAGTAAAGATATTGGCCCTCATTTATCAAACGTGCATACACCAAAAAAATGGGTGTATGACAAATCTCCCGCAAGGATCGGCATTTATCAATCTGAACGTGAGCGAACGGTCCGCAAAAATCTCACGCCAGGTCTGACCAGGCGAACGCAAATTTGAAACCAGCATACAACATGCAGGAACGAGTGCAGCTGTCAAAATGATCAATAAACCATATGCAGCGATGCGGACGTCATGCTGTTGTTGTTCTTATTAGTAAAATGAATAAATAGGCTAAATAAATAAATAAGACACCTGTGTTGAGAAATTAAGTAAACTTATATTTTGAGACAACCTGCTTGTCAGGCCAGACGGCTGACAATTACAATCAATTTGATTAAGCGCAATGCGTGGCTTAACAGATATGTAGTGTGGTATGTCAGATGCTAATCCAGTCAGATAAACAACAAAAGAAACGCAAGGTAATTAAAGGCAGACTGGAAAATAAGTCTGATGTCTGGTCCACTAAGGTCGTTGATGCACAAATATCAGGCATTGACATGATCCTAGCATCTGCATCTGTCCCTCTACAACGACTGTTTCTTACTTCGCGGCTAATTCACATATATGGCATCACTGGTTTGTTTATGTGACTTGACGTTTGACCCGATAGTACAAACAGGCTTTCATGACATGCGCACTCGAATTCGTGAGCTCGCTTATTGGAGAAGTTTTCACGACTTTGAATGGCTGGAAAATGATGTTCCTTATTTGCATACCAACCAATCAGCTTCTGGGGAGCGCATGCTAGCTCTTGGGATTCGGGAGGCTTTCTGTTCGCCCATATGCTCTATCATCTTGGGCCGTGACGGCTGGACTCTGCTGTGTGAGCCATTCGGAGCCATTGCGTATTAAATTACGTTGCTCTTTGGATATGGCCACCTTGTTGGCTAGTAAGGCAACTAACGTTAACAAAGGAAAATCTTTGTAAATGATCATCATATCAAGGCGATATGATTTGTTTCTTGCCCCAACTTTACTAACTTCGCCAGCTGTCATAGGCATGAACTTACCTGAGGTTTCGCGCCAGTTTCGTGCGACCCAACTGAACTTTTACATTTTTGGGACGTTAGCTAGTTTGCTGGCGAATTCAAAAGCAATGTATTAGGTACAGATAGCTGGCTAGTGAACCTATGGTAGCTATGATGCCTATTGGAGAAGTTTTTATTGCTCTGATTTGTCACTTTCAACGCCATCGCACGCAGACGATTTCTTTCAACATTGATGAAGCGCTTATTTTACTTAAAGAGCAAACAGACAGTTCGGGCCTGAGAAGTGTCATTTCATTGCGAGTTTAGCTGCATTATCCTGTTATGCATGCTATCGCGTATTACGTTACTCTTCAGATAATAAAGCTATCAATCTTCCCATCTTGCTGACGCTAGTTAAAGGGAATCTTTGTAATCATTGTTATACTAAATCGATGTGATTTGGTTTTAGTCCTAAAAAAAAAAAAAGAATTCCAGATCAGACCTCCCCTTTCGGCTTTAACTCTGGATCGCCTGGACTGGATGTACGCCTTACGTTTTACGCATCCGAATGTTCCTCCAGCCACCCAAACATCACGGTAAGCCGATCAAAGTCAGTAAAACTTGTCCCATTGCTATGTGGTTTAGGGAATCGCAAGTTCGCCAGCCTCTGTCGAAACATGCACAATGATCTCTGATCATTCAAATACATGATGTTGTGATGTCAAAATGTGACTGAGTTGGAGTTTCTTGTGTGACAGGATTTTAATGGGAACGGATCCTTTCACATCTCTGATCAGGCGTTAAACAACATTATGCTACAGTAAGGTGTAGATAAGACAGCTGTACTGCCGGTTACAAGTAGTTTCCAGAAATTTCATTGGGAAACGGAAGTGTGCTGTATTAAATTATGATTGTTCAGGGTAAAATTGATGCCTTTTGGAAATAATTTGTTTTGCTTTCACAGAGACGTTGTATTTCTCTTGTAATTGTAATTTGTCATTAGGAAAGAATAAAAAAGCCCTTTTGTCATTTAAAATCTGACATACTGTTTTTTCATTTTTGCTAATCGTTTTTCAGATGTGCTAAACAATTGCTAATCAATTGGAATAATGATTAGCAAAAAATGCTAATCATTTTTTTTTTTCCTTAATCTGATCACTGCCAAAGTGAAATTAATTTTTAAACCTTAACTTTGCACCCCATCAGCTGAAGTAGGGCTGAACGATAAATTTAATCGATACTTCTTTCAGCGCGATAAGAATCCCTGCATCCAACGAATGGATATACGAGACCGCGCATTTTATTTTCTTGCATCGTACCTGAAGCAGTCTTGAAAAAACAGCAACCAAACATTAGAGGCCGTTTGCAATGAGTTTTTAAAAAATGGTCTTGAGAAGTCAGCCAATCACCGGCAAGGTTGTCCAGGTTCGATCACCCTAAGACAGGATTACCCTCAAAGTAAGACTTCCATCAAAGTCGAAGAAGACATAATCCTTCAACAAATGCAAGAAAAAGACCCAGAACACCTCGTTTCTACTCAAATGAGGTATACCGCAATTTTATTGAAGGAAGCCCATATTCCAACTGTAGAGCCATAGCTTAGCTATTCTTGTTATTCTGTGGATGGGACTGAATTTACAACATTTCACTTTTGGGCTATTGATTTCTGCAGGGTACTGCAGTGTAGCTAATGGCTATTGAGCATTAAGAATGTGGCTCTTGAGAAAATAGTGACAGACCCATTAACTGACCCACTTGCGACACCCAAAGACCACAAACTGCATCATGAGCAAGCCATCATTTGCATTCTTCAGACACGTTGACAAATGGAGGATGTTGACAATGTCAATAGAAAGAACCTGGAGGGTTTGCAAGGTAGCACCTGAAAGATTAGCAGTTGCCATTCTGTTTTCAAACACAGACTTCAATTTTTGATACAACGTCAATTTAACTCTTTGGACACATGGTAAAGTGGAGAATGTTCACTGTGCAGTGAAGTGTAAGACAGTTGATCGTTAGCGAAAGCTCGTAATGGATTACAGATTTAAACGCATCCCGTTTCATTCTTCCTTGAAATGAAAATGCAAAAGGGTGCAGAACAAATAAACGTTTAGTCGTGACTGACCCCGAAATTCAGTGCAACAGCTACAGCTGAAAAGTAGAACATGACACAAAATACCGCGACAACTGAATGACGAATCTGTCAGTAAATGTTGCACGTCTTTGAAAATTGGGGAGTTATTCGGTAATCAAAATCAATCAAAGGCTGCCCATTGGTTAGATCTCACAAAGGCAATTAACCAGTAAGATCTCACAAGTCCTTTCATGCATTTGTTGACTGACAACCGGGGAGGGGGGGTCATTAAATAATTTGAAATGATGGAATGATTACGAGCTTCATGAAGATCGGGACCATTTCTTTACAAAGGATCAGGTATGACGTGGTCATTTTTAGAGCAGTAGTTCCAGGTTACTAACTACTATTTTATCATGTCTCCTCCAGTCCTTTCGGTTAAACAGCTATAACTTGCAGCCACAGGTCTTTCTGCTGCCGACGGATTATGGTGTTTAGCACATGCCGCCATTATTTTTCACAGGATTCCCCTTGCCTTTAAGATAATTTTGCCATTTTTACGCCCAACACGTAGAATTCGGCACCAACTTTTTGGCCCATTAGGAAATGTGCAAGCAACCTAATCTTGCTTCAGAGACTACCTAAGTGCAAGGACTTTTAAGCAGACTTATGATGCCTATTTAAATTCAAAGTAATTGGAACAACCTGTAACGATGCCTCTGTAATTACGGTACAAAGACTTCAAAATTAAAGCCATTTTTCAGGAATGCTTCAGCACAACTGACTAAAACAGTCTTTTTTTTTTTTTGTCCCCTGAGTTATTAATTCTCAGGGTAGAGATGAAATGTGAGCACATCCTAAGCACTCAGGGACCAGGATGCGCTAATGTAAATAGAGGGCTTACGCCTCCGGGAAACACAAATATTGCCAAGACCACTTGGGAAGCCAAATATCACGACAGCACTCTGGCTCCAGAGGAGAGCAGCTCATATAATCTTACATGTAGCTCTCAAGTGCCTTAGCAGCCACTCGTATGCTAATAATAAATACCATCAAAGATTATGCTAAATCTACATCTATGCATTATAAGTACCATCACTGTTTTTTTTTTTTTTTTTTTTTTTGGTCCCCTTTCGCTCAAAATTAGAATTGTTCTCCAAGAGTTCTGATATTTTCAGGCACTTTTATTGTCTTGCAATCTCATCAATTGCAAATTCATTAACCGTTTCCTGTAAAATGCATTACCCCACGGAGTAGAACTGAACCTAATACAATCTGTCACCATAACAAATGTGTTTTCAAAATAAAATGCATTGAATACAGAATCTTATAGATGGTTTGAGTTCATCATATGAGCTTATGCACGCAAGGAAGATTTTTTTTTTTTTAATGCTTCACCCAAGACAAAGCAACACACATCTGACACCGCCCGAAATAACACTGGCTGCAGGATCAGCTGATCCCCGCAGAAAAGGAAAAAAAAAAAAAGTTCCTGGTAGCTAGTCTCTGACGCGCTATTCGACAGGGACATCATCAGGAGGCAGGCCTCGGCTGTGACGGTCACCGAGCGCCTTTGAGCTTTCAGAAACATTAAGCAAAAAGGCAAGTTCAATTACAGCTGGCTGCACTGATTACGCCGCGGTCGCTCGCCTCAAAGAGAGTACGTGCATCGGCGCATCAGAGCCGGCAGGAATGAGCCGTCCGCATGAATTATTCAACGCGCATTAACACACGGACACAAGCGCTGCAGTGGCGCCAAAGCTTGCCGTCACATAGCGGGAGTCGTGCGCGGCTCTGAGCAGCGGAGGCCACAGATAAGGCGGTCAGAAGGCGGGAGACACGGATGAAAGTTACACATCCCTCTCGCCCGGGTGTGCAGCGGCAGCAGCAGAGAGATTTAAAATGAGCCGGCTGGCTCGACTGCTCATCACCCGTCCCTTCCGTGATCAAAACCAGGCCGGTCTCGCGACGCATACAGAAATATGTAACACACCGCGTGAGAGGTTGACGGTTTTTATTGTTGTGTAGAGCATATCTGGTGGCGCTCCGCTACAGATCACATCAGCTGAATGCAGAGCACTCCCTATACTTTTCAGGGGCTGTAGCTCCTCAGGAAAACTCGACAGGTCGGTCGCCCGCGACCAATGGGCGTAGCCCCCGATCGCCCCATTTTTTTTTTCCCCCATTTTGGCTTATTTTTGACGCAAAATTGTCCATTATTTAGTCAATTAGGTCACCATGGCAACCAAAATTGACAGGCAACGTGTCCAAATCACTGCCCATATAAATACCAGATATAAAAGAAATGGCTTTAAATTTGTGGCCTCTAGAGTGTACACAAGGAAATCTTTGCAGCGGCGACGGACGTGTGACAAGGCCAAATCAATAGTAGCCCCAATTTCGTCTGGGGGCTACAATAATTTGGGGAATACATAGCCAACCTAAGTCTCTGGGTTGAGCCTGTTCTCATGACTATTTCATGTCACCCATCTTCTCAAGTAACTTTTCAGTATCGAGCAGAAACTTGAACTGTCGATTAACTAGCCATAAATCCTATAGGGTTTAAAGGCACACTGTCGATTTTCAACCTTATCGCCACGTGTCAAAGTTAAAGATAGTGTTAAAAATGCATGCAGTGTTCACGACGTTTTTGTGCGTCCCTGGAAATCAGCCAGAAAATCTGCCCATTTCCCTCTCCAGTGTCATCATTTGATGTGTACCGGTACCATGACGTACTTGGACGTAAGGAGGAACGACAAGCCAGTTCTGCTTGGATTTCTAGTCTCCGCCTCCGGGCAGCCAGGGTGCTTGCCATAGATGCCACTCAAAAACATCACTGCTGTCTTCCCTTGCAAACTAGCTACATTTCCTATAGCAGCAATGTCACCCGAAATATGAGTGCAGAGGATATTATGGGCGAGGATACATTTTACGCAATGCTGGTTTGATAATGTGCCTTCCAGAATGTTACCATTTGATCAGCTAGCAAAGGTCTTGTTTCGCTCGTTGTTGCAGCGGACTGGAGCAAGCCAAGAAGCAAAAAATGTTGCCAGCCATTTTGGCAACATACCCTTACAGTTTTAGCTTGGTCAGCATCATTAACAGGGTTTACGCTACATGTAATTGATCGTGGCGCACCACCACGGCAAAATAAAAGCCGCCAGGCCTGTGTAAAATGACTTTACATAAACTCCAAAAATCCTCAGGCCAATCAGGTGTTGCCAGTTCTCCTTGTTAAGTTAAAATGAGCGCTAATAATTCTTGACCTGTTGTCAATCATTTTGCTTGATGAACACATTTTCCAATGAATAAAAATTAGCTATTTGCAGTAAAACACGCTGCTTTCTTCTTAATGCAATGTGTGCAACGATTAGCGAAAAAATATACTGATGGACTTTAAAAACTTAAAAGTCTGACTAGACAGAAATAGTATAGTTGGGTTTGGGGAACTTTAATTAGATGATTACATAATTGATATGCAGTTGTCTTTGAGTAAGGAGACACAACAGTGTGTGAGGTCATGACCTTGTTTGTGTCTGTGGAGCAGGATTTGAGGAATTAGTGATGTAACCTCGTCCGGCTTCACTGATCACAATTGCAATGCTGTCAAATGCCTTAAAACAATCCTTGAGGTCATTAAGGCCAGAACCCGAGAGCATTTGTTCAAAGACACTACGTGGGCCATGCCTCGCCTTTCCAGACCCCAACGTGATCAAGCTATTGGGCTGTGGATGGCTGGAACATCCCAAAATCGCATCGCCCAGCGTTTTGGGGTAAGCCAACCCACAATCTCTAACCTTGTGGCTCATTACGAGGAAACTGGAAGCACCAATGATCAACCCCGACCTGGTCAGCCTAGGGTCACGACCCCAGCCCAGGACAATCAGATCCGCCTCGTCCACCTGAGAGATCGGTTTTGAACCTGCACCAGGACGGCTCAGGAGACCCTAGGAATCCACAGACCAAGGATCAGCAGAAGAACAGAGAGTCGCCGACTTGGCGGTCACACTCGGTACTGAGATTGGAGTCGATCTTTGTTGTTGATTTTGTTGTTAAACTTGTCATTGTTGATTCTTTTGTCGTTCTTTTTTTGTTGATGTTATCTGGCATTTTGTCGAAGTTGTTGTTATGGGTAAAGTCAATAAATGGTTACAAATTTGAATCCGAGTTTGGCTATAATTCTGGTTATAAGTTTTTAAAGTCCATCAGTGTATTTTGTTCGCTTTGCAAAACAATAAACTACGATGTTAACTTCTGTGTTTGCTGTGAGCACATCCTGCTCTACCTAATTGTATTTTCATGATTATTTAATTCCAATTCCGGAGTCATAATCGGTTTTCATATTATATGTGAAATCCACCGTCACGCACGTGAAACTGATAAACCTCTGTGCACATAGGCTTCAATTATTACATCGCCTACATGCTGATTAATGAAAACTGGCCGCACCTGATAATGCTGAGTTTTGACCCGACGCTGAAGCCCTCCGCCAAAGTTTCAAAAAATCCTGGAGGAAACCCCGATTAATGTTTAGTAACTTTATCATTAGCATACAGTTGAAACGCGAGTTGGCTGGAGCTAGCAAGCCAGTAGAAAGTTTCTCCAGTCATGAAATTTTTGCCAGATAATTGCACTGACAAAAGAAAACAGCTAGCTTACTCATCTCCGACTCAGTCCTCTCTTCTCCAGCCCAGTTTTTGAGGGCAAAAACAAGCCTTGATTGACATGAATTGTTTGGGTCAGAAAATGGACGGGACGGCCGCATCGTTCAGAATTAGTTTAGGAGAATAACCCAATAATTGCGATTGGAGATCACTCTCGTAGTCCTCAAGAAGAAAATGCTTGCTGCAAACTTCAACATTTGCAAACCTATTTGTGAGTATTTCTGCTTTACGTCTTGTGTTTTCAGTGGTCCATTGCTATTCTAGTGCCTGTACTGTACTTGTAGGTAGAGTGAAAAATAACACCTCTAGGTTTGGCCCTTTTGTAGCCTGTTCATCTGTGCACAGATCAAACTATTGGCATTATCATGACGACCTGTCCTCTTTGCAGTGAATGGAATGGTGCACCAAGGCAATATAATTTGTGACCTCTGCAGCTCACAGATCCTGACAGGGTTGAGGGCTTGTCTGGAGTAGAGAGGGAGCGCAAAGCATTGTGGTAGTTATCATTAACAGCAAGTGCATAGTGAAACCACAGGGGTGAAAAATGCATGAATTTCTTGAGCTGCTGTGGGAAAATGCGTATGGCTTGTGTGCGACTTATTTATGCAAAGCAAACACTTTAAAACTATACATGGTTTCATTTTTGAGGAATAGCCCCTTCAATATACATAAACTGATGAATCAAAATATTAAAAACACACGATCGAAGCAAATAAAATTCTCCCATAACAACGCCGCATGTTGAGATCTGCAGACAGACCTTAGATGGTAATCGAACAGTCGGTTCTCGTATTGAACATATTTGAAGTGGGAAAACGGGACCTAAACGACTTCAACAACAACCAAATTATAATGGCCGAACGATTGGGTCTGAGCATCTCCAAAGTAGCCAGACGAGCAGTGCTCTCCGTCAGTGGAACTGAATACTCAACGACCGCAGCCCAAGGAGGGAAACACCATCAACTGACAACATTGTGTTGGGTGCCCAAGGCTCATCAATACACAAGGGCAACAAAGACAGTCCCATCCAGTTTGAACCGACGAAAGGGCCACTGTGGCACTACAGAATTTTAATGATACTTACGAGTGGAATGCGTCACAACACACAGGACAGTGCACCCTGCTGAGTATTGCAGTTTTTAGCAGCAGACCAGCTGAAGTGCCCATTTTAACCCTGATTCGCTGCAAAAAGAGTCTACAATAAGCACACAAGCATCAAAACTGGACCTTGTAGCAACTGGAGAGGGTCTCCTGGTCCACCAGGTCCTGATTTCTTTTACATCATGGGCATCGGCCGAGTAAGAGAGCACAATGTACCTTGAGAAGAGATAGCACCAGGATGCACTGCAGGAACGAGACAAGCTGGGTTGAGGTATTGTGACCCTCTGTTGTTCTGAGAAACCCTGAGTCCTGGAGTTCAAGTGGACATCAGTTTGACCGAGCCATTTTGGCAGCACAAGGAAGATCATTAGGCAGGTGGTTTTACTGGTGTGGCTGATTGGTGCATACCAAACATCCCAAACAAGCCAGTAAGACTCCCTGAAAAACACACTGAACAATATCCTCCAACGATTTTGAACCTCTGGTGTTTTCAAACCAAATGCGGAAGGGCTGTGGAGTTTCACCCATCTGACAGCCGGTTGGGCTTGCATTGGGATGTGTGGCAAAGAGACAGAATCATGCTAATTGTCCATTCAACTCCCTTTCTAGTTCCTTTGGCACTAAAGAGGCCTTTTAGTTCGTGGTTTGCGACAGGTAATTTCATTACCGAAGTTCGTCTCCATCCCTGAAAGGACCAAAATTGTTCCCGTGTCATGTGTCCGCCCCCCCTTCAGCAAGAGAATCCGAGGGCTGGAGACCGCAGCAGTAAACACTGCAAAAGCGGCTTTGATTCTCCTAAATCTCAAAATGGAGGCAGAGGATCAGAGAGGCTCTTTGGTGCTTTGATAGCAAAATGTCCTTGTCTGCTAAAAGGCCAGCCTCACTTCACAGGTACACTGCAAAAGCCAGGAAATCATTTTGCGCCTTCTTCTTTGGTTCCCAAATGCTTCTTTTTTTTCCTTTTTTTTCCCCCAGCTGGTTCAAGTTTCATTTCAGAGAGGACAAGCTAATCTCACCAAAAATTCAAAGGCAGCAGCCCGGGCGGACAACCTTTCCACAAATGAGTTTATCAAACCAGAGTCAGGCTATAGCCTGGGGCGGTGAAAGAGACAGTGAGAATTCGGCGATGTCTGCAAGCGGAGCCTTCACAAAGAAGCAGGAGCAGCTCATTACCCATGATTCAAAGGGCTTGTTCATTACTTGGATAAAGTGATGACACATCCAGACCCCTCAAGCTCCGACACCAAGGAAGTCTCCTCCATTGGCAGGGAAAACGCTGTATTGTGACTAAAATGGATTGTCAGGTTTCCTTTGTAGAATAGCGGATGAAATGAAAAACTTTCGAATCTGACCAACACCGTCCCCCCCCCCCCATTTAAAATCAAGCCTCCACTGATTGTACAGCCGTAGTATTTTTCAGGAGGCCTATAACTTTCAGGTTTGTCACCATTGTACAAGATCTTCAAACCTCTGCTCATATTCTTCAAAGACTCAAATGCCAACTTACAATGACTCAAAACACCTTTTATTCATGTTCGCCCAATGGAAAAAAGCTGGTGTTCTTTCGCCACGTTAAAAAAATGGCAAAAATTCCACTCCATTCAGGCATCGGCCCAATTTTTGTCACCCCTTTCTGATTTTTCTCCTCTTTTCTCCAGTCCATATTAATTTTTTGTTTGACAAGCCTGTCTTGATGATTATGAGAGTTAATTTTAAGGTGCACCGCTCTGAACGGCAGTTATCATCTCATGATAGTAAAATAAAGGATAAATGAACCCTGATACAATCAATCAATTCCTCTTGGCCCAATGACAACTGATGCAAACAAACTATGATGAATAAAAATATCTCAGTGGAACAGCTGAGGCCCAGAGGATTAATGTGTAAATTAATCACCTAAATGCATGACGCCCATTCTGATGACATCAGATCTCTGTTCACATCATTCTTAGAAGTTCTTAGAACGCTTCCAGTACAATACAAGAGATCAGTTTATTTACATCTATGAGAGGGGACTATAACAACTCTAAATAAGAATGTTAAACCCGATAAAACGAACGGACCCACGCAAGTTCATCAAAAGCAGTTGCTGTATTCAGACCTGTGGAGCTTCTGGTCCATTCTAAATGGCAGTAAAGATCCCAAGGTTTCCAATGATCCTAGATACGTCCTGGTGATTTAAATGGAAATGTGTACAAAACGATGCACTAGATCAGTGGTAGTCAACCCTGGTCCTGGAGAGCTGCAGTGTCTGCTGGTTTTCGATGTTACTCAGCAGTTAATTGATGAATGAAAGCAGTTGATTACATGCTTAACTCATCTCACCTGGTGTCTTAGGTTTAAATAGAGTGGGGGAAACCAAACTAACACTCCGTTTACACGTGGCCGGCTATTTTCATAAACGAACATTTCACCGTCTCCGTTTTCAAAAATAATATCATGCACGCATATCAGTTTTCAGAAAAGTTTTCGTTTACACGTACCCGTGTATATGCCGTCAAGAGCATATCAAACCTGTAGGTGGCAGTGTAACGATAAGCTCAAGCCCACGTTAGCCAATCAGAATCCCGAAAATAGCAACAACAGAAACGAATCACGATCATCCATGATCACCACCTGACGTCGGCTGCCTAAAACTCCGTTTTTCTCAGTTTACATGCAAACTTGCAACCAAAGTTTTCCATAATCTCCACTCTGGCCGGAGTTTTTAGAAAGAATCATTTTCAGAGGCGAATTCTCCGTTTGCGTGTAAACTAAGGGCGCGAACGCAGGGAACTGTCTCCGTTTGTCAAAATAACCGTGTACGTGTAAACGGGGGCTCAGCTCACCCTGTAGCTCTACAGGACCAGGTCTTGCCACCCCTGCCCTATAAACTTTTACCTTTACTTTGTACTTCTACTTTGCCTGCATTACAAGTATGCTAAATGTCCAACCACATTGACAAATCTTGGTTTCTACGTAGACTGCTGTCACAACCTGCATGTCTGCTTAAGAGCCAGAGTCTGTAACTTTGGACCAGCTCATAGAAGGGGGTGATATATCATGTTCCAGTAGACCACTGAAGTTTTTTGTGGGGGTAGATATATTGTCCAAACTGACAAAAATTACTTTTTTTTTATCAGAAGATCCCTTCGGGGTGGAAATTGCAGCCCTTTTTAGGGTAGGGGTGAAACGGGCCGAAATATTGACATGGTCAAAATCTGGACTTTGACCTTCGAATATTTTGGTGCGCCCTCAGTGACCCTCCTTGATCTTATGGTCTATGAATGTATGGGTAGAGTTCTTATATTTAACATTATAATTTTCAAGGTTTACTGAGGGCGCCGCCTGTAGGTGGCCCTTCAAATCATGACTTTCTGCATTTTGGACTACATTTGAGACCCTCCCAGGGCCTGCGCCCTCATTAAACCTTGCTTATGTATGTGTATTTGGATACATTAGGACTAGTTCTTTCCAAATTTGCATAAATGGCGGTGGCTTAGTTACGGCGCTTTTGCATAGGTGGCGCTTTTTATGGTAAGAACGCGATTTTAGGCGATTTTCATTTGGCCATATCTCAGTGCGCCCCCTATGGGTTTCAGTGAAACTTGTTTTATTGTGTTTCTCTATATCTCTGCTATTCATGATGAAAATATCAAGAAGGCTTTTTGCCTCGTTAACCCTCTTTGTGCCAAAATGTTCACACCAGATCACGCTCCACTTTAATCAAGAAAGACAAAAGGTTAGTTCTCCAATGCTCCAATAGGCGGCTCATATGGCAGGTGGCAGCACTGCTGTGACCACATTTTGATGGCATGTTCAGAGTCGGAATAGAGCCGTGAAAATCCTGCTTTATCATGAACATCTTCTGATTTTAAGACCTGCGAGCAGTACATCGTTCCATCTTTACCTTGTGGGATATTGTGCTAACGATTAGTTTTGCTCCCAAGATATTAGATCATATATTTTCTGATCACATTTTTGAATGGGCGTGGCCTGTGTGTATGCATAATGCATGCAGCAATGCAGAATGTAAAGACAAGGCCCTCAACCCCCTCTGAAAAGTACTATGGTTACCTTCTGGACAAGGATGCCCTTCAGTTAGTTTTGAACTATGTCGTGAGATTTTCTGGACAAGTTTGTCCCATATTTTTAGTTCATGTGGGTTAAAACTTCTGGACAAGGATGTCCTTCAGTTCGTTTTGAATTATGTCGTGAGATTTTCAGGACAAATCTGTCCAAACGTTTTAGCCAGTTGTGAACTATGTACAATTCAGTTGCTGTCCTGAGAACCTCTTGAGGAGCGTGTCCCTTAGTTAGAATGACAGGCAGTCATTTATTTCAGACTATTTCAGGAATACCAACGCAGAAGCCTCTGTTACGGGTACAATTTTTATATAGTTTTTATTCCATGCTAAACAATTCTCAAATTATTGAGTCATTATTCTGTGGTGGCGGCACCAACAGAAAGATGCAAATCCATTAAGGCCTAAGTATCTTCAGCACCTATGGGTGCCTTGATTGTTGTTTTTCTGACTTTTCATTTTTAACAATTTAATAAATTGTTGCTTTTTTTGAATAAGTCCTCTTGCCTCAATGCTTTGAAAACACTCAAATAATTCTCCCCACTGGTTGGTGGGGACTAAAACAAAATGGGCATTTTTCAGAGGTGGTGCTTGATTGCGACATACGTCAAACTCTGGCATGTAAAGGGTTAATGAGGCAAAAAGCCTTCTTGAAATTTTTATCATGAATAGCAGAGAAATAGACAAACATAATAAAACAAGTTTCACTGAAATCCATAGGGGGCGCACTGAGATATGGCCGAATGAATATCGCCTAAAATCGCGTTCAAAAAAAAAAAAGCGCCACCTATGCAAAAGCGCCCTAACTAAGCCACCGCCATTTATGCAAATTTGGAAAGAACTAGTCCCAATGTATCCAAATACACATAAATAAGCAAGGTTTAATGAGGGCGCAGGCCCTGGGAGGGTCTCAAATGTAGTCCAAAATGCAGAAAGTCATGATTTGAAGGGCCACCTATAGGGGGCGCCCTCAGTAAACCTTGAAAATTATTATGCTAGATGGAAGAACTCTACCCATACATTCATATGTCATAAGATCAAGGAGGGTTACAGAGGACGCACGAAGATATTAGAAGGTCAAAGTCCAGATTTTGACCATGTCAATATTTTGGCCCTTTTGACCCCTACCCTAAAAAAAGGGCTGAAATTTCCACCCCGAAGGCATCGTCTGAAAAAAAACGTAATTTTTGTCAGTTTGGACGATATATCTATGCCCACAAAAATCTTCAGTGGCCTACTGGAACATGATATATCACCCCCTGGTTCATAGTTACAGACTCTGGCTCTTAATTGGTTCTAGGAGTTTTGTGGGTGGTTCCTGGTAATTGATGGATTGGTTTATTATTCCCTTAGTGCAGGAGTATAGCTAACCCTGGTCCTGTAGAGCTAGAGGGTGAGCTGAGTTTGGGTTTCCCCACCCTATTTAAACCTAAGACACCAGGTGAGTTGATTTAAGCGTGTAATTAACTGCTTTAATTCATCAATTAAGTGCTGAGTAACATCAAAAACCAGCAGACACTGCGGCTCTCCAGGACCAGGGTTGACTACCATTGCACTAGATCGAAATATTTTCCATTTGATGTAGCGCCGTGGCCATAAAACAAGGTATCCTGGGTTTGAATTTTTTTCTCAAGAAAAGTGTGATGTTGCTTCAGTGAAGCACTGCAACCAGCAGATACAGAATATGTGTGTGACATTGTCCTACAATATGAAAACAAAGGTTTTTTTTTCCTCACTTTGAACCTACTTAAGGGAAAACTTAAGAGGAAAAGGTGGAGTTTAAGGGGTTACACAAAGAGTGTAAACACAAAAATGAGGTCTTGCTGTGCCTGAGCTTATCCGAGCATTCCAGGTCCTGGGTCACAGAACTGTATCAAATTTTAGCATTTTTAGACATACATGCCAAATGAAGAAAACAGTTTATTTCAGCTCACCAATCCACCCATTCTGATTTTAAGGGGGTCTGTAAAAAAAAATGTGGAAACAAATTATTTACATTTTGATTAATGCACAATTAAGATGCTGCAAAATGAAAATGAATTGTTGCATAAGGCATGTTTTTTTTCTTTCTTTCCCCAGAACTTGTTAACTTGTTGTTACCTTGGAAACTGCCAGAAACTCTTATAAATTAGAGTTGGAGTGCTTTACATTCCAGGCCATGACAGGGCAAAATCTGTAAAAGTTCTGCAATACCCCCTATTCAGATCCAGTTTACATCCCATGTATTTCAGCATTAAAACAGACAGTGGGGTCACTGCCAACAAAGGACTTGGATTATTTAATGCCAAAGAACCGCAAGAACGTAAAACTGCTGGATTCCCCAAAGAACCATCACAAAGTTAACAGGCGGAGAGCCAAACTTTGTACTGCATATCAGCGTGTCTGAGGACGGTTTAATTAAGTTTCATCAATGTTTAATCAATAAAAGTATAATTAAGGCAAAGGGCCCGATGTCAGGAGAGTTAAAAGTTTGCCTGAGGTAAAGAGAAAGTAGAGGCTACAGCGAAAAATATTTTCGTCAGAGGACAGAAATGGGTAAAAATATGAACACTGACAGCATCTCGAGTTCACTCCTGAGAATGACCAGGTGAGGCGAGAATGATGTCATCATCTGCTGACTAGGAATCATCTGGAAGCTTTCTTTAGCAAGGCCCAGTTGTGGCACAAATAGCAGTCATAAAAATAACTGCAGGCCGACTACCCCTCACCATGAACTGCAGAATTCTTTCTATTCAGCCAAATTAATAACCATCCCCTTTCCTGAGGCAGACAGCTCAGTTTCCTCATTGCAAAACATTACATCACCAGGATTTAGAAGACCTTATGATCCAGAACAATGCATAACACAGATTGCAGCAGTTACAGCAAAAAGGTTGTGGGTCTGAAAGTAGCCTGGTGAAGAATTTGCCAGGTCAATGAAGACTAGGAGTAGAATCAGGTGGGCGATTCCGAGGTATTTTGACAAACGCCCCCCGTGACGAGACACTAAACCGTCCCCCAAACAAAATTCTGTTGATGTATTAAAAAGTATTTTTTACAGTTTATGGGTATAATAGTGCACTACTATATTTGGTAGGAAAAAGCTAAATTTTTCCCTCCATTTCCATTTGGGGATCATTTTAGTATCAGTCACGGAGGGGACATTTGGTTGACAATACCTCGGAATTGCCCAGTTGTCTAAGTGCCGAGGTAAAGCAAAATCTGCAATCATACAGGCCCTTTTTGGATAAGACTGGACACTTGCGAAAGCCAATCATTAGCTGCCTACAACCAGGGCCCACAGCAGGCGAAACACAAAAACGTAATGTTTTGTTGGCCACGAGAATAGATCACATTTCGACCACATCGCAGTGTTCCTCAAATCACGGTCCTGGTGGGCAAAGACCTGCTGGTTTTCCACCTCCCTTTACCTGGGAGTCAGGTGTCAAGAAAGTCTGGGCAATCAGAGACAATAATTGTTCAATATTTACCAGGAGGGAAAGGAAACCGGGGCTGGATTTGGATTCGAGGGCCAGATTTGGAGAGCCCTGGTATACAGAATGGGCCCATCTTTCCCAGTTTTTCGATCAGCACCAATGTGGAAGAGCTCAAACCAAACACACAAATTTGTCCTTTGGGTCATTCGGCAAGTGTGGAATTATTTTTCCCCATGTTTTGCTCCTGAGGCTAAAAACCTACTGCAGCTTTTTTTTTTTGTTTTTTTTTGG
Source organism: Gymnothorax javanicus (assembly GCA_029692085.1). Classification (NCBI taxonomy): domain Eukaryota; kingdom Metazoa; phylum Chordata; class Actinopteri; order Anguilliformes; family Muraenidae; genus Gymnothorax; species Gymnothorax javanicus. Next base: position 14,238,800 of record CM056201.1, read on the forward strand.
TGCATGCATTCTCAAACAGGGGCGCGTTTGCCAAAAGCATAGCAGCTTACATAGTTTGTCCATTCATTGTCAATGGGCCCAACTATATAAGTTAGCATCTGTGATTTCGGGAAACGCACCCCAGAATAGCTTGAATAGCACAAAATAAAGAATGGTTTGAAATCAAAGACAATGGTAATGTTATTAGTTCAGTATCAGCAGTGCTCTCAACTGCGCTAGCTCATAAGATCGGACAACTATTTGGAAAGAAAAAAGCAGAACATTTCTACCAAGTACAGACACCAATAGAGGGCAAGAAAATCTGTTAATTGAATTTTTTAGACCGATACACTTCAATACCTTCTATTACGCCAACAACAGTAGCCACAAAAACAGCTCCCCGTTCAACACGTTGAATGGCTTCTACGCCCACAGAACCGAGGATTGATGCCAATATTCTGTCAGTGTGCAGCGCAGCTCTGCACCAAGTCTGGAGGCAAAAAGCCATCCAAACAGACATCAGCTCCCAACAGCAACACACAGGTCGCAACCTGGGAGGGTTTCATTCTCAGGGAAGATTGAGCTACAGCCCACGCGGCGGACTACTAGCATCAGGCCCCACTTGTTAAATTCACGGTCCTCGTGGGCTGAGAACCGCCGTTTTTTTGTTTTTTTTTTTCAACCTGCTTTTTACCCAGGAGTTGGGTAGAATGGCTGAGGCCTCAGTCCTAATGTTTTTTTTTAACCCTTTTGTGCCCACATACGCAAATTTCCATATTATGCTAATTGACACCTCCGCCCAATGCAGATTTTTCTGTTTTTAGATAGCCTTGGGGCCCTCAGTCTTTTCCAGAGAGGGCCAGTGTGGGTGCCAGCTTTTATTCCAACTAAGCAGTTACACAGCAGAATCTACTATTCAAGGTCTTCAGCAAAGATTCAAATTCAAACTGACCAAGTATCTCCGAATATTCACTCTCGATATGCACAATCTGCTACACTTTGCTGCGAATACATGCTTCCACCTTGTGCTGAAATGTATAAGCAAAATTTAATTTTATCATTTCATGCCATAAATGCTAAAGTATAGACTTAATGTATAATATAGAATTTAATAAAAACTTTGAGCATATCCGATATGTGGTCTTAACTTGGGCAGAGCAGTCATTTTTGGTTTTGTAAAAGCCGAGTGTCACAGTGTTAAGACAGGCCAAGACATACAGTGTGTATACAAGTACAGTACTATAGACCTCAGGCAGCCCTAACACATAATAGGCCTAGTTTGATCAAGTCATTTAACATATCTCCACTTTCAAAGATTAAATATCTAGAATGAATGTCAGAAGAGTTAGTGACAATAATTTTATTGGCATAGTAAGTAAAATGTTTTTAAGGTGATTAATGTTTCCTTTTTCCGCCCAAAGTGGACCTGTAAAAAGTTACTGACTGGAACAGTGTGAAGTAACATGGGCTCACTGGCCATGTTGGTGAAAATTCAGAATTCTGCAAATGAGAGGGTGTGACTGAAGACGTACATTTAACAAAATCATTTGTTGATGAACTTCAAAGACTTTCTTGTCCTGTGATTTTTGCATGGTAAAAGCGTGTTGCGCTCATAAAGGTCGGTCTCCACATCCGCAACATTACTTTTCACATAGTCCAATGCATTGGAAAAGCCAAATATTTCACCAGTTAGTTCATTAGTGAGGTTTCACACATGCAGAATCAAATGTAACAGATTTCCTCCATTCTTGTTTTTAAAAATTTTTCAGGACATCATGTAATGTACAGAACATTTTTTTTCCCAGATAAGATCTGGTAACCCTAAAAATTATTTTCAGTTATCCTCCCTTTACTGGATTATTAAATGCTGTGAGTTAATGGTGACAGACTGTTTTTTACTAGATTTTTAGGGGGTTTTTTTTTCCTTTTCTTTTTGGTCTGGTTGTACTTTCAGTCACAGTGCTGTAGAATGACACATACGCTAATGAAGTAAGAGATTCCCAATCCTACCACAACTTTTGTCTCCCCTATGAGTGAGCAAGCACACAGAGGCCTACTTTACACAATATTTCCTTTTGGAAAGAAAAAAGTTTGAAGGAAGTTGTGGAAACCTGACGCTCTTTGGTTGAGTTTCTCTTAAACATTGAAAATGTTCAGCGGTTCCAGCTTCCCACCTCACCCGTTAAGGCCGATTTTCCATCGCGGACTTTATCCACCACAAGATTACAGCGGTCTCATTAAAACAAAGGTGACTTGACATTTTAGCTTTATTTATTAGGCTATGCATGTTAACCACAGATAGTAGTTTGAACACTGGTGCTACCTCAGGAAAAGTTCGTTTCTTAGAAAATGTACTGAATGAAGTGTAGGCCTTCTTTGAATGCTGCACACTTCTCTGGACCAGCAAAGAACATAAATTTTACATTTAATTGTTGTTCAAACTTCTCACATGAAACGATGGCAGGTTTGACATTTATTAAATGTTCAAAATTCGAAGAAAGTTAGTCTCTTGTTTATGCGTTATACTCCTTAGACACACAAGTGCGCGAGACCTGCAAAGCCTCATCTCTGACAAGGGAACTGTCGCATGACTGCGCATCCAAATGGGAATATTTGGTCAATTCTGAAAAAAAGGAGGCCCATGACATTTACAGAATTCAAAGCCAATAACGTCTCTGACACAATGAACACTGACAGCATTGTCAAGCTGTTCCGTCTGTGTGCTGTGCACCCACCCGAGAATGTCCGGTCGGCCATATACAGAACTGCGCTGTGTTCCACAGTCCAATTTTGAAGTCAAGAACACAGCGGATCTGTGTGAAGCGCCGTCCTGGCAATAAATGTGGTGTGTCTCTTTAAATGAGCCGTAGCCCACCATGCAGGGCCAGGGGGCAACTAAGGGAAGAGACTCAAATTTCATTTCAGCAAGCGTCACATGAGGATAGGCTGCTCCACTTGGCAACATTACATATTTTCGCGCAGTAGCCATTTCGCCGACGTGACACTTCATTTATTAATGCGATGGTGCCTTTCATTAAGCTCTTCAGCACGATTTCCTAATACCTCATAATCAAGAGGTACAACTTCGGCAATGAGCAGGCAGCCGCCTGCATGCAGCCAGAAAGACCCATAATACCGCTTTGAGCAATCTTACGCAAAACGTCAATGAAATGACCACATTTTACCATAAATCCAAACTAAAACAGTTGACAGATCTACCTGAACATATTTCAAACCGGAATGCGGGTGAAAACGTGCGCCACAGTAATAACGATCAGTCAAGACCTTAATAATACCGCTGACCACACGACCCAAACAAGATCAGGTAACAAACTCAGATAACACCTTAACATTGTAAAATGAACCGCTGAAATCAAATACGGTTCTATAATTCAGATCAGCACAATATTCTTGGTTAAAGATCAAAATTAGGATGAATTTCCACCCACCAAGTCACATGACTGTCAGCGCCAGAACCAAACAAAACCGCAGTTAGCAGCCCGCTTTCACGCTGGACGCGAAACGAATTTTCGCGAGACAGATTACATTCAAAGTCAATGCAAAGACGCGAATACACGCATTCGCGTCTTTGCATTGACTTTGAATGTAATCTGTCGTGCGAAAAATTCGTTTCGCGTCCAGTGTGAAAGCGGCTTTAGCCTAGCTTCCTCAAGGCCCATAGCACTAACTTGCAAAGCACGAAAAACCTAAACGTGACCCAAAGAAGAGAACCAAAGGCTAAACGTCGTATTCGTCGCTCAAGTGCATATAATACAATCCCAAATACCAGCAAGAGGCTGCTTACCTGACCATTAACCGCGGCCGAAGCAGCTGTGTGTGTCTGTGTTTCACTTCCGCTCACGCTCCCTCTACCCACTGCTCACGTCGAGTTCCGCCAGGTCCTATCGCCTGACAAGTTTCGGCAAATCTAATACTCACGCTGCGACAATCATTTCGCGTTACCTGTGTTTTCTATGGCAAGCCGTTTCAACATTTAATCAGTAGGGCTTACTAGTTGGAATTTAGTTTCCACTAGTGGAAATGACATTTCGACATGTCAAAATGTAATTTTGATATGTCGAAATGTCATTTCAAGATATCTGTAAAACAATTTTGACATGTTACAAATATATTTTACATGTAGTAATTACATTTTGACTAGTCAAAACTGATTTACAGACATTTTAATTTAATTATAGATATCAGTAATTCCTTTTTCACTTGTAAGAATAACAATTATAGATATCTACAATTGAATTTCCACATGTGAAAAAAGAATTGTGACTAGTGGAAATGTATTTTCCCATTTCAGATATCAACAATTGCATTTCAGATATGTCTGACATATCAACAATTGCATTCCGGATATGTCCGACATATCCGATTAAATGTTAAATTTAACCTTTAATCAGATATGACATTTTGACTAGTGGAAATTCCTTCTTTGATATCTAAAATTCAGTTCTGACTAGTTATAAAAGGAATTTTAGATATCTCATATAAAATTGTTACTAGTATGAATCTAATTTTCACTAGTTACAATCGTATTTGAGATATCTAAAATGCAATTCTAGATATCTGAAATTACATTCTTACTAGTTACAATCCCAAGATGACATATCAGTAATTTAATTTTGACTAGTCAGAATTAAATTTTAGGTATCTAGAATTCCATTTATGTTACCTGTAATGTAACAACAATTGTAGATATCAACAATTGACATTTCCACTTGTGAGAATTGAATTGTTCATATCAACAATTGACATTTCCACTAGTGAGAACTGAATTGTTGATATCAACAATTTGCATTTTGACTAGTGAGAATTGAGCTGCAGATATCATTAATTAGAATTCCAACTAGTCAAAATTACATTATGGATATGTCGATTTTGAATTATAACATGTCAAAATTGAATGATAGATATCTGTAATTGAATTTGAATAGAAGTCAATGGTAAAAGTTGACTAGTTGTAAGTAAATTACAGATATCTACAATGACAGTTTCCACTAGTAAGAAATCACTTGTTGATATCAATTATTAACATTGTGACTAGTGAGAATAGAATTGTAGATATCATTAATTAGAATTGCAACTAGTCAAAATTACATTATGGATAGGTTGGCTTGGAATTCTAACTAGTCAAAAAGCAGTTGTTGATATCTACAATTGCAATTACCTCGACTGATTAAATGTTAAAACGGCTTGCCATATTTTCTCGCTGTTTTGGTACTCGCTTCACTGAGTGGTTACTGATGCCAGCATGGCGACGGCGACTTGGCAGAAAATGTGGTTACCTTTCATGTTGACTGGCTGAAATGAAATTTTATAGAAATTCAAGCTGCACATTTTCGTTTCTAGCTTGATATTTGGCTATGGAAGCTTTTACTTTTGGCAAACAAATATACTATCTATTTCGTTGCTGTTTTAATTCAATGTCAAACTGTAAGGGTTTTGCCTTGCAGTCCCTCCCCTCCTGCTATCTTTGCCTCCACTTCAATAAGCAACAGATGTGGCTCGTTGAGGTGGAGGTGAAGGCAGAGTATTTAAGAGCTGCAATTTCCAGTTGGCAACTGCAGCTGCATTCTGAGATTCTAGCCCTGATGTTTTGTGCTGCTGCTCCCCTGATCTTTTGATTTTCTTTTTCCTATACTTATTAAAAGTTCTTTTATTTTTGTATCAGCCTGTGAGTGTGGGTCCTATCTTCCTGCTTTTGGGCTCCTGGTCCCAGTGCCCGCCGGAATGCAGGTTACATCCCGCGGGACCAAACCATGACACAAACACTAAAAATTATACCGATCAAAAAAAATGACAGCATTCTACCAGGTGATTACGGGTGCCATTTTTAGCATTTGGTATGTTCTTGTTGAGTCTGGGGATAAATCATCCTCTTGATCCCACAGATGCAGTTGTGTGTCGTTGCTGGGGCAACTGCTCGAAGACTACTGGGAAAGAATGCCCAGAAAACATGCAAAGAGTTACTGTCAGCTGACCCTGCCTGTGACACAACGAAAAGAACCCAGACATTCCCTGGCCTTGTTGGGGTAGTATAACAGTGTGCAATGTGATGCCGAAAACACTCTGTGAACACTGGGTTCTGATTCCTTGTCTCTCAAGGTGCCACAAGCCTCCATTTTGTTTCATTCTGTTGCAGTGGTGTGATTGATTATTGCAAATGCAGGGGCACCCATCCGAGGCTGTGGCATCGAGTGGCGGATTGATGGGAGAGTCAGGATAAAATCTCTATCTGCCACTCCTGGGTAATGCCGAAGAGGGCTGAGATTATTACGATACAATCTGTGAAAGTCTGTGCTGTGATGTTCACCAGACAATGGAGACCCAAATATATATAGTCAAGTAGGAAGGAGGGGTCCCAATGTCCCCGAGACAAACATTTTTGAAACATGGTTTTTTAGGGCCCTTAAGGTGCCTACTTAAGATTTTTGCTTGTTGCCTGGGTCAACTAATGTCCCATTGGGGGTTTTTTGGTGGCCATTTTGAATTTATGTCCGCACGAATGGCGAAAACACCAATAAAACGCCAATTTTCATAACCCCTAAACCAGACATCATACAAACACAAATGAAGACACTTTTTCTGATAATTTTGACACCAGAAATCAAATGGAAAGGTCACTGAGATGGTAGACCCACTCTTTATCAGAGAAAAATGAACTCTGAGTAGTATTTTAGTATAAATTACTCAAAAAAAGTTTGGAAATGTTTTTTCAGTCCATAATTTCTTGCTTTTAATAATTCTGCTGGTGCTGTCTTTTAGACCGATGGAAAGCCTGATTAGTTACCTTTCCAATGAGGTACAACATGTAAGGATTGTGCATTCATGGAATGAGCGACAAAGCTAAACGTGTGGGAGCGACCAATTTAGAATTTCAAAGACCAATAAAATGCCAATTTTCATAGCTCCTAAACCAAACATGATACAAAGACAAATGAACACGCTTTTTCTGATTATTTTGACACCAGCAGTCAAATGGAAAGGTCACTGAGATGGTAGAACCACTCTTTATTAGAGAAAAATGAACTCTGAGAAGTATTAGCGGAAATAATACTACCTAATTGACAGCAAAAACGGGTCATTATCTTTGTCCATCTCATCATCAATTTGTCCAAATTGCACCCCCCCCCCCCTTCCCCACCACGCACACACACACACACACACACACACACACACACTTAGCTTCCCCCATCCCCACCCCACCCACACTCACACCCACTCATCATTGTCCATCTCTATCTCCATCATCTATAGCACTGAGACCACTCGCCAACAGGTCGATCAATGACGGAGGCAAAACTGGTCCACAACACCAGACAGGCTCTAAAATCCCTTTTTCATTCTCCCACCCCTGATCATCATCATAGGGATTAGACCTCCAGGAGATTGGCTCAGCGGCCCGCTTATAGCATGCTACCCTGTAGTTAACTCGCTGGATATGTGGGATGAGAACATTTTGGCAGGGAGCCAGGCGAACAAAGTCACTCTTGACTTGCGGCTGAGGGTCTCATCCTCTCCCACCATCTTCTTTAGGATCTTGGGCCTGGCCAGGTTCACAGATGTTAGACGTGACTGGCCATACATCAGACATGTGAAGCCCTCCAGCTGCTCCTGCACCTCTGGTTTGACCTTCCGCTCATCGCCCAGTTAGCTGTAAACAGATTGTTGGGATAATTGCTAGGTTTGCTCTTTTTAAGTGTTGTATTGTATTTAATACCTAACATACCGATTCAAAAAAAATATTGGGGGTTTTTCTGGAGCTGGGTGGTCCTCTACCTACATCATGCTGTCACGCTGGGCTTTAAGTCTGCAATAGTGAGGACCCCAGACACTGACATCTTTGTCATCCTCCTTCACCACGCTCGCACCATCAGCCTCACTGTCTACGTTGACATTGGCTGGGGCAAGCACCGTCAGCTGATCAACGTGACAGAGCTGGCTACCTCTCTTGGGCAGCCGTACTGCAGCACCCTGCTTGGCTTTTATGTCTTCACTGGACAGGACTGCACCAGTGCCTTTAAGCGCAAAGGCAAGGCAGCCCCACTCAAAACGCTCCAGAAGAACCCCAAATTCCAAAGGGCCTTCAGGTTGGTGGATTATTATTTTATATTTTTGAATTCGGTATGTTAGGTATTAAATACAATACAACACTTAAAAAGAGCAAACCTAGCAATTATCCCAACAATCTGTTTACAGCTAACTGGGCGATGAGTGGAAGGTCAAACCAGAGGTGCAGGAGCAGCTGGAGGGCTTCACATGTCTGATGTATGGCCAGTCACGTCTAACATCTGTGAACCTGGCCAGGACCAAGATCCTAAAGAAGATGGTGGGAGAGGATGAGACCCTCAGCCGCAAGTCAAGAGTGACTTTGTTCGCCTGCCTCCCTGCCTAAAATGTTCTCATCCCACATATCCAGCGAGTTAACTACAGGGTAGCATGCTATAAGCGGGCCGCTGAGCCAATCTCCTGGAGGCCTAATCCCTATGATGATGATCAGGGGTGGGAGAATGAAAAAGGGATTTTAGAGCCTGTCTGGTGTTGTGGACCAGTTTTGCCTCCGTCATTGATCGACCTGTTGGCGAGTGGTCTCAGTGCTATAGATGATGGGGAAGTGGAGGAGATGGAGATAGAGATGGACAATGATGAGTGGGTGTGAGTGTGGGTGGGGTGGGGGGGTTGGGGAGGGGAGGGGGAAACTAAGTGTGTGTGTGTGTGTGTGTGTGTGTGTGTGCGTGATGGGGAAGGGGGGGGGCAAGTTGGACAGATTGATGAGATGGACAAAGATAATGACCCGTTTTGGCTGTCAATTGGGTAGTATTATTTGCTATAATACTTCTCAGAGTTCATTTTTCTCTTGTAAAGTGTGGTTCTGCCATCTCAGTGACCTTTCCATTTGATTTCTGGTGTCAAAATTATCAGAAAAAGTGTGTTCATTTGTCTTTGTATCATGTCTGGTTTAGGAGCTATGAAAATTGGCGTTTTATTGGTCTTTGAAATTCTAAGAATTCTAAATTGGTCGCTCCCACACGTTTAGCTTTGTCGCTCATTCCATGAATGCACAATCCTTACAAGTTGTACCTCGTTGGAAAGGTGACTAATCAGGCTTTCCATCAGTCTAAAAGATAGCAACAACGGAATTGTTAAAAGCAATAAATTATGGACTGAAAAAACATTTCCAAACTTTTTTTGAGTAATTTATAAAAAAAAATTCTACTCAGAGTTCATTTTCTCTGATAAAGAGTGGTTCTACCATCTCAGTGACCTTTCCATTTGATTTCTGGGTGTCAAAATTATCAGAAAAAGTGTGTTCATTTGTCTTTGTATGATGTCTGGTTTAGGGGTTATGAAAATTGGCGTTTTATTGGTGTTTTCACCATTCATGCAGACATAAATTCAAAATGGCCACCAAGAAACCCCCATGGGACATTAGTTGACCCAGGCAACAAGCAAAAATCTTAAGTAGACACCTTAAGGGTCCTAAAAAACCATGTTTCAAAAATGTTTGTCTCGGGGACATTGGGACCCCTCCTTCCTACTAGACTAACAAGTGCAATCCCTTCATGAACACCGCTCACCTCAGGTCAGAGCTACAGCATGACAGTCAGTAAGCAGTGCCGGTTTATGTTTGTTGCAGCCAATAGCTGACAGTGCTATGAAGATTGGCACGGCAGTTTAAACCAGTCAACCATGAACTGCTCTGGATTCACATGACTGATGAAAAATTGCATTTTATTCGGGCAAACAACATTCAGAAGACAGACCTTCAGGTTTGCCTTGCAGAGTTGTATTGGACGCAAAGAGCCTCGGGAATACAATGTTCTTTTTTTCAGCAGAATTAAAGTGTTGTCATGCCCAAAGTGTTTTTATTCGACAAATGCAGCAGACCCACATAGCAGTGATAAATAATTAAATACCTCTCCAATTATGAGGATGATTGCAAGCAAATTAACTTTAACAATCTTTTTTCAGTCTTTTACAAACAAAGGAATATTGTTTTAATGAATACTTTATATTTGCACACAGTAAAGTACACCATAAATCTATGGTAGCCTTAGTTATCCATCTGCAATTTTTTGTGCTTTATTTTCAAGGCTCCTTGTGCAATTGAGTTAATCCCTATATATACTGAACAACAAAAGAAACGCAAGTTAGCAAGTTTGTTTATGAACTGGTATGGCCACCCAGTCGAATTGACTGTAAAACAAAGAACAAATTATTATAAATGTGCATGTACTAATAATAAATAAGATTTTTAAAATAATTACAGAAGTGCTCAGTTTTATGTCAGTCTTGTATTAACTTCTGTTTCTTTTGTTGCTCAGTATATTTTTTATTATGTTGGTTATTTTAAATAACACCACGCAACCGTGAGTTCACCTTAGCATTTTCCTCCTATGTACTCATTTAATATTGTTTATATCTTTTAATTTTTTTCCCCTCATCCTTATTGCCTGTGTTGTGACCAGTTCAACCCTCTTAAATAACTAAAATAGACTACTTATGATATCTTCATCATGGTACAGAAAGTCGAAGGGGCTTCAAGTGTCTTGATAAACATTGCCTTCATAGCATACTCTGTTCCTGGACATCTACCAATTTGGCAAGCCCAGTGCAATGAATTTTATGGATCTATAGTTGTTGAATGTTGTGTGCTTTGTTAGGATGGCGGCACAAATGAACTGGTCTGTAGATCTCCAGGAATGGGGTTGGGCAGCCCTGCTCCAACTGGTGAATCCAGAGTGCTTCGTTTGGGGCAGGAGGGAAAACCTAAAGTTCAGTATACATCTGGGAACTGGGTGGGGTAGCCCTGGCCTACACTGTTATAAACTTGCACCATTTATGGCACTTATTTTATCTGGCACTTTTTTTTGCCGGTTATTTTAACTGCAATTTTACAATCAGTTTATAACAGAGGTTCCATGAATTTTAACTGTAAACCTCAGTTAAATGCACGCAGGACTCTACTTACAGTTAATATAACAAGGAGACAATGCGTTAATTTAACTGTTAAATTCAATCAATTTATAACAATGTAAGTCTTCAACTAGTTCACGCTGTTGCCATGGTGAGCTGGATGTATGGGTGGTGCATTGGTTGGTGTGCAGGGGGGTGAAGCCTCGGGAAGAGGACAAGTCTACGCCCAGCTTGTTGCTGTCATGATGAGGGGAGATATGGAAAGCGAACTCAGAGATGAGATGAGGGCGTGGCACTCCGGTGGGGTGAGGGAGCCCATGTGTATCTTTGCTATCTGCTGAGGTTTGTGCACTATGCATTGGAGAGTGGGTCCATCCCTGATCCCCTACATTAATGCAAACAAAATAAATAGTTACTTTGACTCTGAAAACAGCACACACTGTCATAAACTTGCACCTTTTTTGCCAGTTAATTTAACTGGCACCTTTTTTGCCGGTTATTTAAACTGTAATTTTATAATAAGTTTACAACAGAGTTCCATGTATGTTAAGCCTAAACCACAGGTAAATGCGAGTAGGACTCCACTTACAGTTTAAATAACAAGGAAACAATGCATTAATTTAACCTCTTAAGTTCAGTCAGTTTATAACAGTGTACAACTGTACTGCATGCTAGAGCAGCTGAGATGTACGGTCATCCAGGAGAGCAGCTCCCGAGGAGTTCTGAGTTGCATGGCTCATCACTGTATTGCATTGGTGTAGTCAACCAACTTTCATCTCATTTACCCTCTTTGAAAAGCACTGACCCCATTACCTTTATTTCTGAAGTTTGATTTGACCAATAACTCTGAAAGATGCCTATTATAAATTCACCACAAGCTAGTCTTACAAATCTTGTTTTTTCTTTGGTTGTTATTGTTTTTTTTTATTATTTTATTTTATTTGCCATGAGAATGCAAATGAGGAACCAGACTTTTTTTTCCTGCCGCTAAAAAAAGTTGTTTTGTTTTATGGTCAGGGGATTTTTGAAAGCTTTTATCCTTCTGGAAGTGGCAAAGAACATTGTGTATTCATTTAAAAATGGCTTTTGAGCGATGAAAAAAAAAAAAGCCGCCTGTCATTGCTTATAATTTACCCTGATGTAAATGTGTCTTCCGCTCTGTTTCACCAAATTATCTCATGTTCTGCTTAGTTAAGGCCATGCCTGTGATGAGAATGCATTTGCATTATTAGACGCAGGAATTAATTACCTCCAGTCTGAACATGCATGGTGAGAGGCATCATTTAAATATAGAAGCACTTGCACCGAATGAGTAATGCAATAATTGAGTTATGCACTTTTCATTTCTCTGGCAGGATGTGAAAAAAGGCAATAAACAGATATCTCACTCCGCCATCAGGAGCGATGAATGATCCTTCCGTTTTAGCCTGGACAGCTCTTCCCCTCTGGTGACTTTGGCAAATTATGCTGCACAAATTCATATTTTTTATCCTCTCGATAACATCATGACCGACATATCGCAGTCAAAAAATATCCAGAAAGCAATAAATAATGAAATACTGTAGCTGTAGAGAGAGAGACAGCCCGCCTCCCTGTTCCTGTGTGCATAAAACACACATTCTCTCAAGACAAGATAAATCTCCTCATTGCTTTTTGACAATACAGGAGTAAAAATGGAAAACTTCAAACAACGGGGATTTATATGTATTTATTCTTTGGTGCGGAAGGCATTTTGCTTCAGGGCTTGCACGAGTGCTTTTGCAGTGTTTGATGTTAATCCCATTATTAAGTGGTGTATGCAGAAAATATTTTAATTTCTTTGAATATCAATGTGCCACTTAGCTGTTGTTTTGCTTCAAAAAGACAACTCAAAGTTGTCAAATTGAAGCCAACCTTTTTAACCCTTAGAACGCTGAATAAATTTTCAAGGAATTAACCCCTTTGCACAGAATACAAATAATGGCAATATTTCCTGTTGTGCATGAGGCTATTTAAGGCTTAATAACCCAGTATTTGTGTCACAGAGACTGCGGAAAATTATTCCAGTGAAGCAAGACATTTGGAAATTCAATCACAGAATTATTTAGCAAGGGAATTTTGAAATTTACAGATGCTGGCATCTAAATCTGCGCAGAGGGGTTAAATACGTAATTATCCTGAGCTGTTGAAAATCTATCCAGCGGCAACAAGTTTAAAAGAGCTCCCACAGGGAAGCTCTTTTACACAAGTTGCCACATGATAGGTTTTCAACTGCATCTGATTTTGATATCTTGCATCATTGGGCAAGTATAGTTGCCTATAGCACTCTAAGGGTTGTTTTGATTGACCTGAGCCTTGGTTGTGAGTAATTAGGCATGATATCTCTGGGTGGTCTCAGAACTGTGTGGGTAATGTCATGGCGACGTAGAACTCCTGCCTGCGCTAATGGCAAGCTAGCCCAAAACATAAGTAGGCCTAATGAAGGAATTGATTGGTAGAGCTAGCTGCATTTGGGGATTAGTTTAAGATGTATGAGGTGAGCCATGCACTGTATACAGTGCAGCTCAGTGGTCACAACCCTCATGTGAATCTCTTTTGCGTCTCTTCCAATTCAGCAACTTTTGAACCTATTAGATGTATGTCTTGCGTGACTGATATACATTGGGTGCTCTCCCCGGGCTCGGCTGCATCTCGTTACCTGATTATCATCTGATAGCCAGGCGACAAGGATTTTAGCCCTCTGCTCATTGTTGCAAGTTGCTGGTTTGTAACAAGGTAGCTGGGCTTAGAACCAGTCAGTTTTGTTAATATAATCTCCTCATCTTTGTTAAATGTAGCGTGTACCTTTATGACAGCAGTTCCTTAAAAACCTTCTTGTTCCATAGTTCATTCGAACAAGCTTCCAATCCTAATCAGGGTACAGGATTGGGACTACGTTTAAGTTAACTTCTCTTCTGAGAAGGTTGTTCTGTTCAGTTTGGTAGAAACAAGCTCCCTGTAAGGGTTGTGCTTCATACACAGTTCAGGTGCACGGAGGACAGGAAGTTGAGGACTGGAGTCAGGTGCAAGGATGGACTTGGTTGTATTTATCATGCCTACTGCACAGCAAAAGGCATGAACGAAGCAATACAAAACAAACAGGAATCGAGGTTCCTTGATTAAGCACTATTGGTAATACAGACTCTGGGCATTAGCTGCAGTAACAATGTATTACAAATAGAAAACAAGCAGGAATCAAGGTTCCTTACTACAAAGTGCTGGATAAAACAAACAAAAAAAAAACATCTCTAGGTTAGAATTAGAGCTCAAATACACAGGACCTCGGGGAATAGAGCTATACAAGACTAGAAATGCAACACAGGCATGTGGTTAAGAGATCACATGCTAGACCGAGTGAAGGACTCAGTCTTATATACGCACTGCTACCACCCAGTGGCAATTACGCACAGATTCAGACAATGCATAATGGAATTAGGAATGCGGTCCGGGTCTTAATAGACCGGTGGGCTGAGGGCTGGAGGTGTGGCCTCACACTCCCAGCTCTTCTGTGGTCATCAGGATTGGTAGAAAGTTCCCTCAAAGCTATACTCCATCCTCTTGTGGCACATTTCGGCTCCGGCAAAGTCTGTACACCAACTGGCTGTAATCCCGGAAGCTACTTGCCAGCGACTGACAGCTCAGCTTCGCCTATTACATCTCTACTGAACTGTGCTATCCTAATCCAAGGTTCTGTCCCCACCTCCTCCTCAGGGGTTCCGCCCCCTTTATTACCATATAAGGCGTCAATGAACTACCTGTCGGATTGTACACTGCCTCCGCACTTGATTCCTGGTCTGGACTGTAACATTCATGAAATTTATAGACTGTATAAATAGTCTATGGTAAAATGATCATTTTAATGTAACAGAGTACATATGAGTACCACAATGACTTTTTGTATATTGGAAGAGTTAATTTAACGCTGAACAATTTAACACTGCTGTGTCTATTATTCAAAGATTGGGTATCTCTTTTCTCCATATAGTGCATCATCTGCATCAATTAACTGCCATATTTAAACTATCTGTTCTTTAACTGAAGGTCACCATAAAGGGGAGTGGACATAGTCAGATTTTTAAAAATTCTCTGTGGATTCAGATTTGTTGTGTATACCGTGGCCTTGGATATTTTTCTGGTCGTGGTTGTGTCTATATAACACCCTCTAGTGATATAAAATTTACCGCCATACAAAACCTGGGGTCTATCTCACTGTGCACGAAAAGTCTTCCTTTTTGCCACACGCTAAACAAAAATGGTTGTAAACAGTACACAAGAGCAGTTCTTTGGCTCGTAATCTTAGGAGAACCCATTTGGGTGCTAAATGGTGCCCACCTCTGTCAAATAATGCCTTATAGAACCATCTGAAGTGCCACTTTGAACTATACTGCTTAAACAAAATGGTGATAAACAGAAATGGAATACTCTGGACAAGCTACTTAAGAGTTTGTACAGGTCCGCAATGATGACAGACAGGTAATCACGTCTTCTGTGATGGGCACTGGAATATTTCTGTTTGTAAGCAGAGTTAATGTAGTGCTTTTATTCTTTCCCCAGCGAACTAAACTAAGCTGAGGACCAGTGGAGAACATCTAAAGAACAATCCTGGGGCTTAAAAGGTTCTCTACTGGTTCTTCAACTTAGTTAAGCTTAATTTACCAAGGGAAAAAAGCCACTAGGGAACCTCTAAAGAACCATACAGGGGCTTTAACGGTTCTTTGAATGGCAGCAGTGCTATATAGCCCATCAACCCACACCAAAGAACTACTGAGGAACCCACATTTTTCTGTTTGTAACTCCAAAAGTAATTGATGGGGGACCAATCAAAATTATGCTTACTAAATACTTACTGAACACTGGGTTCTCTTACTTTCTCTCTCAAGATATCACAAGCCTCCATTTTGTTTCATTCTGCTGCACTTGAGTGATGGATTAATGCAAATGCCGGGGCACCCATCCGAGGCTGTGGCATCAACTGACATATTGATGGGATATTCGGGGAAAAAATCAGTGACTGTCACTCCTGGGTAAAGCGTAATAGAGCTGAGATTATTATGATACAATCCATGAGAAGCTGACTACAAAATGGAGACCCAAATATATGCGCAATCCCTTCATGAACACCCCTCACCTCAGAGCTGCTTGACAGTCAGCAAGCAGTGCCAGCTGATGTTTGTAGCAGCCAATAGCTGACAGTGCTATGAAGATTGGCACGGCAGTTTAAACCAGTCAACCATGAACTGCGCTGGATTCACATGACTGATGAAAAATTGCGTTTTATTTTGGCAAACAACATTCAGAAGTCAGACCTTCAGGTTCGCCTTGCAGAGTTGTACTGGACACAAAGATCCTTGGGAGTACTCTGTTCTGTTAAGCTGCAGAATTACAGTGTTGTCATGCCCAAAGTGTTTTTATTCTACGAATGCAGCAGACCCTCATAGCAGTGACTTACTGCTAACATTCCTCCCCCATTAAGTAGATGATTGCAAGCAAATTAACTTTCACTATCTTGTTGCAGTCTTATACAAACAAAAGAGTATGTTTTAATGAATTCCCCCTGCTTAACTACAGTAAGTACACTATAAGTCTGTGGAATCAACAGTTCTACTGTCTGCTGAGCCCCCAGGGTTCCTGTGTAGAACTGCAGTGTTCCTTTCAAACCATTTGTTTCTAAGAGTGTACTCTCAGCATGATTTATTACATGCGGTTCTGTATGGGGGGGGCGTACTGGGAGAAGCTAATTATTCTAACCCTACACGGCCTTAGCTCAGGGAGGAGAGTCGACAGTGTTACTGGAACTGGTGTTTCTGTGCATCCCACTCCTCCCTCTTTACAACAACTCACTGGCACTCTGATCTGCAGACTGACGCCTATACATGCCTGTGTGTGTTTTGTGTGCATGTGTGCATGTGTGTGTTATTGCATGCATAAATATACATGTGTTCATTGTGTGTGTGTGATTGCATGCATAAATATACATGTGTTCATTGTGTGTGTGTGTGTGTGTGATTGCATGCATAAGTATATGTGTTCATTGTGTGTGTGTGTGTGTGTGTGCATTTTTGTGACATTGAGCATGTGTCTGTGACGGTATGTTTGTAATTCTATTTGTGCAAATGAATGTGTTTTGTGTGTGTGTGTGTGTGTGTGTGTGTGTGTGTTTGTGTATACATGTACATTGTGTGTGTGTGCTTGTGTTAGGGGTTCTGTGATTGTGAGCACACACGTTTGTTTACATCAATACCAGTAAATAATTTGAACATATTTGTGTTATTGTACTCTGATTTAGAGAAAATTTAATGTTTTAACTTTTGTGAATAATCTGAAATCAGGTCAAAAATGAATCTTTCAGAGTTAAAAATAAACATTTTGAATTCACAAAAAACCATATTTGGAATAATAAACATATAAATTCTTTCAATTTTCCAACAAGAGAATAAAAACCAAGCCAGTTTGGGACATATTGGACAGAAAGGTTGAGAGGAAGCTACAGAGGAGGGCAGCAGGTTTGTGAAAATCTCTGCAGCCGCACTGGAGCGAAGAATTACTGCCATAATTGTGCTGTAATAGGGAAAAAAAATGAGTGTGTTTGCCCAACAAATGCAACTATAAATGACGGTCATTTTAGCGAAATTATGCTTCAGATATTTTTGCGAATATGAAAATATGTTTAGTTCTTTTTTTCTCTCTTTGATTTCATGAAAATGTGGGTGTGTCCAAACTTTGTACTGGTACCCTACACGTTCATTTTGCCTCTGTGTATTTGTGTGTTTGTGTGTGTGCGTATGTGCATGTGAGTGTCCATGCATGAGTGGAAATACAAAGGTGTGTGTGCCTGTGTGTCCTGCCACGCCCCCAGAGCTCTGCATCACCAGTGTACTGAGGAACCGGCCTGTTCCACTAACCACTCAATGTTTGCACTCGTGTCTAATCATCTCAAGATCTCATTAAGCCTACAGTGCCAGTCAAAGTTTGGACATACCCACATTTTTCTTACAATATATGTTAAATAAAGAAATAAGCAAACTTCATTTTGCAAAGATCTAATTCTTAAATCGATCAAACTAACCACAATTTCTTGTCATATTTGCATAGCATTCTCATATATTTTTTTTTAACAAGGACAGTCATATGACTATAATGAATTTGCAGCTGCACAGCTCTCTAACTTCCCAAAGATGTGCTGCACTTGAGGTGGCTTTTCATCAACCTTTTTGCCCAATAAGTCCCAAAACCACTTGACTTTAATTCTGTTGTTGGAAAATATAAGGAGCTTATTTGTCTGTTCACTTTGCAAAATATGGCTTCTTTGAGAATTCAAAAATTTTGGACACTATTCAAACAAATCAGTTATTCTCTTTTTACTTCTGACTGCTTATCTTTTACAAGATTCTATTTGAGATTATATAGAGAAGTAAAGCTGTTTAAATTTCTCTAAAAACAGAGTGCTGTGACATTAGCAAAGCATGTCCAAACTTTTGACTGGAACTGTATATAAGCCTGAGCTTTGCACCATACTGGTGCGAAGTCTCGTAAGCCTATTGAATAGCGTATCGCATGTATATCTCTTTGTACTTTATTCCAGCAGACTTACGTTAGTTTAGCAAACACATTGTCATTTTTTAAGGGAATTGCTGCTTCCCGTTATGTATTTTTGAATTTTCACTTTAGACCTACAGAAGTAATAAATATAAATTTTTTTTCCTCTGCATTTGAATCCAGTCCCCGTCATTTCCAGTTTTCAGTGCACTTACACGTGTGCACTGAAAAAAACATTATACGGTGTAAACAGATATAGGGGCCAGAGAACAGTTTAATCTTTCATGTCACAGCAGTTCTCTGCAGCAGCTCCTCAACACTGAAGGTTAAATGAACAAAACTGCGTTAATTTGGCTAATATACTTCAACAGGCTGATAGAGCTATAAAAGACAATAGATGACGACAGACATCCATCCATTACACCACAGAGTACAGCATGCTAGTCATAGCTGACACTTTTATCGGAGGCAACTTGCACATCATTAGACTAAGCAGTTGCCTTATACCCGCTGGAGCAATATGGGGTTATGAGTCCTGCTTAAAGACCCAACAGCTGTCCATCTTACTATGCCTGAACTGGGGCTTTAACCATTGGCCCTTGGGGTCAGGGCCACTAAACACAAGGAAACTTGCAGTTTTAGCTTACAGAGTAAACAAAATCTAACACCATGACTGCTTCTCTGAGAATGAGCTCCCTACATTTAACTTTCCTTGGACCGATTTCACTCTTATACCTAAAGGCTGATGCCTTGTGTGTGTAATACTGTATACACTTACTGTGAAGCAGTTCCAACACCGTAACTGCCTGTCAGTATGAATCATACGCAGGTTTCTGCGGAGTGGCAGATTACAGTTAGTTTACTCCTCTGGTAAACAGAGATTAACAGAACACTTCCATATTACTATATGATAAATATCTTCAGATACTGTCTCACAGTAGATGCCTACGAATGCTGCTATATTTAAAAGAAGCAGCTAATCCTTTACATGGAATATAGTTTCACGTTTCGTCATACTTCATTATTCTGATATGCAAAGCAGTATTCTCAGTTAGTGTTATACTGCGGGTTTTTTTCCGGTGTAGATGCAGGAGTTATTATGGTGTGACCGTTAGGAGAAACCGGAAGTGAAAGAGTTAACTTCACTACGCCAGCTGACCGCACTATTTTACGTGCTGACATCATGCCTAGCTTCAGGCTCCCCATCCAATCCGGTCTTATGTTGATTTCTCGCATCAGTACCATTTCCATCATCTTCACTGCGTAGGCAAGGAGAGGAGGGCAGGGTACTCCAGCGTTTTCGCTCTGATATAGCTTATGCTTGGCAGTTGCGGAAAGCACCGCCGATCCACTATACAAGCAGAATAGGAGCCGCGAACAAAACCAATTTCAATAACACGTTATACGTTGAATAACAGGTATGGAGAGCCTGTTAGATAATCCAATGAAAGCTGTCCTATATCTGAAAGAACTGACGACCATCGTGCAGAACCAGCAGAGCCTAATCCAGACGCAGAGGCAGCGGATAGACGAACTGGAACGGAAGGTTGAAGAGCTAATCGGCGAAAACCGGCAGCTGAAGGAGCCGCACCAAGCGCATCACTACCACCATCACCACCACCCTTCCCCGCCGAACTCAAGCTCGCAGCCGCCCATCGCCCTCCCGCATCAGCATCCCGCGAACAAGACCGCGACCCTACCCGGTCATCCTCCGCAGCAAGTGAAAAATCTGCCGCCACCGCCGCAGCAACCGCCTCCTCTACCGCCGACCCATCAGCCGCAGCATCTGCAGCTGGTGCCCACTTCTCCTCAGTCCCCGCAGCCCGGGAAATCCAGCCCCGAGTCCGGCGAGGAGGACAAAAAGAGCCCAAGCTGCAAGTCTCTGGTACCGCAGACTCCAACCACACTCTGTCGGTCGGTGGGACTTGCCAGGAAAGCAGAGTAAGCGGCTTTATTTCTCTCTGAAGTTAATATTCAAAGGTCATTCCAGTTTGAATATTTAAGAGTGCGATCGATTTGTTGTTTATCACTTCGAAGAGGGTAGCGGATCGATAGCTCACCAAGACTAATTCACAGAAGTAGCCCGTAAAAGTTGTGATTAAACGATCATTACATGACGATTTTTGCTCGTTTCCTGTGATACTGATTAAATACACTTTAATGCTTTGGTTTTACCAGAAGAAAGCGCTCAAAATGAGACTGAGACGAGCTGTTTTGATTTATTTTTTTGACTACACTATGAAAAATAAACTTCCTTGATGTAATAGCATTTTGTACAACGCAGCAAACAACCCCATATTTGAATATTGAATGCTTGTATGGATTATTGAAAATTATTACGTGAATTTGCAACATTCGACTCATTTACAAAGGACAGCAATATACTGCTGTGCCAGCATGACCAGTGGAAACAACAGGAATCGCTCTGTCATTGATCCATCAGAACAGAACAGATCCCTGAGCGACCCTTACAGTCACTTAGACCTTCTGGATTTTGAACAGTAAACTGTTTCTTCGGCGCCAGAACTAAGCCAATTTTATTAATGCTGGGTACACGCAAAATGTTTCTTACCACGGCGCTTGACAAATCATCCCCTGTCCTTTTAAGACGCATGTATAACGCTTATGTGCAGTAAGTATTATCAGTGATTTTCTGCTGTTATTGTTTTATGACTATAACATTATGGAATCATTGAAATATAGTAATTAAGCATAACCAGTGTATGTATGAATTCATTTTCACACCATAGCAATAAGGTCATGAACATTATGCAGCGTAAAACTTAAGTTCAACGATCCAGCTTTTCTTTGAAATTCTTCTATTCAAGCATTAGTAATTCATTTCCTAAGAGATGAGAGACTTCAAAGAAGCCCACTTACAAACGCCCGCATAAGCAACCCATTCCTTTCATTAAAATACAGCTGCTCTGCTGTCAACATGACAAATTATTTTATATACTGACGATGGTGTTGCCATTGGGAATCACAAATGAGGTTGCAGAACAAGAAAATTCATTTGCGTAAAAATCTGAAAGACTGCGTCACGATTTATCTGTACTCACGACGCACTGGAGGATTATTGCCTGCTCTGGACAATTCAGCTGTAGGCTATTTGAAGACAGACCTGGCATGCTGGCGCTTAATTCATTTTTTTTTTTTTTTATCTCTGCCGTTTTAAAAAAGAAATAACTGATGCTGGGGTTTGTAGTTATTGGCTTAATCAAATGTGGAATCTTTGTCTTGTTATCCTGGTGCGTAGTGAGGGGTTAAGCCGCTACATTCGCGCGGTGAGAGATGATGCAGTGGCCCGTTGTGCTGATGGGTGATCTTCAGAAAGCGAAAGATCATTAACGGATATCCCAGCGGGAGTCTCCATGGGATTCCTCCGCTTCAGATGAGTCTCGCGGAGAGGAAGGCTGCACGAGTCATGACTAACAGATAGGCTGCGTGTCAGGAGATGAGTTTTCCTTCTGGTATCAGTGTCCGCGATCCCTTCCCCGATCATTCACGGCCAATACAATTATGCAATCCCGCTGATAGGCTCTAGGCATACTGAGTTCTTGGTTTTGGCCTGGAGCGCGCCGTCGACGACGTACATAACTGCATAGCCCATTAACATAGCCCACTGTAATATGATGGTAAACTGTCAGTTGCAAAATCAGCTCAAAAACGTAACTTACACGGAAATGGGATTGTTGTTAGAATGTTCACTTATTTAAACGGGTTCGCATGCGATGAATCAATTTCTCGCACAGATAAACCCTGCCCTGTTACCAATGCTCTCTGTATCGAATGCTTAGTGATTGAATGAAAGTGTTGGAACTGCAGGGTTGACGCTGGTAATCGATCAACAAACTGTAGCAAGCAGTTTCCAGCAATAGGCTATCAACAGCGCGCTGAACAGTAATGCCAGCTGGAGAGAGGCAGAGTGTTAGCACGCGGTGCCTGAACGTGAATATCACTATGGTAACAAAGACAACGAAAGCACAATACCCGTTGGCTGAGATGACGTGATTGACAGATGGCGCAAATTGTGAAAAAATATTCAGCACTTTTTTTATCGTACCCATCAGCTATTCATCCAGTAGGCTATTTCCAAGATTCCTCTCCGGATTAATATCCGTTAAAGCATGCAATAATTATTGCTCCATTAAGGGCTGCAACTGCACTATATCAAGTTTAATCTGAAAAGCAGTCTGGGAGCTGTCCATGGTACTGTAGACCACAGCCTCTCTGCTGAAGTCCGTAATTTCTCAAAGAGCGGCACGTAAGCAGAGGAAGAATTAACCGTCCTCCTGTGAAATTTCATACAGATGCACTGTCTAAATAGGCATTTTAACTTTTTAAATGTTTGCTCAGTCTTTAAGTGAAGCACATTTTGAGTCACTGATTGTGTTGAACTCAACCGATTGAATTTCTCCAGCATAACATTCGGTTCAGTTTAATTCAATTCAATTTATTCAATTTATTTATTTTATAGTGCTTTTCACAGGCAGGCTGTCGCAAAGATGCTTTACAAAGAGAAAAGGGCAGAGCCCAGACTAATCCCTAATTCCTCACCTGAGATGGCTCACTAATGTTGAGTTCAGTTCAACACATCTTTCAATTAGACACAGTGACTCAAATGTGCTCCACCAAAACGGGAGCAGGCAGTTAAAGGGTTAAACATTATTATTTTTTTTGCCTCAATGATAATTTTTAAAACGATAAAAAAAAACTTGTGCTTGATTTTCGGTCTCTCAGGCTAGATAAGGTATCTATTAGTGAAGACGATGAACACATGGACACCACGCGCTGCGCAGGAACCCTCCGGGATTAGCGAGCGGTAACACCGTGTAAAATGACTCGCTCTGAGAGGATGGTATGGATGGGAATTTCTCTCTTGCTCCAATGGTCTGTGAAAAATAATTTGATCATCACAGATTACTTTCCTTCAGTACAGTGCTGCTGTCTACCCCTTAGAGGCTCGTAACCTTGCACTACTGAGGGGCTGGGGTTATTTATTTCTTTCGTGGAAGTAACTGGAAAAAGCCTGGAGCACACGTCATCTGAAATGAAGCATTGCTTCACTTTTGTCTTGTGCTGGGAAAATTCCTTTGTGTATACCCTCAGTAAGGGTAAAGTGGTTTCTGATTAACACATAATCTTTTGCTTCAGAGATCATTGCCTCCTTTTAATTAGTTTCAATTGAGAAAAGCAATTTTCATGACAATCCTTTTAAGGCAAGGATACGACCTCTCTGTGCAGTGAATATGTCCCTGTACCTGCAGCCAGTGAGAATCTTCTTTGGCTCCTCCTCCAGTCATGGGCAAATAATGGGTTCATGGTGGTGAGGTCATAGGCCACCTGAGACTGGCGTGTCAGTATTTCATGTGTAGCGGACTTGCCATAACTGGAACATCCTAGAGTCTGCTGCAGAATTACACGCAGCGAAGGTCTCTAGTGATGACAGCTTGAGGCTGAGAACCAATAACACGAGGCCCTGTGGGACCTCAGCCAATAGTGGGGCTGGGAATGGGGTCGGGGGTGGGATCAGAGGGTCACAGCACATTGCAGCAGACTCAGCAGCGAATAACAATGCATCTACTCTTTTCCTGCTCATTGCAGCTGCAGCCTCTTCTGTTCCCCAGACATACTTGGACTGGTCCCTTCAGTTAGTCTGACAGGAGCCGGAAATAACTCTTCACTTTAACTCGCTTGCCAAGCTCCAACTTAACATGCTTTAAGGACTGAATCACCTCACAAGGGACGTGTTCTGGCATAGAGGCACTGAATAATGGACCAGCTCGTCAGCTTTGGTGAGCGGCTCGAGACTGAAAATGCTTATTTGAATGTCTGGCACCACATAAGAGGAGATCGGCAAACATCTGTAGGACCCTGTGATGCTTGACACGCTGTTCCCCTGCAATGAGAGCCGAAGAGCCACCACAGTTTTAAACAGGATGTGAGGTCACAGAGGCATGTGATTAGTGCGCTCTCAGCTTAACATTCTAATGCACAAGCAAAAATCCCTTCTGGGAATTGAAAGCTGAAGACTTGAAGAACACAATGAACCGACTCTTTCAGCAGTTAACCCCATAAACTCTATAGGCCCATGCATGGGTTTGTCAAATGCAGCTGCTATATTCAAACTTGATGAACTTCAGGCCTATTTTAAATTCTCATGGAAGATTCCAAGGTTTCCAAAGATCCAAAATACTGTATGTCCCGCTGAATAACAGGGAAATGTGTATAAAATGATGCGCAAGATTTAGACATTTTCCCTTTGATGTCATGCTGTGGCCATAAAAACATTGCGCTCTGGGTTTTAGTTTTTCACTCAGTGTAAATGTGATGTAGCTTCAGTGAAGCGCTGCAACAGACAGTTACAGACTATGTGTAACATTGTCCTACATTATGAAAAAAAAAGTTTTTCTTCTGTTTTTGCTCATTTGTCATATTAAAATGTTTTAGATTATCCATCTCATTTCAGTATGACAAAGGTAGTGTGAGTGAACACAAAATGTTGCTTTTAAACGATTATTTTATTCATTGAAGGTAAAGAGTCATTCAAAACCTACAAGTACATCACCCCTGTGAACAAAATAATTGCCCTCCTATATGTAATAACTGATTGTGCCTCCCTTGGCGGCAACAACTGCAATCAAGTTTTTGCAATAACTGGCAAGCAGTCTTTTACATCACTGTGGAGGAACTTTGGCCCACCCTTGCCATACTGGAGGGTTTTTGAGCATGAACTGCCTGTTTAAGGTCCCACCACAGCATCTTAATCTGATTCAAGTCAGGACTTTGACTGGGGCTCTGCAAAACCTTCATTTTGTTTCTTTTGAACATCCAGAGTTGATATTGCTTGCTGCTTCAGGCCACTGCCCTGCTGCATAACCCAACTGCGCTTGAGCTTAAGTCACAAACTGATGGCCAGAGATTCTCCTTTAGGATTTTCTGGTAGAGAGCAGAATTAATGGTTCAATCAATTATGGCAAGTCTCCCAGGTCCTGAAGCAGAAAAGCAGCCCCAGACCATCACACTACCACCACTGTGTTTGACTGTTGGTTTGATGTTTGTATTGTGGAAAGCTATGTTAGCTTTATACCAGCGTAACAGGACTGATGTCTTCAATAAAGTTTGACTTTTGACTCATCAGTCCAAAGAAAATGATCCCAAAAGTCTTGGGGATCATCAACATGTTTTTTTTTGCGAATGTGAGATGAGCCTTTATGTTCTTTTTGGTCAGCAGTGGTTTTTGCTTTTCAGTTCTCCAATACAGTAGATGCAGTTATTGCCCAGTCTGTTTCTTATTGTGGAATCATGAGCCCTGACCGTAACTGAGGCAAGTGAAGCCTCCAGTTCTTTAGATTTTAGTCTGGGTTCTTTTGCAACCTCCTGGATGAGTCATCAATGCACACTTGGAGGAATTTTGGAAGGCTGATCACTCCTGGGAAGGTTCACAATTGTTCCAAGTTTTCTCCATTTGTAGATAATTGCTCTCATTGTGGTTCATTGGAGTCTCATTGGATGCCTTAGAAATGGCTTTGTTGCCCTTTCCAGACTGTTAGATGTCAACGACTGTTTCTCATCTGTTCTTGAATTTATTCGGATCACGGCATCATATGCTGAACTTCGCCTACTTCACATTGCCAAACAGGCTCAACAAGTGATGTTTAGATTCAACAGGGCTGGCATTAATCATGCCTAGGTCTGTCTTGAGAAATTAATCCCAGTTATCAATTAAACCTGTTTGATTGGTTGATTTAGTTACAAAAGATGCAATTGCTTTTTCACACAGGGCCAGGTAAGATTGGACAGTTTTTTTCCTTCAATAAATGACATCATCATTAAATGAAATTATCATTTAAATACTGCATTTTGTGTTTACTATGCTCATCTTTGTCTGATATCAAAATTAATTTGATGATCTGAAGCATTTACGTTTGACAAATATTCAAAAATAGAGGAAATTGGGAAGGGGACAAATACTTTTTTACAGCACTGTATTCCTGGAAAAATGTAAATAAAAATCAGGGTTTGAAGGGTTAATTAAATCCAATTACATGTATTGTTTTTACTGCAGGCCCCGTTTGTCCACTTTTGGGCACAGAGCTGGCAATTATTTATTCATTATGTGTCACGGATGCCATTATGTGTCATTATGTTGAGGATGGTGAGTCATCTGTGTCAGGAGGTGACTGTGATGGGTTGATTGTGAAAGTTATTTGTATCTGTAGGTTGCCAGGAGCACGACAATAAAAGAGAACACTTTGCTATAAGTGAGATAAACACCGTTTTCTGTGAATACTCCATCGTTAACTCTGATCGATGATTACCAACTGGTTATTTTCTTTAATAGGTTCAAGATCGTGGCTCTTTGGCAGGTCATTGGCTTTTACTGAAACAATGTCATCCAGAGCTCTCAGTCTCTCGCGGACAACTCATAAACTTGTAATAATAAGAATAATTCTGTTTCTCGACTGTTGCTTTTGTTTAAAGGAACATGCAGGTGATTAGATAACGTTGGGGTTTACCCCACGCACTGTTGGGATTAAGGTCTTTCTCAAGGCCCACACTTGTCGCTATTACTGTTACCTCACTGGGGCTTGGACCACAGCCTCTTGTGTGCCAGTTACACACCACAAAGACTGGGCCACAGATCGCCCCATTACGTTTTCACCATCAAAAACAGTGTAAATGCTTTGACTCCAAAGCACTTTAACCCTTTGAGCGCTATAGGCAACTATAGCTGCCCAATGGTTTAAGATATCAAAGCCAGATGCTGTTGAAAACCTATCATGTGGCAACTTGTTTAAAAGAGCTCCCGCAAGGGAGCTCTTTTAAACAAGTTGCCACATGATAGGTTTGCAACAGCTCAGGATAATTACATTTTTAATTCCTTGAAAATTTGTTCAGCGCTCAAAGGGTTAAAGAAATACAGTTCAGTCCATAGATATTTGCCCAGTGACACAATTTATTGCGTTCCCAGCTCCGTAGCACAACACATTGAAAACAATGCAAATCAAGTTCATGTACGGACAGTCAACTTGAACTTATAGGCATTGACATTCATATCGTTTGAACCATGTAGGAATTGCGACCTTTTCAAAGTAGAGTCACACTGCTTAATATGTTTAGAGCCTAAAGCACCTCACCAAACAGTACTTGTGTTGAATAAAAACAGCGCTTGCTTTCCCAGAAATGGCCCAAGAGAACTAATGTTTTCTGGGGTACAATTCCTCTGTTTGGGTGAACATTAGAGCACACTTGCTGGAAGCATAAGGCAACCTTAAGGGTCAGTCAGGATGTAGGAGGGAACAAATGCTTGGCGTGAATCTTTTCCTAGCAGCAGATCTCCAGCAGTCCTTCTCCTCTCGTTCCAGGCAGCAGGGGCTTTTCTCTGTAACAGCGAGGACCTTACCTCACACAGGTCATTTATAATGTGCACATAGTTGAAACCTATAATCTGAAAATTGAGATTGTTATAATAATAATTAAAAAAAAAAAAACTATGTAAGCTTGGAAATGCAGTGAAATGCAGTGTGAATAGATAACAGTCAATGACTCAAGGAAGACTCTCATTCAGTTGTATTTTTTTTTTTTGAGTGGTGAGTAGTGGTATTTGAGATAAAACACCCCTAGGCACCATTTAAGGAAACACAGAAACCCCTAGAATGCTAGAATGAAGTACGCCCAATACCCAATTACACACAATATACATTTGTGAAAAACAGGAACAAGACAAACTCTCTCTCTCTCTCATGCACTCACACACACAAACACGCACGCACACACATACAGGCATGCTTTCGCACATTTGTCTATGCACACACACTCATGCAGAGACACATTGACTCATGCAGTCAGACACATGTACGTGCCGATACACACCCACAAACACACGCGCACACACGCATATATACACACACACACACACACATGCTCCCACAAAAATAAATGCACACTTACACACGTGTCCATGCTAACACTCATGCAGAGAGACATTGACTCATACACCCAGACATTCCCATATATACCCGCAAACACACACATACACACACACACATATGCACACAAATACACGCACGCTTACACACATGCTTCCATGCATACACACTCATGCAGAGACACATACACTCATTGTGTGCCCGCAGACAATCACACAAGCACAAACACACATCAACAAACACACATGCACACCGTGTTTGATCTATCTGCACCTGCCGTAATTCAGAGACTTTGCAAGCTTCTTACCGGGATGTTATCTAGCATTCGCTAGTACTGCTCAGTGACTCTAGCCATCCTCCAATCACCACCCTTTGATCAGCCTAACAGGCGTAATCTGTCCTCACAGGAAGCCAGAATCATGTGATCATGGAAGGCATGGCTAAATTAGTACATATCTCTTGTTAGCAAAGGCCATTTGTGTGTTAATTCTGGCTTACTGGGTGGTAATCAAATGTCTTTGATGCAGAAATATTAATAGTTACATTGTGCATTTCCTGTTTCATTACAAGTACCAGCCGAACAAATTTACTTCAGATTTTACTTTTATTTTCTCATTGTATTCTTATCTTTTTTCTCTGATGGGAATCGTAATAGAAAGTTTGTATCTAGCCCACTATATATCCTGGTTTATGTGCTGCAGCCGTCAGATGGACATTTAAAATCTTAAAAGTATTAAGTGTGGAACTCTGCCAGGAAGATGCACAGGCAACATTTGGCTGGTGAGGAGCACTGTTGAATTTCCAGTTTTGTGCCACGTTATTATCAGTATATTTTCAGCTGACTGGTGGGAAGTTGATCTTGCCTTTCGGAAGAGGAACTGATGAGTTATCGTTCCTCCAGATTACTCGAGTAGACGGGAAGAAAACAATTCAGTGGCTGTCAGAACAAATTAATCAGACTTCTTCGAGTCATCAAGCACATGCGCGCCAGATACTCCTTTTATTATATTTTCATTTTTTATGGCTTTTATTTATGGGAGATGACAGTATACCTGAGCAGAATAGCTGTCATTCTCATGATTGTAAATTGTTGGGTGCAACTGTGCATCATCCCCTCTTGTTTACTTCATTGGTATCACTGTGTTAGAGCTTTGTGTACTGAGATCTTTTGCAGTCTGTGACTGAGATTTTTGTTATTAGTTTTTAATTTGGGAAATCTCTGCTGGCATTCAATGGCTTGATTGTCCTTAGTTTGTCGTTGTTGCAATGGGGAAAAGGTGAAAGATCGCTTTCCCCATAAGGTCATTGGAACAAGTCTGTACAGCTTGTCTTTACCAGTGAATCGTCAAGCAAGAGACTGGCTTCAAGCATTACATCTACGTCTCTTTCAAGTAGTGAAGCTTTTGAAGCTTCAGAACAGCCGTATTTTGATTGGACACATTGCTCTGTCTCTCATGAACAAAGTCCTGGGTTATGTCCAAAACTGCTTACCTGCCGTCTGTTGAGCATGCAAGCTTTATACAAGTTGAGTGCTACTTGTACACTCAATAGTAGGCCAGTACACAGTTTCAGACATGGCCCTGCTAATCTTGGTGAACCCAATCACATGCTTTTGACATTACTCCAAGTGAAATGTAGGAAGTTGCATGCAATATCCTGAAGTTTTCTGGGTTTCAAAATAGCCCCTGATTGCCTTGGAATTCCAAATAGCTCACGCCCCGAGGAAACACAGAAAAGGGAGATGTGTCTCCAATATCTGACTCTCCCTCCGAGCATAGAAACTCAGATTGGGACCTTTTGAGGCTACCTCCTGCTAAGACAGTGGAAATACATCAAATAAATAACTTTGCTTCTTCATAAATGAATGAAATGACTAAGTATCATAACCAGAAAAAAGTCACGTTAGAATTTGGTCAAAGGGCCGCTGCCAATTGCCAGGGACGAAAAAACCAGTCGATTGATATGCGGTCCAAAACAACTATGCCTCAAAGTTGTTTATTTTTTGTCGTGTGGAGGTGATACAAGGTCAGCATTTGTATTGCCAGGGCAGCATTCAGTTTAATTGCTATCACCTGGTGAATAACAAATTGCTTTGTTACCACTTCAGTATTGTTATGTTTCAAAGCCAACACTGCTCTTCCACGGTCGCGGCTAAAGTGGCGTTTAAAAGCCACTGATTCGAGTTCTGGCCTCGAGTGTGTTGCTGTAATCAGATAAGAAATGTTCCAAATGTACCTCTCAGAGCGGCGTTTTGTTCGGATATGCTGCCCTCTTCGGCTATTGGCAGATGACCTTCTTAAGTAATCTGTGTTGTGTTTGTGTCACGAGAATGCAGCCATTTTACAGCGACAGCATAGCATCATGGAAAGTAGTGTCAGTACTAAGGGTCTCGAATTTAGGCCACTTGATTTAGTGTAATTCTGCTGAGATATGAGAGCTGATGTATGCCGTACAGAGCCATATTTCGAATGTGCCATTTGGCTTGGTGATAATCCCTTGAGGTCAAAGGTGAGGATTTAGTCAGTGAAATTTGTATGCATCATGCTGTATGTGTCTCTGTTCAAATTGAGGGAACAAATCCTTTTCACTTAACACTGCAGGCTAGAACATATTGCGCATCATCTGTCAATTGAAAGCAATGCTGCAGTGTTAAATGATCTCTAAATGAGAAATGTTACTATTTGCCTGCAAAACTGACAAAATAAAAACTGGTTGATTGCAGCATTAAATGGCACTTTTAAATCTAATCTTCTTCATGGCTTTGCCTTTCCACTTTTCAAGTATACAGTGCTGTCAGACAGAATGCAGATGCTTGTTTTTTTCCTAAATGTACAGCCATCTGTATGCGAGAGCTATTTGGATTGCTAAATCTCGGAAGCTGGTTGTGATGAAGGCACTAGAAATATTTTGAATATCTATGTCAATGCAGAAAAAATACTCAAGATTTGATACTAGTTACTAAATGACAGAAGAACTTAAAGGGTTAAATATGGAAAGGCCGGCTGAACAGTGGTCATGTGACTGCCAGAATCACTCTGAAGATTATAACATCTGTTTGGGAGTGAGTGCGACACTCTCACGATGGTGGATACGTATCATTGATTCAACATCGAGGACCAGGCCATAAACGGTGTCGAGGCACCCCTTGCCTCTGGCAAACTTCATTCCTCTCAGCCTCTCTCTGGCCCAGCCATAACCGCTGTCTGATTGGATGACCTGATTTCGCATCACATGAGCCCAAGGTTGAGTGGGAATGGTTGAGACATCTCAGCAGCTGTTGTTGTTGTCCTCGGCTGTGTGCACAGATGAGCTTCAGTGAAACGCAGCTGAAATTAGACAAAGCTGAGGCCTGGTAGAATCAAAACCTTAAAGGTTGGCTTTAACCCTTTGAAGGCGAGGTTTTTCCAGTGTTCTAGAACTCTGTTTCTTTTAATCACCAGGGTTGGTTGTTAACGAAGTGTTGGAATGTTGAGGTAAGAAAATTCTGCTTGCAAATTTGTGATTTTTCTCGAAATTCTGAGTCAGTGTTTAAAAAGTCTCTCCTTCAGGTACCAGCGGTGACTTTTGCGGCAGCATTAGAATGTTCAGCTGAGAAAATTCTCATAAAATATTTGTGACCTCACACCTCATGGGGTTTGAAGATGGTGTATTTTAACTTAGAAATGAAGAGGGAAATGCACAGGTGTGTGACAGCAGTATGTTTGGCATATGGTTGATAACGCCAGCAGGGAACATCTGTTCAAACTGAAATCATGGATGCAATATTCATAACAGGCTTGGACCGCTCTTCCTCTGCATTTACCTGGCCTAGATGGGAGTATTACATAATGATGTAATAATTGTTTAAAGAAGCATCCTGTGATCGCATACATCTCCCTCCCTGGCCCTTCTGGAGCCGTTTTCTCCAGAACCTTCTCCCAGTTCAACTTCCACACAAATGCACTCGAGAGGGAACATCTGAATAAGCTATTTTAGGCCGAGGCAGAAAGGCCACTGGGAAAACGAGGGAAGAGAAGCATCCTTTCTTTTATTTTTTCCTCCCTCTCGCCCTCGGGGTTGTTGCGTTTGTCGTCTTCGTGCGTCCGTGCGCTCTACAGCGGATATGTCCAAATCTGCTGTATACAAACTGCTTTCTGACCCAGATTTTTTCTCTCTAATTGCAGTGAGCTGGCAAAAAGTCCATCCCCTTCTTCCCAACACAAAATTACAGCATAAACCAAAAGTACTTTGATAGTGGCGTAATTTTGGTGTTTTGAGTCTGGACTCCTGCACACCTGACTTTAACCCTTGGAGCGCTAAATACAAAAAAAGTTGCTCAATGATGTAAGATATCAACTTCAAAGCTGTTGAAAATCTATCATATGGCGACTTGTTTAAAAGAGCTCCCCTGGGAGCTCTTTTAAACAAGTCGCCACATGATAGGTTTTCAACGGCACATGATAATTTAATTTATAATTTTTTGAAAATTTATTTCAGCGCTCTAAGGGTTAAAAAAAAAATTGAGTTTAATGTGATTACAGTCTGCTTTAAATTGTGGATATTGGCTGTTATATATTTTTTTGAACCATCTAGGAAGTTTGTCCCCTTTTTCTGTATTGTCACTGCTCAAGAACTCACTCACTGCATTTTAGACCTCATTCCAGACAGGGTTAAGGTCAGTCCTGGTCCTATTGTAGCCAGTCAGAAAGTTAAGCCCCACTACCTTGCTGAGAGTACACAATGGACTCTGCAAGAGTTAACTTGACTCTGTAAGAGTTGGTGCAAGCAGTTTACAATGTAAGCCGTGTAGATTATATTTTCTGAGGAGTGGCTCGTCCGGGTGACTTGATTGACCGCGAAACTGGAGCACAGGGTTCAAATTACTTTGATTTGAAGGGAAGCCATTTTGGCCCAGGCATACCTAGTTATTTGATAAAATTACAAAGAGAGTACTTGTTTATCTCTCATTCATAGAAAATATCTGCACCTATCTGATTGAGCCGGTGGGTGAGAGTGCCCATAAACACAGAGGTAGTTTTCACACTGGATGCAGTGCGGAGATGATTGAACGCAGCCAATCTCTTTTCACATTTAACTTGTTATTGGATTGCCTTGAAACTTCAATCTCAAAGTAATCCAGTCCAGACAAACTCTATGGGCTGTAACCCATCCTCCCCTTGAAGAGCAACATCTATGCTATGATTTTCATCAGCTATGATTTCATTAAATGTTGAGCATCCTTTTGTTCCTCTGTCTATAAATCACACTGGGCAGTGATTTTCGAGGAGGCGTTGGACTGCAAACTAATGTAATTGCGATTGAATCACCTGGAAGGCTCTTATTTTGAAGTTGTTTGTCGTGTGTGACTGATGTTTACAAAATAAAAGCCACATCTTTCCTGTTAAAGCTGTAACCTTTGCAGCCACAAAGGACTCTTTACATGAATTATTTAATGGGAAAGTGAAGATCTCGCAGCAGTGGCAACAGAAATAGGTCAGCTGTATTTTCTTTCCTGCCTTCTTTCTTTTTTACAGGATTGAAGCAAAACTCAAAAGAGTCTATACAGGAGTTAAAGCTCCGCACAGGTCGCTTCACTGGCACAGAAAAATTGATAATTTCTATTATGTCACGAATTATGAAGCACCGCCTGCTTTGAAAAAATATTCTCTTTTGTTTAATTTTTCAGATATTTTTATTTATTGCGGCTTTAAAATTTTCCCAATGGTGTAAAGGTTTGCCCAATTTCGAACTACATTGGAATGTAGAATGAAATATTCATTCATTACTTTGTGTTAAAACCACTAGTTTTGAAATAGCTTGTTTTTTTAAATCAAAATTATTTATTTTTTTGTTCCTGCCACAGAAAGGAACAGGGTGACCTTTTTAGCTGGATGACAGTTGACATAACTGAAGGAAATCCCCTCAATACAAAATAGCTGTCATACCAACTGATATCTTGAAGGGAAAACCAAAGAAGCCGAAAAGCGAAAGCTGTATTTCCTGTGCTTGGTTCTGGAATCAGAGCCAATACAATGGGCACTATTGCAAGCCGAGGATTTACAACTTCATTATCTGTCCGCAGTATTGGTTTCGCTCTGAGACAAGCTGGTGTCTCTATTCATTTCAGTGCTTAACACAGTGTGAAGAGTATGACTGAAAGACAAACTCAGCCTCATTTATGTCTGTGTATTGAAGACTGAACACAAGCAAAGAAACTGCTCTCCACGGAGAAGTCTAAAATTCATGTGGCAGGAGCAGACTTTAACCCCATAAAACCTACGGATCCATATATGGGTCTGTAAAATGCAGCTGTTATATCCAAACCTGTGGAACTTCTTTCCTAATTAAAAGTCTATTTAATGGAGTTGCCGGGGTTTCCAACGATCCCAAGTATGTCCTGCTGAATTACAGGAAAATGTGTGTAAAATGACAAAGAAGATCTAGATATTTACTGTTTACTGTAATGCTGTGGCCGTAAAAACATGGCATCCTAGTTTTGAATATTTCTCTCAATATAACTGTGATGTAGCTTCAGTGAAGCCCTGCGACCGTCAGATATAACATATGTATGTGAGATTGTCCAACAATATAGAAAAAATGCATTTTCTGGCTTGGAACCAACTTAAGGTAAAACCTAAAACCCTAGTCACACTAGAGGCGGAATGAGCCGGAATGCCGTCGGAATGAAAATTCTTTGTATATTCCTGGATATTCGAAGTGCGTTTTAAAAATTCTGACTGCATTCTGAGTGCATTCTAAATATTCGGGCCCGTTCTTGTGGCCGGCCCGAATGTTTTGCTCATGCTCAGAACTTTCCAGATGCATCCGAAGTGGAGAAATATCGAACGGCATTCGAAGTGTATTCTAACTGCGCTATGACTGCATTATAAATATTCTTACGGCATTCCAACAGCATTCAAAACACTCTGATTGCATTCGAGGGAGAATCAAAACGGCAAACCACGTCAAATCCTGCCAGAATGTCCTGAATGCACCTCAAATGAGCCAGAATGCACCTCGAATGCATCTCGATCGCTGCAGGAATCTATTTCGATATTAAAACAATTCAGCTGGAATGCACTTCGCATGCCGTTGGAATCTTTCGATTGCTGCTGGAATCAGTCGTGGCTGGTGAACTGGCGATGGAAGAGGCTGAAACCCATCCCTTAAAAATAATGATTGGTCATGACCTGTTTTCAATCATTCATTTAAATTACCATTACAGAAACTCCGAAAACTCTCAACATTGTCAGGTGTGGCCAGTTTTCATTAATAACGCATACCTGTTAACTCTCACGCATTCGGCGTCAGTTTTAGTGGCATATTTACGTTCCCCTGCTGTAGTCAGCAATTACTCAATCAACGCATATCAGACACTCATGTTACATTCTAAGTACAGTCTGAGTATTTGAGCTGCATTCTGTTTGAATTCTTGGATGTTCCAACCATATTCGGTGGCCAATCTGGGAGCGTTCTGACTGCATTTGAGGTGAATTCCTACAGCATTCGAGAAACCTTCCAACCAGACTTCGGGTGGTGTTCAGGCAGCAATTGAACCACACTCTTACGGCATTCAAAGTGTATTCTAAATATTCTGACTGCATTCTAACAGCATTCTAAATATTCTTGCTGCGTTCCAACTACATTCAAGCTGCATTCGAGAGCTAATACACCCAGAATGTGCAAGAATCATTTGAGGCGGGTTCGAAGCGCATCTTAAGTATTCGAACGGCATTCTTTCAAAGCTGTAAGGATTTTGGTCAATTTGAAATTCCCGCCCGAATGTTGCGCGAATTCTTCATTGCGGCTGGTTCTGCTTGATTCCTGCTGATTTTGAATAAGTGTGACGGGGGCATTAGAAAAGTTAGAGTTTAAAGGGTTAAAAAACAGATTCGCTTCATTGAGTATCCCTGTGTACTTTTCACAATGTTGAGATGTTCATAAAAATACATGATCTGTACACATGTGCATGGTGAATTTATTTCATGTTGCGAGTGGCTGTTTTGAGGTTGAAGAGGGTCTAGAGGGATGTCAACTGGTATACCTGGCCTTAGAAGCATTTGTACTGGTATGGTTTGTGATTGGGCAATAGAATATTGTATCTGAGTAATCAATTGAATAAATTTACCAGTAGATGTGAGGAATATGCGTATGAGGGACTCCCTGATTGGCTGTTAGTTCTGAAGGCGTATCCCACCACAAATTGTCACCTCACCTGACTTTCTTGACTTTATGTGATCTTAGACTTCTAGTGTTCTCCGTAAAATAAATAAGGTTTCTAAACTTGAAAAAGTGAGGCAACCAAATATGAAATATTGTTGAGTGTGCTCAACTTCAAGTTCCAAGTTCTTTAAAAAATGAGCTTGCGTAATCATTGTAACCTGAGTTGAAAAATCTCAGAAAAATCTTTGCAGCTGTTTGCTTTAATTTTTTAAGTTTAGTCAACTTTTTATTTTTTACTGCGATGCATGTTGTCCAGGACAGATTTACTTTAAATCAGCCAACTGTAGGAGAGTGTCACATGTGCTCACTGCTGCCTCTAGTGGCAGGTAGGAGTCAGTGCCTTGGTAATCAGCTCGGTTAAAGGTCAGGCCTGCATCTGATTGGTCCCCATTATCTCTGTCTTATTCATAATGCATAATTCCACGGTTACATAAAACCCTTGGTAATCTTTATGCTGATTTGAGGTTGAGGCGGTTTTGATGTGCGGCTGAGAGAAGCAGAGGGGACTGATCAGATGTGTCCGTGGAGACCGTGTTCTATTCTTACATTTCCTGCGCACGTGTCTTATTAGCTCTCATCATGGGGGGAGAAAAGGCTTTGATTTCCCCTACCGGCAAGCAGGGAATATGATTTTCACTGCTGGAGATACTAACTCTGAAATATATCCCACCTCTCTACGGAGTGCGATCCTCCTACAGTGCTTACCCAATACCTGATACACGCTTCTGCAAGTCTCACATTCAGTTTACATTTACAGCAGTCCGGGAGTGTCCAATCTCTCAAATTATTTGTAACAATGCAGCTTTTGATCAGGACTGAACGATGCGATATCAGGTGACTCCGGTCTGAGTGACAGCCAGAATAAATTTCCCAGTGTTAAATATTGAGTGGCATTCACACTAGGTACTGCAGCAAAAGATCATCCGTGCACAATCAGTCAAACCCGGCCCGAACAAATAAAGGTTAAGAAATAAGCAATACATACGTTTTATATCATCAACCCTTAGAGCGCTAAATGCAGCTATTGTTGCTCAATGATGTAAGATATCAAAATCAAAGCTGTTGAAAACCTATCATGCAGCGACTTGTTTAAAAGAGCTTCCCTGCGTTTTCAACAGCACAAGATAATTAAATGTATATTTAAAAAAAATTTATTTCAGCGCTCTAGGGGTTAATTTGCATACCAATAACCCACCGGCCTGTAATTCAGAATTCTAAATCTGGCAACCCTAGCTGGGTCCCAGAGCTGGGTTTTTGGGGGAAGGGGGTTCTGCTCTTCAATGTTTACATCTCACTGCTGACTGAATGAGCTGTATTCTGCTGCATTGTACCTGCGCACACATCCGCAGTCCCTGAAACGTCAAAACTCATTTCCTTTCACCAGGCAGGTAGAGACTAGAGCCATTCATGTGCTCCTGTAATCAGCAGCCACTAATCTGTGCTGCCGATATCAACCTTCCCAGTGACCTGTTACTCCTAACTGAGCCAGCAACCTATCACACAGCCAGTAAACTCCACCTTCTGATTCACTGTTGGAGTTTTAATTTGTACCTTTGCGCTGCCAAAGGTAATTGAACAATGGACACACCAGTTGTATGTTGTAAATGAGGGTATATTGTGTATAGTTTTGCAAGATTATTAAGAAAATCTGTGATGGACTACCCAATGAAACGTAAACAGAATTTAACATAAAATTCACACACTGTACAGTGCTATATGAGAGTGTGCAATGTGCTATATTATAAAGTGATAGAGAGGATCTGTAATGAGCTGCACAATGAAACACAAACAGAGCTTTGTGTCCAATTCAACTGTAATGCTGATTCACCACAAGCTCATAAACAGAATATTTAAATGACAAAAACTGTTGTCAATTCATATCTTCTCGAATGAGATGAGGATGTCAGGAATGAGAACAAAAGCTGAGGGAGTTGAATTCAAACTGCGAGAGATAAGGCTATTTATAGTGGTATAAGTGAGCTCATGGCTTTCAGCAGAAAAAAATAAAACCAAAAGACAGAATGCGGTAAAATTGATTCGGAAAAGTATAGTTCAATGTACAAAAATTTGCCATTGTACAACCCCAATTCTGAAATAGTTGGGATGAAGTGTGAATTGTGAATAAAATCAAAATGCAATGACTTTCAGATCACATGAGCCAATATGTTATTTACAATAGAACATAGATAACATTTCAAATGTTGAAACTGAGACATTTTACATTTTTATCCACAAAATGAGCTTATTTCAAATTTTCTGGCTGCAACAGGTCTCAAAAAAGTTGGGACACAGGAAAAGAAGGGCTGAAAAAGCAATTAATATTTAAGAGAAGAAAGAACATTTAGCAAGTAATTAAGTTAACTGGCATCAGATGTGTAACATGATTGGCTATAAAAAGGGATGTCTTAGAGACGCTGAGTCTCTCAGAAGTAAAGATGGCCAGAGGCTCTCCAACCTGTGAAGGCTTGTGTAAAAAAGTTGTGGAGTAGTTTAAAAACAATGTTCCTCAACGTCAAATTGCAAAGGCATTGAAGGTCTCATCATCAACAGTGCATAACATTAACAAAAGATTCAGAGAAACTGGAAGAATCTCTGTGCGTAAGGGACAAGGCCAAAGACCTTAACTGGATGCCCGTGATCTTCGGGCCCTCAGACGCCAATGCATTACTCACCGGCATGATTCTGTCATTGACATTACTAAATGGGCCCAGGAGTACATCAAGAAACCACTGTCTGTAAACACAGTCCGCCGTGCCATCCACAGATGCCACCTAAAACTCTATCATGCAAAAAGGAAGCCAATGTTGAGCATGATCCAGAAGCGCCGCCGTGTTCTGTGGGCCAAGGCTCATTTAAAATGGACTGAAGCGAAGTGGCAAAGTGTCCTGTGGTCAGACGAGTCCAAATTTGACATTCTTGTTGGAAATCATGGGCGTCTTGTCCTCTGGGCTAAAGAGGAAAAAGACCACCCCTCCTGTTATCAGCGTTCAGTTCAAAAGCCAGCATCTCTGATGGTATGGGGATGCATTAGTGCTTATGGTGTGGGACACTTGCATGTTTTAAAAAGCACCATGAATGCTGAAAGGTATATAAAGGTTTTAGAGCAACATATGCTCCCCTCCAGATGACATCTATTCCAGGGAAGGCCTTGTGTATTTCAGCAGGACAATGCAAAACCACATACTGCAGCTATTACAACAGCATGGCTTCGTAGTAGAAGAGTCCGTATGCTCAACTGGCCTGCCTGCAGTCCTGATCTTTCACCAATTGAGAACATTTGGTGCATAATTAAATGATAAGTCCGTCAAAGGAGACCCAAAACTCTCCAGCAGCTGGAAGCCAGTATTAAACAAGAGTGGGATCAAATTCCAATGGCTAAACTCGAGAAACTTGTCTCCTCAATGCCCAGACGCCTCCACTCTGTTTTAAAAAGGAGAGGGGATGCAACACCATGGTAAGCAGGCCCCTGTCCCAACTTTTTTGAGACCTGTAGCAGCCATCAAATTTGAAATGAGCTCATTTTGTGGATGAAATTGTAAGATTTCTCAGCTTCAACATTTGCTTTGTTATCTCTGTTCTAGTGTGAATTAAATACTGGCTGGTGTGATTTGAAAGTCATTGCGTTTTGATTTTATTCACGATTTACACTTTGTCCCAACTATTTCAGAATTGGGGTTGTACTTTTGTTTATGTGGAGCATGTATGTGTGCGGTCTTTTCAATGCATATTGGAGAAACAACATTATTAATCAAATTATACTGGAGTATGTGTGCGAGTGTGAACTTGCCTTCTTGTGTACCTCATTTTCATCGGAGTGATAGCAAAATATCAGGCTGTTGTACATTTACCCCACTTATCTGTTGGTGTTCAACAGCCACAGGCTAACTGTGTAACCTCTTCATATATTGTTCAATTCCATACAGTGCATCGTGTTATTTTGCTGACTCAGACATGCATAATGGATCTCGGTCCTCAAGGATGGCAGGAATAATTTCAAAATGCAGGCAGTTATCAGTACGCTGCAGATATCTAGTGATGGGAAATCATCAAAAATTAAGAGATGTCTCGCAGAAAGTGGAAAATAAATTACATTATTCATGATACTTCTAAAAGTTCAGAGCCGGAATAAATTAGTGCCAATCAACGAGTCGAGGTTTTGCGCATGAATAATGCACAAAAAACATTATTTAAAAATGGTTGTATCGCATTAGAGATACCTATTTTGGTAGTGCATCCGTCCTTCTTGCTTAAAAACAAATTGATATGATTTGATACTAGACTAAACAAATGTGAGAGCCCAGGTAAATATGTATATAATTCAGCTTGGATTTCTGATGCTAATATGCTGAAACAACTCTTGCAAGCTGAGCGTTCATTTTAAAGGCAAGAACACAAGCAGTGAATAACATTTGTGTGTCGGTGAAAACCAGACAGTATTGTGGTGAAATGCTTTTTGCTTATGGATTCGTATCAACAGCGCCAGACTAATGCTGT
Organism: Gymnothorax javanicus; assembly: GCA_029692085.1. Lineage (NCBI taxonomy): Eukaryota > Metazoa > Chordata > Actinopteri > Anguilliformes > Muraenidae > Gymnothorax > Gymnothorax javanicus. Next base: position 14,279,893 of record CM056201.1, read on the forward strand.
CTGGAAGCACATTAAACGGTGGCTTTTCCGCTCTGCGATGTTAAGCAAGCTTTTTCTGTGGAAATGTTAATGGAGTCCTTTAACGAAACCCCAGCAAATTACCCAGCACTGCATCCGAAATGTCTTTCAGGGGCACCACACTGGCTGCGTGTTAAATAATCCGGCTGTACCTTTTGGACCATCTCCATTTTGAAGAGGGAGTCTTTAGGTGAATTGACCAGTGAAATAAATAGAGTCGTGTGTGCTGGGACAAAGGAAGCAAATGTCGCCCATTAGTCTCACATTTTGGGATTTCCCTTTTAAAGATATAGCCAGGTAGATTTGGTAAAAGGTATTTATGGTAAGATAAAGTGCTCATGTGCATGATATTATGCGCAGTGAAAGTCGATAAATTACCATGATCTCAAAGCTCTAATGTAGTGTGTTACAGGAAACATGCAGGTGGTATCACTTCAGTTTTAATCTCTTCATGCAATCTGGAGTGTGCCTTCAGTTTAAAAGCCAAAAGCAGAGATTTGATGCTTCTTAACATCATTGGTTGTATTTTGCACGATGCATTCATGCTTATATGCAGAGACTTTATTTTTCAGTATTTTTATGTATAATACATGAAATATGAGGTGTATTTACTCCCATGTACCTCATACCTGCATATGCAGAGTCCATATATTTTTTATTTATTTATCTGAGTATTGCAATATATTTGGCAAGCATATCTTCTCAAAGCTAATGTATGTATACATTCATAAATGAATAATAACACTTGATTATGTGCATGTTGATGGCAGAAATAAATATACCATGTCTCAGGTAATGTATTCATTTTCTTTTTTCCTGAGTCTTTGTAGTGTTTTGATAAATGCCCCTGAGTCACCTTCTTTTTTTTTAAACAGCTATTCAGATCAATACAGTCAGGTCCTGTGTCATGGCCCTCAGGATTTATCAAAATGTCTGCCATCGTTCTTTGTGTCTTCTTCAGAGCATTAGACAATGTACTTTCTGAGGTTCCAGAAGCTTCAGAGGAGCTGAGGTGAAATGATTCAAGCCACTATATGATGGAAACGCGGTGAATTCACCTGTGACAGAAGAGGCAAAAAAAATGAAATAATCTTAGCTCTCTAATCCGGCTGAGCTGAGCCATTCAGGATTCAGAGCTCTCTGCGAGCTATCAACCGCTCACGCATAATTCATAACTTTCACAGACACTTTTTCTGTCACCTGGGTTTATACCTTCCCCTAAGCAAACGGCACAGCCTCTACCTCTTCGAAATGAAACCCTGCCATCGGGAAGTGATGTATCCAGGCTCCCGCCGCTAACGACAAGTGACAGAAAGCGTTTCATCTCCGGGGAGTGAGAGGGGTTTTTCAGGCGTGACGCTGCGGGTTTGTCACAGTGCGCCGCGTGAAACGGTGTAAACGAAGCTTGTTCTTATTCTCAGTCCTTGTAACTGAGCCAGACTCGATAGCAGCGCTATTTCCCTGTGTGTCACGGAGAGCTCCTTGCCATTGTTCGCCCGCCACTTTAGCGGATTTCAGCACTACCGCCGAAAGCTATAATTAAAACCCCAATTGTTCAGCCATGGTCATTAGAACACAATCAGAGGACTCATTTACATTGGTAATTAATTTGTATGTGTCCTTCGCTGCTTTTTTATTTAGCGGTTGAAAATGGTCAGAGATTTGCGTTATTCAGATGGAGGATATATGTGAACGCATCAAGAAAATACTGACATTTCATGACACAGTGGTTCTGAGATAAAGGCTGTTAAAGTTGGTCATTTTTTACTTGATCTGTGATAGCAGTTTATTCTTACATTATTCCCTTGAAACTAATTAGTGAATCACTCAATTTTTTTGGCATCAAATACTTTATTGGCACATACTACAAACTATAGCAAAAAGTCAAAAAAGTCCAGAGTCTTGAAATGTAAATTTTTACTTGATGCGTTCACATATGGTATTGGCCTTACATTAATCCTTTCACTGGTCAATTTTTTTTCTCAGCCATACAGTACCACTTGCCAAATTTTTTACAATGAAACAAAAAAAAAACTTCCTCTAAAAATCAGATAACACATCTTTTGTATGAACTGTTTATTCACCATTTCTTTGGTTACAATAAAAACTTCAGCAAGTGTATGAATAATGTCACTCTCCCGCTAAGCCTATGGAGACAGAAATTCTTTGACAAGTAGAAGGGTTAAGATGCAGGGTTTTTCAATGCACCCAGACACTGTCTCTATATCACACCCCAAACAGCCACCATTAGCCTGCCCCTCAGATCTCCTGTCTCATAAATTCCTGTGGTCTGATGTATAGGCTATACCGTTACTCACCACACTCTCCGCAGCAGAAGCTGAGGCGCTCTGGGCTAAGGCAGTATTTGGGTGGGATTCTTCAGAGGGACATGGTGTTGGTATAGTCCAGTAGGGGAGTCTTCCCTCTGGTCAAATAAACCCCAGTGCAGTGATGGGGACACTGTGCTGTAGGAGGTGCAGTCTCTGTCTGAGATGTTAAACTAAGGTCCTCACCCTAGACAGACAGTCTGAAAAACTATGGATCAAGTCAGTATGAGGTCAGCCAGTGACATCAGTTGGGCTCACTGAAAAGCCTTTTGGCACGCGGAGGGGAATGTTTTTTGGACTCCGTCATGTTGTACATTTGGAGCCAGAGTCTGTGCAGCTCAGCTGCCAATTCTTGATTCGTTCACTAGCCATAGATACAGTCATGTAACCTGCTCTTAATTAATTCAGAAAACATTTCTCTTTCTTCCAAATTGTGCTGTAACTGCACAAATTGGCACATGGGGAGACAACTGCGTGAGGAAAATGCACATGTGGATAGTATGTTTTCTAATGGGAAAAAAAAATACTTAGTATTTTTTTACGTTTAAGTTACCATTTACTTGAATGGAGAACTGTGCCTCTTTGAGCGATACAGGAGCTAAGAACAGTCGATGCTGGTGAACAGTCCTGGAAATGAGACTCAAGGACAAAGTCTTATTGAGACTGCTTGGTCCTCAGTTCTTGTGGTCACTGAAGAACCACACACGGGGATGAGCTCAAAGTGCTACACGCATAGAATGATCTATTTATCCATGGCTAGTTTGTGCCCCCCATGAGAGTATGTGACATTACCATTAAGCCCCCCCCCCCCCACACACACACACACACACCTCCAGAATGAGTGAGCATGTCATCTCAGTACCCTGATCAAAATTACCCTCTGATTTATTGCAAAATCCATCCTGGGTCTAATTTTCCGTGATCCTGAAGCATGTAATCCGTCACACGCATCTGTTCTCTGGGGAGGAGGAGCTCTGACTCTGGTGGAGGTGGAAGAGGATATTGGTTGTGGTTCGTTTGATGAATTATTCCCCCAACTCCCGCAAAACGAGGCTCTGGGAGTTTCCCGGTGGCCATTTTATTGATGATTATATGAGTTATCTCGGGCGTTTCGTGCGTGCAGAACTGAGAGGACGAAAATCTGTGGGACATGTCAGAGAGATGCGACATCATGATCAGGTAGGCGGTGATTATGGTTGCCAGATTTAGAATTTGGCAAGAGAAACAGCTTTAGTAGTGGGGGGCGGGGGTGACAATATGACCAAACACCCACAATACTGATGACCTCTCAGGTGGTATCAGGGAGCTCATGGTAAAATCTGATCATTCTCATAGACTGGAACATCTGATATTCCACATCAGTGGTTCCCAAATCTCTCCACTGTGCACACCAGCCAGATCCAGGTATTCCTTGTGTTCCATTGTGAGCACACCTGATGCAACGTATTATGGGCTTGAAAGGCCCTTCAAACCCACTTAAGGTGCTTTCACGCTAGGGACTTGGGCAAGGATATGAGCACACTTGACCCCAAAGTGCAGTTTATTTGGTAATTGGGAGCACAAGTGTACCGTGCTCAGGTACGGTTCGCAAGTCTGCTTGGAAGAGGTGAACTCGGGCATGTCTCATCCTGGTACCAAATGTGAAAACAACTGTACTTGAACATGGAAGTGGACTGTCACGTGACGTCATAACTATTTGACTCTTTTATTCTAATAAGCTTGGCGGTGAAATGATCTCTCTGGTCAAACGAAGAAATTAAATGCTTGGGTGAAATTTGGCCTGACGAAAACATACAATCACAACTGGATACGACACACAAAAACTCAGAGATTTGTGGAATAATTAGTAGCATTCGCGTGGTTATCGCAGAACAATAGAACGGTGCTGTGACAAACTAAAGAAAATGCGGCTGCAATATCTCAACGTGCGGGACGCGGTGCGAAAGTCTAGCAGCTCAAATGATGAAAAAGATAAGTTTCCGTGGTATTAGGCAGTGGACGATGTAATCGGCCAGAAACCAGTGAGCCAAACGTTGCTTCTTCTTCTTCTTTGTGTACATTTTCCTATTTGAAACCACCTAGGCGCATACTGCCACCTACTGTATTGGAATTTTGACATACGCAAGTGTACTCGATTATGAAACATCGTTACTAGTGAGAAAACTGAATAGCGGTAGGAGAGGGGAGGGGGGACAATCATACTGTGGCATGATACGGAACAATAGTACCTAGTGTGAGAGCGCATTTAGTTGCAGGCTTTTTCTAGACCCCAGAATAGCTGGGGCCAGCCCTATTAACACAAAAGTCAGTGACTGAGTGATTGATTAAGTGATGAAGTTACAATATTGGTCAGTTGAGTGCTTAGGTAATCAGGAGGCTTTTACGGTGAGAGGCAGACAGTACCCAAATATGTCCTCACGGTTCAGCCATGATCTAGTTTTTGACCAAGTCTTGTTTATGAAAGCAGAAGAGAGTAGGATTTGGAGACAGACAGGAGAGGGAGGGGGTGCAAGTCTCTTCGAATCTCTTAATGGTGCTTCAGAGCTCTTCTGAAGAAGTCCCTCCGTTTTCACCTCTGGCAGGAACACCACAGAATCAGAGCGCCAGATCTGACCTCATTTCCCTTTTACGCTTTAGGTTGTGGAAAATAAGGTACTCACTGAGTGGTTCTCTTAAAAGCAATTTTTAATCCTGCCATCGATTGGGCACACTTTTGACTATGGCTGCTTTATTTCCAGAGCACAAATCTCTCCCTTTAAATACCATAAAGGGAATTAATGACCGTAGATCAGCATGGACCTCTTTCAGTCTACAGTTGTTTTAATGCATTGATTGCAGGGGCTTTTTGAAGCATGAATGACATCTTGAATAAAGAACAGGCCTGTCCAGTGTTCTCAAACAATATGTTTCACTACTCTGAGACATACAAAGGCGATGACCCGGACAAGCACACGAGCACTAAAATATCATCTGCTGGTTTTGCTTTTTATCATGTGCGTATGTGCGCAGGGACTGTGTTTGTGTTTGGGATTAATATTGCCAACTTAATTCGCTGTGGAATGAAGGTTTGTGGCTGTGCCTTCCTCATGAATACAGATTTTTATTTTTTCACAAACACCAGGATGCCTGAATGAAAAGGAATGAGCTTTGGTTGTGTGACTGTGAGAGTCAGTGGGAAGTGCCGCAAGGCCTGAACGAAAAACTCACTCATCCGAAAATGAGTCACAGGTGAAGGATGCATCCACGGAATTCCTCTCTCCCGGTGATAAAAAGGCCATTCGATTGGTCGGAATTGTCAAGGTCATTCCGGTCTCAGACTCGCGATTCTGTGGACCTGACGGATGCAGCGATTCCATATCTACCTGGAGTTCTCGGCCATCGCCGCCATTATTCTTCTCCCTTTGTCTTTTTCAAGGAGAGGCCGGCTCTCGCAGCGCCCAGCTGCTTTATTTGTCTTGGTCTGCAGCCAAACGCCGATGCAGTACTTTGTAAACCCGCGCTGCGGGCCGCAGAGCCTGCTCGAGTGCCTCCATCTTCATTTTAATTTGGAGGCAGCCGATCTCAAGTATCCCTCATTATTTCCCCCGTTCTGTAAAGCCTGCTTGTTAACTTGGTCTGAAAACTGTGCTCTTTTTTTTTTTTTTTTTTTTGAATTTTTTAATGTAGAGGAGAGAGCAAATTCAATTTTAGAGAATATTCAGCCATTGGCTCAGTATTCTGTGAAGGGTGATCACCCATATGGGGGGTGAGGGAGTGGGGCTTGGAGACCGGGGGACCCTCCCTCAGGAAGTTTTTGGCTTAACAGGGCCAAAAAATGCTATTTCCCAGCATTTGGTGACTGAATTTGTGACAAAAATGAAAAGCTGGCAGACCACTTTTGATTATTTAAAAATCCATTTGCTGTATGGCTTGGGCATACACACAATTTCCTGAAATCCAGGAATGAAAGTGGGTTTCTTTATTCCAGAAAAAGGACAGCATTTTACATGCAGGAGGAGTACAGCAGAGGGATCGAACCAAAACAGATGAATGATGGAAACTACAGCTGTATATAGATAGATAGATAGATAGATAGATAGATAGATAGATACTTTTTTGTGCTCATGAGGAAGTTTGACTTGGACTCGTCCAGACCCGTCAACACATTAGCAAACAGCGTAAGCAAACAGAAGACATTTGAAAAAAAAAAAAAGGTACACATATAATACATAATATAATACACATATAATACATGCCCTGAGGCATCAGTCAGACTGTGGTTTTGTTATAGGCTGAGCTGCTTGTCAGAAGCTGTGCCTTTAGGCTGAACATTAGCTGATAATTAACTTTGTGTTACGTCAAATTGGGAAAACCACACAAGCATACAGTGATTGGTTATACAGGGGGACATGTCTAGGCCTTTGAAAAATTATGCTCACTTCTTCACTGAAAAGACAAGGGGGGTGGGTATGATATCCGACTTGTGTAGTGAGCAGATATTGGGATTTTTTTAATGAAGAGCAGTACCGTACTCTTCATTAACTTGAGTCATTTAGAGAGCTCAGTGACAGTTAAAGTGCTGATAATCCTCTGAATGAACGCCACCCACAAGTAGGTCTGGTTCAGTCATAAAGTGTTTCTATGGCAACCTCCTATAATTCTCTTCAAAATAATCCCATCTTCTGTGTGAAATCTTTTGACAGTAGATCAAAATAAACTTGCAGTCTTTGCATCATGTGAGCTTTTGAAACAACTTTCCAATCTTTGCCTTCCACAGAAACCAGACCGTCCTTCACCAGTTCTGCTGCCCAGCTCCAGAGGCTCCGGAGGGGGACTCGTCCAACTGTTCCACAAGGTAAGGGAACCAATCAGTGGCAGTCTGTGTGTACCATGTGACCCACGGCACCAAGCAATGCAACTGCTCTCCCTCTTTCCATTCTAAATGGGTTGCTGGTCTTTGGCGGAATGTTGAAAGCCTCTATGTTCATCCCCAGTGACTTGAACTGCTAATGTTTTCAGTCTCTCCGAGATAAAGAGTAATTTAAACCCCCCAGCTTCCTGTTTGCTCCGTAAAGGCTAAAACGTTGACTAAACTTGACTAAACGTTGACTAAACAAAGTAAGACAACCAGCTGCAGAGCATTTTTTATTTGCTCACCGGCCAATAGACCCTGAGCTATTGTGATCAGCTGGCATCCAGCATTGTAGTCGTGATCATGATCGTGATCGTCATCCATTAGCACAATCCTTAAAAATCTTATTCTCCAAATCTATTTGCCGGATTTGCTCCAAATTTGGTATGGAGCTTCCTTGGGAGTTGGGACAATGTCTACCTTCTCAAAAATACTGAGTGATGAGCTCAATGATTGGGCCGGTGAGCTACAAGGCCGATGATCCTCTTTCTGAGTTTGCTCAATTTCAGATCTCGGCAGTTGCACCAACTCATTTCTGAAAGAAATTGGAACTTGAAGTGAAGCCAACTCAAAAATGATTTGCTGCTAATTGCCTTACTTTTTTAAGTAGACTCAACTTTTTATATTTTGCAACATAGAATTAAAAACAGGGTAAGTTCCTTTTTGGCAAATTAGCCTACCAAATGACCAATGAATTAGAGCTTGGTCGGCACAGTACACTTTTCCTGTTCAAGGATCCAGTACTAATGCCTACAACTATAGATACACTCTATACACTCGGGGATACAGGTGTAGCGGACATCCGTTTTGTGTCTTTGAGGAACAAATCACCAAAATTTACCTTGAGGAAAGATATTATTTGGGTACAAATAAACACATTTCATAAATGCAAACACAAGCAATTACAAAACCATCCCATTAGGTTTTTGTTCCCATCAGGGTCACACTTTAGATGAAGTGTTGCTCATAAAGGCTTTATACAGCATGTGTAATGCCTTCTAAATGAGACATGTCTTCATAAATCATGCGTAAGCAAATGCCATGCTTTGTAAAGGGTTAAATAACACGTCCTTATTCAGCATTTGATGCCAGATGTCATATAACCGACAATGTCACTTAGCTAGTGGCTAAATACTACAAAGGGTGGCATTGTTAGCTAAGTGACATTGTCATTGTCACATCTGGCATCACATGCTGAATAAGGATGTGTTATTTAACCCTTTACAAAGCATGACATTTGCTTATGTATGATTTATGAAGACATTATGTCTCATTTATGAAGGCATTATAAATGCTGTATAAAGCCTTTATGAGCAGCACTTCATCTAAAGTGTGACCCCTATTAGGAACCTCCCCTATGACCCACATTATACTTTATATGTACCCTGTCTGGACCATTTCTTGTCCACATCATGTCAGACCAGATGCTATAATCCACAAAGGGAGAAAAAAAGCCTGATTCTATTTTGGGAACCACTTCAGCATCGATAAAACAGGCACTCCTTGCTTTAAAAGCCTGTCTGTCTGAAAGGGTGCGCAGTTTGAAAAGAAACAGAGCGTACCCACACATTGCTGATGGATCCAGTCAGGCGCTGGCCTGGTAAAACTCAGTCAAAGAGATCGCCGCCCTCCCGCCGCGGGAGCTAAATCACACTTTAAACACAGTGGTGGCCCGGGATTATTGAATTCGCTGGCAGGGAGAGAGCTGTAATTGCACGCTCTGATGTCGTTGTCTCTTGTCTGGGCACCACAAAAAAAAAAAAAAAAAAAAGATGAAGAAAAAAAGCCATTTGTCTGATAAGCGCAGGCCTGTGTCAGCCCTTAATGGAGAAGGCATTTCCCAATCTCCTAATGGGAGCGACTAAAACTAAAATTTAGCAGCTAGCGTTCCCCCAAATTTCCTCCAAGCACGAGATGTGAATCTCTGAAGGAAGGCCCCGCCCTAAGGACGAACATGCACAGCTTCCCATCCCGTCCGATCAGATATGCCTTTTAATGAATGTGAGCTGAATTAAAGGTGCTAGATGAATCCGGGCTCCATTTTGAAGGTATTTAGCGAGGAGCCGAGGCTCAGGAAAGAAAAGGTTTTTGACTGGCACGGCGGAGAGGCCTGACATAAACATTACTCTAGAGCTCGTTTAAGTGGATTCACTCGCACCATGTAATCAGACCAACTTTGGGTCAATAGGCAGTGTTTTACTGCCTTTCTGAGTGGATTTAAAAAAATTGCGGTTTCACAAATGCCCAGCAGGAGGTCACAAGAGAGGAAAAATCTGCTTCAACCCATACTGCAGCGCCCAAAAGCCGACCACTCAAAATGGAAAAGGCAGTGCAGTTTGCGTTTATGTTATTGTCGTGGCTGGTGTGTGCTTCGTTGCCCTTCTGTCGTCGCTGTTTGTTGATGTTGTGAGTTGTTTTTGTCGTAGGGTGGGATCTCAAAATATCATGTTTTCCCTTCACACTCCTCTCCAATCTCATTCTGCCGTAGCTGTGAAAGAGGTTATGAATGCCAATCAGATAAGGCCATGCAGTTCTTGCAATAATCATCCAATAACGGCCTTGACATCAAATTTACTGGTAAATGCAATGCTTTGCCGCTGTCGTAATGTAATACACATGCAATGATCTTGTAATACAAAAAAATAAACAAATAAATGGTGCAATGGAAGACTAGGTGTTTTTAGAGCAAGGATAAACCAAAATTATGTTTATTGGTGACTGCTGTCAAAGTGTTGTACACTGGTAAGCCTGGGGTTAAGGAATTGTGACCACAGGAATTAACAACTGTTAAATTCGCCCAAACCATCCAGTGTTGTGGCTGTTTGCTGGTTGTGAAAAAAACCAATTTAACTCAATAACAGAATCACAAAAGCATTTTACATTTGAGTAGTTAACCTCAGTTGTGATATGTTGGATTTTGGAGTGACCGCGAATCTTGAGTGGAACATCTAACAAAGACATTTTCACATCTGTAAATAGAACAGAAATATTTCAGACAATATCCAGTAAAAGTTTGAAGTGTAATTTAGGTCTACACATTGTTGCATGGAACAATTTTGAGAAATACCCAAAACAATTATTATATACAGAAATTAAATCAAAACTAGACACCAAGTAAGAATACACTTGGGCTACCCTTAACCTACGTGGAGAACTCCAGAATAAAACTCAGTCAGTCAACTCAGTCACCTCCTCGTTTATGACCCGATACCCAAACACTTCTGGGTAATTTCAAATTCTCTACATAGACAATAAATAGATAAATGGGCGAAAGACTTGAGCTACCTTACTGGTAGCCTGAGTAAATGAATCACCATTATCATTGGTAAAACATAGCTAGAATATCCCGAGAACAGGTGTAATAAATATTATCAAGACTACGGAAATGTTTAATTTTTGCTGCATCTTCTTTGAAAGAAATGAATGAACTGCGTGAAGTTTAAAACCAAAATAAGGCATTACCCATATCAGACCTGTTTGTATTTCACTATATCTTCTTTATGCCATAATGGTTCTAGGAAACACATTCCTGTACTGTTTAGGATCTGTGGCAGTTAAATCGGCAAGGAGCTTAGAGAAGTACATAGACCCCAAGGCACTAGAGACCGCAGGAGACCCGTACATTTATATTCCATCAGAAAGGAGGGACCACTTTATGAGAAACTGAATAGAATTACAGCATCACACTCTTAATATGTTATGGTCTACACCAGGAATCAAGGGCGTGGACAGACTTGCAATACAACTGGTATTTATTGGCAGCAGTATGGTGATTACGGGGAAGAAACCCAGGAGAGAATAGGTGGGGAGAACCCCAGAGAGGAAGAGGAGGAATCCAGCGCCGGTGTAATAGGCAATGATTGGCTGCTGTCGCCGGCCAATGGTTTCTGGTGTGCTGCCAGATATTGAAGCGCTTGCCAGCACTGGACTGTCCACGAAGAGGAGGGTTGATGCTTGAGAGGACCCGCCTTGGCTCCAGCTTAGGGTTGGAAGCTTGTTCCTGACAATGTTGAGAAATAGAGTAGACTTGTAAGGGTTAACAAGAGCGTGGTCCTAGTCCTGTACCCTGATTAAGATCGGAAGCTTGTTCCTGAAAACTTGAGTTGATGAACTGGATTTCATTATCCCGATCCTGGACCCAAATTAAGATTTGCAGCTTGTTCAAATTAGCTAATGACAATAATGGTTTCAAAGAAACTTTAGCTGCCACTAAAGTACTAGTTGCATTGAAATGAAAAAGTTTCCTAACACACATTTAACTTTGATCTCAGCACAAATGCAACTTTAGAATCCAGCAACAAGCACGTGCACTGAAAGGCTTAAATATCCGACACTCGCTCATTAGGAAACGAGCGAGTAAAGAGATTCAGCCGAGAGGGGAGACACGCATAAGACATACACAAATCACAACACAAATACACCTAATAGACACACAGATTGCTGAATTGCTGAGAGAGAGACAAGGGATTCACACGAGGACTGTGACAGAATACTGAACTAATTGGTTGTGCAGTCATGTTCTTTGAGAAATGCGTTCATATTCTTTTTTAAAATCAAATAAAGTTTTGATTAGAAGAAAATTAGCTTTTCAACTAATGTCTGCCACTGCTTTAAATGTAATATTGAATCACAAAAACTGGAGGATGCCATGCTTCAAAGAGAAATGCTTGACTAGGGGCAGGAATATCATCAAAAATGATGTAACCATTGAACAAAAAAAAAATTAGCCATTGAAGTGAAATTGAACAGGCCATAATTAATACTAGTTTATTACTGTTTCTGAAACATCACAGAAAAGACATTCAGTAAGACCAATCATTGGTCATGAAGGGTCAAATGCCTGCTCATGTGACAGTTCCTAAAAAGAGGGAGATTGGTTGATGGATTTATTAATAATCAAATGGGCAAAATTAACTCGCTCTCAGTATTGTGTGGGATGTGTCTAAATGATACAAGAGGGATGACTCAAGTGACGTACTCTCATATTGAAGCCATTTCAGTTTTGTCTCGTGTCTCAATTCATTTTAAAGCTCTCTTCAAGTGCAATTTGTTTCCAGGTGCACATTACTCTCCACTCTCGGTGAAATTATTTTTATGAGTGCCTTGTTGTATTCTACTTTGCTACCCTCTCATGAGCAGTGTTCCCACTCTAAAAAAGCTTGTGGATTCTGAGAAGGCCCGTCGATTTTTATCCATCGGCAGAGGCTGATTAGGATTTGCGAGTCTTTGTAAGAGGGAGCACGGCCATGCTTGACCTTACTGAACAAAATACTCAGGTCCTCGCTCAGTCATTTGCTGTTGAAATAGTTTTGTCACGCATATAACCGTTTTAGAAAATAGATGCAGGTTTTAAATGTTATGTGCGTACCACTTTATGAACCATTCTGGTGCGTTTTAGAAACAGAAATATGCAACATACTGTAAGCAATGTTACAATTATTGTTGAAAAGCTGACAGGCTGAATAAGCTGAAAATTTTCCCCCTTGCGTATTATTAACCAGCTTCGTTGCTCAGATTTGGACTTCATTATCTCTTTCAAATGAAGCATCACCGACTCTTAGCAATAGATTGCTAATATTACACTGCCTCAGATGCCAGTATATCACAGGAATCATAGCCTGAGCGATTACCAAGGATGTCAGGTCCTGTAGAAGGCTATTATAGCACCCAGGGTTGTGCAGTGCATTTAAGAGCAGCACAAACAAACTACTATTAAGGTGTTAGGAAGGAGGGAAGCCAACCGAATGCAAGAATCAAGGAGCAACACAGTGGGAGGATCTAGGAACAGTCTGGCAAAGGGGAAGATGAAAACCCAGAACTTAAATGCACAGAGACAACAATGAGGAACTGGTGTGACAGAAAGCAAGAAAGGAGGGGGGCGAAGCCGTGAGACAATACTTGAATAATCAAAGTAAACCGAAAAAGACAGACAGCTGGGCATGACAAAACATTAAGAATAACAGAAACACGTGAGCTGAAGAAACAGAGGAGGCAAAGACAAGCCAAACACACACAGACAAGAAACCCAACACCATTCCGCCTAGTTTTGAGTCTCTTTAGTAGTCCCAAACTCACAAAAACGGCTGGCACGCAGCAGCAGTTCTTCAGCCAAAAGGACAGAACGGTGCACAACACGAAGTCGGAAAATAAAGTACGAGGTCACAGCACTACCATGTCTGCAATAACAGTTTGTGCTTTCCACAACAGAGAGAACAAATCCATGTACCACTCCGCTGGGCCTCCGTGCCATTCCATCATTAACTTTCACCATAGGTAGTTCCCCGGTGCATATGAGGCTGGTGAACTTTTATCTACTATCTAATTGATTCCAGGCTGTAATTAACATGTTCCAGTGATGAGTTAATTGATTGAAATGCGCTTCGTTTTCCCGAGGACTGATTGCTTGCTTGCCAATCAGTGGGGCTGAGCCTCAGTGTGGGAGCCGAGAGCCTCTTTCACATCTCTGCCTATCGCCATGTATTATTTTTAGCAGACCGCAGTGATTAATGTAATTGTGCATCGCAGAAAACATGCATCCAAATGCATTAAAAAATATATCAAGTCTGGAATTACTTTGGTATAATACTTTTTTCATTTTCTTTTCTCCCTACTTCTACTCCTAAGTAAGGGTATACTGTGTCTGTTCACAAACGGTAGTGTTTGGGAAAAAAATCTTGCACATGCAGGCACGCTTGGCAATAAAGTTAGACAAAAAGTAATGTCCATCAGTGGCATATGCACTTTCAAGATGTCCTTCTTGGACGATGATAGCAATAGCCTTCAGTGAACACCCTGACTCCTTTAATGTATGATGGTGTGTTTATATACTGTGTGTGTGTGTGTGTGTGTGTGTGTGTGTGTGTTGTGTGTTTGTGAGAGAGTGTATGTATACATATGTGTATATTTGTTTGTGTGTCTGTGTTTGCAAATGTGCGTGTTTGCATATGTGTGTGTGTGTGTGTGTGTGTGTGTGAGAGTACGAGAGTGTATGTGTATATGTATATTTGTGTGTGTGTGTGTGTGTGTGTGTGTGTGTGCAGATGTGCTTGTTTGCATGTGTGTGTGTCAGTATGCGTGTAAGAGAGTGTAAGATTGTTTTAACTGCCCTTGCAGGAGGGTCAGATCTGTTTCTGGATTTCAGACCAAATTCTTCCCTCTATTTACTAATTAGTTGAGTCAAATATATGAACAGAGATATTTCACATCTTTGCCATATTCTGTGCCACAAACAGCTGACGACTGCGCTTGCACTTGTATTCCCGTACTGTAGTGTCTAATTGTTGCCCGATATACAGTTAAATCTGCTTTAACCCTGAGACCGTTAAATGCAGCTATTATTGCTCAATGATGTAAGATATCAAAATCAAAGCTTTTGAAAACCCATCATGTGGCGACTTGTTTAGAAGAGCTTCCACAGGGGAGCTCTTTTAAACAAGTCACCAGATGATAGGTTTTCAACTGCACAAGATAATTAAATTTATATATTTTTAAAATCTATTTCAGCACTCTAAGGGTTAATGTATTATGTAAATGACCAATTAGCCGACTCAGGCAAGGTAAAAGGTAGTAACAAAAACTTGCATACATGCTGGCCCTCCAGGACTGAATATTTAAATGCATTTATTTACTTAATCATTGTAAGTCATTACGTAAGACGTTTGGAATCAAATCAAAGTTTGTTTGCGGTAATGCCGAGGAACTGGCGGAGTCTGAGAATGAGGGGTCCGTTCATTATCCAGATAAAAACACCTGTTCATCTATAAAAGCTCTTACATGGCTGGAAGCCATTTTCCTCCTCTGTTTCTGTGCCTGTAAAAGTACATTAAGTAGCCCCCGAGCCCCAGTATTTAACATGGAAGACAACAGTGGGGAGGTAATTGCACAGATAAATACAGCTCGGTACAGGCGCCCAGAATGGGATGCATTCAACTGCCCATTACCTCTGCATATTCCAGGAATATTACAGTGTTCTAATGGAAAAGGCATTATAAAAACTCAAAATTAACATCCCTTTTTTTCCCCAAACAAAGAGAATACTCAAGACAGTATTCAGCCCATCATTTATATTGCTTCTTGAGCGCAGGGCTGAGAATTCTGTTGCCGTACCAAAAGGTCCAGCGCATTTTTATGTCCATTTGCAAATTCCTTCTTCTACCACTCCCAATGCACAGTATGTTCAGGAATGTTACGGCTGTAATCACACATTGCCGTAATTGTACACATTCTGCAACCGTGGAATAAGTGCCAGAGATTCAGAATGAACAGAGTGGGTGATGACTAATGCTTCTAAACATCTGTTTGCTTTATATTCAGTATTGAATTTTTTACCATTTTTGAAACAAAGCACATTTTTGAATAATCTAATTGAAGACAGCGTACATGAGAAAGAGAAATTTGTATATAAAAAAGTTGACGTATTCTTTAGGGCAGATTCAATGTGATTATTTTAGATTAGTAAGGTATCAGGCGTTACATTTTACATAATCCTCATGTTGCACCTTGAAAAGTACGAAACAATTTGTGTATGACTGCACTCGGGCCTTCTATTTGTATTGAACCAAGTCTCAGTGGTTTTGCACAACCAAAGGCATGAAAATGTTCAGCAGATATGAAATATTCTGCAGTTCGTATTAACAGTTCAATCAGACTGTCATTCCCACTTGTATCTGTGTATTCTAAATGTTTGCTCTTTTCTGGCCCGGTAAAAACTACAATAATCACTGCAGTGGAGTGGAGGTGTCACACAGCCCTCAATCATTATGAAGTCCTTGCAAATGACACTACCGGTCAAAAGTTTTAGGACACCCCAATTTTTTCAGTTTTTTTATTGAAAATTATGCAGTTCCAGTCCAATGAATAGCTTGAAATGGTACAAAGGTAAGTGGTGAACTGTCAGAAGTTTTAAACAAAAGGTAAGGTTACTCAGGTTTTTTGTATGCCGTTGAGTAGGTGAAAGGATGGATCCTCAGTGTGTGACATTAACTGTCAAACATGGAGGAGGAAGCGTGATGGCCTGCGGCTGTTTTGCTGGATCCAGGTTCAGTGAATTACGAGTAAAAGGCACCCTGAACCAAAACGGCTACCACAGCATTCTGCAGCACCATGCAGTACCCTCTAGTATGCGCCTAGTTGGTCAGGGGTTCATCCTACAGCAAGATAATGATTCAAAACATAAGTCCAAGTTCTGCCAGAACTCCCTTAGGAAAAAAGAACAAGATGGCAAGCTTGAAAACATGGAGTGGCCAGCACAGTCTCCAGACTTAAACCCCATCGAGATGGTTTGGGATGAACTGGACAGAAGAGTGAAAGCAAAGCAACCTTCAAGTGCCACACATTTATGGGAACTTCTGCAACAGAGATGGGAAGAATATTTGATTTCCACTGTAGAAAGAATGCCACGAGTGTGTTCAGCTGTTGTATCTGCCAAAGGTGGCCACTTTGAGTCCAAAGCTTAGAATACATTTTGATTTATAAATTGATCCCATGATTTCTTTTTTAACTTCAGTTGTTTATTTGTTCCATCATGTCTATGCTTTTATTTCAGAGTGCAATGAGACATTAAACTGCATAATTTTCAACAAAAAACTGGAAAAATTGGGGTGTCCTAAAACTTCTGACCGGTAGTGTATATACCATATTGAGAATGTTCAATTAGATGTTTTCGATCACCAATGTCCATTTGTCAGGTTGGACATATTAAGATCATCAGATTGTATAATTTGAAAGACGGTAACTCTCCATCTTCTCACCAGGCAGTAGAATGAGTAAGATGTAATATCCTGTTCTGGAGTCTGCTGTCCTTCTGAGGAGATTTCACACATGCCCAGTCCATGAAACTGGTTGACGTGATGCGATTTGAAGCCTTCTTCTTCTAAAGCAAAATCTTGTGATCTCTAACCTATAATCTCCACTCCAGAGGGACCAATCGCTTGTCTTCTTGCTTCTAGAGATGCAGACTACAATAGAATGAGTGCAACTACTTTTTACTCATATGGCATTTTCTGTACATTTTGGCTGAAAATACTTAACACAGGTGACAGCAGGAGCATAGAAGAAGAGGTTTGGAGGACCGTGACCCCCAGATTCTGTCTCCTGCATTTCCCCCAAAGTAAATGTGAGGAAAGTATCCTGGAAATGTGTAAATTCCACAACAGACCTCCCTACACTGTCCAATCCCCTACACTTTCAAAAACCATTCCAACACCCTTCCGTAACTGAATAAACAAACAAGGGACCATAGTAAATATTGTGAAACTCATCCTCCCCACACCTCCCCCCTCCCACACACACACACACACTCACGCGCATGAGTGTACTTTATAAGTTCAGCTGACTCAATACAACTGGACTAGGTTCCTATAATAACTCGACTTGAGGAAAGGTCATACAATAGGGCACTCTTCTGTTCTAGACCCTGGTAATCCTCACTGTGGACAGTAACACACAGCGCTGCCTGTGCTGAGCAGATGGAGGCAGGACTGCAACCATAACCGCTGTCATGGATATGCGCGGACAGACTCCTGCACTTCAGCTTTCTCAAAACAGAACACTCTAGACCAAGAGGCTCTTGACAGAGAATACAGAGGTCAGAAAGAAAAGGAACTCGGTGTTCCTGGAATCGAAGGGAAATTCTGTTTATTCAGTTTACCGCCAGATTTTTGAAATTAAATTTGATCCTTGAGACATTCGCAGTCAAAGGATTTCTGAGACACTATTGACTCCACTGTCATCCGCTTGGTTCGGTTATACTGTGATATTCTGTACCTTCAGCATGAAAAAACAAAACCGAAAGGAACCCCGTACCATATATTCTTTGTGAGGTTCTTATATGGAAGTTCTGACAGAGTTGCTGCTGTAAGCCTTGCAATTCAATAAAAACCAGCAGTTTATAAACTGGTAAGATACTGCAGCCAAACATTGCTTGTTAATGATGATTTAGAGCCTAAAAGATGCATTCAGCAGCATGAATTGTAGGCTCCACGTCTTAGCGATTGTGTTTCTGGTGCCCGGACCAGAGCATCAACATTGACACTGCGCAATCTGTTCTCCATTATTGATGCTCTCTGAAAGCCAGTGAGCCTGATAACAAATACTGGCCATCCTTCACACAGTTTTGAGCCTGTCTCTCTCTCCCCCCCCCCCACTGGAATCTGTTTCCATCATTCCAGATCTGAAACCAAACACTCCGCCCGCTGTGAACTGTTGAACCCTCAATATGAGCAGAGAGCTGCTTTTCAAACCATATTAAATCTCAGAGAAAAGGATGTAAGAGAGGACAGAGAGGACAGGGAGAGAGGGATGAAGGAAGGAGAGATGAAGGGGTGGGTGATCATGAAAGAGAGGGAGGATGAGAGAGAAAGAGGGCAAGGGGAGGCAGAGGTGTAAGGAGGTTGCAGAGTGATGTTAAAGTGGAGATAAAGACAGATAGGGAGAGCGAGAGAGTGCAAGGAGGAAGAGAATGATTATGAGAGGAGAAAGGAAATGGATGGCAGAATAAATCAACTAAATGTAGAATACTGTAGAAAAATACATATGAGAGAAAGAAGCAGTGAGAAAGACAGGCAGAGGAAGAGAGAGAGAGAGATAGAATTGGAGAGACAGCGTGAGAGAGGAAGAGGTTCGGTCTTTCATGCTCTTCAGATCTCCGGTGGCTTGTTTAAAGGATTGACTATTTGAGGTGTTCACCTGTCTTGTCTTAATGGACGACATTCTTTGCCTTGAATGGTATAAGAAACCCCCAAACATTTCAACCTCCTAGGAAACCCTAGATCCCTTCGATTCAGAAATTGAAAGAGGGGCTCAATAAAATCCAACTGAGTTCCCTGCGATTGACTTTGGAAACCCTGACATAAAGAGAAAAATGTAGATCGTTGATTATTCTTAATGTAGATGCTAGTATTGGGATGCACAACCATACTATGGTGCTTTAGAATCTTGCAGTCAAATTTAATCTGCATTGGTCCTGTTGATTGATGATCGTTTGGTATTGGCAATGTTAAAATAAAACTAGATGCTGGCTGAACCCGAAACATCAAGTCAAGGCTGTGCATCAAGGATTTTCAGGCGGTCGTCAGATCAACAAACACGGTCTCTCCTCATATCGGCTGTGAGTGAACCAAAGCCTCAGAAAGAGCGGCGGGACTTAGTTTTGATGAGTTTGTCATCCGCTATATCGAGCTGAGGCGCGGAGCCTTTGATAGCGAGTGCGGGTGCAGTTCGCAGATCCGCGAAACTTTTTCCACTCGCCGTTCTTCAGCTATAGCGCGGCAGAGAGAATAAACCTCTCATCTGCATAAAGCCTTTCATCACGGGCGAGGATGCTTAGGCGAGAGGCTTCCCGGGCGCCTCGTCACGGCAAAAACTCGGGGCGTCATGTCCGCATTCGAGATAAGGAGCTACCGAGACCGGATCCTCTAAATAATGTTTCGTTATTATCACTAAATTTTCATTAACATTTAATTTAGTCATTTATTTGATCAGGCCAACGCACATTAAAGAATATAGGCCTAATATAAATTCCCCAGAGTTAGCCAGTGAGGATGATTTTCCCACCTTACTGCATTTGTCTTAGGAGTGAATCCAGTGTGGCTTCTGGCAGAAGTTTGTCTAACTATGTGTTTTGTGTTGTGACATCAATTAGATTGGCAGAAATAAAAGTCTTCAATTCAAATTTCAATTGGTCCTCAAATATCAACTCTGGATTCAGTTTAAGCAACAATAAACTGAAATCAGATATACAGTTGAAGTCGGAATTAGTTTACACACACTTTCGCCGAATACATTTGAACTCTGTTCTTCACAATTCCTGACATTTAATCCGAGTACACATTCCCCGTCTAAGGTCAGTCAGGATCATTATTTTATATTAAGAATGTGGAAATGTCAGAGTAGTAGTTGAGAGAATGGTTTATTTTAGCTTTTAAGTCTTTCATCACATTCCTAGTGGGCATCAGTTTACATACAATTACTTAGTATTTGGTAGCATTGCCTTTAAATTGTTTCACTTGGGTCAAACATTACAGGTAGCCTTCCATAAGCCTCTTAGATTAACTTTCCAGAATTTTGGCCTATTTTTCGGTGTAACGGAGTCAGATTTGTTGGTCTCCTTGCTCGCACACTCTTTTCAGTTCTGCCCACAAAATTTCCATTGGATTGAGGTCAGGGCTTTGCAATGACCACTCCAATACCTTGACATTGTTATTCTTAAGCCACTATGCCACAATTTGGGAAGTATTCTTGGGGTCAGTGTCCATGTGTAAGATCCAGTTACGACCAAGCATTAATGTCTTTGCTGATGTCTTGAGATGTTGCTTCAATATATCTAAATATTTTCCTTTCTCACGATGCTATCTATTTTCTGAAGTGCAGCAGTCCCTCCTGCAACAAAGCAGTCCCACAACATGACACCGCCACCCCCCTGCTTCATGGCTGGGATGGTGTTCATTGGCTTGCAAGCCTCCCCCTTTTACCTCAAAACATCATAACAATACTCATTATGACCAAACAGTATCAGGAGACCAGAGGATATTTCACCAAAAAGTAAGATCTTGGTCCCCAAGTGCAGGTGCAAACCGAATTCAGGCTTTTTAATGGCAGGTTTGAAGCGGTGGCTTCTTCCTTGCTGAGTGGCCTGTCAGGTTATGTTGGTATCAGACTCATTTGACTGCCAATGTTGATGCAAAAGCATCTGTTTCCTCCAGCACCTTCACCAGGTACGTTGCTGTTGTTCTGGGATTAAGTTGCCCTTTTTACGCCAAAGTACACAAAAAAAAATTTGAGACTTCGCATTAAAGTGAAAATATTGTGTCAGTTTGTTACATCTAATTGTTTTAACGTTCCTCCGCGGATTTTTTAAAATTTTATTTTAAAAAATCAACTTTTTAAGAAAGCACAGAAACCTAATTTCAATTGGCTGGATTAGACATAATTCTGTCTAAACATAAAAAGTATGGCATGAGCACTTTTCATAACGTGCATTCATTAGACACAAAATACATCTCCTTCCTGAAAATTATGGTGGCTGCGAGGTGCCTTGGTGTTTTTATTGTGTGCAATTGTTTATGCAGATAAGTACCTCAGGCATTTGGAAATTACTCCTGAGCATGAACCAGCCTTGTGGGGGCCCCCATTTTTTTTTCTGAGGTCTTGGCTGATTTCTTTTGATTTTCCCACGATATCAAGCAAAGATGTCGTTGAACCTATAGGAAATGTCTAAACCCGTTACATAACTTCCTGGAATTTTTCAAGCAGTTTAAAAGCACAGTCAACATAGTGTATGTAAACTTCTGACTTACTGGAATTTGTGATATACTGAATTATAAGTGAAATAATCTGTCTGTAATCAATTGTTGCAAAAATGACTTGTGTCATGCACAAAGTAGATATCCTGGCTGGATCGTTTGTATTTTGTTAAGATGAAATATACCTGTGTGTGTGTGTCATCCTGACATTAGAATGTTTGTTTTCCAAACTGTCTCATTTAATGTGGCATCGATCTATTTGTCACTTGATCTGCAAAATATATTGATCTCTGCAGACAGGGGGGGATAAAACAAGATATGAGATCAAATCAGCTGCGTACGGTACCTGAGGGATCAGTGTCATTCAAGTATATTTGTTATTTTTTCGACATTAAAACCAACCCTACTCTCATAAAAAATCAAACAAAATAAAATAAAATAAGAAACATGTTATCATGAGAAAATCCACAGAGTGCAAGGATAATGAAACTCAGTAGTGCTTGTGCTGACGACCAGATTGCGAAAGCACTAAGACTTTTTCAACTTATCTTTAACCAGAAAAGGCTCTGTTGACAACATTTCTCTTTTTCATGTTTGTTCATATTTGCTTACAGAAAACTAACACAAGGCCATTAACAAATATTAAAACCTTTCTTATGCGGCGTTCAATGTGTGGTCAATATGTTTACGATAATATTTCCCCCCTTAAACATGTACTTTTTAATGCCATTTTTAAAAAATAGGAAGTTCATTTTCAGTCTTCTTTCATAATCCAACAAAGAAAAGATCAAAACAATATACGGAATTACTGAGAGAGTTGAGATTTTTTCCTAATTAATTATTAAGATTTACTTCCTTGCAGTCTCGAATCAAAGCATAAAGGTAAATGAATCTTTTTGTCACTATCACCTCTTAATCATTACAGGCTTAATTGACCAGAAAAAAAGGTCAAATTGATTGATTGACAATCAGGCATAGTACGTGGAAACAGGTTGACAAAATCTAGCGAGAAGGAGAAGTCACTGCCTACCCTGACCGCAAGTTCCCTGTTTGGGGTTAAGGGCCTTGCTCAAGGGCCCAACATAGTTCTTCCCAACTTCATCTCTCCAGATCAAGTCAGAAGCCCAGGCTCCACTGGCGGCTTGAACCAGTGACTCTTGAACCTAACAAGCAACCATCCACTATGCTACCAAGATACTTCTTTCCTGTCTCAGAATTTGTAATCCTCACACATGAAAATCTCCATTCAAAAATCTCCTGATAAAAAACCCATAAATACAGAAATCGTTTAGATGAGTCATCATGGTATTAGAATGATTTATAATTTTTACGTGCCTGTGTTTGTATAAGAATAAGTGGCTGTCAAACGTTTTCTTTTACGGACTGAGTCATATAGCTGTTGTATGGAAAAGATTCATGCGATTATAAATGAAAGTGCCACAAATGACCATGCCTGTGTTTATGAGGTCTTTTGACCTTGTTTTGAAATCATCAGTGTTTTTTTTATTTTTTTTATGCCACAGGCTGCTACAGATTCAATTATGGATTCCAACCTCTCGATTTTTACAGCAAACACAAAATCATTACACTCCTGCTTTTGCCAACTGTTTCTGAGGGAAAAAAAAACAATCAAGAGTTAGATGGACATGATTTTCTTTTGCGAAGGTAGTGCAGAGAATGGTATGTATAAAGCTTGGAGCATCACTGATGACAGCCTCGCATGGTGCAGCCAGCTGAACCGTGAAGTAGATGCATTCCAGCATACTTGGAGCCATAAAACCAGAGGCACAGAGGAAGTGTCATGACTGACCTTTGCGGGAGTGATTTGTAAGCTTCCCCGGGGCTTTTCGATCAGGGATGGGCTGGAAAGACCACTTTCCAGATTTTTGACCAACTTCTGCTCTCAGTTATTAAATTAGCACAAACGTTTACATAAACTGACATTTTCCCCACATTCTGTGATGCAAACAGAAATGGATTATTCTCCTTGCAAGTGAATTCCTATATCGTACATGTTTTTTTAATCTTAACCACAGGTGAATCGGCGTTGATGAATGTGACTACATTGCTGGTATTGCCAGGGTAATTGGTGGTAACAAAAATTGGATGGGAGCATTCGCTTCATGGCTGTAGTGTTTGACTGGGACGGTGATGGTTTTTAGCTTGAACCCAGGGCAGTTGCTGTAAGAGGAGTGCAGCATTTGGGCCCTTGAGGAAGGCCCTTAACCCTTTAAGTGCCTCAACTTGTTGGCAGAGCACATTTTGAGTCACTGTATTTAATTGAAAGATGTGTTGAATTTGCCTCAATCTGATTGAGCCATCCTTAACACTTGGTTGAGGTACGCTATGCTGAAAAAATCCAATCGATTAAGTTCAACACATCTTTAACCATTTAACCCTGCATTGGTGAGGGGTTCGCCCTTCTTCGTCTAACCAACTGTAAGTCATTTTGGATAAAACCATGTAAGGGATAACTGTAAGTGTAATGTTTAGCACTCCATTCTCCCTCCGTCCCTGTTGTTGAGCTGTAACTGTGAGGATAGCAATGAGAGGCCCCTCCTCCTCACTGTTAGAGGGATTTGTGCTGCGTCACTCAAAAACTGGGACAAAATAATGAAATTTACCCCTTTCCCACACACACGCGCGCACACACACACACACACCCAATGCCAGCAGCACTTCTGCAGTCCCATCGTCTCCGCTCTCTGTTAGCCTTGTTGGTCGGGCATCAGCCTGGATCGAGCAGGAAGTAGGTGTCATAAAACCAGACTGTGCTCTCAGAAGAAAAATGGCTTTGAATCTCAACAAACTCCACAGAAGAGCCCCATGCAGCCTGAGGATTCTAAATGAAGCAAAACAGTTCTTTGTCTGGGAGCTTTCTCAGATCTCACACCCACCATAGAGGGTTTCATGAAAAGGGTACCGCAACCGAGACGAGCCGAAGAACTCTTTTTTTTCTGCGAGTGCGGAGAAGGAGCAAGGTTTTGGGTTTTTATTTATTTCTTTCTTTATTATTATTTTGTTTGGGTCAAGGGGAATACACGTGACCCCTGTGTCAAATGTTCCATTGTCGTGTCATGTCCATTTTGCAAATACTGAAGAATAAGTCAGTCTTAACTATTATAATGCTTGTGTTGTCATGAAGTTGTATTTTACTCTAGTTTTGTATTGAGACATGGTATATTACTTCCACTAGTTACTAATTTTTTTAGCTAAATAAGACAAAAAAAAAAAAAAAAACATTGTCAGTTAAGTGTGGTTTTTTTGGTTTGTTCTAAGATTTCCTAACTGGGTAAGACTAAATTTAACTTTAATAGCAAATAGTAGCTAAAACCAAGCTGATATTATTTTGATTGAGAGAGATTACAAGACTAAAGACACTTGATAAGGGAGACATTTTGTTTTTCATACAGCTCCAGGCCAGGGAGATAAGTCGGGAACGGTTGTGCGGGGGAAGGTTTCTGAGTCATGCAATGTGAAAGTTTTGTGAATTAAACTAAGGGCGTTCGTTCTGTTCTTTTATTTAAGACCACTGTTCAACCGGCAAGCCTTGCCCTTTTGCTGTTGTAGGAGTTCAGCAAACAACAGAATCTGAACTTGTTGCTATGGAATATTTCTGTTGTCAAGGAACGCTATGACAATGCAGCCTTCAGCGACAGTTGCACAGGAAACAGGATGTGCATACACGTGCAAGCGTCAATGCTAGCAAACATAGAAATTATTCAATTATTTTCCCACCCTCAAATGTATTGTCAGATGTGACAAAGGCAAGGAAATGTGGCCTAGCACTTGATTTGAAGTGTCATATTGGAAGGGCAAAGAGTATTGAAAGGAGTGAGGTGACTGAAGTGTGCCATCACTCTGCATCATATTACAGTCTTTATAGGGTCAAGGGATTTCATCCTGTATGAATCAGCGTTTGAACGGACATATGTGGAGAAAACTGTTAACTCCTCGACACTGTCATGAAGAGGCAAATTCAGTTGATTGATTTGGAAATTGGATACTAGTGGCCGAGATGTTGAACTTCCTTGTCCTCCCAAGACACGACATTTCATTTGGGTCCCCTGGAGCAGTGGCAGCACCAAGAAGGGGCCAGAGGGGGCCCTTACTACCCCCCCCTCCAAGGTCTGAGTATTTTTTTTCATTTTTGGGGATACATTTCAGATGGCAAACTGTTACGCAGGGAGTTTAAATGATTTTCTTGAAAGAGATCTGTGGGTGGCTGTTTTTTCATTTATCATTAGACTCATTTGTGAGCTCATGACTCATGAGTCATTCGATCAGCAAGTTCAAAAGTTCAATTTATTTCGCGGATTTCTCCTCAGTGGTCCATCAGAAGACTGCGTAAGACCATGTCTGCAAAATTTGCCCGAATCCAATGCGAGAGATGAGCTCTCTTCCTCAAACCTGATGCTACACAAATACTGACTGAGGGCTGCAATGGATCAGAATTGGCTGAATCACTGGACTGAGAGCATAATCCAGGAAAACTGGATTTTATGTAGGCCTTCTCCAGAATTTCTGTTCTGCAAGAAATAAAAGAAAACCAGTCATAAGACCGTGTTGTTATTATTATTATTATTATTATTATTTAATCACAACCATCAGCAACATTTTGAGTAAAAACAAACTAGATTGATTAGACATTTTCCAGGTGCTCTTTTCTTCCATCCAATGGAACCCCTGGCCACTCAGTCCCACTAACAAATTCATTCCTCAGGAATCTTTCAAAAACCAACATGAAGCTTAGCCATTGGCTGCTATGTAACCTATGGAATATGTAGGTCTCTGCAGTCAAGCGTATGAGAAATGATTTAATGTAAGATATTCAATGATGAAAGCGTATTTTAGTATGCAGCTCTACTGTTTTCACTGCCCCCGTCTAGCTGCCTCTTTAAAAATGTCCTAAGAGTGCCACTGCCCTGGAGGGTATTTTCAGTCTCAGGTCTTATTCTCAGAAACTATTAATACATTCCACAATACTGGAACCCATGCTCCAAGGGACACTCAGTAATATACTTCATTACATGATGTAAGGATTCGCTGTCTCTTGATTGGTTGAGGAGAGCTTCGCGGGTCATTGTAAACAACGACATTCACCACGTGAAAGTGCATGAGAGATGAATATAACATTCCGACGACCTTCAGCTAAAATTAGATTTGGCTTCCCTGCAAGAGCTCCTGAGGGTGTCCGTATTTCATGTGGCTTCGTCCCTGTCAGGAGCTTTACGTTAGAGTTGTCACCCTTCTCTTATTTTATATTTTCAAGTGGGGTCATATAATAAAACAGTTATTGACTTCAGTTATTGGTGAATCCAATGATTTACAGTATCCACCTTGGACAGGTGAAATTCACCAATATCAATTGTCCGAGGTGGATAAAAAAAATCATTATATTCACCTCAAATGAAGTCAATAATTGTATAGTATATTGATTTTATACTGTATGCATAATGTTCTTGAAAATACATTCACAATGACTTACATATTTTCATCAGGTCATGGAAGATATGGATGACTTTTCCAAATGTACAGAATTGTAACTATAGACCTCTCTCATCATATCATGAACCCTTCTGAAGTCTTAAGTAAAATATAAATATAAATAAGCTAATATAAATATCAGCCTTTCTAATGGGGCAGCCTGGAAAGTTGGTGGTCCAAGGCCTTGACCACAATACGATCACAGAAGCTCTCTGACTGAGGCCTCCAAGCTCCACACTGTTCTCAGGAAGACGAGCTCCTGCAAAGCGTAATTAGCTGTAAGTCTCTTTGGGTAAAAGGAGCCGGTAAATAACAGTAATGGAATGAGTATTACAAGGTCAGTAGGGCATGGAGGCATGGGGGAGGGGGGGGAGGGGCACTGCACAGTGTTATTCTAATGAGACAGAGTCTGGATATTATTCTGGGTGCCACCTGATCAACGTTACCATGGTGAATTGTCCACATTGTGACCTCACCAGCGAGAACGTCCTTGAGAAAATAGGCGACACAAACAGACGACCTGCGTACGAGAAACTCACTCAGCCCCAACACTGTCGCCCTCAGGGTGACGGTTCCAATTCCACCCCATTCTGTACTTAGAGTCGTATCAATCGTACAAAGGTGCGCTAACGTGCTATTCACCTCCGCAAAGGACAATGGGTTTGTTGACTCATTAACATATAAATTAAACAGGTTCTTTTTTTTCACTGCGTGAGGATTTGGCTCAAGACACAGTGGATACGCATTCATCTTAGCATTGCAGAGGAGTACATCTGTCACTTAACGGCGAGAACAATGGAGGAAATATATCTGGTTCCCTTTCACATTCAAATTGACCAAAGCCTGGGAAAATGTAAGCGGTGCTGAGAGGGACCTGTATTTGCATGGAGAATATTAAAACTGATGCCTTTTACTCTCAGAGAATATTACTCGGCCGCCTCAATGATTTGCACTCGGGGCGTTTCGCATCACCATTCAGGAAAGCTCAATGATTCAATGCATAAACAAGTAGCAGCAGGGCTACACACCAAAGTCAATCCGGCATTAAGTATTGTACAAACACTGCGCATTAAAGCAGCACAGAAAATTGAGGAGCCATCACCATTTCTGGCTTGCACGCTCACTTCTGATCTATATGATCGAGTTAGCTCTAATATTTGTGTGATGTAACATGTAGCTACATAGATGAGAGCCAATCAGTCTGGTCTTTCTCGCCATCAGATATGCTCGACTGTTAGCTAATGCACGTACAAAACAATGTTGATGTATGTGGCTAATTAGCTAATTTAGACAGGTACATTGTTAAATACACACTGGCCATCTAGGACCACTATGTCCTACCCCTGCATTAGGGGAATAAAGATACTCAGAAACTGAGTTTCATGGCATGTTCTGTCCCAACACTCATTTTGTGACGGCTGATTGCACTAACCAATTGCTTCAACGATCAGAATGCCCATGCGACAATATAATGCCACTCCCATCCCTCAATGTCCTTCATCAGTTGTTTGTTAATTATTGTTAAAATGAGGAGCCCTGACCCTACGTCAAATAAAATGGTGCCCGCTCTTGTTTGTGTTCTTGAAAACAGTTGGGAATTTATGGAGGTCGTTCAGGTTAAGAGCCTTTCTCAAAGCCGCCACCGGCGTGCCCCATGGGAAAATCTCGGGCCCAGCTGCGTTTCAGAATTCAGAGTCTGTCTCTCTGCTTGCCAGGCATGCCTACACAAAGCACACGACTCACACACTGCCCACATGAGTAATCTCTGACTGAATTTTGGCTGACAGGGAGGTGTCAGAGGCCTTGATAAATGGAAGAGGCCCGTAATAAGATTCACAGTCGGGAGACGGGCGCCAGGCTCGATGCCCCTGCCGCCTGGCAGCCTGCCCCACCTCCAATCAGCGGCTAAGGTGACAGAGGGAGCACCATTAGCCCGCTAACAGAGACCTCCGGCACACCTTAAGAAGGCTACTTCCCTGGACACTGCATTTTTCACCGTCCCTCTGTGTACAAGCTGCTGTCATCCAGCATTTGGGTGACAGGGACAGGTATTTGAGGACATGAAGCAAGGAAGAATGTTTCCTGTTCGGACTTTGAGCGAGGCCCTTTACTCCAAAACCACTCCAGGCACTGTATACCCCATTCTATGCCTCACCACCCCACCCCCAACCCCCCACACTCGTAACTGTCCTTGCTTGCATTTCACCCACGCATTCATGAACAAGAAACATGTCCTTGATGGACCTCTCCGGTTAAATAAAGGATCGAAAAGACAACCTAAGAGGGTGTGCTCATTGATGGACTGGCAACAGACCAACGATAATTCGAAACCAGAATAATTCAGGTTATATTAGGCATTTATGGTGTCTAATCATGACATATTGTACGTTAGTATGGAAGACATGGGTCGCCTGAAAGACGGGGTGAATTTGTTTTGGACTCTGAGTAGACCTGACAGTCAACAGATCTGTTGCCACAGAGACAGCAAATACTGGCCTTCAACTATGCAAGCAAGGACATGTCGCCCACTGTCACTGGCCCCAAGAGGACATTTCACACTGGGCCCCGCCCCATAACCCAGAAAATCAAGAGCGATAATATTTTTGAGGACCCTCTCGGCCAGAGTGCACGCAATTGTTTCAACCCCCCCGGGCACTTATGGAGCCCTGAGCATGCTTAACCCTTTGAGCGCCGAATACATTTTCAAGGAATTAAAAATGTAGTGATCCTGAGCTGTTGAAAACCTATCATATGGCAACTTGTTTAAAAGAGCTTCCCTGCGGGAGCTCTTTTAAACAAGTTGTCACATGATAGGTTTTCAACAGCATCTGACTTTGATATCTTACTTCATTTGCCCACGGCGCTGAAAGGGTTAATGATGCTGGAATCACATGTGTGTGGGCAGGCATGTAAGCTTGGGGCAGTGTATTGTTTACTGGTCGATGTTTTTGAATAGCATTGAGCAGGTTGTCGGTTCAAACTTCAGTGCAGGTTCTGGCCTCTTAAGCAGGGCTGTTAATCTCATATCGGTTCTTGGGAAACTGGATCTTGCTCAGTGTATTCCCCTGTGAGTTGATTTGGATAGAAGAGCAGGCTTAGTCACTGTAATGTATGGTGGTCATTTGTTTGATGCTTAAATTCACTGGTGCTCCAGGTGTGGGGTTAAATGCATAAGACACAGGTGTCAGTCGTTTGCTTGTAATTCAGAAATTACACAGATGCATGTGCTGTTAGACTGAGGACAAAGGCTGCCATTTGTTTGAGTGACGCAGTGTGCTATTTATGTGAGTGGGTGAAATTACTGCTTCTTGCCAGATTTTGATTTTTTTTTTCCATTGAAGTAATAGACGCATCATGCCAGAAATCAGCAGTGGTACACTCTGTTGGACATTCTGACTCCACACGACTATAGCAGAGTGCAAACACCCTCTCTGTTTGATTATGTTTTCTTACCATCTGTACATTAGATGTTGTATGTATTCTGACTCTCTGGCCTGGTGTTTTTATTTATAGAAAGGATTTTACTCAATCATATATCTGATTACTATACACAGACAGCTGAAATGTACAGTAAAATCCTTCTCTCCACTGTTGAATTATTCACATCGTTCAATAATTCATTAAAAGACTTCTGGATTTCCGAATGATGAGAAAATGAATAAATAAACATTTTCATGAATCTAATTTTTATCCACTCTCATCTGGAAAACAGTTTTTTTTCCTCCAAGCAGAGCCTTTCGATTTGTTTGAGAAGAGGTGACAAGGCATTTCAAACCATTAAGACACGACCTCAAAATTCTGCTTTAGTCACATTGAATATGCAGGACGTGCAAGTCACTGCTATCAAATGAAGGCACGTGTGCGCGCGGCACTGTACATGAAATTAGTCCTCCAGACATTACGGGAGCCTGCGCCGTGTGATCTACAGTGCCGCTCGTCACAATGATTTGATGCAGCTCGTGGTAGGTGATGAAGACATGTCGACCTCTGGAACTCCGCCGGCGTTTCATGCCCTGCAATCAAACCGCAAATCTTTACATGATAACGACTGCAGGCACGGCAGCGTGCCTGCAGGAATGAAAATAAGTTAACTGTGGAAAAGTCTGCCTTTTAAAAGCTTGCGCTGAGATGCAAGCGTTCTGGGCAGAACTGGAGGTGATACAAGAAAATTAAACATTTTGAGTTGAAGAATGGTCAGTTAGCCGGTCATTATGGAGAAATAAACCCCGACAAGGAGTTGCTCGCTTTGAGGAGCTGAATCACCCTGAAGGGGTTTATTGAACAATAATGACTGGCTTGCTGTACATTATCCCGCTTATTATACCGATAATTACTGAATAAATCAATAATTTTATTCAAAATATAGATTTCAAAATAATTTCAACGATTTAAAATATCTTTTATTACTTCTGCTGAAGAATGGTCTGTTAGATTCTGCAGTTGGAACCGCGCCAGTCCGATAGCAACAGTCTGTTATTCATCGCAGCTGTAAGGCCACGCCTCCAGCCTTCAAACTCACCGGTCTATTAAGACCCGGGCTGCATTCTTCAGATCCGCAATCATTACATGCACCTGTTCATTTCCACTGTGTGGTAGTGTTGCGCTATTTAAGATCGAGCCTCGCACTTAGTCTTCGCGAAGTCTCGTAAGCCACATGCCTCTGTTGTAACTCTAGTCTAGTATAGACTTATTCTCTACGTATTGCGTGTATATATTCTAACTCTTGAACTTAGTGCTGTTTATTGTTTATGTCAGCACTCCCCTATTTGTAATACATTGTTACTGCAGCTAAAGCCTAGTGCTTGTATTACTTAGAGTGCATTTCAGGAACCTCGATTCTTTTTTATTTTGTATTGCTTCGTGTGTGCCTTCCTGCCACACAGAAGGCATGATAAATACAACCAAGTCCATCCTTGCACCTGAGTCCAGTCCTCACCTTCCTGTTCTCCGTGCACCTATTGGTGTGCGAAGCAAAACCCTGACAGCAGCGGTCTGCTCTTCAGAAATGACAAAACGTAGAATGCCATAAATGACCGATCAGAATGGAGCATTCCACAAAGTAATAAGTGAATAATAAGTGCACGATTGATGACCGGATATTTGTAAAACGTGTGCATTTAGCTTCCAGACTTTAAAAAGCATGGGAATTCTATTATGAAACAGCAGTCCAAGAGGAAGTGGAAAATATAACTGAATTTTTATAGAGGCCGCTCAGTTGACAGTTGATGTTATAGATCGTTTGGACCCATACCAGTTGGACCCTAACTGAATGGACCCAGTACCGGTTGGACCCAAACCTGTTGGACCCCTTACATTTTGGACCCCTGACCAGTTGGACCCCATGCTGTTTGGAGCCCGGAACCTAACTCCAGCCCTAACCCAACTAGTCTGGGGTCTAACTGGTATGGGGTCCAAACGGTTAGGATCGGGGATCCAACTGGTCAGGGTCCAACTTGTATGGGTCCAATAGGTACGGGGTCCAAATGATCCATTCCCGATGGGGGCTGTCGCGTTTGACAATGTCGGCTTTCAGCACCTGAATGTGCACTGTGGGTACCTGAACAGGAAGAAGTGAATAAAAACTGAATTAAAATCTTCATTTGGGGGGGCTCAGAAAAATAAAAACTACCCTGGAGTTATTAATTAGTTTAGCGCGGAGTAATTTTAGCATTTAAAACTAGTAAAGTTACAGTTTTGAATGGACTGCAAAGGAGTAATTTGCTGTCTGGCACCAGAGGTTACAAAACCTCCAGTAACTACGGTAACATGCCAGCTTCTGTGGGGATGCCAGTCCTTGTTCCCTTAGAATGTGCGCCCAGTAAGCTCTCTGCATTTACAATCAATTAGGAACTGCGTGCGTAGGGATTAAGCTTTTTTAGTTTATGGGTAAATTTCCCCTATTATAGTGTATAAAAGTCGTCATTGAGTGGCATACACATTTAGCTGTGGTTGTGCTGATTCTGTGCTGATTCTGGGGGTAAGTAAAAATTACAATTTTATAAGGCATAACACATGGGTATGGAAAAATGGCAAGGCTTTGGTGTGGGTTTCAGACAGTTCAAATGCGTAGGTGGATGACAGAGCGACAGTAATTCTGCAGTAATATTGCACCATTGTTGATACAAGGTCAGTTTTCTGCTTTTAAAATGCCTGATGACATCTGGCACAGCGCTAAATAAAATATCATTCAATTTAATTTCACTGTCATTTTCATTGCTCAGATGTTCCCTCCTCAGTAATTTCATTATACTTGAAGTTTTTATTTTGGAAGTCAAATTTTGTGACATTTTGTCTGGACCCTGGATGCTCATTGGTCAGCTGGGCACCTGGAGATGGGCTGTCCAGCAGGTTTGCAGCTTAGGGAGATAGCTAGCTCTTGAATGAGGTAAGTCCTAAAATGAGAACCTATAGCATATTAGATCTCCAGGGAGAGAGTTAGGCAGCCGTGCAGTTTAACCCTTTCAGTGCTGGCAGGACGCAAATGCCCCATAATATTTCCCAATATCCTGTTAGGACATATGAGTCCCAAAAACCCTTGCATTTGGGCCAATTCCATATTATTGTCTCAACAATGAATTATGTTTCCAGTGGATAACTCTGATTCATGTAACAGTTTTCAGTACTGAAAGGGTTAAACGTACAGGATTCAGTCACAGGAAGCTGAGTAGTGTTCTGCAATCGACCATTCACAAAGGGTCAGTTTGAACGGTTGAGTATTGCGCCAGAGGAAAACGATGTACAATTCATGCAGTGTTTAGTGTCAGTCATCTTGACGACCGCACCTCTTCCTGTGAGTGAATCCAAGGAGTTTCCATCACACAGGAAGTGCTAGCATTCATAACACAAGCACAGATAGATTGTACTCCTCAACATCTGACTTCTCCTGCACGAAGTTGAAGTGGTTTGGGTGACTGGCGCTAAACGATGTGCACTGAGGGCCAGACACCTAGACTGTGCAGATGGAGTCATACAGTATTGATTCAGCGCCAACCAGAAACAGCTTGTACAACAGCTTGTTCTCTCAGTCTCCTGCCCTCAGTAGATAGATGGGCATCAGCATGTGGGAGGATGCAGTTTTTAAGACGACCTGCCTGAACGCCAGGATGGCAGGATGGAGAAATATTTGCAAAGTCGCTGTGCCTCTCTCTCTCACTCTCTCTCTCACTCTTCTGAAGTCACAGGACAAACACGTTAACGCGGGCCAAGTACCCAAGCCGCCAAGCATGTTTATTCACTCTGGATTTTTCTGCCAGGATTTGTCATTCTGATGAGTATTTCTTCAAGGTACAGGAGCTGTTTAAGAAGTCCTGTCATATAGATGCATTTCCAAGGGCAATGAAAAATCATTGCATCCATTATGTTCTTTGAAAAGCTAAATGTTAACCATGAACAGGGTTAATCACTATCTTGTAAACAAAACAAGAAAGAAAGATAAAAATGATACTCTATGTTAAGAGTCCTCAACCTTATTCAGACAGAGCTGGTGTGGGTGCAAGCTTTAACTCCAACCACCTGATACTACTAAACAAGGTCTTCAGCAAAGACTTTAGGGGTTGGTCAGTAGAATTATGTGTATAACTGCATGGCTGGAAAGAAAGCCTGTCCTGTATCCACACTGGCCATTTCTGGATGTGAGTCCCTTTACTGCTTTGGATCGTCTTAATAAAAAATGAATTAAATCTGCCATCTGCAGTTATAAATGTATCCATATCAAACATTAATTCCTTCCCATAATCTTATTTCAAACGGTTGAGTTGCTTAGTCCACAGTGCATAAGCTGGGTATTTATGCATTTGATCTTGCAATGCTCATCTGGCATCTGTGTTCTTTAAATAATCTTTTGGCTTCTTCACTTTCCAATAAATAATGCTTTGTGGTTCAGCCTGCTGCTATTTGGTATATATATACAGTACATCCAAAATGAGTGATGGAATTTTCTCAGTAAAATTATTGTCAAGGTTGCACATAATATTAAGTATATACAATTTCAGCTGATTGCTACCACAGTCCATTGCATTCATTCAAAGATATTTTTGTGAGCATCATAATGTAAAGCAAGGGATCTGTGTGTGTGTGTGTGTGTATGTACGTGTGAATGTGTGTGTGTATCCTTTGCTTATCTCTATTGCTGTTCATCTGATTGACTTCAAATTTGGTGTGTGTATTGCTGAGAACCCAAGGAAGTACAATGTCGAGTTTGAAGTTGTTTGGCTAAGTTGTTCCCAAGAAATCAAGAAATCTGCATGCACCAATACTGCCTAAGCAGCAATTGAACTGGCCATGCTCTAGTACGCAACGGTGAAAGCTCATATGCATATTTCATATTTGTTTGTCAGAGGTATATCTCTCCCCAGATTCATTTCCCAATGCTGTTATTTCTTTCCAGAACCAAGCGGTCAGAGCTTTATTTTTTCACGCAGCGCAGTCATTGGAATAATTGCGTCTGAAATGGAGCATGAATATTTCAGGATATGTGTCCCAAGTGCCACAGTCCTCCACCCCGGCCTGCTTCGGGGGGCAGAAAGGAGCAGGTGTGCGGCCAGAGAAATATTTACCGCACCATCACTGAAAAAAGATAATCAACTGCTTCATCCCAGTGCAGAGGGCACCGTTTTGACTTTGAATCCACCCATTTTCACTTTCTTCCCAGCATTTTGCAATCACATTTAAAACATTATTCCATATCATTATAGGCTGTGAACTGCAAGCAACGTGTTTGCAGACACAAAATCAGCTGGGATGTTCTTTGTAGAAAGTTCAAGCTGCTGTTCAAGGTAGAACTTGAGCCAAAAACAGATTTTGTTTAATTTGGGGGAAATGCAAATGAGCTTGAAGGCTCCATCAGTGAAGTGGCACTTCATTCCTTCAGCTGATTTGGATTCTTATGGTTCTAACCTCCTGTAATCAAATGGTTTACCTGCAACATTTTAGGCCCTTATTTTGGTGACACTTAATCACAACAACAGTCGTAAATAAATGGTTAAAAACTTAAGTTGATGGTTATTTTACTTTTAACAAACAATTAAATTAAAATTAATGTTTACAAATTATTACTAATTTTGTAATTTATTATTTTGCTAATATTTTTGAGTAACTAAAATTTTTACTTAATAAAGTGTAAATTGTATCATAGCTAATGAGACAATAAGCAAAAAGACATTAATCATAACATATTAATTATTAGTTAACATTACTAATGACCATTTCATTGTATGTCAACAGTTAATTACTATCAGCTGAAGTGTAACTTTACTGTCATTTTTTTATTTATTAACGGTGGTTATTATGAAGCGGTACCCTTATTTTTATCGAGTTTGTGAGGAGAACAGACAGACAGGTGTGAGGGAGAGGCAGATGAGGGTGTTTATCTCAGTGCCATGGCAGGGGATCTAACACTCACCCGCACATGCGGACTTAACACTGCTTATTTCTTTCAACAGCTACAGATCTTGTGGAGCTACTAATTAGTAGAGTTGGTTGTGCCAAATTAGGGTTGAAATGCAAACCTACAGGATGGCAGACCTCCAGGAACAGGGCTTGGGTACCTTTGGTCTAACTCAGTGTTTCCAAAATCACGGTCCTGGTGCACCAAGACCTGCTGGTTTTCCACCCTCCCTTTACCTGGGAGTCAGGTGTAAAGAAAGACTAGCCAATCAGAGACAATAATTGTTCAATGTTTGCCAGGAGGGAAAGGAAACCAGGGCTGGATTTGAATTTGAGGGCCAGATTTGGGGAGCCCTGGATCTTGTACCCCAACAATGGCTTGATTCTTTCATCCACGCTGATCGGCTTTTTTTTTTTTTTTTTTGTGGTGTAAAGGAAAAAGTCAAACCGTTTTTTCAAGAGGAGAACAGATATAGCTCATCCTGAGATGTCTCAAAAGTCGTGGTAAATCTGTTTGACAGCGGGGAAAGTGAAGGGCATTGTTATAAAACACCTCCCCTGGTGATCTATATTGTCGAGACGATTCTCTCTGTTGCGTGTGCATCAGTTTTGGTCTTGAGGCAATTACGGCTGCCATGATAAATGCCATAAGGTGCCACGTTAAATTGGATTAATTTACTGTCAGCCAGAATGAAGTGGGCGTACGTGAAATGAACTGAGGAATGGAGGATATTATTTATGACTTGGAAACATTCTTCTTCTATGAATAGCCCATAGTGTTTCTACGGTGCTGTGAAAACAATACAGCATTTACATAGAATTGTACATCAGCCTCGCTGGATGTTCCTCAGATGTATCTGTGAAATGTGATTTAGACAAAGGGAAAAACAATAAGTAATCTGAGAAATGCAATTATTTAATCCAGGCAATGAACAAAGTTATTGAACACCCCCAACACTCCGTTAAAAAGTCATTACCTCCTTAATAACAACTTAATAACCAACAACATATCACCAATATCTGCAACCAGGAACATTGCGTGATTCATAATCCATTTTTTATTTTAAATTTCATTTTATCCCACTTGTCTTTGGAGAGTACAGAGTAGTGGAGAGTAGAACAAACACTGAATACTTTTTGTGGCACCATTTACACTCCTCAATCTTTTATGTAGCAGATAATATTAACTTGAGTCGGCTCCTTGGTTTATTCAAACAGCTTCTGTCCAATCATTGTATATGTGCATATATACAGTACAGAAATTCATCATTTTTTGACACCTACCCAATCATTTGTGCACAGCACTGTTATATAGAAGTAGTCAGTCAGATTACTATGGAAATTAGAATTGCAGCTTCCCTTAATGGCCAATGCAGAAGCATATACTGAATGTACAGCAAATGGAAAACTGGCTAAAGCTGCATGCCAGTGCGCAGACCGCACTCAGATTACAATAAAAAAAAAAAAACTAATTACAGCTCAAGTAAGCATGTGGAGGCCAGTGTAAAGTATTGAATAATTATTCAACAAGTGACCCTGAAGTAATTACTTCTGTGAAAAAAAAAAAAATCTTTGCATCATCATTTACGTTTACAAGGCTGCCATATTGTATACATCTTGTGTATTTTTCTTTATTAAAAATCAACTGCATTCTGACCTAGATTATGATATTGCGTAGGTGCGTGCCACCATCTTATGGAGGGAGACAACCCCCCCATCTCAAAATGGAGGCACAGGAGCTGCCCAAGATCCATTGAGATTCAGCTGGGCACATTCATCCCGGAGTAAACAGCCCGGCAGCTTTATAGATGTTGTGTACAGAGTTTCATTTCCTCAGCTGAGTGGAACGGAGCAGTGCTGTGCTAAATGTGGGGAGCGGCCGCCTTTGTCATTCTAATGGGCCGCAGTCCGACTCGCGCCACTGTGTTGACCCATAATGGGCGATTGGCCCAAAACTAGGTTGAAAAAACACCAAGTTCCCACAGCGGGATACATACCGTGTGTGTGATTTTGTGTGTCCAGTGGGTTAGAACACAGAGCAACGGAAATGATGATGTACGTCACAAGTCCCATTGACATTCAAGGGAGAGCATGTACATTCCAATGTGCTCTCATAGTCCATTTCTATGGCGTCGTTGTTAAGGGACGGCAATTGTGACCTGAGGGCCATTGGCTGCTGTATGCACTGAGGTGGGACACAATATTTTTAGCCCACAGTAGTATGCCGCATCTAATATTTACTCTTCATTGGCTGTCTAACTATAATTCTGTACTGTATATAATGGTGATTGTGTTTTTGAACGCAATATCTGAAATTTCATTGCAGAGGAAAGAATGTCATTAGATTTATTTATCCTATCTTCAAATTAATGAATTTTACTTTACAAAGCATAAGTCATAAATGCCAGGAACAATGTCTGTTAGGCCGTGGTTACACTATTCTGTAGAAGTTTTCAAAAGCTTTGATTTTACATCATTATATCAGTGAGCAGCAAATGCTGTGTTTAGTGCTTTTAGGGTTAAATCTGGTTGTGACCGCATGAATAACCACCAGGCACAAAATCATCAAACAGCAATGCTATGTCTCCCTGCTCATTACTGCTATCGCTTCAATAATGTTTTTGTGGAGTCTTGACATCTTTGAACAATGACTTCTGCGTTGCTGGATACGGTTTCTAATGCATAATGGGTGTGTGATTGCCTGACAGTAAATTACATAGTACTGCGATCCTTTTGCTTGGAGAGTAACTCCATGCATGATTAAAGTCGCACTTTCCATTTATATCCTGCAGAAATAAACAAAAACTCAGATAATCTGTGAAAAATCAGAAAAATGTTGTTGTGCCTGGGTCTAAACTAAATATGTCAATTTTACCCAATGGTTGTGACACACAGTGTAACGGCTAGTTAAGAATAAATCTGTCATCCACACCCTACCTTTGATTGAGTGTTGAACCATTCATCACCATATGCAATGGAAATCTACATAAGAAAACAGACTAGACCTCTGTTATGGAGAACAGGGTATCCTATGACAAGGATTGCAGTACATTATGGATAAAAGAATACAGGGGCAGAATCTTTATAACATGAGGAGCGAGACATCCATTTTGGCTCAAATAAAAGGGACAAACAGTAGAATGTTCCATAACATGACTGGAAAAACCTCAATTATGGCTCAAATAAAGGACAAAGGGTAGAATGTTCCATAGTATCACTGGAAACGTAGCCATAATGGCTCAAATAAAGGACAATGGGTGGAATATATCGTAAGGAGCCAGGCATTCATTATGGCTAAATTCAAAGGACAAAGGGAACTCTATTCCATAAAATGTGTAATGGTGCGTTCAGGAACCACACACGAGTACCAAAATTCCAAAAATTGTAAGCCTTTATTACAAAATGGGTCAAAACCAGAAAACACAGGAATTGTCAAGCCAAAGTCAAAATCCAAAAACGAAGTCGATAAACGGGCAGGGGTCGAAACCAGAGAAGCAGATGTGTAACGGTACATGAAACAGTAATCCAAAAATCGTGGTCAAAATCCAGAAGGGTAGGTCATACACAGGGCGTCAATAACAAGAATCATGGTCGTACAGAAAAAGGGTCAGAATCCAGAAAGTAGCAAACAAGAACAAGAAGGGGCAAGGCAATAACAAGGTCGTACAAAAAATGTCGTAGTTAGAAGCAATAATCAAAAGGCATACGAGGCTCTCTGCACTAGTGAAAATTGTTCAACATTCTGACAGGGTAAAGGCTGCAGTGAAGGCTTTAAATAGACAAAAGGGAAGTCACATGCTATGCAGGGACAGGTGAAAAGGATAAGAACTAATAACAAAGGGAGATACACATGGGGAAGTCCTAAAGACAATAATTGGCAATCGCCAAGACATGGACAGGATTCATATAGACAACCTATGAGAGATAAACGGCTCCGGTCAAGGAGTTCTACGTGCACAGATCAAGGAGTGCAGGATAGCAATTAAGCACGTGCGAAAGATTTCGCGGAAGCACAGGAGATACAGGGAAAGTAAAGCAAGGGGTGGAGATTTGAACAGGGCGAGAGCTGAGACTGCGTTAGTAGTAATTAGTAGCGGTGCAACTTTACAAATTAACCCAAGTGCTTGTTAGTTAGTTAGTAATATGTACATGGGTTAGTTAGGTTAGTAAATATAATACAAAATATAAATGTTAGTATATTAGTAATCAAGGAAAGCAGGGCGAAGGAAGTAAACGAGAATTGAAGTAATAATGTGAAACACCAGAAACCACTGAAATCACCCGAAGCATGTAGGCACGCAGACTGGGAGGACGGACTGTACCATACTGATCACAAGACAGGGGTGACAATAGTGCAATGAATACAGAAATGGCATGAACAGAAAAACCAGGATGTATAATATGCAAAATCAATAAATAAAAGACATGGCCAAAACCAGAATCATGACAAAATGGGGAGGAAGGCATCCATTACGGCTCAAATGAAGCACAAAAGAGATTATTTCATAAAGTGAGTAGCTCAGCCCGTAGCATTGTTAGCCATTTCAAAGCGAGTTTTGTGGTCTTCTACCATCCTGGTTCTTCTGACATTCCCTGTAATGTTTACTCTGAAATGCATCCTGAGAAAAACACAGGTAAAATTTTCAGCCACATTTATCACGAGCTCAAAAACTTTGGTTCATTTGCCTCGTTAATAATTGGTAAAAGTGACTTTTTAAAAAGTTTTCTTTAGTTGCTCACTTTCTTCCAGATCACTCCATTGAAAGCTAGAGCATTGGCCAATATTTCAACATTGTGCAGCCTACTGAGATTTACTGAGGATTTCTCGTGGAAGAAAGATTGAATTTAATGTTGAATTGTATTTCAGGCAGAACTGCACCTCCAGCTGCTACTCTTTGTGGAACTTTTAGTTCTGGTCAAAGAACCAATAATGCAAGGCACAGTGCGCAATGTTGCCAGCAGAATGTTTTTTTGAAGTTCATGCCAGGAAACATCTCAGGCTGGGAAACAGATGCACAGCAGTCAGCAAATTCCAAATATCACTCCTGCTTGCTACAACCTTGAGGACCTCTGGTCATGAATAATGCATCGTGCCACGATTCCGAGATTAATAAATCACAGCCTAAATATAGAGACGTAGGATTTTTCATCATCTCCCATTGTTCCTGCGGGTTTCCTCTGGGTAGTTTGGTGTCCTCCCACCTCGAAAGACGTGCACTTTTGACCTTACGCACAGACAGACTCAGGGACGTCCAGCAGGTGGCTACGTAGTAAATGAACCTCCATTTCAGCTTGTAACTCAGTTCAGAGGGAGTCCAGTGGTGGCAAACACGAACAGGCTAAGTCGTCTGTTTATTTTCCTTGCTAGCTTAGTCATTTTAACATCAATTCTCAGAAACCAAACGATATGGTGAGTATAGCATGTGCTGGAAGAGGCTGTCTCAACATTAAGCTCTATGTTAACTTCCCTTAGCACGCTCGCCGCTAACGACGATGTCTTTGTATTCGCCTGACCCAGCATTTTGTCGACCTGCCAATAAAGTTAAAAAAACATTACATATGGAGGGGTGGGTAAAGTGGGCGGGGCTGCAGAAGGCCAATAGGACCATTCCTGCTGTTACCCCTGACCAAGGAACTGCCCTCAGAACTGGAGTTGGTCCCTGGGTGCTGCAATGCGGCTGGCCACCGCTCCGTAGCAACTATGGCGAATCAAATGCAGAGGACAAATAACTGCTTTCGGTTCAATAGGTACGATAAATAATGCTTCCTTTGCTAAGCATTTCCTTCTGTGGCTTCAAGTTGGGTAAATTACCCAGCATTTTAATCATCCGTATCACCAGCATTCCTCCGCAGTCTTCCACAAGTGTCAATAACCAGCTGATCCGAAAGGGTTGGCATTTTGACATTGCAGTAAACACAGAAAATGGAGACCAGGTGGGCCACTGCTTTTTATTCATATTGAGGTATCCATCTACTGTATTTTTAGCTTTCCTCAGGCTTTAATACATATTGAATAGCAGGCAGATATACAGGCAGGCAGGTACATACAAAACTGCTCGCACATAATAACTAGAGCTGCGCTCAGAGAGCGCAAGTACCTAATGTGTTTTTGACCTTTTGCATGCCCTTGACCTTGACCTTTGACCTTGACCTTCCAATATCGAATCACCTCTTCCTTGAACAACACTTAATCATTACACCGAATTTGAGGAAAATCCATCCATAACTTTTTGCGTAATCCTGCTTACAAACAAACCAACAAACCAACCAACAGATAAACGATAATGATCACATAACCTCCTCCAGCTTCGGTGGGCGGAGGTAATAACTCGTAGATTTGCACTTACCTGTGTAAGCATGTGTTCGCTCACCTTC
Source organism: Gymnothorax javanicus (assembly GCA_029692085.1). Lineage (NCBI taxonomy): Eukaryota > Metazoa > Chordata > Actinopteri > Anguilliformes > Muraenidae > Gymnothorax > Gymnothorax javanicus. The sequence continues at coordinate 14,322,615 of CM056201.1, forward strand.
AAGGTCTATCCTGATAATAAGCAATAGAGAGTATACGTGTGCATGTGAGAATGCGAGTGTGTTTGTGTGTGTGCGTATGTGTTTTCGCTGCTGTGTATGTGAGCGCATATACATGCAACCAGATGTGTGAGTGCGTGTGAATGTGTCTGTGCATGTGTGTGTCTGTGTGCTTGTGTATGCGAGCGTGTGTAAGTGTACCCAGATGTGTGAGTGCGTGTGAATGTGTCTGTGCATGTGTGTGTCTGTGTGCTTGCGTATGTGAGCGTGTGTAAGTGTATCCTGATGTGTGAGTGTGTGTGAATGTGTCTGTGCATGTGTGTGTCTGTGTGCTTGTGTATGTCATTGTGTGTAAGTGTATCCTGATGTGTGAGTGCGTGTGAATGTGTCTGTGGGAATGTTTGTCTGATAGCATGTGGCTGGCATGTATGTGCAAGTGTGCATCCAGGTGTGTGTGTGTGTGCGTGCGTATGCGACTGAGAATGTGTCTGTGCATGGGTGCGTGTGTCTGCACGTGATGGGTATGTCTGTGAGTGTGCTCATGTGTTTGAGTGTGTGTTTGTGTATGCGTATGTGCGTCGAAGTTTGTGTGCTTTCGTGAACGTGCTTTTATGAAGGTGTGTGAAGACCTCAATGGAAAAATGATCAGTCACATTTTCACATTGTGGAGAAATGATGAATTAAAAATTCAAAATGATCTTTGTAACAAAGCACAGAAAAATTATGCAAAAAATATATAAAATATTTTAATAATATATAAAAATACAAAAATGCTAAATTTGGACTCGTTTTCCCTTTGTGGTCTTCATATGTGTTCTAGTGTGTGCCTCTTGAACTTCTCAGCACTGTGTCATGTGACCGCAGACTCACCGTATACTCGCACCCTCATGAGGTGCGTATCCGCTGTTCTCGTCTCCTCGCATTACGCTCACATGATTAATTGCAAAGACGTCCTCTGTCTGGATGACACGGCGCCCCGTAACCGACGGCCCGGAGAAACTTCCGGCAGCGATGACACAGCAGGAGCGAAGGAGCCGGCTGTAGAGATTATTCCCGCCTCATCACGAGGGCAGCGTCTGTTTTTAACTACATCGCCGCGGGCAACGGCTTCCTCCATCTTCTTTTCATAGGGCTCCTCAGGGCTTCAGAAATTCTGATTCAAGGAGAAGAGGAGAAGAGAGAGAGAGGGGAGAAAGAGAAGAGAGAGGGAGGGGAGGAGAGGGGAAAGAGGGAGGAGAAGAGAGAGAAGGAGGGAGGAGAGGAGAGGAGAGAGGGATGGGGTGAGGGGAAACAGTGTGAACAAGAATCTCAAAACAAATGAAAAAACTATTGATGAAGGCAAGGGGACCGGCGTCAAAAATGAAGTCAACATATTTCAAACACAAAAAGCCAGCGACAGCAAACAAAGGACCCTGACCTTAAGTCAGAACTCTCCGGCTGGGACAGACAGACTGTTGTTTGGACAAATATACCCTGAAATTCAGCTAAAAAAAAAAAAAAAAAACTGAATTAAATCAATCCATATCTGAACCATTCTCAAAAGAAACACAACATCATGAGTGTCACGAAACTGGCATTTAAGGCAGTGTTTCTAATGATCTGTGCACGCCATACCCACAAATCAAAATGCAGCCCCACAAGTGAGCCGTATTGGACTTTAAAACCGAGTCAGTGACCAAGTTCTGAAATACCTCGCCATGTACTATAAGCTTTATTTCCATGAAAACAAACGAGAAATTGACAAATCTCTTATGTTTGGATTTGAGTAATCATAGAAATAGAATATTCCATTAAAAGCAGAAAAAGGTTTATTCTAATCGAGTCCCTGGATAATTGGAAGGATTAGGTTATGCCCTGAATATTTACAGCTATGAAATATAATTACAAGAGGAATTAATTAATTGTAACGATGGTAGATGACACTGGTCATGACGAACAAGGTGACGACCGATAGTGGCATCTCTCCCATAAGCACAATTCTATTGGCCAAGGCATCAGGCATATAATGTGATTACGTTTAATGTGAATTCACCTTGCCCATTATAACGCGTTCTCTCCTCAGTCATTAATACTTAGCAGGCCCTGAAAAGTATCATTAGGATCAATCCCAAACACAGCACAGGGTTAATGGGCCTCTTACGGTGCATTCAACGCATGTGCCCTTCATATGTAACATGGCACAATCTCCAAATACACTTCTAGAATGCTGTAGGTCTAAGCTCTTCCCGGTCAAAATCATTCTTCACCAGAGAAATCACTTCAATGCATTAAAATACGGTCAGCCATTAAACAAAGTCATCAGAAAGTAGAATATTGCATTACTTGACGCACATGGCCAAGAAACAAAACACACATTTGCATTCGTTTACTACACTGATACCGCAGATCATGTCTTTTCGATTTACTCTGGTGATCAGCATTCAAATGCCTGCTAAATCAATAGTAATTCTTCCACAGTATGAGGCAGAATTGTGTGGCATATCATCATTATTTTTCCAATTTATTTCTCTGCCTGGATATGCCAATGCACACGATAATTTATGCAATCTATATGCAAGTTCTTGAGGCCAACTATTTACTGGTTAATGGTTAATATTGCAATACAAACTCGATATAGACTGATGCCAATTCTAAATGTAGCCTTTAGTTATGCTTTTGTGGGGTACGTATATTGATGTTCCAGATAAATAATGAGTCGTAATACTATCTATAGTTGGGATTCTAGTTTAGCTGCAACCGGCATGTGATAGGCTGTGTGTGCACATGTACACTCAAGCTATCACCCCTTCAGTCATGGTGGACAACCAGCTAATCTGTTGTCCAGCTCTCCTGTGTGATGGAGAAATTGGAATTGGCACCTTTAATCAGGTTAAGACAACTTCAAGATTTTTCATTGCATAATCCCTGTTAAACTAACCCGGGGCCTGTGCTACGAGGCAGGATTTGAGGTTATCAAAGTAACTTCAGGTTTAACCCCGAATTTTCAGGACTACGACGGTGGTTAACTTCTCACTGGGGTAAATCACCATGGTAACTAATGCTGAAGGCCTAACCAACTCCGGAACAGAGAGATCAGCGTGTATAAAATTAACACCTTCTGACCAATCAATTCTTCTGGAAAATGGCACCGCAGTTCATAGAGGATCCAGTGGAGTGTGGCGCGCAGATCATGAGAGGATCTCTGAGGAGGGCAAGAATACTCAGAGACTGACAAAACCCATTAGCTTTCTCTGATGATTATCTCCATGAGATGACAGATAAGATACACTTTACTGAACCCTGTAGGGTGATTTTGTCCTCTGCATTTAACCCATCCCATAGTTAGGAGCAGTGGGCAGCCACAGAGCAGCGTCTGGGGACCAACTCCAGTTCTAAAGCCAGTGCCTTGGTCAGGGGTACCGGTAGGAGTGTTCCTATGATGCATGTTTTTGTGGGTGGGGGAAACCGGAGTACCCGGAGGAAACCCACGCGAACACGGGGAGAACATGTGAACTCCACACAGGAAAGCCCAAGGCCGGATTTGAACCCACGACCTTCTTGCTGTGAGGCAGCAGTGCTAAAGTGCTAAAGATAACGTTTCTCGTCTGAAGGAATAAGTTACCTTTGTCAGCTTCTTGAGCCATTTTGTTGCCAATACAACATGTACCCTGTAAACCTGTGGAACATGTGACATGTTTATAATCTACACACCAGTGTGTAAAAGCTAAATGCCTGATAATTATTTTTGTCAATAGGTGTTCTCATTCAAAACACTGATGTTTATTGAATGTTGCGATCGAGGTTTTTCAGATTTGTTGAATACACCATAAAACTGAATCTTAACACTGTGACATGTTTAAAAAGTGTTACAAAAAAGTGTTTAGCATATGTTCAGAACTTAAACATATGGTTTTACCGTGTAGGAGTAATGTCCTTATTGTCCTAATGCCCTATGTTTTGTTTTTTTGCCTCAGGTAGTTTACTGCATATTGTAAATGATGCGGAGAACTTGAGCAAGAATACAAGCTGCACTGCAATTCATAAGGTGGCAGATGCTCTATAAGAGCTGCCTGAATGCCTTTGTAGTGTTCTGTGGCCACTTAACCGCGCAGACCATAAAAAGGGCTTTTATAACACAGCAGATATTCCTTGACCCATGTGACTATTTTATGGATTTATAATGTGGATCACATTACCTCTACTGTTGTATATTGAATGCACAGCCTGTCGTAGGCTTCCCCCCACCAGGGTTGCAGCTAAAAGATGTCATACGCACCATTAGTATTCATCTAAACAATTTAAACCTTAGAGCGCTGAAATAATTTTTAAAGTATAAGTTTAATTGTCTTGTGCTGTTGTCTTGTCTTTTAAACAATTCGCCACATAACAGGTTTTCAACAGCTTTGATTTTGATATCTTATATCATTGAGCAACAGTAGCTACATTTAGCGCTTTAAGGGTTAATGGAATACACACGGTATTATAATGATGGGGGAGTGTTATTATTAACCCACTAACTTGACGCAATCACTCAGTCAGCGATTTTTTTTGCCAGCTGTCCTTCCTGCATTCTGCTGCTGCAGTTGCGTCGCTTTTAGCTTGACTGTTGCGTTTGTGTTCTTCATATCTTTCTATTATTATGGTTTTATTATGAACGGGCTCGTGTCTATATTGGGACAACCAGAGTTGACTTACCGAGCTGATAACCACCTTCGTGTGACCAGTCAGCTTGATTGCCGTTGTAAAGTTAAGTGAAGCCAGATGACAAAGGTATAATCCAGGATATGTTGAACTTGCTGCGTACTACGGGCGTCAGATCATACTCCGTGACCGTGGGTTGTCGCGGACCGATTCAACTTCCAATTTATTTTCTCACTGCGGTAACATTGACGCGCATCAGTAAATGGCCGTGAGATTGATAGATGAATTTCGCCGTGCAATGAAAACAAATTGTCCATGAAATGGTTGATATTTTTTAGGTGCAAAACTACCGATGTGACAGATTCCCATTTACTGTTTGAGTGCACGCGCACGTGCAACCAGGAACATAGTTCAGAGCAACGAGATATCTCGTTGGTTCAGACAGCATTCATTACTATAAAGACATCATGCTGCGTGTCTTTTCCTGTAACAGGTGAGAAGAACCTGCCTGATCAAACTGATGAGCCGATGAGTTAAACAGCTTAGAATTAAATAACAAATGCTCTTAGTGACTGTACAGTTTCTTTCTTTCCCTGTACCAACAGCTGGGGAAGTAGTTTTGAAGAAATTACATGGACTACTTTTCTGCGTGGTCTCCCAAGTTATTAAATTCCCCCGATTCTCTCTCACTCCCTTTGCCCACTCGCTCTTAAATTTTTCAAAACCACATCGATTTATATGCAGGAAAGGCAGTATTATTGCCAAGTGCGCAGATATATACTGTATATATTTTAATATCAATAATACAAATGAATAATTTTATGGATTGTGACACACAGCAGCAATGGAAGTGAGAAAGTGCAATAAATAAGTGGAATATTCATGCAACAATAATATTCAAACAATGATAACTGGAATATTGAGTGCATTTCAGGATATTCTCAAAGCAGCTGTGAACATAGCCGGTTTCAAATCCTGCAGTAAGAGGAATATATTTATGGATTTCCGTGCAGAAGAGGTGATAACAATGATATAAGGAAGCTTTGACAGAAAAATGTATATTTTTTCTTAAGGACGTTGAAACAGTATTATGCAGCTATTGTTGCTCAGTGATGTAAGATATCAAAAACAAAGCTGTTGAAAACCTATCATGAGGTGTCTTGTTTAAAAGAGCTCCACTGCGGGGAAGCTCTTTTAAACAAGTCGCCACATGATAGGTTTTCAACAACACAAGATAACTAAATTTATATTTCTAAAAAATTTTTCTCTGCACTCAATGGGTTAACCACCAACGTTGCAAACTGGATTTGCAGAAGTAGTCACCTGTTTTATATCTTCACCTCATTCTATTGAATTCCATTTTATATCATATGAATTAGGGAGGTGTGATGCTACTGTGGATAGCACTCTTGCCTTGTGATAAGAAGGTTGTGAGCCCAGATCTGGTCTGAGCCCTTCTCTGTGTTTACTCTGGGTACCTTGGTCACTTATCACAAGCCATGCATGTCAGGCCAACTGACAACCTGACAAAAGTAGTCTTGACCTGCTTTCAGTCATTTCCCTTAGGTGAAGTTTTCCAATGATGTGAAAATCCATTCACAGGTAAACACACAGCTTCCTTCTTAATGCAATGTTGCAGCAATTAAACAGACCTGCAAATTCGACTCAAAAATGTTTTATTCTTTCTAAAAAATAGATAAAGTACTCTTTCAATTTCCACTTTTGCTTTTAGCACATCTTGCAATGCGCATCTAACCTGCTCACTTCATGATAATGTTATTTACAACAAACAACACAAGGATCAGAAACCAGTATACACAACTTAGGAACGTTGATTGAGATACAATGTCCCTTCAAAATTCTGCGTTATATTTTTCGCTTTACCTTAACAAGGAAAACTGGCCACACCTGACAGGGCTCAGAGTTTTCATAGTTCTTGAAATTTTAATTTTTAAAAATGATTGAACAGCTCAAGACCCATCATTAGTTGAAAGGGATGTTCTGTGCCTCGTCTATTTTCAGCTCATGGTGAGTCAAGGTTGTGTTTTGCGTGCAGTGGACTGGTAATTTGCCCAGGGTTTGAGGGTTTGTTCCTGCCGCTTGCCCGCTGTGTGCTGGGCGGGCCTCAGCCCCATGTGACCCTGACCAGGAAGTAAGTGACTTAGATAATGGCTGTATGGATCTTTAAAATTATACAGCCGGTAGGCACAGGCTGAGAGCCTGCATTTTTTTGCACTTTAAGGTAGCAGCCATGTGGCAGTTTATGGCAATTTAAAAGTCAAGGTAAATGAAAATGAGCCAAACCTATATCGTGAAAAAAAGAGGAAAAAAAGTCACTTGTTCACAAACAAAATCAGGAGCCTATTGATTCACCATCTTCTGTAATGCACTCACAAAAGATGTGTAGGCCTACCCTGTTTTTACCCTACATGTTATACTGGTTTGTCTATTTCTGACATTGTGGCTAAAGAGGGTAAATATTACCTTTCAACACGAAAGGGACATAATTAAGTCAAATTAATAGCTATTTGAAATAGTGATTGCCGTTGTTGTTGGAACAAAAAAACAGCATGCACAGGGCATCCCAAGGATCAACGCTGAGAAACATTGGTCTATACCGGTGGTCACTATTCCTGGAGATCTACCATCCTGTAGGTGTTCATCGCCACTTTAATAAGCCACACCTGACTCTACTGATAAGCAGCCGAACAGAATCTCTTGCTTTGATGTGAGTTGTGCTTGTAAGGGTTGGAGTGAAAACCTGCAGGATGGGAAATCTCCGGGATCAGGATTGGTGAGCACTAGTCTTAACCTTCTAAATGGGTGAACAGATAACCAAATTCCGTTCTGTGGTGATTGCCCACATCCATTGTATCTCATTGTACCACATGTCATGTCCACCAGGCAAGCGTGTATCTGGATCGTCTGTTCTTGGTTTTCGTCCCATTTTATCACTTGAATTTTGAAATATACTGTCTTGGAGCTTGCAGCACCCAAACTGACATCGATGTCCCTACAGATTTAAGACAGGGAGCTTTGGTTTTAACATGGACACCAAATTTTGTTATAAATGGTCAGATCCGTTACACAAGTCAAAACCAATTGTGTTGAGATGCTAGATGCTAATTTTCATGGGTAAGTGCCTGTAAGCAGTTTCACATCTGCTGTGGAATATGATAACATGTAATTACCATGGCGTGCAGCTGTCCACGCTTGGCTTACGTTTCAATGGAGCCCTTTGGGTGAGATGGCACATAAGAGGATACACGGCTCTGTTTGATCTCACGTACGTCCATCATGAGCCCAGGGGTATTTCATGCGGCAGGATCGCAAGGTTAACAGCACCAAATAAAACCCGAAATGGCCTTTTCATGTCAGTCCATGCTCCATATTTTGGACAGTTCTTGGTTTGAATCTATATCAGGGACCCCCAATTCTGGCCCTTGAATCCAAATCCAGCCCTGGTTTCCTCTCCTGTCAGGCAATTAAGTGAATGGTTATTGCCAATCATTGGCCCGGCTGTCATGGCACCTGATTTCCACGTAAAGGGAGGGTGTAGCACCAGCAGTCCTTGGCCCTAGAGGACCTTGATTTTGGGGAGCCCTGCTCTATGTAGTTATCGAACTAAACAAGCTCAGTAATCCTGTCTCGTGAAACAGTGTTCTTATCCAGCATACTCAAAAATCTCACTTCATGAAACAGGGCCCTGTGTTCCGCAGGTATCGAAGCCTGTGATTTGGACCTAAAAACTCAAAAACAATGGTGCCCACACTCTGGCACAAACGTGTGAATGCCAACATACGGACATTTGCACCCACGCGCTGAGTCACTGCAGCGAAAACTCCTTGCAGGTTGTACTTTTGGGAAGGCAGAAAGAGCCTTTTTACAGCTTGTGGACATAAACTGTCTGTGTGTGAAGGACAGGCAATCTCGCCATCAGTGGAGAGCGTAGATTTCAGTTCAAAAGAGCAGCTCTGCACACACTTTTTCTCTTCTCGCAATCGTAATTATGGCTCGTAAGGTAAGGGTGGACATACTATTCTGAGATATGATTAGTGACACACAGTAAGTTATGATCAGAGAAAGAGTAAGTTATAACAAATGGAGGGTACATTGTTCTGATATTCATACAAACATTAAAGTCTGAGTTGAGCTGGTCAGAACTGGTTTTGGACTGAGAGGTGATAACCATAGGACGACTCTTCCCTGTCGCCTCATTACAAACACGAGCGCACACACGCTGTACATCTGCTCGGTACTCTGACCAAATATTATATTGTCTAGTAGAGATCACAACGCTGCCCTAACAAATAATTAAAAACCCAGATGTCCTCTTTTCTTTTGGCCACTCAAAATGTGCAGTTCCCCGCCAACCTCCAAGTGTTAGGCTCGTAAACACGCCTGGATATTGCAAGATATTCCTCTTACGAAAGTCTTGCCACATTGTGATTGTCGTTCAAACTTGTAGGATGGCACAAAGCAGCTCTGCAAATCGGAAATGGCAAGATGAATTGGGAAATGCTTAATCAGAAGCAATGCAGCTTGGAAATGTGTGATGAATTTGATACGTACTTGAGCATTACTCGAGAAAATTGCTTGTACGCGCGGAATCAGAAATGCTCATTTTTCATTGGTTCTCTTGTTCTGCTCTGTGGACTGGTTGACTGCCTGCAGCTGAATGTCATTAAATGCTTGGAATTGGGCTCGTATTGAATTTACCGATTCAATTTGTACATAGTATGGTATGCACATGATGCCAATGTATACTAATACATACCATTTTGACTTGATCATTGTGTATCTTTTCTTTGTCTCATCTCTTTGGAAGTCAAAGTGTATTTTCTTACCGGCTGCATTCGACAACAAGGCTACCCAACCCTTCCTCTTGAAATATACTGTCCTGTAGATTTTCACTGAAATCTAAACAAAGTCCACTGCCTCTAACAGCTGAAGACCTCATTCAGCAGTTTATTGAAAGAAGCTGCGGTATCAAATTTTGATTGAAATGGAAAAACTACCTAAAGGAGTGTGCGCATTGTGCCCTGTGATGGATATCTGAGCTTTCCTGGGTGAAATCTCCCCTCTAGAGTTTCTGGAGAGAGAGGGTTGCACCATGAATGCTTCAGAAAATCTGGTCATGGAGTCATTTTGTTTTCATAACATTATCAGGCACCGTCTCAAAGTGAATGAGTTTTTTTTTTTCCATTTTCTCTTTTCTTATGGCTGGAGATACCATTGCTTGCTGGTTTATTGTTTTCCCCCTGAAATTGATATGTATCCTTTCCGAGAGAAGAACAAAATCCAACAATTTTCATTGTGCGAAACGTCTTGGATTTGCGTGTCAGAAAGAAAATGGCTCCTATCCTTGGGTTGTTGCGACTCTCTGGGGACTCAAGCCAACTCTCGCACAATGCATTCTGAGATATGCATCAGAATTCCCATGAACCTGACCTGGGCTAAGTGTGTTTGATAATGATTTGATGAAGAGGTGGAGGGTGGACAGGATGGTTGAGCTATGGGGACAGAGCTGGGCAGAGCTGTATTGGTCCCAAGTATTCCATATCCGTTATTGCACGGAGTCCGTACCCTAAAAGCAGCCTTTCTCAGACCAAACCGAAATTATGTAGAAAGGCAACTTCATAACAGGCCAAGAATAGCACTGTGCGAAATGGGCTTCATTACTTTTACGATAGAACATAACCAGACAATGCCTAATTGGACACAAGTGCCACCATGAGAGGAGAGTGGGCAGAAGTGGGAACAATTATTACAAGGCTCAGCAGTAGGATGGCACATTTTGTGTTAGTACAAAATGGTCTCAAAAAAAAAAAAATATATATATATGTATATATATATATATATATATATATATATGTGTGTGTGTGTGTGTGTGTGTGTGTGAGGTGTAATTCACTGCACCTGGTTACCGCCGACTTGTTCAATTCAATGGCACTTGTGTATAATTAGGTAATATAACATAATAGTAACAATTAAACTTGTCTTTCATAAATACATTTGCCTTGGTCCCTTCAACGTGACCAGTTTATGTCAAATGACAATGCTGTCACAACATTTACAGACACACGGGGCAACGGACCGTAAACTCAGGTCATCTGTTGTACCATCTTGCGACAGTGGTTATATCGCGTGTATGAAAGTGTTACATCAGCCGTATGTCGTAGACTTCAAACCAAGTTTTCCTTATGTTTTCACATTACCTGATTGTATTACCACCACTACATGTAGTTTCATCATTGTTGTCAATAGCTAAATGTGTAACAGGTGAGAAAAGTGGTTGATCTAAATATGACTGTGATAACTGAGAGGGCTGGATGAAGTGTTTTGAGGCTAGCTGAAATCAAAATTCTTCTCCTTTTTTTTTTCCAATTCTGAGCAACCACATGAGAACGTCTAAAAGTCCGTACATCCCAGACTGCAATAATAATGCAATTGTAAACCTTGCTGGGGTATTTTCACAGAGAATACCATTTTCTTCCACTTCCTGGAAAACAATTGAAGACCTGGGTGCAAGAAGTACTTTAGTCACAAAATAACACTTTTGAGATATTAAGGGTCAAAGTTTTGAAAACATGCTGCAGATACTTTTTTTTAAAAGATAACATTCAGTGGCGCCTGCTGCTAGTCCCAGGGGTTATACAAAGTAGACAGACACGTTTTTGTGGAAAAATAATGCTTTATTGCGGAAAAAAAAAAAACAAGAAAATTAGTTTCGGACTTAGGTACTTCTTACCATAAAATGCCTGGACTTCGGTACTTATTGCCATAAAATGCATGGACTTCGGTACTTTTACCACACAAATGCCGTTTCAATCATTTTCTGATTGCCAAAGTCATTTTTGCTACGCTTGTCACATGACACATACTAGCAGCTGATTGGACAGTCATGGACTTAGGCAGATGTTCCTGATGACGTCAAGGACTTGAGTACTTCTGCAAAGACTCGAGTATTTCTTGCACAAAAATTCAGTAGATTCAGGGAAGGCCGTATATCAGTATTGAGGACTTGAGTACTTATATTTGGAATTTTTTGGCTTTAAATGAAGCTCATGACACTCTTTATGGCAGTAGAGTCAGCTCATTTTTGGAAAATGTGACTTAAGTACTTCTTGCACCCAGGTCTTCAATTTGTTTCTTCTAAAATAACGATTAGTCCACACCCAGAGCTGTGCGTGCCACAACAATGGGCGGATGTGCCCAAAATGCTCATTAACATGTAAAATTTGCTTGCAAACTGCTCACATTTGGGAAAATGCAAAAATCAGCTTCGTCAGTCCCTGCCTATGCCAAAACTCAATACCCGTGCGCGGTTTCAGATTGACTGGCCAAACGATTAGAGAGAAAAATTTTCTCAGATGGGGCGGATGGATAGTTATACTCATTTTATAGTAGAAGGATTTTATGGCTGGATGCCTTCAGGTAACAGCCGACTCGGTGCAAAATACGTCTGCCAGTCTTCTGTCACCCTCCAATCGACACCCATGTACTCGTGCTGAGATTTGTCTCAGTTTGTACTGCGATTTCTCATTTAATGTCAATCAATTTGAATCCCTCTAACTTACAGTTTCACTCCGATATACATTACATCACGGAAGATAGTTGGGCTCCAGCTCACAGTTCACGATGCTTTTAAAATTCATAGTATGAGGCGACGGTGAGAAATGAGAAGACGCTTCCTCGGACACCGACACGAATCATTGTTCATTTCGAGAAAATGTCGTTTACTATGACTGGTTTTGCGCTCGGTTCTCCAGCGATTAACGGTTGGGCTCTCACTTCAAGGAGAGACCACCAACAGCTGAGTGACCATAATCGCGCCTCATTACCATTCAGTGCTTCCCAATTAGGTTTCTTTGGGGGGATACGCGATCACTACGAATATCCGCATGAAGATTTTGTCTGCTTGAGTGGTTGATTAAAGTCCTCTAGAGTCATTTTTGTGAGAGGGTCTCGAAAACTGGGCAGGGTGCGTCAGAGGTGCTCCTGCGCACGCGTGCAGTTCGTATTAAACCGTGATTAGTAAATAAACATTGGCTTTTGCGCCTGTGCTCTTATAACGTGGGTTTGAGTCAGTGAGCTGATTATAATGTGTCTGGGCACAGTTGCACTCACTCCATAATTTATGTAATCAGTGCAAGACTTGAGCACTCATCAAATTTCTCTGTTGATTTAATGCCTGAACTTGGTATCATATTAAACACAGTCTGGTGAAGATGAGGAGCTTGTGTCAGCAGTTTGGGCTCCCAGTACTATGGAATCCTGCACAGGTTGTTAAGTGGGGTGAGTGGTTCAACCACCACAAATGCTTTGAAACCAACATGGGCACATTTTTCAAGCTGGGAATGGATTATATGCCCATAAATTACTGCCAGGACTACCATTCTGTGCAAAACAAAAAGGAACTTATTTTTCACAAGGGACCATGTGCTGTTTAAACATAAATATCACCATTTGATGCACCGTACCAGATAATAGCGTCAAGCTAATTTGCATCTGCAGTCCCTTGGCAGGTCCAAACAAAGAAACCCAGACAGGTCAAGCAGACATCTAGTAGCTGATCAAGTTCAGGGAGATTTTCAGAACGTGTGAAGGGTGGATCATCATGTCCTGGGAAAAGGGGACTGCACATTATTATAGCTGTGTGATCGAGAGAGTTCGTGCCAAAACATAATCTAGGGGAAACTTGGTATTTCCTTGAACCACAATACGTCCTAAGACAGGCAGATGAGCCTGTGATCGAGGGCTGCCAAGAGATGGGGTATTAGGAAAACAGAATGTCACGACGCAGGAATAATCCCGGTATTGACTCAATTCAGACTGTAACCAGTTGCATGCTGGGATAGGCTCCAGAATCCAGCATGACCTTGACCAGGCACAGGATGATTGACACACAGGTGCACCGGAAATTTCAGCTCTGATGGAGTATGCCTTAGCCGCTTGGGAAATTTGAATTGTCTTTTTGTATTGAGTTCAGGGCGATTTGAATGACTGGGGGATGTAATATTATGACCTGAGTCAGAGGTAGTAGGTGGCAGCATATTATGATAACTGAATGTGAGGGGAAGGGCCCGTATATCCACTGTAGGCACAGAGAAATATCCAGATATTCGACACATCTGAATGTAGCAATCCACAATGTTGTGGACACTCTATAATGTGCGATGGGCCAGTCATACACTGTGCGTATGGATATGGTGCATCTCTATAAGACATTTCCAAAATACCAGTCTGCACTCCTTTAACTGCCTGCTCAGTCTCTGGGAAGAGTACATTTGGAGTCATTGTATCTAATTAAAAGATGTGTTGAACTTAACTCTTTGAGCGCTAAATAAATTTTCAAGGAATTAAGAATTTAATTATCCTGAGCTGTTGGATACCTATCATGTGGCAACCCTGAGGGGAGCTCTTTTAAACAAGTTGCCACATGATAGGTTTCCAACAGTATCTAATTTTGATATCTTACATGATTGGGCAACTACAGGTGCTGGTCAACGAATTAGAATAATTTGAAATAGTGCAATCATTAAATTTTTTTAATGCATTTTTTGTGCAGAAAGCAAATCAGGTGTTCACCGCGCCTGTCCTACTTGTTAGAGTAATCACAGAACTCGCTACCTGTAAAAAATTTGCTCAGCTGAGCTTTCCAAAAGGCCCATTTAGGCCATTTAACTGTGACACTGTTGTTTTATTGAATTAGAATAATGGAGAAACCGTTTCACTGAATTAGAATAATTTTTATTATAATTAGAATCATCACTTTCTCAGTATTTTGTGGCTGCCCCCTTAGCTTGTATGACTGCCTGAAGTCTCCGCGGCATCGATTTGACCAGCTTGTCGCAAGTTTCCGCACTCACAGCTTCCCAGGCAGTGGCGATGTTCTGCTTCAGTTGGTCCAGCGTAGTCGGCTTTCTGTCGTGAATTTTCCGCTTGACGATGGCCCAAAGGTTTCCAATGACATTGAGGTCAGGCGAGTTGGCCGGCCATGCCAAAACTTCAAGCTGTTTTTCGGCGAACCAATCTTTGGTCGACTTTGCCGCATGAGCCGGTGCAAGATCCTGTTGAAATATGAGGTCTTCTTCGCCGAACTGTTCCTCAACAGTCGGAATCAGGAACGTTTCCAGAACATCTTGGTATACGGCAGCATTGACAGTCTTCTTGAGGAAGCAGAGTTTCCCTACACCCCGAGCGGACATGCATCCCCAGACCATAACGCTCTGGGGAAACTTGACGGATCTTTTCACGCACCCATGGTTGTAGGTTTCGCCACCACGACGCCAGACACGAGGCCCTTGGTCACCGAAGGAGATGCAAAAGTGTGATTCGTCACTGAAGACCACTTTCTGCCAGTCTTCAGCAGTCCACTCGCCGTGTTCTTTGGCCCACTTCAGCCGTTTCTCCATTTGTTTCTTGTTCAGCATCGGTTTTACTGCTGGAACGCGAGATTTGAAGCCGAGTTCGCGCAGACGACGGTAAGTGGTTGATCTCGAGACGTTAGCGCCGGTCTGCTCGTTCCACAAGTCGCTGAGCTCGGAAGTGGACTTGAACCGGTTGCTGACTGCGATCTTTTTCAGCTGCTTGTTGTCGCGAGCAGAAGTTTTTCGGACGCCGGAACAGTTGGTGCGCTTGCTGCAGTCTTTCTTGAGAGCTTTGCAGACGGAAGACTGGCTGATGCCGAGCTGCTCAGCAATTTTAGTTTGGGTCAAGCCTTGTTGGCGAAGGGCTTGAATTTGAGCCACTATTCCGGTTGAGAGGTCGCGCTGCTTACCCATGATTGATTTTACAACTTAGAAATTCTACTCAACCCTGACTTTATACTGCACAGTGAACACTCTTCACAGAAAACAAAAATTCGAGCACTTATTCTATTTCAATGAAATGACTTATGAATTATTCTAATTCAATGAAACAACAGTGTCACAGTTAAATGGCCTAAATGGGCCTTTTGGAAAGCTCAGCTGAGCAAATTTTTTACAGGTAGCGAGTTCTGTGATTACTCTAACAAGTAGGACAGGCGCGGTGAACACCTGATTTACTTTCTGCACAAAAAATGCATTAAAAAAATTTAACGATTGCACTATTTCAAATTATTCTAATTCGTTGACCAGCACCTGTATAGTTGCCTATAGGGCTGAAAGGGTTAACTGCCTGTCGTTTTTAAACATAACATACCGTAATTGAGCGTCAGAGATGGCTTAATCAGTTTAAGTCAAATATAACTTCCAATTAGAAACAGTGGCTCAGTGTGGTCTACCAAAAGGGAGCAGGCAGATGAAGGTATAACGGAGAGAAAACCCCGCCCTGAATGGGTGGTTATTCGCCACTCTCTCTGTTGTCTGGCGGAACGAAACGCATCGTCAGGGCAGCAGCTAATCGGAGGTCGTCCGAGCGATCATTAAGGAGAACAGACAGGTGGCGGAGAGAGATTGTTCAAGCGAGAAGGCTGCGTTGAGAGTCAGGAGGGGCGGAACGTTGTAATTAACCCGCGATAATGAGCGGCAGCTCTGATGAGCTCACCTGCAGCTGGCTTGGATAAAGATAATCGCGAGAACCCCGCCGCACGACACCCGCGCGTGTCCATCGATCACGCCGAGGCGATGGAGTGGTGAAGTCGAGTGGGGAGGGTGGAGAGAGGAGAGAGAGTGTTGGGGTTTAGAAAGTGTGAAGCTCAACACGCGTGTTACACGCTTGTTTGGAGGGGTGGGGGGTTACGGAGGTGAAGTGGGGTTTGGGAGTAAGGGAAAATGGGGTGGGGTTATTCAGGCGTGAAAGACTGAATGGGTGCCATGACGATACATGTGTGCTGATTTTGGATGAGAAAATACATTTGAGCTTCAAGAATGCTGACAGTCAGTATAATGCTAATGAGTTACTGCCTTCAAGTAAACAACATATGGCAGGTGGGCATCGTCTTATGCTGTCTAAATACATATTCACACACACACACACACACACACACACACGGGCACGTGCAAAGACTCAAACATACACAGACACACTCGCACTCCAGCAGAAACAAGACAACATGGTCATCACTCTCCCCCGCCATGATCAAGGGCCATAACTCCGCAAATGAATATTCTTCGATATCCATTTTTGAACTCACCATAAATCGTGACTAGCTTATTAAGCACACAAAATTTGACTCATGTAACTGTTATAGTTTTCAAGGTAACTCGTCTCCATTGACAGTGTGACGGACGGCCGAAAAAACAGACGGATGGACGGATGAAAGCCAATTGTATATACCCCACACTAGTCCGTGGGAGGGGATAATAATCCTCTTTGTACCTGAGACAGGCAGAGAATTCTTCCTATGTTGTCCAATAATGACTGAAATCACAGATAGTGATAGTGTGCTGCAGAATGCCTCGTCACATGACTCTCTCCTGTTGCACCCACAGAATTTATAATCATCTCCTTCTACAAACATCTTACTACTGCTGTGCCACACACATACATACACAACACACACTGATGCACTCATTACCGCTGTGCCATACACATGAACATTCATATACTCGCATCAAAATACATACATTCACTTACTAGACACACACTTTCTCACCGCCACACACACACTCACCACCATCACACACTCACACACATGCGCACACACACACACACACACACACACACACTCGCCACCACTGTGCACCCAGGCGGCCACGCCAAACACAACACACACCTATATACTCATCACCATTGCTCATATGCACACACACACACACACACACACACAGGACGCACACGCACGCACGCGCACACAAACACAGTCGTGATACACTACATCTCTCAGCCTGCTCTCCCATTTTGCTCACATCAGCTGTCACTTCTGTTCTGCTCACCACACACGGCTCTTGCTACTGCACATTATCAATATGCTGATTTTATACCATTGTTCTGCCATTTACTTTGCAAGTTCTCATCCTCAATGAGATGCAGCAAACCGTCCTCACATCTGATGTGTGAAAATGCGAATGAGGAAGAAAATAACAGGTGGCTCATCACAGCGGCGTTTGTGTGCTGTTTAACAGGTGGTTCATCACAGCGGTGTTTGTGTGTTCTGTGTTGTACACACAATATACAGGCTGCCACATCCACTCTCTTGCTTTATGTTGTTTGCTTTTTTTTTTTTTTTCACCCAATCGAAGCTGTAAGCTTTTTTTTTTTTTTTTTTCCGGGCGCTTATTTTTACCGTCAGCCTGGTACCCTGCTGAGAGCTGGCATATTTATGTTTTGTGTTTTTATTTTCCTCACTATTATTTCTGCGGATGTGGGAGGAAACCAGCAACCGCAAAACATTCACGAAATCTCGCTGCGATGTCATGTCGCGGCCATGCTATATCACAGGCAGGCAGAACACTCCAGAAACGTCCTGAGAACATTCTGTGCTAGTTTGGCATCGGTCTTCCTCTTCTTTACGACCCGCGGAACGTGTCCTCCGTGTCCTGACAAGCGCTACTGCTGTTAGCGTGCTCTGCCTGACCGCTTCGTTTGCGCTCTCTCACGGGTGAGGTAAGCCAGGCTAAAAATACACCAAAATAAAAACATCATTGCGGCAGAGGGGCTGTTAAAAGATATGAAGAATGGGGAGATGGAACACTAGGGACAACCACGCTCTCAGACTGAAACAAACCCACTCTTCTGTGGAGGCAATACTCTATAGCCACGATCAATGCGAGGGAAAATGCCGCGATTACAAAGTCAGCTCACTTCAACATCTAAAGTAGGCTTTTGTGCAACAATACCGAAAGCAAAGACTGTATGAACAAGTATTGATTGAATATTAAAGACAATCATGGCTCAAAATGTAGCAATTAATAACAATATCACTGAAAACGAAAACAGCAATGGTTTGCCCGGGTAATACCTCCTAGCATCCATTAAATGGTTTAGGAATTGAATACATTTTGGAATTTGTCTGCTTGTTGCACACTGATAAAGGCACTTAACTTTTGAGTTTTCTATGTAATACTTGTTTTGGTATTAGCATGAGTTTGCTGAACAAGACTTTAACCATTTATGAAGTTGAAGCATTCAGAGAAATAACTAAAATAGCAAAAATAAATCTGGACAGTGCTGCCTGATATTTACCGACAATTTATTATTATGAATTATCTCTCAGTTCCCATGTGCACAGTGACAAGTTGAACAAAGATAATTTAATTTCGTCAAATTAAATTAGCCGCAGAGCTCCTCCCGAGTGCTTCTTTGATTTGTGGGACTAATTTGAGGTTCTGTGCGGTTCTGTGTAGAGTCATGTATTTAGCGCAGCGCTGTGATTGGCCAGCATCCCCGTGGTGTCGTGTGTCATTCGCTCGGATCAATTTCCCACACCCCAGACCACAGTAGCCGTTATTACTCGGGCCGGTAGGCCACGAGTTTAAGTTTCGGCTCCGTTTTTTTTTTTTTTTTTTTTCGGGGTCGCGATTATCCTGCTTATGCGCGCACGCGGTTTCGCGATTGGCCCAGGCCTAGACCCGGCCCGAGTACAGGCTTTGAGGAGCCTCTTGTTTAGCGGTTATATTGCGCTTGTTGTCCTTGCTCTTTCCCAAAGAGCTCGGCACTTCGGGCTCATCCTTTCTCCTGGAGACATTTCCCCGTCTCCGAGCTGCGGCTTAGTGTACAAACTCCAGTCTTCCATTAGTAAAGTGAACGGTAGTGTCCGAATGCAAGTCGTCCCCCGTCCACTGAAATACCTGCCTCATTTTACGCTGTGGACTTGTTTCAAAGTTAGCATAAATGCCACTCATATTCATCTTAACCCTTAGGGCGCTAAATGCAAATAGTGTTGCTCAATGATGTAAGATATGAAATTCAAAGCAGTTGAAATCCTATCACGTGGCAACTTGTTTAAAAGAGCTCCTGCTGCTCCTGCTCCTGTTTTCAACTGCATCTAATTTTGATATCATTAATATCGTACATCAACTACACAAGATATAATTTATAGTTTTTTTTTTTTTTCTGAAAATTTATCTCAGCGCTGTAAGGCTTAATGGCTTAACTAAATAATGTTGTGGTAGTCTGTGTTGTAGTTTTATGCCCATGTAAACGGCATATAAAAATAATTTGCCTGCAAGCTGTGATGAGAGACTTGGTACTTGCCCCGCAATGACCATAAATTATTTGTCAGAGTCAAGGTTTCCGAATTATCTTGAGCGCCCAGCCACTGCCTTTTGGTATCGTGCCTCTTTTGAGACAAGTCTGTTAGAATGACAGCATGTATCGGCCGTAACGCTGGAAAATAAACGCGATCCAAGGGATCGAAATTAAATGTCCATACCTTGCCGATGGTGGCACTAGAATATTGTAGCTACGCCTTTAAGCTGGTCAAAAAGCGAGCAATAGAAGCTGCATTAGAATGGAGGATTCAACTTCGCCTGAGTGAAACCTGCCATAGTTTGGCTAAATTTATGTTTTTTTGCAGAACGGGTGACACCGTGATGTCATAAACTAGTCATCTGTTGCCACGCTCTTGCCACTGTTAATTAAACCTGCAAGTGAACATTTCTATGGCGCAAGTTAATGGAAGAAACGAGGCCAACATGCGTTTGGCTACTCTGTCGGCGAGGTAGCATATGCTCACAGTGTGGGTGCCTGCCTGCAGTGGACACTCCAGCCGTATGGAAGTGAAGTGCGGAATTCTCCCTGCCAAGCCAAGCAAAGGGGCGGTGTGTTTCTGACAGGATTGGCTGGGCATCGCTCCCACTTGGCAAAGGGTCACAGGGCTGCCTCCTGCCACCAAGGAGAGAGGGCTGGATCGCTGCTTTTGAGTCACTCGCAATCTGTCTCTCTCTCTGTCTCTCTCTCCTTCACTCTCTCTCTCTCTTTCACTCTCTCAGTCTCACTCCCTATCCGTGTTGCCAGGCTAGAAAGATAATTGCTGGACAATAAGAGGACAGGATGCAGGTTCGCCCTGTCTCACCCTGGTTCGATCTGACATTGGGTTGTTCGTTTTCTCTAATTGGGAAGCTTGCCGCAACTTGGCCAACTGACTTGTTTGTGTTCATGTGCCTAATGGCTGCACAGTTTACTATGTGCCCTCTGTGCGAATGTACATCAGTTTAGGGTTGATTATCTTCTGGGCCAACTACTGCCCCGATAGTTTTGGAGAAAGCAAGCTTGAGCTTTCAGGGGTTTACAGAGAATTAACCCTTTGTTGCATTTTGTCCAATGTTTTGGACATATTTTAAGTGGGGTTTATGCCATCTACGCTCATAGACACCCTGAAAACAAAATAAAGGCAGACTGACCACCCTCTTGTACCCCTCCCAAAAACAATATTGCACCAAATCGAATAAAATTTTCCCAAACGTACACTTGATATCCAATTTTAACATAGTGGAGGCATTTGTTCATATGCAACAAAGCGTTAAGTACAGTGTGATAGTTATCAAAGGATGAACGTCTTCAATTTGGAGCAACTCAGTATGATTCAGTTATGGATTTATTGCTTGCTATTTCACACAGTTCAGGGCGGTTATTTGTGAGACAGCACGTGATAATGCCTCAACTCATGTTGTCGTGTTATCTGTAGGCTTTATTTGTCACTGACTTGATTATCTCATAATGTGGTCTTCGCACGCACTTTTCTGGTGGGAAACTTGTGTAGATTATACATCTGACACCTCTTTCGCAGCAATCAGTATGTTTTTGGACAGTGGCAGGTATGGATGTTAACTTGTGCATTTCAAAGCTAACGCTTTCCACTTTAACCTAATATTAAAAGTTTTCAAATCCTGAAAAAATCGCGTCAGTGTCCATATACTTACGGACCTGGCCGTGTAAAGGCTGGGTTAGCACAGCAAAGCTTATCAGGTTGTTTTGGCAGTATGTCCCTTCCCATGGTGCTTTGCGCACAGAACAGCTCCCACGCTTGAGGCGCAGGGGTTAGGGGAAAAGAGCGCGGTAAAGATTTTAAAGATCGTCGCCTGCCTCCGGAAACATTTTTACGGCAGACGCGCAGGGGACGGATCAAGGGTTTAAGCATGAAAAGGTTTCTGCCAACAGCCTAATCTGCTTATCGTGTTTTTCAAAAGCCTTCCTGGCTCAACACGGATGTTACCGTGCTGGGAACTGCTACAAATTTTTTTTTTTTTTTCAAATCCCCTTCTGGGAATCAAAATGAAGTTTTTATGCTCCTGCTGTCTACAGGTGTGACCACTTCAGTGTTGGCAGGCATTCAGATTTTAGCGAAATTTGATCTCTGGTGTGAAGGAACGTCTTCTCAAATATATCATAAATGATTAAAGGAATCACTTTGAGCTCTGAACTCCATTTTTGCAGAGCCGAGGCCTCTCTGTATTCAGCAATGTTGAGAGCTGGTGCTTTCTTCAGAATGTAAATAGTGCAAGATTCAGGAAGTGTTTTTGAATATGCTTTTATATTCTCTTATTGCCTTAGCTCACTCTCCAGAGAAGAGAGTAAGTCTTCAGGATGAATTGAGAAACACTATAAAAGCAGCGCACTAATAATCGAGGACTCACCCAAGCCATAGGAATAAGGAAAATTATACAGGACAAATCAATGAGATGAAGCCTGTTTACTAAACGACTCTCCCCCTCTTCAATACGCACATCACGCCACTTTTCGCCTCCGGTTTGGTGATTTACCCATATAAATGTATATTAGCTGTATTCTAATCAAATTGGAGTCATGGCAGATACCTGATACATTTTAATAAATATGCGTAACGCGCTCATTATCTACCCCAAATCAATTTTATATTAAAACGATTTCACAGATGCGTAGATAAACTCGACCAGTTTGTACTCCCAGAGGTGTTAAAAAGCTTTCTCTCTCCGCTGCCTATAGCCTTTTCACAGAACTGTTGAGTTTGTAGGAGATGACGTTAGCGTTTGCGCAGCATAAATGCGCCTTTGGTTTGCCGTTGTGTTCCAAGTGTCATGCAGCAGCTGGGTGTTATTAGCCTTCAAGAGGGTCTGGTGTGACAAGAGCACCATGCTGGCTCTGTTTCATTGTAGAAATTCTCATACAAAAATCTCCAGAATGCAAGCTAACGTTTGTGCGACGCTAACAAAGCCACCCGTCTCAGGCACATAACTGTGGAGTGCAACCCTTGACAACAGCAGCAGCATATACCATCCCAGGTCACGTTTCAGTCCAGTGGCGAAAGATAGTGCAGAATAAGATAGGCTTTATTGTCCCCTGTGGGGATATTTGTCCTCTGCGTTTGACCCATTCTAGTTGCTTAGTAGCAGTGGGCAGCCACAGTGCAGCGCCCAGGAACCAACTCCAGTTCTGAAGCCAGAGCTCATATCAGGGCATACGGTTTGACAGCTTGCTGCTGGTTAGGCCCTCAGAGTGCATGGCTGTGTCCCGTCTCTGTGTGTCACAGTCCAATGTCCAAAGTGCCGTGTCCCTCACCCTCCTCTGTCCTCTGTCACTGTGTGAACTCTGACCTCTGACCTCTGAAATGCCCTGTCGTGTTTTCAGCGTGTGCCTAAAACCACAGCTGGGGCGCCTCCAACCCGATGACCCCTCCCTACTGCCAAAATCCTACAGCCCTTCCAACCAGCTCGAAATCCCAATCCTCAGGACTCCTGGCCCTGCCCTCTCGAGCCCAAGCCCCACCCACAAGGCATCAATCAGCTAGCCCCTCCTCCTAGCTCACTGCCCCCCCACCTCCTCAACCTCCTAGCTATACCCGCAAACTGCCAATTACTTTGCTCCTCTCACTAGCAGCCAATCCACAACACCCTCTATCCCCTTAGCCCCGCCCACTATCCATCAGTCTTCTAGGCCTGCCCTCCCATATCGAAGGTGATAGATGGTAAGTAAAAGTCCTGGCTTGTGTTTATTCCACACATGAATCCAGCTGATTTCACCAATCAGTTCTACCTCTGAAGAATTGTGGGGATTGGAACCAAACACAGGGGAGGTCTTTTACTTTCTAAACCTATATTTCCCACCTCTGCCCACCAATCCTTCCTCCTCCCTGATCTCCAGGTATAATCTACTTATTGCTTTCCGCCCTCCCTTTACCTGGGAGTCAGGTGTAAAGACAGCCTGGCCAATCAGAAGCCCTGATTGTTCAGTTAATTAGTTAATTACCTGGGAGAAAAGAAAACAGCACTGGATTTGGATTGGAGGGCTAAATTTAATGATCCTTGCCCTACTCCCTCCTTTTAAAGGCAGCCATCCCCCAGTAGAGTGTATTAGAGGTGAAGTATAGTGGCATAGAGGTGGGGTAGAGTATAGTAGAGTATGGAGTAGAGGTGAAGTAGGGTCCTATAGAAATGGAGTAGCATAGAGGTGGAGTATAGTAGAGTTGAGGTGGAATACAGTACACTTGACGAGGAGTAGCATAAAGTAATGGTGGAGTTAATTTGAGGTGAGGTAGAGTATAGTCATGTAGAGCTAGAGTAGGGTAGGGGTGGAATCAAGTAGGGGTGAGGTAGAGTAGAATAAAGTACAGTAATGATGGACTAGAGTGGTGTAGAGGTGAAGTAGAGTATAGCAGAGAAGAGATGGAGTATCTTAAAGTGGAGGTGTAGTACTGCAGAGTAGAGTATCTGAGTAGAGTTGAGGTAAAGTATGGTCCAGTAGACGTGGAGTAGAGCCAAAGTGGAATAATGTAGAGTATAGATGGAGTAGAGGCGCAGTATAGCAGAGTAGAGGCTGAATAGAGTAGAATAAAGATGGAGTAGGGTAGACGTAGAGTAGCATAGAGTAAAGGTGGGGTAGAGTAAAGATGACATAAAGGAGAGTACAGTGGAGTAGAGTAAGTAGGGTAAAGTAAAGTAGAGGTGAGGTGAAGTATAGTTGAGTGGTGGTGGAGAGGAGTAGAGCTGAAGTAGATTAGAGTACAGTAGAGGAGAGGAGGAGTAGTGTAGAGTAGTGGTGGAGCAAAGTAGAGTGGAGTTGGAGTGATGTAGAGATGGAGTTGGAATAAAATGGAGGTTGAGTAGAGTAGCAGAGAGGTAGAGTAGAAGTAGAGTAGAGATGGAGTTGATTAGAAATGGAGTGGAGTCGAGGTGGAGTAGAGAAGAATAGTGGTGGAGCTCATTGGAGTAGAGGCGGAGTTGAAAAGAGTAGATTACAGCAGATTAGAGAGAGTAGAGTAGGTGTATGGTAGGGTAGAGGAGTAGAGTAGATGTAGAGAGGAGGTGGAGTAAAGTAGGTGTAGAGTAGAACTGGAGTAGAGAAGAGGTGGAGTAGAGTAGAGTGTAGTAGAGGTGGTGAAGAGATGAGTAGAACAGAGCTAGAGCAGAGTAGAGGTGGAGTAGAGAAGAGTGGAGTAAAGCTGAAGTAGAGGTGGAGTAGAGTAGAGATAGAGGAGGATTGGAGTAGAGGTGGAGTAAAGTAGAGGTAGAGGAGGATTGGAGTGGAGCAGAGCTGGAGTAGAGGTGGAGTAGAGAAGAGATAGAGGAGGATTGGAGTAGAGCTGGAGTAGAGGTGGAGTAGAGTAGAGAGGAGGATTGGAGTAGAGGTAGAGGAGGATTGGGAGTAGAGGTGGAGTAGAGTAGAGATAGAGGAGGATTGGAGTAGAGGTGGAGTAGAGTAGAGGTAGAGGAGGATTGGAGTGGAGTAGAGCTGGAGTAGAGTAGAGGTAGAGGAGGATTGGAGTAGAGTAGAGCTGGAGTAGAGGTGGAGTAGAGTAGAGATAGAGGAGGATTGGAGTAGAGGTGGAGTAGAGTAGAAGTAGAGGAGGATTGGAGTAGAGTAGAGGTGGAGGAGCATTGGAGGATGCAGCCTCACTCTGCGTTTTCTCCCTTTCCACAGCGATGCCCAGCCGCCGGGCGAGGCGAGCGGGCGGGATGGAGTGGAGAATGAGGATGAGGAGGAGGAGTTGGAGGAGGAAGGAGGCGGAGGGGCTGCCAGGGGGGGTTCGGGGCAGAGGGCGAGCCTGCACCACACCACCTCCCCCGTGAGAGGGCAGCGCGGCAAGGCGCCCGGCTCCTGCTCGCACACCTCCCCCTCCGACTACGAGCTCTCGCTCGACCTCAAAAACAAGCAGGTACGGACCGTTGCTGGAGGGGGCGCGCTCAGATTCCAATACTCTTTTCCGAACTCTGTTGCTCATGTCTGGTGCATTTGTGCCCTCTTGGAGGGGCAAATTAAGCAGGGTTGGTTCATTTGTTCCTGTGCTCCCGACAACCTAAGTCAATCGCTGAAAAAAAGTGTTTTAATCCAGGAAAAAAGCACTATTTGACACCCTGGTCTAAGACAACAGTCAGAGGGCACATCAAGGCTGTCCGCTGTGGGTTGACAGATGGTGGCCATTCTAGGGGTTCAGAACTTTGGGGGGCGGCAAGGAAAATTCTCGTAGGCCTAAAAAGGGGGAGGGGGATGACAGGAATCCTAGCTTTGCTTCCTGGGGAACATTGATCCCTAAACCACAAAGGTACAGAAGTAGTGTTCTGTGGCTTGTAATTAATGCTATTGCTAATATTGGGATTAATCACACGGTGGCACTTGGCAGAGGAAGGTAGGGTTTGGCTCTTTACTTGGGACTTCTTGTGCTAGTTCCCAAAAAGATCTCTTGATGTTCGGCCAGTGTTTGAATATTTTCCCTGGGACACCTGAGGCCAGGTCAGGCTCTTTCAGAATGGGAAAAAAAGGCCCCTGTGGAGCTCTGGCATGCGTCCACCTCAGCACTTATTTCAACTTTGTCACAGTCTCTGCAGGTGGCGTCCCTGCGTAACAGTGCCGAATGCTATGTTTGGAACGTGTTTCTCCCCAGAGAAGTGCACCGGTTCACTTCGATCTGCGGTTGATGGAGCAGAGAGTTCAAGAAAAAAGCAAAATCCTTTTTTTTTTTTTTCTCGCATGATGCCTCCTGACGTGTGCCGGCATGGCGATAATCTCGGCAAACTGACACCTGCTTCCGCCTCTGTTCGTCTAAATCTGACAGGTGCCATTGTCATGGTAACCGCCGTAGCCGGTTTTTACTTAGTGCAAGGTCCCCTGAGTTGTTTTGACACTGCAGCATTTGTGTAATATCGAAATTATCTGCGATTCTCCGCCGGGGTGTCCCTATTCCTCAATTTTTGTAAGATGAGCTTCTGGAATGGATGAATTCACAAAGTAGTCCTCCCTCTTGGTTGTAGAATTGTCATAATCAGTATGTCCATTTCACAGGAGCAAAATATTCCTGAGGACATCATCTTTCTGGGCTTGGAGTTTACTTATCTGAAAAACAGTGAGTATTCTTCATCAGAAGAATGGTGAGGAACCTGTCTTCAGCGATGCGCAATATCCCAGAAGCCTCTGTACACGGAATTTACTCGTCTTTGCTTTGTGCCCTGCCGTGCTGCTTGCAAGCGAATGTAAAGTGTTATTGAGTGGGGTTCGGCGATTGGGCTCGCTGTGTTTAGGTCCGTAGAGGATGAACAAGGAGAATGTGTCCTCAGGTCTGCGTGGAGGAGAGCGTGCTCGCAGGTTTATGTGATTGTTTATTGGGGGGACTTTGTCAGCTTGCTGTACAGTCTTCCGACTCCAGTGACAGGTGGCAAATGAGATCGCAACGGGTCATAGCTTCCTTATTAGCATGATGTCACCATCGAGGTAATGACTTTGCAGTCGCAAGCTTGAGAGGATCAGATGACACACTCCCATGCAATGTCGTCGTCCAACCAGCGTTCCTCCTTGAGCACCGTGCAGTCGGGAAATAAAGTTTCCCTACTTCTTACAGGTAATGGGTCATATAGAGGGCGTTAGACTGGTTTTAAAAGGGGGAGGAGGGGATCTTTGGTGTCATTACCTGATTTCTGGGGCACTGTCCTCATTTTGAGCTTTGAGAAAAACGCAGTGGACAGTTTGGGGTTTGGTCAAGACACTCCCCCCCTTATCCCCCAGTCCGCTATTACCTTAAACAGTGTTTCTGACTTCTACACCGTCATGTCATAGTTGAGAAAGTCAGTAAACAGCACAATATTTAGGAAAGTAGTCTTTCTAAACTGTCCAGTTCCATGCACAAGTATACGCAGAGTAGAAGTTTGATTCCTCAGGTTTTTATAGTTCAATTTTTTACCACATGGTCGCAGCCGTTCCTTAAACACTAAAACTAGGGCAATTTCCTCAGTTCGCGGGTCACGCATTGAGTTTAAATACATGAGTGGAAGCGTTTAGTTTAGCTCCTGTTAGGAAGTGGTTGCTGGGCAGATCACAAAATAGCTGAAACTGTCATGTAGGTGAACAAACTCAATGATAAGAACAGAAATAACGTTAGCGGATGTTACCCCATTGTTCGCTGGGACTGTAATAACCGCTAGCTAGCTAGCTAGCTTGCTAATTATGCTGAAGTTTGCTTGTATTGTAATAGCTACAAGCATTGCTTGTGACTAATGCAAAATGCTATATATTTTTCTGTGCAGCTCATATTTCGAAGGAATACTAGCTGGCTAACAATCAGGATATCTGGAATTGGCTGTAGTCGAATTCGCGATCGGTATAACCAGCCAGTCCAAAGTTTGCATTAGCTATCGCTTCATCTACAACACTAGCATAGCTACTTTTACAGCCATAGTTATATCATATATATTCATTCCTGGGGGACCGGATTTCTTGCATGCATACCTTTGTAAAATCAAATGTATGAAATGTTGCAAGAAAGTATTTTTTCATGAAAGACATTGTCATACACAACTCCTGTGCGTGTACAAGAAGCTTGGCAAATTCTACCCCCTTCTTGAATTGTGAATTCAAGCCCTCCATTTCCTATTTGAGGAAGACCATGTTGCTTGCGCTCGAGCTAATGGGGGCGTCCATCTTTTGAGAACCCCCTTTGTCTTACTGAAAGACACTTCTGATCCCTTATTCCAGCTACTGACAAAAAGCAAGATCCTACAAAGATGCGTGGAGTATATTCTCGCAATGGCAGAGGAGAGGAAAGCCACTACGAGTGTGCAGATAGCGAAATGGCATTGTGCACTGACCCATGTTTCCAGAAATTTCACTCAGTGTTGAATTTCTAAACTTTTGCCTGAAAAACTAAAAGACTTGAAGGGACATTGATTGCAGAATTTTGAAAGGTAGACTTGGGAAAATGTGGTGAAAAGATTTAACACATTTACTTGAAAAATAAATGAACATGGGCTTTTTAAAGATGGCTGTGTGATGAGTCCTCCTTCATGTCGAAAAAACCCGGCGCAAGGGTGTCGACGGTGAAAAAAGACCTGGGTACTGAAGGGGTTAATCTCAACTAATGAAAAATGTTGGCAAATTCGCATGGCTGCAGTCATGCTGAATGTTTCAACGGACTGAACTTTCTTCAGTGTAGCGTGTGAGTGGTTTTAGACAATTGGCAGTTCTATGGCAAGTCTCAACAGCAACAGAGATTCGCTTTCTGTTCACTAGTGTGGCAAAGAGAGGAAGGCTCTTTCTACGTCACCAACTATGGACGTCGTCCATGTTTTGTCCGCAATGCTTCGTGCATTCCCAGCATTATATTCAGCATTCTGTGGCTACAGGTCCAGTTTCATTTTATACAAGTGCATTTCCATTGCAAAATCACCCTGCGATGAAGACTGAGAAAAATAACAAGTAGGGGAGCATGCAAAATAATTAAACTTTGAATATCGCCTCATTTAAATCTTTGGGCTTCCTTTTATGATGTGATATTCAGCCAATGCAATGCAATACTGGAGCCATATCTTGGCCTGCCATCTTGGCTCTTTAACTCGTGTCAAATATGCCGGCCAATAAAACCAATTGCAACAAATTAACAGCAACTGGGTTCCACAACATCACTGGCTCAGTGCATATCAGAGCATCATGTTGGCAAGCAGTGGTGGTACTTATCAAAGAGACACTCTGTTCAATGTTAATTAATGCATCCACTTCTACAAACGGTGCATTGATGGTTTGGACGCCATTGATGTTGGTTTCTGCTGTTTAATATACAAACTACAGTACGCTATATTGCCACACATGGTCACAACCGCAAGAAATACCGCTGTAATCTGGGCCAAGGTAACCTCGATTCATGACTGACCCACAGGAATACACCTCTATTTACCATTCATGGCACAGCCAAGATTGAAACTGGCAGCATACGGGCTGGGAGTGTCCAAGCTTGGATCTGAAAGGACTTTTGACTGCAGAAGCAATGGGCTTTGTCCAAATGAGTCTGCTATCAGTTGGATCATGTCAGGGAAAAGCTGTCTGGACCAGCTGCCAGAAGAGTGATTGGGCCTCGCTGGCTGTGTCGCGGGTATTTCTCCAGCACAGACGGAAACTGAGGCTTCCAGGAGGCGTCCTACCCAGGCAGAAATATGTGTCTTTGAAGCTGACATAATTGAAATGGGCATCTAATTTCAGAGCCGTGATGAACAGAGCTAATATCTCTGAGCCCAGTAAGATTGTCTTCCTTTGATGCGGCAGGACTGCATTATCCTAGTAATTACCTTTAAGCGGGAAGAATAATTGTTGTAGATACTGAAGCAGGAAATGCCTGGCTGGAGGGCGAGCATCTGTCTGTCTCACTCCGAGCTGTTTCTGTTTGGCATGTATCAGGCCTTTCTCATCACAGACATGTAAAACATTATTTTACCCCTCTCGTCTTCTGTATTGCATGTCACATTGCATGTCTCGACCCAAAAGGGACAGGCTGAGCAAAGCTAGGCAGGCTACGGCTCAAAAACAGCACTGCTAACGTATAGGACCCACCTGGGTTATTTTATTTCAAAAGATTTATGGCAGGAAGTGGAGGGAGGGGGGGATCCATTCAGCCTAGTAGCTGTATTGCTGACGTAGGATCTTTGTAAATGAATGTTTGATGTAACATGTAATTATTTGCAATTATTTTCTCATACAATTTTCTGAAATCCACTTTTGTGTCATTGCCCCAATACCATGCACTTTAAAACTAGTTGGTGATCAACCACTGTCTCTACCAATTAGAAACAGACAAAACTAAAACAATATAAATGTAACCCAGGAAAACTTCATGTAATATTTGATGTATAAATATAAATAAATGCTATTTTGGTTACAAGGTATTGTCTTAGATGTCTTGAAACTCACTCCATCCAGTTTGATATGCATCCAATTAATCCCTGCTTAGTGTAAAGATTTTGGAATTGGTTCGCTACATTTTTTCAAAATCACATTTTAAAGACAGATTATATCAGCGCAACATCTATAATTCTATGTTTAACTCCTGGGTGCAATACGTTTTACAATAAAAATGTCCTTTGCATGCGTCCAATGTTAGGTTATGACCTCTAAAACAACTTTGCAATAACAGTGATCAAACTGTAATCATGTGGACATCCTGTGCTTTTCAGGGGGTGACTGAGAATATAATTCCCTCAAAGCACCGGCAGACGAAAGTGGCTTTCGTGCCACTGTTTTTTTTTTATTTGAAGACTTCCCTCCAAATCCACCGTTAAAACTAAACGCACAATATGTAGACTATTTTAATGTCACGTAAACAATAACATGCACAGCATGTGGAATAACATTTCATCAAAGCAAAGTACAGACAAATACAGCAAAACACTTCGTTGGCTGCGGGCTGCTAAAGGGTAATAGTCCTTGAGTCTTTGGAGGTTTCCTTATAACCTATCAAATTAAAATTCGCTGTGAAGAGCATAAAATTTTACACAGAAGCACAGATGTCCATGCTGCTTGCTAGCCAATCTTCCATGAGTCTAACTCATGCGAGAGCAGCTCACCAAAACTTCTAGGTAACCGTGAACTGTGAGTATAATGATTACTATTACTTGTACGACATGAAATAATGTAACATTCTGAATGATGACATTAGTCTGAGAAAAGGTAAACGAATGATGCAAATTATATAAACAACATAATGGCAACAATTACAGAGACCTTGGCGTTAGTATTATGGTCTCCGTACCATATTGATCGGATCCGTCTGGCAAGCATGATTCTGTCCACGGTGTTTTATTCAGTGTGATATATTTCATGCTGCATATCAAAAATTTATGCAAATGAAATATTATATTCTGATGAGGAACAACACCATTTGGCCATTCATTTGCTTTTGTTTGCATACATTAATTTATTAATGTGCTATCATTATTTTCAGAGGTAATCAAAATACATTTGAAATCAGGGATACTGGAAATTAAATCTGTGGGGACCTCAGAGACCCCCCCCCCCCCGCAATGCCATCGCTGTACCCTCTTAACCCATCGTATTCCAGTGCCTGTCTTTATATTTGTCCAGTTTACTCTTAAAAATGGTCACTAACTAAAATGATACAACAGTCGCACACTATAATTACATATATGAGACTTTCGCTGCATAAATACTAGCAACAAGTTGAAGTCACATGTTCTTAATTTTGTAAGCAAACAGTACGATTCAGTTTTTTGTTTTGTGTGTGTGTGTGTGTGTGTGTGTGTGTGCGCGCGCGCATGCATTGAGGTTTCAATGCTGATGACTGGGTCAGTGTATCCTGGTAAATTGTGAGATGAAATCCAATACACTGTACATGGGTTTTCATGTTTAATTCAATCGTTTTTCTATGGAGTGCATTCAGTGTAAGTGGAACCAACATGCTCAGGGCCTGATTTACAAATTAGGTGTCGTAATTGGATGTCACCGTCTCCTCTGAGACAGTGTAACACAGAAATACAACTTATTTCACTGTACCACCGAGAGCTGTGTGTGCTTGTCTTTTTATTCCTTCGCGTCAAAAGCCTGCCTTGCAAGAGACCAGTGAAAGTGGTTTTAGTGATCTTACGCTATGCCGTTTAGTCACGTCGTCATCTTCTTGTGTATTGCATCACTGTCTTTTTCCAACTGATTGACACCCCCAAGTGTACTCCTTGAAATATGAAAATTTAAATAAAAAGGATGCTCATAAAAAAATGAGTGCAGAAACTCATTTGCGCAGAAAGAGATCAAATCTGAATTTGTAATTCAGTCAAACTATTTCCTTGCCACAATGCACTAAGGACAGGTTTCCGCGACACTGGTTGAGCCCTGGACTGAATTGAGATTTGCATCGAGAATCTACATTAAAAAATTGACATTATTATGGGACCAGGCTGAGTCTGGTTCTGGCACTGGCCCACAGGCACTAAAGTTTGTAGTTTGTGATTGAGGTAACTATGCATTAACCCTTAGGCCGCTGAAACAAACTTTAAACGCTTAAAAATTGAAATATCTTGAGCTTTTGAAAACCTATCATGCGGTGACTTGTTGAGAAGAGCTTTCAGGAGCTCTTTTCAATTTTCGATTTTATTTCTTAATATCAGGAAGCAGCAAAAGTTGCATTTAGCACTTTAAGGGTTAACCTTCATTGTTTTCACTCATCTCGACATTGAAATGACGCATTTTCGTCATGTGGTAACAATGCTCGTTCACCATTTATTACGAACAGTAAAGCCACGCGTCCAGCCTTCAAACTCACTGGTCTGTTAAGACCTGGATCGCATTCTCAGCCCCGCAATCATTGTATGCAGCTGCTGTTCATTTCCACTGTGTGGTGGTGTTGGGCTATTTAAGACCGAGCTTCGCACTTAGTCTTTGTGAAGTCTTGTAAGCCACATGCCTGTGTTGTATTTCTAGTCTTGTATAGACTTATCGCGTATCCTAACTCTTGAACCTAGTGCTGTTTGTTGTTGATATAAGCACTTTATATTATAAAGGAACCTCGTTTCCTATTTCCTTTTCCTATTTTAGTAATACATTGTTACTGTAGCTAAAGTCCAGCGTTTGTATTACTAATAGCATTATTCTGGAACCTCGTTTCCTATTTGTTTTGTCTTGATTCGTGTGTGCCGCCCTGCTGCGCAGAAGGCATAATAAATACAACCAAGTCCATCCTTGCACCTGAGTCCAGTCCTCACCTTCCTGTCCTCCGTGCCCATCACCAGTGTGCGAAGCACAACCCTTACAATAACAGTACTGAGCATAGATCTTATCCCAGCTGCTTCCTGGGCACCATTCCTCTGTATTCTCAATACTTTAGCTATCCTTTGAAAAAAAATACTGAGAAATGTTTTATACCTTTTGGTTGGTTATTTAGATTATCAATGGCATTATTTGTCATCCCGATCATTTACAACACTGCAGTTGGTCATCTCAATTCCCATCGGTGTTAATAGTCATCCTGATCATTTAGAACTTACCCATTTTAATATTCTACACTAAAAGCAAATTAAAGCTAATGTTGAATATTGATGTAATCAGCAATGGCTGCTTAATTGCGCATATAATTAAGCACTTAGTTTTAGCTGTGTGTTTCATTCTCAGCTAGACGCATAAGCCACTGGGATCTTACTGTTTTTCAACATCTCATACTGCACAAGCTCAGTGACAGTAACACTACAGACACTAAATGCTCATCCACACCATTACGATAATCATTATGATAACTATTAATTTGTCGGATTATGAAATTTTTCTCAAGTGGATGGCAATGTCTGTTCCGCACCTGCAATATAGCGGAAGCAACAATAAGAAACAATACAATTGGGATAACTTATAAAGCAATTTGTTTTCCTGTAGCGCAAAAGACAGAAACATGAACGGCCGCTTAAAATGAAGCTGAATTTCAGGGTATCTTGTTCAAAATGGCAGATGATACAGCATAGTCTGTTCACAGAAGGATGATGTTAACCGTAATAGTTATTATTTAATGACATAAGGATTCGTTCACTCCTGATTGGTCGAGGTGAGCTCCGACGGTCACCGTAAACAGTGATATTCATCGCGCAAAAGTGAGCGAGAGGTGAATATGACAACCCGACGACCTCCAGCTAAAAATAGATTAGGCTGACGCCAGTTTAAAACAAACTGTACTCCCTAACCCCTGACTCTTGACCCGAACCCTAACCCTGAGTGTCAAATGAAGATGCCAGAAGCTTCCTTTTTTTACTTATATCAACGCTTGATTAGGTAGCGTCACCATATGACGAGTCAGGATGAGAATGTGTTGGCATCGAGTACCCAAAGCGGATCTATTCAGTGCCAAACCGATAATAATGCTCAACGTCATCCTCAATAAATGTTGTCCTGACTGCTGAACTATCTTATTTAACATTACCATATTTTGGCATTGAATAAAAAAACCTGCTTCATGAAAAGTAATGTAAAACTTAAAAGGAAGGTCAGTTTCAATAGGCTGCTTCCCAACTGCCAGCATGACCAGGAATAAGGCAGTAGATAATGGATGGATGGATGGATGGATTGAAGGATCCATCAAAATGAGGATCCAACTGTGCTGATTCTGCTCCTGTGAACCCCAAAGTTTCTTAATTAGGCTGCAAACATACGTATCTAATTAATTCACTTTTTTCGCTCATTAAGGGATTGTTGATTAGCTTGTCTGTAGATAAGGCTCATAAATATGCATTCTTCGCTCAAATGCATATAAATGGGTGGTAGGAATACTTTCAAGCTTATTCAGAAGTTTTTGGCCGTGATTAATTTTTACTGACATATTTTTTGTGGTTGATGCAGGGTTTTTTTTTTTTTTTTGTCCTCATACATTCACACATTGAAATGCAAATTGAATTACTGACAATTATAGATATTTGAGGTGTCCTCAACACAACGTTTCGACCTTTTGGTTTTGCAACAGTAATAATTCATGTTAACAGATACATGTGCTCATTACAACTACTTTGTTTGAAATTTTCCATGTAGTGAAACCAGCTGACATGCAATTAGGAAAAACATGGTCAGTTTTATCACCTTACATCCTCCGCTTGTTTCAAATGTTAACCCCATGAAACCTACAGAATCATATATGGGTCTGTAATATGCAGCTTCTGTATTCAAACCTGAAGAACTTTAGGCCTATCTTAAATCTTAGTGTAGATCCCAAGGTTTACAAAACAGTCCCAAATATGTCCTGCTGAATTGCTGGGAAATGTGTCTAAAAATGTTGCACAAGATGTAGATGTTTTTGAGCTGATGTAATGCTGTGGCCATAAAAACATGGCGTCCTGAGTTTGAATATTTCTCTCAATTCAGGTGAGATGTGGCTTCAGTGAAGCGCTGTAACCAGCAGATACAGAATACGTATGTGACACTGTCCTACAGTATGAAAAAATGCGTTTCCTGACCTTGAACCTACTTAAGGGAAAACTTAAGTGAAAAATTCACTTTTCTTAATATAGTCCCGTTTGATTCTCTAACCTTGGCCATAAAAACCCATTTGTGAATTTCTCTCATGTTAACGTCAAGGCAATTAAGAGGTGGATGAGCAAGGTCACGCAAAAGTGCTCTTTAGAAAGCTAGTAGAGCCATGTCTTGTTTAATACCATCAATCTATTTAACTTGGTTATGAATGAATGCTACAACAATATGAGTTTGTATTACCACTGAGGTCACTGTTAGGTGGGGAGGAATCAATATTCAATTTCAGCTCTAAAAATACAATGCAGCGTACAGCGACCTTCGACATATTAAATAATGTTTCTCATTCCCTAGATGATGGTACAAATTATACTGAAGGTCAGAGTTACTTCTAAACATGTTATTAAGCTCTAATTGTACAGCACGTTTACATTATGGCAACATATCAACAGTATAATCATAGATTTAAAGTGAATTATAACACTTTGTTTAATTTCAAGATATTATGACCTTTATGGTAACTGAAAGTAACACTCTGTGATTTTCGTCAAACTATAGTGCAGATTTTAGACTCAGCTGCTGTGTCATCTAGCTTACAAAGGGCAATGTGGTCTTCCTCCAAATATACCGTATATGCCATTAAATTATTGTGCTGTTATTTAGAGTGTGCATTTCTGTTGTTTTGAAATCTTGCTTTATTTTCTGTAGGTCGAGCCAAGCAGATTCAGAGCATATATCTTAATGACTTCTCTATAAATATCAAGTGAAGCGTTCTGAAGGAGAATTGTCAGGTAGTTAATCGGTGAATTATAAATGCAGCGCATCTTCACTTTTTAATTGTTCTATTTACTTCTTTTATCTCTTTCCATTTCTTGCAATTTATTTCTTCTCTCAGTCTCACACAAACAAGAATATACATACAGGCCAGTGACTAATTAATGGTATAAAAAACCCTGAATCAATTTGTGGACAAACAACACGCGCAGATGCTTCACTTCGTTTTCCTGGCATGGTTTGGGTTCACTCATCCCCTTAAAGGCTGAAGAATCTCAGCGAAACAATTCAGAGTATCTTGTGTGACCATCATGATACCCTATGATGAAGCATTTCTACCATGATGGAAGTGGTGTCTTCCAGAATGACAATAGCCCAAACCCCGCAGGGCACAAGGGGCCACTGAATGGTTTTATGGGTGGGCTACAAGCGTTCCCCGTGCAATATCTTAATAGCTAATGTTTCAGCGTGCATGTATTCTGTATGAAAGTAAAATAATTTGCTCGAATGAAATATTAATGCTATAAATGTTCATAATATATGCAACAAATAAAATGAAAGGAATTTAATATTATAAAATGGTAATTATGGAAGTAAATTAAAATTAGAGATTGATTAATTTCATCTGAAAAATTTTGATGGCGGAACCTATCCGATTTATCCAAGTTAGTAAGCTTTAGCATAATTAAAGTACACTATAAAATGTTACTGATTATTAAAAAAAAAAAAAAAAAAAAAAATGATTCTGGAACTGCATGGCTTATATTTCAATCCACCAGAAGTGAAAATGTAATAATGTAGATAAATGTGTTATAAATGTCTAACTATTAGTCTATTAATGGAATCATTAATAAAAACATATTGTTGAAAAGACTTGTGACCAAGCGTTTTGTGTGGGTTTGAATATCAAGCGTGAAGGTAAAAATGAATATCATTATGAAGGTAATTTTTTGGCAAAGCATGAATATGAGTTATCCTGTGGGACAAATATAAGTATCAGTTTTATGAGGAAGGAATTGTAATTGCTTAGTTTAAATATGAAAATGAAGTAATATACCTGTACATCACATACCCTAACCTATAACATTTAACAAAGATTTCTAATCAAAGCCCTCGTCATCTAGAACAGCTGAATTATGTATACCGCTACAAATGACATCTATCCATATGCTGCTAAGTAATATCATATCTCACCAGCAGCGACCGTGGTCAACACTCTCATAGACTTGTTAGCTAAGTTGCTTCCTCAGTACTATCCTAAGGAGAATCGCATCTCCGATAATGCCGCTTAGCGACGCATAAACCCGGACTATGTTACGGTCGTGAATGAACCACAGATTATTTACACATGGTTTTAAATCTTAGAACTTGTAGCTAGTTTTTAATTGAACATGTTATGAGTAAATATGTGGCATAACATCTGCATGAACATGAATATGAAGCGGGTCTTTTTATTTGAGCGGATATTCAACGTGGATCATCCCATCATCGATTTAGTGGTTGCAACAGAACTTGACTACCAGGTTTGATTTGAATCCATTCGTTTTGTGTCGTTCGTGTTCTTCAGTTTGCCAAGCGCCAAAACAGGTAAATACCAAGTTTTCTGATAACCTGTCAAACTCAGAATCTGCTGCACTGAACATGGCTGTGATATTCTGCACAGGGTCCAGTTTGTGTGATGTCAGCTCATACTGATTACCTGCATGGTGGCACGATGACCCAAGCCTGACTTTTGCAGGTAAATGTCGGCCAAATATGACCAAGTAAAGATATCCTGTGCCCTGAAAAATGCCCCAGATCAACAGCGAGATGACAGGCCACCGTAAACGGATCATTAACTCAACACAAAGAAGGAGATGAAGACAAACCACCTTCGGGCAAACTGTGATTTTATAAATAGGATGAAAATGATCCTTAGCACATGCCACCGTCTGCACAGCCACCAGGTCTGAAACCAGCTGAACTGATATGGAATATTTTTGAACAACGTGTTAAGTAGCTCTCGCCATCTGCATCATCAAAAGTTCAAATGAGGAAATAAGCTATCTCCTGGAAGAACTTCATCCCTCCAGTGAAGTTTTACACTTGTGGACTCTATGCCAAGGCATGTTGAAGCTGTTCTGGTGGCTTGTGGAAGCCCAACACCTACACTAAGACTGTTTATGTAGATTTGGTACCCTTAATTTGTAACCTCAGTATGTATCTCTCTCGCGGTCAGGGCGATAATTTTTTAATTGGCGGGAGTGAGTTCTCATGGCATCCATAATAGATATCCATTCTCGATACCCTCTACCCGCAGGCAACCCCGTCTAGTCTCGCTGACACAAAGCTTTGCTATTATTTGGGACAAATATTCTATTTTTCTATGCTGAAGACACGCAATTTTTTAGAATACTATTTCCTGTTACCCCGGTACAAGTCATTTCAATTAAAAAATTATGATTAAACACATTGTTGAGAGAGATTGTGACAGAGCACTGTTTGACTGTCAGGCTATCCTCTGAAGTAAATCATGGAACGATGTTTTTGTCCTCCAGCAGGCCGCTCTTGTTAAGCCTGCCTAAAGATGCATTCAACATCGCCCAGATTAATTTAGTATTAAAACACATCTGATTTAACATTAAAAACACACCTAATCCTGTCCTGATCAGTGCTGAAGTAAAACCACCATTCATTGTCACTCTAAATCTTAACTGGCAATTGCACTGATTGCAACAAATTCTCTTTCACTTCACATCATCTCCCTGGCAGTTTTATCGTGTTACTTTCACAGTGGGACTTATGGCCAGTGTTTTCAGTTATGCAATTAGATTATAGTTGAGTAGATGAAAGTAACATCTTGACAGCATCTCCAAGAAATCCTTCAAAGGTCGTTCAAGGGCAATCCTGAGTGAAAAACTGGTGCTTCTCTTAATCTTCTGCTGGCTTGGCCCTTTTGTTGAAGCATTTCTGCAAGAGATATCTTTTTTTTTTTTTTCTTAATCTGGTTTCAAATATAAAAAAAAAAACACCTTTTCCCTGGGTGAAAAGAATGCCGCATAAATATCAACGGGAACATTTTCTGAATGAAAAATGAGGTCTCTGAAAATGATTTTCTCGTGAAAGTAATGATTCATTTCCATAAAAAGCCATTTTTTCCTTCCTTTATGTAAGCTTTTTTAAGCGCATGCCCCGAAAAATAATAAGGTTTCCTGATGAGTTGTTTTAGCGCATAATTAATGACAGTGGCAGTCAGCAGTTGGCAGTTGATTGCTCTCTCCAACAGCCTTGCTGCTCATGTCTGTTTCACTCTCAAAGGACAAATGACTTTTTTATATTTTTTATCGACGAGGACATCCTACAAATATTAATATCAAGCACAGCAGTCAGGCCCCTGGCTGTTACTTTACTTTGTTCACTGTTATAAACTGACTGAATTTAAGCATTGTTTCCTGGTTATTTTAACTGTAAGTGCAGTGCTGCTCGCATTTAATTGCGGTTTACACAACATACACAGAACTCTGTTGTAAACTTATTGTAAAATTACACTTGAAATCACAGGAAAAAAGGTGCCAGTTTATAACAGTGTAGGTATGGCCTCTTGTTAGCATTCCCAGGTTGATGTTAATAAAAAAAAATAGACTCTCATATATTACAGCTTCATTTCACGCCAGAGTTAGCCAGTGCTTTGCTGCAATGAGTTGGATTTCTGTAAACTAGTTAAATCAAGGGAGAACCAGCTGATGGCCTGCAAATAGAAATAATAGAGCGTTAAATGCAGCTATTGTTGCTCAATAATGTAAGATATGATAATGAAAGCTGTTGAAAACCTATCATGTGGCAACTTGTTTAAAACAAGTACTTCGCCTCTGCGTCTGGTTCCATGTCTGGATCGTAACAATTTGCCTGAGTTGATGAGTGGAAGGTAAGATCCATGAGGTCATCTTATGTCCAGACCTGATCTGCATGCAGCGTTAAAAGTGCTATCCAGGACACATATGTGAGAGCTCTGCATTTTGGCTCATACAGTATCAGCATTGTGGTTAATATGGTGACGCTGTGGGTTGCTCTGTTGCCCCTCAGTGGCCGTCTCAGGCAGGAATCTGGCCAGGGGCTTGTTTTGCATTCACATGATCTACCCATGTTCTTCCCATGGTCCTCTAGGTCTCCTCCCACAGTCCAAAGACATGAATGCCAGGCTAATTTGAGACTGTATATTACCAATCAGCAGGGATGGGCAATTCCTGTCCTGGAAGGCTGCAGTGTCTGCTGGCTATTGTGGTCTCTTCTCAGTCAGCAGGCTATTAATTTCTGGAAAAGAAGGTATGTGGATTCATTAGTCGAAAAATCCAAACAGCGCGCACACTCCGCAAAAACCAAACCTCTCCTGGTGCCAGGTCCCAGATACATTCAATGAAAGAAGGAAAGACCAGCACTCAAGTGTCCTTTTTATATTTATTGTGCCAAGCCATCAGGGCCAGGTTGGCAACCTGATGAAAGTTTGTGCTGAAACGTTGTTGTATTTTTTGGGGTTGCTGGGTTGGCACAATAAATATAAAAAGGACACTTGAGTGCTGGTCTTTCCTTCTCTTCATGTGGATTCATTAGCCAATCAGTGACTTGAATTAATTACTCATGGAAGCACTCCAAATACTTGCAGACACTGCGGCCCTGTAGGACTGGAGTTGCCTATCGCTGCCGATAGGTATGAGTGTGTGAGTGGTGTATTATCCCTGAGATGGACCACTGAACTGTATAGGGTGAATTCCTGCTCCTTCCCATTGTACACTGGGGTTGCAGACAAAGGGGAAAGATTGAATTCAATTCTCATCATTTCATATCAGAGAGGAAAATTCACATTTTAATGTACCTGAAACCTGGAAAATGTATCATA
This sequence comes from Gymnothorax javanicus, assembly GCA_029692085.1. Classification (NCBI taxonomy): domain Eukaryota; kingdom Metazoa; phylum Chordata; class Actinopteri; order Anguilliformes; family Muraenidae; genus Gymnothorax; species Gymnothorax javanicus. Next base: position 14,363,923 of record CM056201.1, read on the forward strand.
AACCAAATGGGTGTCGGGTAGTTAAGGCATCAAAATAGCTAATGCACTCCAGCAAATGAGTTTGAATCACAAAGATATTTTTGAACAGGACAGTGGAAAAATTCCCTGGCTGCAACAGTGTGCAACGGAAAAGGGCTACAGTGCTGTACAATAGATTTTGCACAGTGAGGCCATTTGTGTTTTTTTTTTTTTTTGGACTCAGCTCTTCCCTCCTTCACTTTTGATTTGAAGACAGTGAATAAGAGCTTAAAGTGGACACAGTCAGATGTGATTTGTGGATATTTGCGGCAATTTTACACAGGAATCATCACCCTGTATTTAAAGTGTCACTATCCACACATTTACAGTCAGTACTGTACACCTGCCACTCATTCTGAGTGGGCTATTTTAACATCCTCCACTCCAAACAGAAAGGAAGGCAGGAAATGAAGCCAATTGAGCCATTTAGCATCTTCCTGTCTGCCAGTTGGGGGAAAAATAGAATAATTAGCAAACAATCTGTGCGTGACCAGGCAAACTGAAAACAGTATTACATTGCTTACAGTCCAAAAAAAATTGAGCAAGACATATGGCTGTAACAGCTGTGTGTCTGAGTGGCAGCTATTAGCACTGTAATTCTATTCTTGGGAGGGTGAGGAGGTAATATGCTTGATCGAGCTGCAGTTGCCTCCGAGCTGTTCAAAATATCGACGACGCCACCGAGAGAAGCCAAGGACCTCTGCGGCCAACCTGGGGTTTACTTCCTATTCATTTACACAGCTGAGTTTAAATTAATTAATTCTGGTTAAATACCTGAATTGTGCAATGGCACCGTACCGACCTTGATTTAAACCTGAAGCGTCCAAGTTTCCATTGGCAGCTCACTATTGGCGAAACCACACTGCTGCCCGCAAATAAACTGTTCCAATGAAAGAAACTCAAAGCGGAGAGGAAATTGAACAAAAATAAAATGCTTGAGCGAAGGCATTTATCACTCAGAGATGACAGACTGGACAGCAGTTTTGAGTGCTTGGAGTGCCCATTGCCGGTTTGGACTGTCGGACTGGTTTTCTCGCGCTAAGTGAATTTGAATAATAGGATTATCTACAGCACAGCTGGGCTATCAGTGGGTTTATTATGAAAAATGAAACCGATGTCAAGGAGCCAATGTATTTCCGTCCAAAAATCGCTGGCAGCGTGCAATTATTTTTTAACCCGCTGCCTCTCGCCCTTCTGTCTGCAGCCAACCCACCCTTATTTCTGCTAACCAAAGAATTAATCGCTAGGGGGTAAAAAAAATCCTCTGCAGCAGGTGTTGCTGCTCTCAAAGGCATCTCCTGGCAAACATTAGCAGGGACTCATTTAAATTGTTTGTGCTTCTGCCAGAAAGCAGGTGATGCTTTTTTTTTTCATTTTACAGGAAAATTTATGCCTTGATAAAATTTGAATAATTTTAAGGAAAGCTGTGTTTGAAAAATTAGATTCCCTTGGTCTCCGAGCACACCATTAATTATGAACCTAGAGCTGGCGTGTGGCTGACTCGAGTAATAGCATTCAGTCGTAGCCAACCTTGAGAATTTATCATTATGCCACAAATTAAATATTCAATTCGTCTTGTTGTGTTTTCATTATTGACAGTGCAACATTAACTTCCCTGTGCACTTGAAGTCTGTAAATAATTTGTTTGGTTTTGATTGTGGATTGTTGATGGATTTTATGATAATAAATTTTATATTCAATTAAATTTTTTTCACGATTTTTGAAGTGCACCAAATCAATGTTTTAAAAAATTTTTATGTGCATCCTACCAATGGTAAATGAACACAAACTGTTGCGCGTACTCTGTCCTGATGTTACTTTGAATTGATTTGAAGGAATCTCTCCTGTTGAAGAGATACATCACATTAGTTCTACTTGGAACATTCTAGCTCTGGTCTGCTCTGAGAAGAGGTGGTCAGTTAGGGAAATCATGTCCATTTGACTAAGTTGATGTTTGAGAGAACAGCCTACAATGGCTTGCAGTACGGGAACTGCACTGTGGCTAGTAGAGTCAGTCTGAACTCATCGGACAAAATGGGCGAAAAAGCAGCGAATGAACCCTGACTGAACTTCGTTTCTCTATGGCCGGCTTTCAGCGCGAGCCGAAAATTTCAGCGCCGCAGTTCAGGACTTGATCCCGTGCAGTGAAATCCTTTTCCGTGTAACGATGTCAGCGCACGTTTCTTCTTCCGACTAACAACGGAGCAATGGCATCTTGCTGTACAGATGGTTTAGACAGTGTCTTTTGCTGTGTAGTTTGATGGTAAAAATGTGTAATGTGTTAGTACATTTAAACATTTTTTAATCCACCTCATTTCTTTCCACTGTATCAGTTAGTCTTTCAATTAGCTCCGTCATTTGGCTGTTCACTGAGACATATTTGATAATTCCGGATGGATTGTAGACTGAATTTGGTGCCTATGCTACTATATTTTTTTTTATGATGGTGGGCAATAGCCCTGGAATCCTTATTATGATGTCACATTATCTACACAGTGACCAGCTGTCTATACGCTGACACCAATCCACACCCAGAAACGTTCATACAGAAAAAAACTATATTTTCCGGCGTGCTGAACACCCATGTGCAGAGACGAGTACATGGAAAGTGTGCCATATTTTGATATAGATTTGTCTTTTCAGCAAGCGGACGAGCAGCCGTTAATGTGTGAATCTAGCCTTACATGGAAAGCAGCCCTCAGACTTGTTGCTTCAGGCCCCGGTCCTCTCCCAGGGCGAGATTAGTTCCATTTGTCAAGCATTTGCCTTGTACTCTCTCAACCCCGCCTCTTTCGCACCCGTGGTCCTGCTCGCTTCATATCGCCTCTTCCCAAACTCCAGATGTTTGTCTCCGGCCCTCGACGGAGCCCAGATTGAAATGGGAAAGCATCAATAATGAACCAGGCCCTGGCTTTTCTATTAAATTCTCCCGCAACAAACTGAAGGGCTTATTGATTGCGGCAGTGCATGGCCCTCGCCGTCTGTTTGCTCTCCCCGAGCTCCCGAGAGCACTCTGCCTCTTCTCTCCGTGTCGATGGAGTGTATTGCTGCTACGCGGTCCCTTCGGCAATCTCCCCGTCATTTCCACTTATCGCAGCCCAGGTCGGACATTCTACGCACCCAAAGTGGCTCCACCTCTCGAAGCCACTCTGTTTTATTCGTTCCTTATCCATGAGTGGAATTGACAATGTATATCAGAGTGCTGACTGTGGAAGGGGTCGTTGCCATGGAAATGAGAGAACTGGGGGTATTTTTTCTCCCATACATGCTGGATCATAAAAAACAAAGTGAGAGGGGTGTGAGAGGTGCTCTCGATTATCTTACGGCGCCTGTTCGTGACTGCGCTGAAACCGTACTGCATCAGCCTTTACTTATTTGCTGGGAGCTGTTTTCCATATTATACCCTTCTGTGCTGGTTTGATGAAATTCTAAGTAATTCTCACCACAGTGGGCTCATATGCATGTTAAAAGTGTGAATTTAACACTGAACATGAACTACTCTGCAGCTGAGGGGGAGTCCATTTTGCCCTGGCGGTATGGTGGTGCAGTGGTTAGCGCTGTAGCGTTGAAATAGAGACTCCAGGTTGAAGTTATGGCTGGCCAGGACCAGCATTAGCATGTTCTCCCCATGGTCATGTAGGTTTTCTCCGGGTACCCCAGTTTCCCCCACCCTGAAAGACATGCTCCACTGGACTCCAAAGTGCCCTTGACCAAGCCACTGGCTTTACGACTGGACTTGGTTTCTGGTTGCTGCACTGTGGCTGTCCACTGCTGCTTAGAAACTAGAATGGGTCAAATGCAGAGGAGAAATTACCCCACAGAGTTCAATAAAGTATATCTTATTTTATCTGTAGAAGCTGTAATGGTGAATTCTGAGCATAGACCTGTTTTTATACCTTATTTTATCTGTAGAAGCTGTAATGGTGAATTCTGAACATAGACCTGTTTTTATACCTTATTTTATCTGTAGAAGCTGTAATGGTGAATTCTGAGCATAGACCTGTTTTTATACCTTATTTTATCTGTAGAAGCTGTAATGGTGAATTCTGAGCATAGACCTGTTTTTTATACCTTATTTTATCTGTAGAAGCTGTAATGGTAATGCATAGACCTGTTTTTATACCTTATTTTATCTGTCTGTAATGGTGAAACATAGACCTGTAATTTTTATACTTTATTTTATCTGTAGAAGCTGTAATGGTGAATTCTGAGCATAGACCTGTTTTTATACTTTATTTTAGCTGTAGAAGCTGTAATGGTGAATTCTGAGCATAGACCTGTTTTTATACCTTATTTTATCTGTAGAAGCTGTAATGGTGAATTCTGAGCATAGACCTGTTTTTTCTCCTCGCTCATGTCTTCCCTCAGGTGGAAATGTTAGAGCACAAGTTTTTATACCTTATTTTATGGTAATGGGCCATAGACCTTGATATCTCGCCCTGAACATGCCGCCTGCAAGATCCAGACCGCCTTCCGCCAGTACCAGCTCAGCAAGAACTTCGAGAAGATCCGCAACTCTCTGCTGGAGAGCCGGCTGCCGCGACGGATCTCCATGCGCAAGGTCCGCGTGCAGAACGCCGAGGGCTTCTCGGCGGAGAAGGCCCTGGTGGAAGGCTACAACTTTATGGGCATCCCCCTGGTGCGCTCCCCTTCCCTCCCCACGGCAATCGGCGGAACCCTCACGGACCTCGAGGACTCCTTCACCGAGCAGGTGCAGTCGTTAGCCAAGTCCATCGACGACGCCCTCAGCAACTGGAGCCTGAAGACCATGTGTTCCCTTCAGGATGGAAGCACCTACCAGTTCACCGAGGCCCTCGGCTCTGGGGTGCCTGGGGCAGGAAGCGGAGCCACGGTAGAGCCGGGAACCAACCCCGCCAATGTTTCGACCGCGGGGCAGGAGGAAAATCCTGACAACCCGCCTCGGAGCGCCAGCAAGCTGATGATGGCCTTCCGGGACGTGACGGTGCAGATCGACAACCAGAACTTCCACGTCTCGTCCTCTGTCATGGAGTCTACCTCCGTCTCCCTGGGGAACTGCATCCAGGAGGGTGCCGCCACAGACGAGGGCAACGGGACCCGTAAAGGGGAGGTGCCGCCTCCTCCTGAAGTGGAGAAGGAGGCACCACCGAAGGACGAGGGGCCTCCAGACCCCGGGGAGGCGGACTTTGAATTCCCGGCGCCTCCTCCTGAGGAACTGGGCGAGGAGCTGCTGAAGGAGCTCGCCCTGGAGAAGGTGGAGGCGCCGGCTCCAGGGCATCAGCCTCAGGTTGAGGTTAAGGTCTCGGGGCACGTGGAGGCCGGGCCGGAGGTCCTGGAGGCCAAGCGCAGCGAGTCGGAGACGGCGGACAACAGCTCGGAGCAGATGAGCAGCAGCAGTACCTCCACCTCGGCCAAGTCCGCCTCTGAGGCCTCCTCCAAAGAGGCCCTGCAGGCCATGATCCTCAGCCTGCCGCGGTACCAGTGTGAGAACCCGGCCAGCTGCAAGTCCCCGACGCTCTCCACCGACGTCATGCGGAAGCGCCTCTACAGGATCGGCCTCAACCTCTTCAACGTGTGAGTATCTCCAGCTCTTCATGCTGCTGGAGGCATGAGTTCTTTTTTAACCAGTTATGGCTTTAGATCCAAAATGTGTGGGGGTAGTGATGTGTGCGAGTGCTGACACATGCTCACGAATGCACACTCGTCAAGATGGCGGTCCAATCGAAGTCCCTGTATGCCCACCTACCCAGATACCGCCACATGACTGGTCTGTCCTCTCTTCAATGCATGAGTGCTGTATGCCAGCCTCTTGCACTGTGATTGCTGAAAATTAAGTATTTTTATCTCTAATATTGTATTGTTTTTGTATTCATTTATTTTCTGCGTAAAGCAGAAAGATTTGGTGAATTGGTGAATTTTCACTCATGAGCTAATTATTCAAGGTTTACTACTGGGGTAAGACCAAATTCACTGGTCACGCAAGAAATAACTCGAAGCAAGCTAGTATTTCCCACTTTAGACCAGAGAAAAGATTTGAAGACGTATTTACAAGACTAGTATGGGCAATCCTGTGGGACATTTCCCAGAATGCTTTGCTTTTTACAGCCATGTAAGATGGCCTCTTGAGCTCACACCTTAATCACTGAAAAGCATGAAACATTCATTCAGGTGTCAGGGACTTATCTCAGCTTTTGCACTTATAGTCTCCAGTGCAAACTGTGTTTCATTGCGGCATGCTTCCACATTATTAGTTTTGATTGAGCTGTTAATTAAACGTTAATCCTTTCTGACTTCCCCAATATGTGCTTTTAATTTATAATTTTTTTTTTTTTTGAGAACATATCTCTGGTTAGGCTGTATATCCAAATCCCCAAGGACATCAGGATCTCCAAGCGTCTCACTTATGGACCTAAAACTAATTAGTTATTCCAGCTTGTATTCAATATCACTGATATAGATTAGGTAGTTCCACAGTGAACACTGATGCGGCAGAAAGCAATTAATTAGAAAACTCATTTAGCTTGACTGAGATGGCCACAAAAAGGTTTGTTCAGGCACCAGACAAAAACTGGCTTTTATAAGCTCTTTTAACACTTTCTATTCACAGGAACTTACCCCACTAATGACACTGTGCTGACTCTCGGAGCGAGACAGATATCTTTAAGTGCTGTGGAATGTGGATCACCATTTAACTAATGGCTCATGCAACCGCAATTAATTAGTGAAGTGAATAGTGACTAGTGATGCTCATTCGTAGAGGCTCAGAGTCTGGGAAAAGCATTTTAAAAGCTTGACTTGCCAGAACGAGTTCAGAGTGAACACCTTGGGAAGGGTGGAATATTGGCTTCTGAAGGGACGGTCCATCCTGGAAACTATGCTGGACTTGGCCGGCTGTTCTTTTGGACCCGGGAGCCACTGACAAGCTAATTTGTTAAAAACCACACGTAAATTGCTTACACTGATTGCCCTAATTGTATGGGTGGAATCGCAGAACAGACCATGTATAAATAATCTGCAAGCTGAGAGCTCCGGGCGAAAACTGTAAGGTCAGAAAATCTTACCCTGTGAAGTTGCGAGGGAGCATCTCTCCAGCAGGTATGGACCGTCAGCACGTGTGAAGCGTGTGGGTGTGGGATTAAGGAGATTTAACTGGGCTCTTTGAGCTGAAGACTCTTTCATTGTCTTTGCAAGAGCTGGCAATGTACTGGAATAAACTCTCCAACAAAAGGGCTTTGGGCATCCAGTCATTTAGGCAGCTGCAGCCGATTCTAAATGAAGGCAGAGGCATCAATTAAAATAGAGGCGCGACAGATATCCACACATTGGCTGCTCTCACTTAGTGATTAGAGAGAGGCGTCAATCAGTGTAAAGGTTAAAGGATGCCAGCGAAATAGCCTGGCTTTGTGATCAAAAATGATTTCTACCGTTGCAGCATTACAGTACGCCCACCATTGCGGGATTACCGGATGCACTGTGGTACCTTGCCCCTTCTAACCCAGATTCCTCACTCCATTGGGCAAAGCACTTAAGCAGACCCGCAGAGGTATTTAGTTTTGTGGAGCGTAGAAAATGGGCAGGGCAACTCTGCTGTTCACGGCTGGGAGTCGTCACATGCTTCGGGTCGACACCAGGAGGCAATTAAGACTCTTAAAGACACTGTATTTCAGCAGAATTTTTCCTACCCTGGAGACATGTGCAACCTCTATATCCTCCCAAAATCTGTATGTATGCACGCGCACACACACACACACACACACACACACGCAGACACTTTTATTTTGAGTTGCGCTGCGCTTTCCATTAAAATTCAATCGGCTTGGTTCAATCCACCGTTCACTGTGCTTAGTGGAGAGTGACTAAGTTTGGAGGTAAGAGCCCTGAAGACATTTGAGACAAGGGGCATGATGGGATATATGGCCACTGGAACTACAGCAAGCAAAGCAATGGTCAACCAGATACTGGCTCCTAAAGGCATTTCACACTTAACTCTCAAATTAAATCCGATCATTATCGACAGCAAAATCCAGAAAATAAGGTCATCCTTAAGAGTACTTATAGTCAGACTCACCTCTATTGCTCTTTTCCCTCCATGAGCCAAATAAGTTCTGACACTAACGTGAGAATTCGACTCATTTCAACCTTTGCCAATTGGGTTAGAATATTTCATTCGTCAATCACAGAGTACCTTGAGACTAACTTTAAAAATACACTAATATTTTGTACTTGAGAATGAAAAAAATATAAATTTACGTCTATTAATGCAATAAAACACTCTTTAAGACAGGAGTTTTCACAGTGTGCCTGTCTAGTTATGGTAAATTAGCTCTAGGAATGGGGGTGTTCCCACCCTGCGATTCATTGGAGAACTCTGCAGGGTGCATATATGCCTGTATATATGCCCATTGCATATATGCCCATTGCATGCTGGGATAGCCTCCAGTCTACTGCTACAACTTCAAGTAGGAACAAGTGGACTGGATAATTGTTGGAAGGGTAATTAATAGGTATGTAATGAATGCATCGTTTTGACACAGTAAAAGAATACAAAATTCCTTGGCTGCAGCTTGATCCACACACCACACGCACACACACACTCACACACATGCAAACACACACACACTCACACACTTGCAAACACACACACACACACACACACACACTCTCTCACACACGCATGAACACATACACACACACGCACATTCACTCACACACACACACACACACACACACACACACACATGCGCACACACACACACACACACACACACACGCGTGTTGTGATTCCATGTTTTGTCCCAAACCCCTGACCTTGAGCTCAAATATAAACACTACATGCCTAACCCTAACACTAATCTTGACTTAACCCTAACCTTAATCTAACACTAACGTTAACCCCTAACCCTAAAATAACTCAGTTACTCAGTTTTGGTGGCCAAAAAATCACCCCGTGAGGGTGAGGAAATCAGGTATTTTATCACATTCGGTCCCCACAAGTGGTAGGAATTTGCACCCCCCCAACCACACACACACACACACACACACACACCAAAGCCCCCTCTGTTGGGCTCATTCGTTTCCGCGTGTATGCAGTAGAAGGCATGATTATCTCCGTATGGGAGCCTGCTGATCCACATCCTGTCTGCAGCCACTGGTCACCACTGCGACCGGCTCATGTTTAATTCAGCAGGCTGAGGGAGCTGAGTCTCGTGTGTAGCTCTTGCTGCTCAGAGTGTGTTCATCACACTGAAGCAGAATGCCACTCAACACCACCCCCACCCTCCTATCGCAAAATTATCTGTCTCATCAAGTGTAATAGCCTGATTATGAGAATTAAAATTATGTCTTTTTTGCTCTTTATTACAAATTATTAGCTCGTCTGAAGCTGCTGCGAGTGACAAGCAATTTTTTTAACCAGATAAAAAAATCTAGAATCAAGTATAGCACTCTCTACTTTAGTCCTATTGATCTTAAACAATAATAATAATAAGCATAATAATCATAATAATAATCATAACAACTGCAACAATAATAATAATAATCATAATAATTTCAGTGTAAAATTAACACCAAAATGGGGCGCCCCGGTGGCTCATCGGTCTAAGTGCACGTACTATAAAGGCTGTGTCCTTCCTGCAGTGACCTGGGTTCGATTCCGGCTCAGGTCATTTGCTGCATGTCTTCCCCCATTCTTCTCCCCAATTTTCCTGTCTATCTTCACTGTATAACTATCAAATAAAGGAAAAATTCCCAAAAAAATAAACACCAAAATACTTGTTAGGCCTGAATTATTCTTTGATTTCTGTGGTGTGGGCCTCAGTTTCTGGAGAGATACCTGCATTAATAAGAATGCCCTTGAGGCAGAGGAATGTTAGGTGAAGGTCAGTCACTCACCAGCTTTTGGAAAATCATTCCTCATTTAGGTAGTCAGACAGTGCTACACAGCAAAAACTAACACGCGAACCAACATATTAGAATTTTAGTGTTTTCTTGAGATTTAAAATCCCGGCTTAGACTCTGAGAGAATGTTTTGTTTATTTATTTTTTTTTTTTTACAAAATAAGACAAAAATATTACCCATAGGGAAAGAAAGTTTCACTCGCAAACCAAGCAGCAACTTCACGCAAGTAAAATTTTGTACTCGAGGGGACGAAAAAAGATGTTTATACTTTCATTATAGGACAAAAACAGTAGTTTAGACGCAGGCTTTTTTTTGGATGCTGGCCCTGATTTTAATCCTTCCTCCATCTCTCTGAGGTCAAACTCATCCCTGTGTGTCCTTCGGTTCCCTGACCTTACCCAGGGACAGGACGGTCCCAGTCCTCATTCCCATTCTGAGCACATTGCTGGGTTCGTTCTGTCGTCTGCACGACTCTGGAGACCTCAGAAGAAGGGGGTACTAGAAGGGGCTCTGATTTGCCTCCTCTCGCCCAATTTTGGCACTGTCTCGGCATGTTAGCCAATGAAATGAGACGCGGTCGTCTCATCGCTCTTAATTAGCTTTTCTCGGAAGAGCGGGCCTCGCTCCACCCGGTTAGAATTTAAATACGTTGCTGCACCACTTCAGGGACGCGCCCGTTCTCTCTCTCTCCCTCCCCCCCTCTTTCTCTCTCTCTCTATATCTCGCTCTCTCCGCAAGGTGTGGGCAAAGCTGAGACTTGCAGGTATTAGCGCAGGAGAACGAAAAGATTCGGCTAATGAGACAGCATCTCCCACAGAGCAGTGATGTCTTAAACCGTCAGCCATTTTGATGTCTGAAAATGGGGGGGGGACTCACTTTTTCTTATCTTTCAGGATGATGGGTTTACCGGGAAAGTTACCTCACATAAATATGAGGTAAAGTTACAGTTTGAAAAATAAACTTTGGAGCACTGCATGGAAGGATTCCAAATTTCAGGATCCTTTCACACAACCTTCACTCAGATAAATCTCAGAGGAAACTGATGCGCGATGTTTTCTGCTAATTTTATACAGTAGGGGAGCCACAGAGAGTACATTTATGAAAGTGAGCAGTGCTGGCCTGCGCTGTTTTTGCTTTTGTAAAGATCCAAAATTGATTTTACTGAAGCCAAGTACAGCCAAAAAATGCATACAGTATATAAACAATGGGAAAGGTATATCAATTCAGAAACCTGCGGATAATTATTACAAACCTGTGCGTGTGTGTGTGCCTGTTTGGGGGCGGGGGTGTTGATGAATTCCTAAAGCCTGTGGGAACCAAATGTGATAAAATACCTGATTTCCTCATCCTCACGAGGTAATTGAGTTGAGTTGTTTTAGGGTTGGGGGTTAGAGTTCGATTAAGGTTAGGGTTAAGTCAAAGATAGTGTTAGGGTTAGGCTTGTAATGTTTATAGTTAAGCTCAAGGTCAGGGGTTTGGGATGAATGTAAATCTATAAGATGTCCCCACTAAACATGGAATCACAACGTGTTTGTGTTTGCGCGTGCAGTGTGTGTGTGTGTCTCGCTCATTTTGAAAGGTGTTTTGAAAACATCACAAAAAGAAAAGGGTACGAAAAATGTAAAATAAAAAAGTAAGACCATCTCAACAAATTTGTCGGTCTCGTATTTAGAAAGACACATTTAGGCTAAGATATTTTATACAAATTATTTTAATCACTTTTATTCAAATAAGACAATGCATAAACAGAAACAGTAAATTAATATTATGTTTAATATAAAAGTCTCATCGTGAAACTTCATCCCTTAAAACCGCAGTGTGTGAGAATTACTCCCATCTAGTGGTGCGCTAATAGAATGCAAACAACCTCTCTTTGGCACCTCCCCCTCTAAGCGCGTCATTACCACTGCGGAAGCCGCGAAGAGTCAAGAATGTGTCAATATGTCTATAACTACACTGGTCACAGAAGAGTCCACGCTTCTTACTGATGTCCACATTTACATTTATTCTTCCAAGTGAGTCACATGGTGCACCGTGAAAACTGTAAGACAAACAAAACGGTTTCAATCGCACAGCTCAAAATCGGCAATTAAAATATTCCGCGTGTTTCTTTGCGTTATACAACCAAGTACAACATTACACGAAAACAGGAAATTTAAGCAATCATTACCGTGTTCCCCTGGAAGACCAGCTGTAGAATAATTGACGGGAGCATATTAATCCACTGTTTACATTCGCCGTTTCTCTTACTTTCTGGGGGGGTTGGGAGACGTGGCAATTCGAAGTAATTATTACCTGGAGATACTCTTAGCGTTAGAATGCTTGCGGTTATAGCGATTAATTCACTTAGTCGCTAAGATGATAAACTGGTATCACTTTGGTCTATTCTGTCTGACTAGAGGGAGGACATCACCCCCCCCCTTGGCAAATCAGCTGAAATAAATTAGTATGAAACACGAGAAAAACTCTCGGAAAATTCGGTTGAAAGAGTTACATCACGCACGGTCGCCTACTACTATGACTAATGTGCAGAGTAACAGCAACTGAAAACTGTTGCAACGGAGCTTTTCCAATTAAGTTAATTAACAAACTAGCCGTCCCTGCCGTTTTATATTGCATGTGACAGCAAATTATCTGAGTTAAACGGGAGGATAAAGTAGTTGCTGGACTACACTGCCCTGGTTCTAACATTACACCAAAATAAACTTCACTGTTAGATTTAATTACCTGTCTAGCAGAAAGGTTGCAACCTCCGCGTCCGTTTTCAAGTCCTTCTCGCTCATGAGTTGTCTCCCAAAGCTACGTCGATGTAGACTCTCGTTTTATCCCGGTCATGTTTTCTTTTTCTTTTCTTGGATGGTTTTCCTTCCCTCTCATGGGGCAAAGAGTATCCATGGTCCTCCATTTCAAGGGAAAGGGCAAGTATATGAACTGCGGGGCACTTTCACCAACACAGTCGTCTGTGCTTGCTTCTCCTCCCCGCCCCCAACAACACATGGGATTTAAAGGTAAAACGCGAAAGGCGAACCAAGTTTGTCTCCTTTCGACTACCGTATTCAAAGATGGCGATGCAGCATGGCAGCCTCCGGTGGGTGCACCGCCACCTATGTATTTGTGAGCAACTCATTCAAAGCTACGAGAAAGCTTTCATTTGTATGCGATTGTGATTAGACTTCGGTAAATACGTATTTATGAAAGCAATATTTGATTTTTGCTAATAAAAAGCCAAATAAGTTACACGCTGTACCTTTAAACTCTAATTTTTAACTGAAGTTTCTCCTTAATTAAGTTCATAGTAAAAAAAAAAAAAAACATTTTTTCATATTATAGGACAATATAACATACATATTCTGTATCCTCTGGTTGCAACACTTCATAAAAGCACATGACACTTATATTTAGAGAAATAGTCAAACCCAGGATGCCATGTTTTTATGCCACAGAATTACATCATATGGAAAGTATCCAGATCTTGTGCATCATTTTATGCACATTTCCCTTTAATTCAGCAGGACATATTTGGGATCTTTGGAAACCTCGGGATCTCCACTAGAATTTAAAGTAGGTCTGAAGTTCCAGAGGTTTGCATAACAGCTGTGTTTGGCAGACCCATGTATGGGTTTGTAGGTTTTATGGGGTTAAATAGTTCTTAAGACAGACTTAGTTTGCTGTTCATGTCAGGGACGGATTATTTAAAACTCCATGAAATGTGGCATTATGAGTGCTATTGGGTCAGGGAATGCTCTAGGCCTACAAAGAGCACATTTGACTGTCCCACACATGAATGGAATCATATTTATTTAATAGCGATGCCACATATTTGCTTGTCCATGCAATCGCAAGACAGCCTGCAGCCAGTGAAAAAGAAGACATTTTCCTCTCCATTAAATGGTCATATTTTCTTGTTCAGCAATTTCATTTGTGATTTTTTCATGACATACATTACATCCGTCTTTCGGATGAGATGTAAAACCGAGGTCCTGACTCTCTGTGGTCATTAAAGATCCTATGACACTCATCGATAAGAGTAGGGGGTTCCCCGGTGTCATGGCTAAAGTCCCAACCTGGCTCTTTCAACCTGCCACCTAATCATCCCCTGATCTAATTGGCTGTGCAAATTGTCCTCTCCCTCCCCACCTCAACCCCCAGGACTCCCTTGAAAAAGAGATTTCAATCTTAATGGGACTTCCCTGGTTAAATAAAGGTTAAATTTTTTTATTTTTTTTTTTTTAATTTGCACTGAAAGGCTTGCACTTTAAGTTTTGTTGTACTGCTTACAATGACAATAAAGTCTCTGAATCTGAATCTGAAATTAAAAAAAAAAAAAACAGTTTTATGTTTGGCATTTCCTGATGGACATTGAAATGTGTAATCCTTAAAACCACTATTCCTCTGTTTTGTACACACGGCAGCCCATTGGCCTGGCTTGAATCATTTTATAAGGTCCATTCTAGACAATTCTTCAGTCAGAAACCAATGGAAGCCAGCAAGAAGCTCTTGAACTTGAGATATTTACAGGAGAGCAGCTATTAAATGTGAACTCCACATTCTCTTTCAGTGGGCAGTTTCTGATCGAGGATGAGGGAGGTACTGTCATGGTTTAGTCCCGCCGGCAGAAGGCGAGAAGCCGGCGGGCACTGGGACCATGTACCCAAAAGCAGGACAAGGGACCCAAACGCACAGGCTGAGTATAAAATATAAAACTCTTTAATATAACTCACAAAATAAAAACTAGGAGGGGAGCAGCAGCACACGTACACACAGATAGCAGGGCTCCAGGAAACAAAATACTGCTGCCCTGATCCAAGGCGCAGCCAACCCTTAAATAACAAACCTTCACCTCCACCTTAACGAGCCACACCTGTTGCCCGTTAAAGTGGAGGCGAAGAGTGCAGCTGGGGGAGGGACTGCAAGGACAAACCCTTACAGGTACTGTATGGGTCTTCCAGTATCTGAATAACGGTACGTTAGAGTAATTCAGCTGACATATCTAAAGTTACTTACTGTCGGGTCACTGGCTTTATTCAAAGGTCGAACGGTCTCACTGATCTCATTAAAACTGCAGTGCAGCTCCAACCATTAACCCAGTAACACAACGAAATGGCCGCCCATTGATGAATCCGTGTACACGTCATAGCCGGGGTCGAAGACTTGATGGCAGATACTTCATTTCACACAGCTCTCATTTCTCCTCTTTCTCATGCATAACGGCAGACAGACAGATGAGAGAAGATGGGGGCTCTTCTGATTCATTATGGGCATGCAGGAGCAACCTGAAGTACGTTGTATATTAGCTGAACTTTTTGACTGGGAAACTCAGAAAATCAGTGGGTCAACCACTAAACCCACTAAACCCAGTGTATCTACAAGCCCGCTGGACCCAGTACAGCCACAAGCCCACTTGAACCATTGTGGCCACAAACACACTAAACCCAGTACAGCCATCAGCTCCCGAAACCCACTGTAGCTACAAGCCCGCTAAACACAATGTAGCCACTAGCCCATTAATCCCAGTTTAGCCACTTGCCCACTAAACTTGGTGTAGCCACAAGCTCACTGGAACCAATGTTGCCGTATGCCCATTAAACCCAGTGTAGCCACAAACCCACTAAACACTGTGAAGCCACAATAAGATAATCTGCATTGTTAAAGCCCCAAAACCATGGGAGGATTGCTGCCTTCACAGTCTAATCAACTTTATTCGTTGGATGAGAGTGTCACCGTTATAAATATCATGTCATAAATAACCCCCGCATTGTAATGTGTCTGTCATTTATCATTAGATCCAGCTATACTGTCTGCCCAGTGCAACTGAATGCAAATGTGTTTAAAATTGACGTACAGTGTATGCCATGTGATTCTGAATCTTACTGTTTCGGAACAAATTAAAAACGGCATCCATCTCTTATTAACAACCGTATGTTGCCATATGGCAGTGGGGTTTCTCCAGTATAAATCTTCAATGAGCACAAGCAGTGGTGCATTGCTTCTGATGTAAAGACGTGCGTCTTCCTGATCACAAGCTGTTGCTCAGTGATCCGCAATGAAACTGACAAGGAAGATGAGTTTTTTTTTTCCTTTCCGAGGCTCTGTACCAGAACCACAAATCATTTTCTGCAGCATGAAGGTCTTATCACAAGTAGGCTACCATTATTCATATCTCAAAGACCACAATCATGTACGGTTACGCTCAAAATCAAATATCCAGTTCACAAGGTTAAGGACCACATTGTCTGCTCGCGAGCAAGGATTATTATTGTGCAAGCATTCGTGATTGAATGCGATACCCAGAAGAGATGCAATGCAAATGTAAGCATCGCAAATCTGAAAGACTTTGAAGAGTCATAAATAAGTTTATAAATCAAGTGAGAGCATTCAAAGCGCATTCATTCATTGTGACCTCACAATCTTATGAGTTAAAGCATGATAAATGAATTCCAAGACCACAGCTAAAATCGTAGTTCACAGTATTTATTGAATTGGATGGGCATGGGAATTTGTGCTGATGTAGGACTGGATGGAGACGAGTCAATGGAGACCAGCGCAGCATAAAGGGGAGCCCGTGGCGACGAGATTTAGAATGGGGGTTGCGTCTCTTCTCGAGGTCATAAGGGGTCATTGGAGTCCCCTGGAGTTCTGAAAGAGAGACAGGATGAGAGTTGAATAGATGGGTACGGAAGGGAGGGATGTGAAAGGAGACAGACCAGGCTTGTAGAAGGAAGGCAGTATAAATAGGCTGGTTGGCTAGGACATGGATGAATAGATTAGCGTGTTAGTCATGGTCCGATTCACTAACCAGCGTTTAATTAACTCCTTTGGCTTCCATGAGCTAGCTGTCCGCTAGCCTCTCTAGCACACGCGTCCTTCTTTTGTAAGAGTGCGCGCTTAAATGGGAAGCGGATAAGTTACGTCCATTAAGCTTTAATAGTTGCCGTGGCATTATCCTGCCGAGCGTGTTTAATGTAGTTATAAATAGCACTGCCAGATTGCCACAGGTCCCGGGGTGAGGTAATGTGTTTAAGTGATTTCGCTTTTGCTTTCGCCTCCGCGCATGCATACAAAGGATACAGCTTTGGACAGATATTTGTTGCAAGTGGAATTACTTATTATTTAAAAAAAGGGTATATAAATATATTTTTTGTGCTCGTGTACAGTATTTTGCAAGAAGGATCAAGGAGATTTTTTTTTTCTGTTGTTGCATCTGCGTCTTTTTTTATGGTTTAACCCTTTGAGCACTGAATAAATTTTCAGGGAATTAAAAATGTAGTTTTCCTGAGCTGTTGAAAACCTATCTTGTGGCAACTTGTTTAAAAGAGCTCCCCTGCGGGAGCTCTTTTAAACAAGTTGCCACATGATAGGTTTTCAACAGCATCTGATTTTGATATCTTACATCATTGGGCAACTATAGCTGCCTATGGTGCTGAAAGGGTTAAATTGGATTTCACTCAGTATTTCTGCCCCCACTTTCGTTTAAAGCACATAATCTAGCCTGCTGTGATGGGCCAGAGCCATTCGCGGAAATATGAGTGATACTCAGGGCTGCAGTAGACGCTCATCTTCTCATAAAATCTCATGCCCCGATTCTTCATAAATTGTTTCATTTCGTGCCGCTAAGGTTAAGAGCACCTCCGTTAATACAGTTTTTTTTGGAGTGGCCACTGGCCTGTAATTCGTTTAAACCTTCAGAAATGTACTCTGCAGCGATCAAATCTGGCCCAGACAGACTTGGTGCAGACTGGCCCCAAAACAGCATGCTAACTGGGTTGATAGAGTTCATGGATTTATCTGCGCTGCTTGGCGGGCTCCTATCGGTGTTCGTCAACAGCTTGTTTTGGGAGAAAGCCATTTCTACACTCTCAGAAAATAAAGTACATCAGTATATCTGTAGGGGTACAATGGCTTTTCACTTGGGCAGTACTATCTAAGGTATGCCTTTTGTATGCTCGAATGCGTATATTTACTTTTTTTTTAGTCCCTGAAAGGGCGCACATAGTTACGTTGAGGTCCAAGTGTGGTTATAATTGTGTAGATTGTACCTTGAGGGACAGAATTGGACACCTGTCGTACCCCTGTTTTTGAGAGTGCATTGGAGAGAAAGGTGATTTAGGCTCCCAAAACCTTCAGGAGAATGGGGGTGGAAGGGTCCAAAACAATCCCTTCTCAGGGAGCCCAGAATCCCGAGGTATGTGCCTGCATGTTTGATAGTGCACACCATGCAGCCACAATGATACTTCATTTCTGAGTCTCTTCTCCTGGGCCCTCATGAGAGACATCGCTCTCTGGCTCCCCCTGTGGCTGGCGTCTGTAGCACTCACAGAGGCACAGTTCTGAATTTATGTCAATTGAACATTAACATAACTTTCAATGTTTTTCCCTCCAGTTTATGTACGCTTGGTGCGTCTTTTTCCTTCATCCAACGGTCTTCTTGTATGCTGATTTGTTTAGCTACTGTGCTACGTGGACAATTGTCACTGCCCGCTGTGGAGAATAGAGAAATGCCCAGTGAATGAAATAGAAGCAGGGTGCATCACTGCATCTAACACTCTTAGCGCACGAGCCGGACTCGGTGACTGTATTGCGTAGACACTGGCTTCAAATTGCGCAACCTGGAGAGCTGAACACTGTTTGGGCCTGAAGATGACCTTCACTGTGCTGGGCCACATTTCCCCAAGCCAAATCAAAGTCAGTGTCTGATGTCAAAATTAGCTGCTTCATAGTTTTTCTTGAGTTTATAGTGCATAGCCATTGGCTGAGCTATGCCCCAATCATGTGTTGTGATTGGAGGAGAATGGAGCTGAGTCTTGAAAAGGCAGGTACTCACCTCTCATCTTCTTTCCATTGCAGAAACCCTGACAAGGGAATCCAGTTCCTCATCTCCAGAGGATTCATCCCAGACACGCCCATAGGCGTGGCCCACTTCTTGCTGCAGAGGAAGGGGCTGAGCCGGCAGATGATTGGCGAGTTCCTCGGCAACAGCAAGAAGCAGTTCAACAGAGACGTGCTGGAGTAAGTCCCGTCAGCCTCATGAACGGCATCTGATCAGTGCTCACAAGGTTCTTCTTGACTAAAAGAGAACCGGTGAAGGTTGTGAACAAAGTTGGTTGCACTTCGACCAAATTCAGAACCTAAAATATTACTTCCCAGTGAGAACCAGTGGCCAGTCAGATCTGAAGGGAATCATGACAACATATGAGTCAACAGTAGGCTTGTACTCAACCCGTCAAAACAAACAAGCATGAGCCACGTCTAACGCTTGGTTGAGGTGTCCTATGCTGAAAAAAATCCAATCAATTAAGTTCTACACATCTGTTAATTAGATACAGTGACTCAAAATGTGCTCTACCAAAAGGTTGGGCAGACAGGTAAAAGGTCAACACCACATTGCTCCAGAGGGACAGGCATCTGCTCAGTCTGAGACTCTTTGGATAAAAGCATCTTATAAATGCAATTTACTGGTATTTCATTTCCCAGCATCACAGGCCTCATTCAGCTATTCTGGTATCATATAGCTGTTATAGTGGAAGTCATATAATGAATAGTTGGTGAAAAGTGGTTTCATGTCTAAGGCACCATGACAGACAAAGCTATGAAATATAAATTAGAGCAGGTATCCGAATCGAGTAGGAGGCCTGTTTGAGCAAGTTTTCGCTCCAAGCCAGTGCTGCCTGATTGAGTGAATAAACCAAACGTAAACTTCAGTGAAGTCATTGATAAACTGATTAAATTGACGGTCGTAGCGCTGAACTTCAGCAAGAACCAGCCTGCCCTATTTACTGACATGTTTAGCAGACTGTCACATTTGTAATGCCGTGAAAAAGCTCAGTCGTTTGTTCTTCTTGTTGGCTTCAGTAAGTCTTGTGGAATCAGCAGCAGATGTTAATTTGACTTCACCAGAAGCTGAGCTGATTCTGCCACCGGCTCGTTAGGGAAATGTGTTTCTTGAAGCATATGCACGATGAGACGGCGATATCAGCACCATTGGAGTGCCGTCTCTGGATACTTTTGATAAGGGACAGTGATGTTGTGCCTGTATGTGTACTATTTGTGAGTGTTTGCACGGCTGTTTGTAACCTTGTGTGTCTGTGCGCAGTTTCAGTGTGTGTGTGTGTGCTGGTGCTTATGCCAATGTGTGTTAGTCTAGGTGGGTGTGTACATGTGTATGCATTTGTTATTTTAAATTAGGGACAAAATGCCAATGATGAAAAGTGAAGAGTGTGTGGAAGTCAGTGAGGTACCAGCAGAGAAGCCAAGTCGGACTCAAGAAATGACTGTGATGCGGTGTTTTCTGAGGCCTTTGCTGTGATTAGAACATTGCTGAGGCGGACCAGCTATGGCCATGACCATAGGTATGGTGCGTCCTATGAAGATTGATTCATTCTTTAATGACATTTTCTCCAATCTCGTGTCAGCATGCAATTCATGCATAGCAATAGGCAATTTAGAGTCTCCAGTTAGCCTCGCATGCATATCTTTTAACTGTGGGAGGAAAACGGAGTACCTGGAGAAAACCCATGCGAACGCAAGGAGAACGTGCAAACTCCACACAGAAAGACCCCAAGCAGGATTCAAACCCACTGCATTCTTGCTGTGAGGCAGTAGTGTTACCCACTGCACCACTCAGTTTGTGAGAATATGTGTGTTGTTTAT
Source organism: Gymnothorax javanicus (assembly GCA_029692085.1). NCBI lineage: Eukaryota > Metazoa > Chordata > Actinopteri > Anguilliformes > Muraenidae > Gymnothorax > Gymnothorax javanicus. The sequence goes on from CM056201.1 coordinate 14,384,465, forward strand.
GAGAAGAAGACTTTACTAAATGATCTGTAATATTCCATTTGCTGTAGTCCAACAGGGAAGTACCAGGTGTGAATTTATCGCGCTAGCTTCTGCTAGCGAAAGCAACTGTTCGTTGGAGCTTATAATGTCTACACCACTGTCACAGAACTCTTGTGTGCGCTCAGCCGGAGGAGGGAATGAGTGACAGTTGTCACGGTTACACTGGGCCCAGTGTGTTATTACCCTTGAGAGAAGGAAGGGAGTTCATTGGGTTCTCCTATCTCAGACATAATGGAGAGATATTTGTTCTAGTGCGATGGGTACTCTTATCTACCACATATAATCACGAATCATCATTGGTGAAACGGTACGCAATAGCACAAACTCTCAGAACGAGTTATAAAAATTGAATTGTGGCCCCAATGGTGGGCACAGAGGTGCTTGAAATCGGCTATTTCACCTTGAAAATATTGAATTGAGCGTCCTGTACGAGCAACATTTTGCTCGTCACGGTCTTCTTGAAGTGCATCAAAGTTTCAAGCCAGCATCTGACCATATTGTATCTGAGTTTAGCTTGCATGAGCTCGCACATTGAGCGTTATGTAATCACGCAGCTTGGTAGAAAAACAAATCAGCTGAGGTGTAGCAGAAATACGCCACCTGGAGTTTGAAGCCTGTTACAGTGTGCATATGCGTGTGTGTGTGTGTGTGTGTGTGTGGATGTGTGTGTGTGTGTGTGCGCGTTCAAGTATGTGCGCATGTTCATGTGTGCTTGCGTGAGTGTGTGCGTACACATGTGCCAGTGTGTGTGTGTGTGTATTCTTGCTGTTTGTGTGTGTGGTGTACACTCCAAACTGGGCGCACCGCAGATCAGTGAACTGAAATAGGTCACTGCACTGAGCCCTGTCTCTTCTCTTTTCTCTCTACCATATCTCCCCCTCTCTTTATCTCTCCCCCTCCCTCTCTATTGCACTCCCCCCTTTTTCTCTGTAGCCCTCTCAATCTTCTCTCACTCTCTGTTTGCTACCCACTCTTTCTCTCCCTCTCTCCTTCTCTCCCCTCATATTCCCATAACTTTCCCCCTGTCCTTTTCTGCCTCTTTCCTTATTCTCTGTGTCACCCAATCAAAACGTGTCCTGCACTGCTCGACTACTGTGGCACGCGTGCACATACACACACACACACACACACACACACACACACACGCACACACATCCTTGTACTTCTATCCATGTGAGGACATTACATTGACTTCCATTCCAATGTCCCCACTCTGTTGGTTACAAACATCTCCTGTGATCTGGAAAAGCCTAAAGAGTTTATCATTGGCAAGGGTCTCGCAAATGAACAAACACTTTTGGATACTGGACTGTTCCTAACCAGAAAAAAAAATAAACGAAACGTGATTTTGACAGTTCAAATAACACTTATAGTTAGTGTTTTAAGATTTTCACCACTCTTTATTATTGCAAACGAGGGTCAAACTCAGTCCCTAACAAGAGTGACATATGTACTAGGTTTTTCCAGAGCACAGGAGACATGTCCTAGCCCTCACTATACAGCAACTAAATGAACACACGCACACACACATACACACACTACCAAACACACGCACACACACACACACACACATGCATAAACAAACACCCACACACACACACACACACACACCTTTCTGATGTCTCCATGTAAAAAAAAAAAACAGATCAGGCCCTGCTGCCATTTGACATTTTAAATTTTTAAACTCTCTGTCAGCATCACTGGAATATGAGATATGTTTGCGTAATGTGTCCCCTCACTCAGTGTTTTTGAGAGGGCATCTCCAAAGACTGTTTTTCATGCTCGCCCAATCTACTCCACTCTGATTGGGGAAAAGCGAGGTTTCATTAGCTTGCAATTTCCTCATCAATCCCCTCCAAACAACGCAGTTCCATCTGGTTTCCCCTTTTTTTCAGCTTGTCGGTGCCTTGTGCGTAATCAGAGACCCTTGGCGTAAACGCGAGCGTCAGAATACGTGCGCATCCGCCAAACGCCCTGATTAGGAAGCTAATCAGACCCGCTGCGTCGCCGCCCCCCGCGGGGCGAAATCTGACGGCTGTTAGGCAAATTGAAATCGCGCGTCTCCTCGAGTTCTCATTAGCGTCATGAGTGCTCGAAACGCTAAGAGTCAGCGAGAGGCTCGTCCGTCAGCGGCTGCCGGCTACGCGCGGCCGTTATCGCCCATCCCCCGCTCGCCGGTGCAATATCTTACATCATTTATAACATCTTTGCTCAAGAGCAGCCCCAGCGCAGCAGCTAATGTGCGGCCCGCTGAAAGCCTGGCTATCCACTCGAGACGATCTCTCTCCCTTCTCTCAGATCGAAATTCACGCGGGCCCTTCCGTATAACTGCCAGTCGGCCCCAGATGACTCCGCAGTGCCGGAGATATTAATTTAACTGATTTTCCCCCACGCTACTCTTCAAGCTCATTTAACACATGGTGGATTGCTTTCCTGATTGCGCCTCACGTTTCTTTTACTTTAAAATACCCTGTAGCCAATTCTGAAAGGAGTGAAAAAGGAGAAGAGGACTACGGGCCCAGTCTGTGCTGCTTCTGGTCTGTGGTCAGCAGGATCTGGAGCAGGTCCAGCCTGGTTTTCTTGGCTATTTGGGTGAGACCCTAATGCTCGGTATTTTAAAAAGGAGAAAAACTTTGATCAAAAAACAGTTCACTTAATTGCGATATTTATCGTTTGATATAATGTATTTGGAGTGTGAGTTACCAGTATTTCAATTTCAATTGCTGAAAGTCAAACAAGGGGAAAAAGTAGTGCTTACACTAGCCGCGAGTTGAATAGTTGTGGGTAAAACTATCGAATAAAGTGGGGAAAAATAGCCCATTTTATTTTTTACACTCAGATTAAAAAGGTATGACTCAGTATAGCTGTTTATGGTCTATTGTCTTGCATTCATTAAAATACCTGCATTAAATAAGTAACAGATTGCATTCTTCTGATGAAAGCTGTCACACACTCTAGGAGGAGCAGAGGAGCTGACACAGGGAGTTTCAGGAAATTCCCTCATGTAAAATTACAATAGTTCCAGGCTATAGTTATCCTATAGTAAAGTGATGGTATTTTTGCCACCATGGTGTAGTATTATTATAGTGATACTATAGTTATTCAAACTACAGCAATACAGTTGTGTGAACTATAGTAATATCATAATGTATACTATAGTTATAATGTGATGGCTACAGTACTACTCTTGTCATACTATGCAAACTATAGTAATACTGCAGTTATGCCAGAAATACTATATTGCAGTATTATTAAGAAATAACAATAGGATATATTCATAAGTGTTCTGATTTTCACTGGCTCCATTCAGTATTCTAGTTACAGTTGTGGGGGGTGGAGAACAAAGAATTCAAACCAAACACAGAGGGAACTTTGCTCTTCACCCTCAAGGGGTCCAGGCAACAATTAGAAAATAAAATAATGAACATAGTGCTGCTGCTCAGCAGTCTTTTCCCTTCCATAAACCATCTCTCTCTCTCTCCTCTTTTTATTCTCCCTCCTGCTTCTTTCTTTCACTCCCTCTCTCTCTCCCCCACTCTACCTCCCTCCGACTCCCTCTCGCTCTCTCTCAGCACAGGTGTGTGCCACTGTAACACATGACCTTGGTCACATGATCACCCGGCTTCTCTCTCTCAGTCTGAGCCTTTTGCTGCAAAGGCCTCAGGATAACAACAGACCTCTTAACAAAGGCGTATTAATGAACATACCCATTCAGTCAGAGATATGCTGCCTTCACATAGTGCAGGGCTGGTGGAAAATCGGCTACTTTTCATCATTATGGCAAGAAAAAAGCAAGATGGCACGACAGTAGATCAACAATATGATGCCTAAGCAACATTTTTGCCGTCGTAATCTGTTGTGCTCCCGTCTGCTATAAATAAATTTTGGGTTGCTGTCTGCCGTGATCTGTTTGACGTGAATGCAGCATGACATTGCCGCCCGGGGGACAGATAGATGGCGTAATCCATGCTCTAAAATGGAGAGGCTCTTTGGATGTCGGTAGGCCCACAGCTTCGTTTGTCCTGCTGTCTCTCTCTCTCTCTGTCTCTCTCTCTCTCTCTTCCTGATCCCTGTGGAGATTACAGCTCACGTTCGCACTTTCCTCAGTGCTCTCCTGTGCTCTGTAATCCCGCCTCAGTTCTCAGCTAACGCGCTAGCACCTCACTGCAGCTATTTACAGAACAAACACACATACGCACAGACTGCAAGTCATTCTGAAGCAGAGCGGCTTCTGAGGAATGAAGATAGATTGTTGGATGGACAAATACTCTGACAGAGTCATATTTTTCTGTTTGCAGAGCCTTGTTATACTTATTGTGTTACGTTATTTAATACACTGAAAAAGCAGAGTCATACCTCATAGAATATGTTTGTTTCCCAACTATGCAGATGAATTGTATTCAACGATGAGATAACGGAGTGTAAGGTGATATAATGCTGTAGTGAATTGAATCCGATCAGAATGGCTCAAGTTTTTCATGCAGGAGTTATATTCAGTCTCACATTCTGTCAGAGATATTGGCAATCTTTAAATCTATAGTGTGATAATTATTGTTATTTTGAGGAATGATTAATGTGCTCAGAACTAGGTTGGTTAACTGGTTAGTATCCTGGTCTTTACAATATATGGTCTATAATACATGTTGGCCTACGTGCATTTACTTACTGTTATGTAGTATGCAAAAAAGTTTTCTTTCTAATAATGGAATGATCTTGAATCTTTCATCATTAAATCTGGAAGCTATTGCCATGGCTACCACAGAGCACATCCGATTTTTCGAGTTGCGACTTGGGCTCATGAGATCCTCCAATGATATCGTAGTCACTCAGGCGTCCCCAACATATTGAAATTGAGGCAGAGCTGCTTCTTGCCCGAATGCGAGCACCGGTCAGCTGTTTAATTTGGACGTACAGGATGAACCAGATGTGATGGATATAGAGGCGTTTGATACATACACACTTTTTTGTTTAAATTAATTTCTGAGTGAAAATGATGTACAAACTCATGCGCACACACAAACACACAGACACCTGCGCACAAGTTAAAATATGCCATTTCCAATTTGACCCTTTGACCCTTGTTATTCACTATTTGACCCATTGGGAGACACTTTAAAATCCTTCATGGCCCACTAAAGTGCAGAGGCAATTGCATTGTCCTGAGAAGTGCTCTAGATTTCAAGGACGAAAAACATTGTGACTCTGGGTAAATTGGGTGAGGTTTTATTAATCCATCTGGGACCCAGTCCTCGGGTCGGAGGTCTCAAAGATCCCTTAAGTTTATCGCCATTGATGTGGTATTTTGATGGTGCAAAGGTGCTGACCTGCACGAAGCTCTGAGCAGTAGTTGTGATGAAATGATGTATTCCACTACACTGACTATGCACCACAGGAAGCAACTTCCTGTTTCATACCATTCTTTGGATTAATTAGTGATAACAGCCAAAACTAGAGGCACTCGTAGAGTACAAACCTCCGCCAAAGCAGCACAATTCAAATCTTCATGAGTGGGAGCAAAGTTGAGTTATCGCGTGTCATACGATTTCAAGTTTGGCTGCCATGGCGGCCATATTGTATCACTGATCGCGGTGAAAATCAATAGGGTCCATTCTTGATGCAATAGCAATGCACCCACAAAATTTCAGCCAAATCCATGCATGACTTTTTGAGTTATGTTGTTCACAGACAGACAGACAGACAGGTGCGAAAACATAACCTCCGCCCCAACTTCGTTGGTGGAGGTAAAAATGTCAAATGTTAATTTACAAACTTATAAAATATGTTTTATGCTGCTTTTCAGAGACTTTATACCGCTTCCAGGAGGTATGATGTTCTCACTGGCATTTGTTTGTTTTCTTGTCAATTAATGGTATATCTCAAAAAGATATGGATTTCAATGAAATTTTGAGTGTTGATAGATACTGCGCTAAAGAGGAAGTGAGTAAATCAACTGATATTCTTGATCCTGGATCCGAGAGAATTTCTATGCACGTGAGGACTTCACAGTCGAGACTCATTTAACACTCACTTTAATGATAATTCCTCCGCCAATGAATTTCAAAACAGTGGAGGTAAGGTCCTCTCCGAGTGCCTTCTAGTTTTTTACATCTGTAACTGTTTACCCAGCAATACTTGTCTACATTTGTAATAGCAGAGAAAGAGTCTGCAGTTCTTATAAACTGTTGATGAGAAGGTTGCTATGCAACTCTTAAATTGTAAATGCAATGAATGAAAACTGTTATTAAATTAATGGAACTCTGTCCATGTACTGAGAAAAATCATTACAATTACTCAATGGAACAAATTCTTGTTATTTGACTTTTCAGTTCCTGACAATGGAAAATGGACTCTGCTTTATATATTACATTCAACAACCAATTCGAGGAAGGGAGAGAGAGAAAAAAAATCATAACTCCGTGCATTATCTGTGAATTATTGCAGCTAATTTGAAGCCTCCCCTGTGATCATTATCGACTGACTAGGAAGAATCTGGGCCGTTTTTTCCTCTGCGTTGGCTGTGTGAAGCCTTGATTTTAAGCGGCTGTAATTAGGGTAGCGAGTTGGTTCCTGTTATAATGGAGAAACTCTGTGAGGAAACATTACAATTATGTAGCAGACTCACTCTTTCCGAACTCAGCAGGGGACAATCCTCCCCCCCCAACCCCAGAAGCAATGTGAGGTTGAGGGCCTTCTTCAAGGGCCCGACAGATGCACACTGAGAACGTTAGGACTTTACCATTTGACACTCTGGGATGGTTGGTCATCTCTTCCTCACTGTTCCCGTCAACCTGAAGTCTGCTGCTGTCCTTTTACCCTGCAGCTGTGTGGTGGACGAGATGGACTTTTCCGGAATGGAGCTGGACGAGGCGCTGCGCAAGTTCCAGGCCCACATCCGCGTGCAGGGCGAGGCACAGAAAGTGGAGAGGCTGATCGAGGCCTTCAGGTGAGATGCTCTCTGTTCCCGCAATTTTTATTCTCCGGCTCTCAGCCTGACTGCCAACTCCTGCTCCCCTGATCCATGTTCCGTGGGCATTTGGAAAGGGCAGGCTGGAGGCTTCAGCCTGGCTGAGGATGAGTTTGGGATCTCTATTTCAGAGGTTTCTGACTCCCGTCCTAAGGGCCGCAGCGTCTGCTGTTGGGAGATTTTAGCCCTGAACATTTCTTTCTGAAAAACTTCCCGCCAGAAAGCCTATGGGAGGTCAGGTGACGTAGTATAAAGAGCCAGAAAGTCCACAGGGCAAGCAAGTCAAGAAGGTGGTAGGACCTCCAAGCGGACGTGCACAGTGCAGATCTAAAGTGTGATCGTGTTTTGACTTATTACTTTTAGACTTAGCTGACATTGTTTTCAGCTTTATTTATAATTTTCAATTCTCAGTCCCAGTTTAGTAAACTCTAGGCATCAAGAGCACTTCTTTCGCTTTAGGCACCAAAACTATTTGATCTGGTTTGGGAAAAGATCTTGGTTTGGGTTAATATAGACACTTCCGCAAAGTTGACCACATCTTCGAAAGACTTTCAAACAGAAGTTTTCTGGTAGCAAGCCATCTGGGTGAACTTCTCCGATATGAGCAATGTTTGCAGACTTCTGTTGACTCCTCGCCTATGAGCAACCAATTGACGCCTTTAGAATAAGGTGTGGGAACAGTTTAGCTCATCACTGACTTTGAGTCACTCTTTTGTCCTTGCAACAAGAACCAGAAGGTACTGTGGTCCCTCTACAGATGTGAAGTTTGATGACTCTTCTCCGTTTGGTGGCATTCAAGGCATGGAATATTCTAGTGGTCTACTAACGAGGTCGCCTAACAGCTGCTCTCAAAGTGAATTATCGTTAGCGCCGTTGTTAGCTGAGCTGCCTCTCACCCTTGAGAGCTGGGTTTGCGCAAGGCTTGTCAGGTTGTGACTCACCTTGATATGCTAACGCATACGGCTAGCACTGCATAGCAACTCGTACAATCAACCTGCTCTGCTGTTTTGGTGATGCTGCGTCCATACTTCCTTTCCTAGGAATATTGTTGTCTGTGTTTGACATAGTTACTCATATTGATTAGATAAGATAAGATAATTTCAGTTACCCCATGGACAAATCTCAAGTCTAGAAATGAGTTTTTTTTCTATCACGAAAGGTTATAGAGATATCCTTTGAAGTCTGAATACATGACACATCATTAAAATGCTTGGTAAGGTTTTGTTTTGGCTGGGTACTCTGAAGAATCTGCCCTAGATTGTTCGGGATGCAGAAAAAAGAACAGAGCGACATGTAGGGATGTCAGCGAATTGTCCTTCCGCACTGTTGTGTCCAAACCAAAGGCTTGTATCCTGAAATATACAGAACCATCCATGAAATTAACCTCCCTTGCATTTAACAGATTTTTATTTTGCATTGTGCATTTGCAGATAAATGAACATTCATGAATCGTGGTATTAACAACCACTGACTTTTAATCCAGCTAGGCTGGGGGGTCAATGCATTTCACTTGTTCTGTGCTCTATTTAACAAGCTCTTAGCAGTGACTTTGGAAATGTGGCTGCGGTGCTCAGGCGCAGCTGTCATTTTGCATCGGGCTGCACCGAGACAAACAGGGGATAAGAAAGCGCAGCTGGTTTAAAAATAATTCTGCGTTATATAACCACAACCTCTTTTTCCTCTGCCGTTCCTCCTTGGCCTCTGATGCAGTTGATGTGTCTGTGGAAAAAAAGCCATAGTCTTTGAAAGCCCAGAAATGAAGAATCAGCCAATAGGAGCGGGCCTTCCTCTCATGCTCATGTGGAAGTCCTTGTCTGTCGAATTCACCAGTGAACAGCAATGTCGTTCCTCTGCTGCTTATCAGTGTCATTTACCACTGCACACATCATGCGTATGCGCAGATCGTGCAGTGCAGTCCGTAGGCGGATTCAACGGTGTGAGCCAGCTTTTTAATTATTTGCCGGAGCCCGTGAAACAGGCCGGGAAAAGTATATCCCAAAGAGAAGGCCTGTGTACAGTCCAAAAACGGGAACGCACGCATTAGTCATTACCCTGAACTGCATTTCTCCTTACAGCACGTAATTTATTTTGATCAACTCAAATTGTTTGCAGAGCTTAAGTTTGCTCTCGGATGCAGTGAGTAAGATGATGTGTTGATTTTCCCCTGCTTTCTTGACATTCTCAGGATTAATCACTGAACCGAGTAATTGCTCTGAAATGGCAGTTGCAGCATGCATAACCAATGAGATCTCTGCTGCTAAAATTCATCCACTCAGTAAATCTCTGGGGTTCAGGGGCTTATCAGAGGTGTTAAATCCAGTTTCAGAAAGTAGGAGTCTTCCCCAGTAGTTTTTTTGAACCACCTAAAATTTCTAATAACCTCAACTTTGTAGCCAGAAGGTCAAACAACCTCACGGCGGGGGCGGTCTACTTTCCGAGCCTTTGACTTGGCACTCTCAGAGATATGTAAAAATGATATTTGAAGTATTCTTAGGTGAAAAAAAAAAGTTCATCTGATCTCAGTGGAGACTTGTCGGTTGACAGAGGAAGAGTGAAAAATCATTTCTGTAAATTATGTTGATGAATTCAAGGATGCAGGTTGGGAAACAAAATATTCGTTACTCAGTCGAAACATGGAGAGAAATGTTCCCAGATTTTAATGTAATGCATTGAACTGAACTGATATGCTGTTGATGTATTAATGTGAATTTTTGTTTGTTTGTTTTTCCTTGGGAACACGAATGTGTACCCCAAGTCCTGAGCTGTTCTGAGGAGAGGAATGTAGAGCCTTTCAGTGAAATGAAGAGCTCTATCGTTTGGGCCTGTCAAAAATTTAGGTCGTTAACCCCCCATTCACAAATCCTCTCTCTTACATTCTTCATAGGACTTCCTTGGAAAAAGAGAAACTTGCTCTTTGTTGTGCTACCCTCATTAAATAAAAGATTTAAAAAAAGAAAAAAAAAGAGTGAACATTGCTGCCTTAGCGTGGGTGGTTAGCCTCAAGGCTAACACATCAGGCTGACTGAGGGCAGTCGAATTGTCGGTTAATGTAGCACTACCAGTGGTGACGGCCTTTAAGATTTGCCTCCTGCTGAATGATCAACATCAGCACCGATACTGACCCGTTTCCCACAACAGATCCGGAAGCACCCTTATGAAAAATTTCTGTAGTTCCCCGCTATAGTTATCATATAGTAAATCAGGGGTGGGCAATTCTGGTCCTGGAGGGCCGGTGTGTATGCAGGTTTTTATTTCTATCAGTTACCCTGACTAATTGAGTTAATTGGTTGCATACACAAATATAGATTTGTGCAATGATTAGATCAAAGAAAAATGTTTTATGAAGGGAGACAAGAACAGTCTTTGGCGGTCATTCATGATAATTTAAAGAAATGCGCCTGAAATATCATATTTCATAAATGGTTTGGCTAATTTAGACAATCAACTAATTAAAGGCCAGAAGTTGGTGTGAAAACCAGGGACAGATACGACCCTCGTTGCCCACCTCTGCAGTAAATGGACGGTATTTTCGCCACCATAGTGTAGTTTTACTATAATGATACTATAGTTACTCAGACTACAGCAATACAGTTGTGTGGACTATAGTAATATTATGGTACTGTTGACTGTGGTGATACTATAGTTATAATGTGATGGCTACAGTACTACTCTAGTCATACTATGCAAACTATAGTAATACTGCAGTTATGCCAGAAATATTATACTGTAGTATTATTAAGAAATAACAATAGGATATTTTCATAAGGGTTCTGATTTTCACTGGCTATATTCAGTATTCTAGTTACAATTGTGGGGGGTGGAGAACAAAGAATTCAAACCAAACACATAATGATATTGTGATGGCTATAGTACTACTCTAGTTAAACTATGCAAACTATAGCAATGCTATAGTTATGCCAATAATACTATTGCATTACTAAGAAATAATATTTTCATAAGGGCAGAATTAGTTTGATTTTTCTGCCCAACACCATCAGTTGTAAATCACTGGTTCCATGATCGGAGTCCATCTGAAGCAGATACCTTCGACTATTTCGCTTTGTTTTGAGTCTAATCTTCTGTGTACTGTTGGCAGCAGGAGGGGGTGGAGACCGTTGCAGTAACGCAGTTTTGTGTGTGATTGGAGAGCCTAAATCATGGGGCACTGGATGATGGCACCCTTACAAGATCGTGCGCTCTTCTGGCTGAGCTAGACTGTGATTAGAAAAACTTGAGAGATGATATCAGTTCACGCCTACCTCGGCGACCCGCTACACACCAGCCGAATTTCCATTCAGCACAACAGATTGAAAGGCCAGATCACACTAAATCGCAGTCATAGAGCCAATGATGAGTAACCGTGACGTATATATACAGACGAATCGCAAATTCAAGGAAGAGAACCTCATTTATTTTTCAACTTTATTTGTCAAAAAACCTAACAAAAGCAGATGCCTCTGTTCATTTCCTTGACATTGTTGGGGTCCACTTGCCCGATTAAAGATAGAAGGGTCACTGCAAATCAATACAGTTATTCAGTGTGATCACCTCTATATCCTATAATGAAGCATTACGACCGTGATGAGAGTGGTCATTTCCAGGATGACAATGGCCCAAACCCCACAGGGCCCAGGGGGTCAATGAATGATTTTTTGAATATGATCTGAAGAATATGCTACCGCCCCGCAGGGGAGCTCTTTTAAACAAGTCGCCACGTGATAGGTTTTCAGCGGCTTTGATTTTGATATCTTATGTCATTGAGCAACAATAGGTGCATTTAGCCCTCTAAGAGTTAAAATCAAGGCTTGTTTTTTTTTTTTTTTTTTTTTTCCCACAGTGCAAAGTTATCCTCCTCAGACCCAAACTTAAGTTCTGTGTGCAAGTCTTGACTGTGATGGTCTCAGGAAGATGAGATGAGATAAGATATTCCTTATTCAGGTAATCTGCCTTTTGCACTTGATCCAGCCAAGATATTTAGGAGCAGAGGGCAGCCACAGTGCAGCTCGTGGACAACTCCAGTTCTACAGCCTCTTTCTTGGTTGGGGGCACTGGTAGGAGTTCTCCTAATGTGCAAGGTTGTAGGGGATGGAACAAATCGGATTGGCTGGACGAGGCCCACGCTAACACTGAAAGAACATGCAGACTCCAGCTGTAAGCTGTGGGACTATCTTTGACAGCCCAACCTTTACAGGGCTGATGTCTGTTTTTTCAATTTTGGCCATGTTCATAGTCAGACATCACAAAGCATTTGCACACGATGCAACATTGATGTGGTGTTAAAGCTGGCTTTGGGATTTTAGAAGCTCTGAACAAGATTGTGTGTGTTTTTTTTTTTTTTGGTCGGCAGGGGGCGGTGGAAGGGGATTATAGAATCAGTCTTAAACTGGGGAAATGATCACTGCAGAGTAACAGTAAATAATACTAATCTGCAATTAAAATGTCGCACCGAAATGTTTTATTAGACTTTAATTGTGGTGGTTAGGGTTTATTGTAGCCATAAAGAACAGCAAAGAGTATTCCGGTCCCTGATTCTGTGTAGTTAGCCCCATGGCTGACTGCCTGGTAAAAGAGACAGTACACACACACACACACACACACACACACACACACACACAAAGATAGATGTATACACCAGTGGCAGCTCTTGAACTGGCGATAGGGGAAGCTCAAACAATCCCTTAAAATTAATGATGGGTCATGACCTGCTCTCAATCATTCATTTAAATGACCACACTGTAATAAGTAACCTATAGAATTTACCCAATAAATCTGAGGCAACAATTTGCATTAACTTTTTTTGGGTAGATTTAATTCCATGAATTGAGTATAAAATAACTGAAATAAAAAGCTATGAAATACTTAAATAAATTGGGTTAAATTTACCTCACATTTATGTATATATTCTACAGCTACTTACTTAACAAAATTTGGTAAAATTATCTCTTATTTGCTAGTAGGTAATACCTGATAATTACTAATAAAAGTTAATTAATATCAGTTAGTAACCATTACTTATTCAGATAAGGTAAGATTTAAAAAAAAAAAAAAAAAAGACTTTCAGATGGTTATCATCTCCATGTTTTTTTTTTTATTTTAATTCGGCATCTTCAATCCCCCCCAAATGTGGAATATCCAATTGGAGAACTATACGTGCAAGTACTTAAGCTTTTCTCGCAGATGCGGCCACTTGTGGGCAACGGAGCAGAGTACACAGCTCGCGGATGTCCTCCGAAGCACGCGCTCGTTAACTGTTATTTCTTGTATACCCAATAGTCAAAACTTTAAAAGCTCAAGGGAAAGGCGGAGGATATATCATAAGTTTTCAGAATCTTCTTTTATAACCGCCCATCTGGTCAACAGGAGGCGCCTAGGGGAACCTCTAATCTACTAACCCTTCCCAGCAGGCCCTTCCCAGTTTGAATCCCTGCAGCGCATTGGCCAATTGCGCGCTACTTCTGAAAAGAGCTGCCGACCACTGCTGGTTGGTACGACCGGAGCTCGAACCCGCGACGTGATTGTCACTTCAGTGCCTTAATCGAGTGAGCTATCCGGCAGTCCCAGTACATTGGTTTTAATCCATGAAATCATCACAAAAAAAAAAAAAAACACAGAGCAAAGTGCAATACAACAGCTTCACACAGAGGGGGACAGGGACAGATTCAAACTTTCGTTTCAAGTAATGGCACGTAACACAGACTCACGCCGAATACAAGTGAAGCGGAATATCTCATCATTTCATAAATTACCATTTGCATTCGCACTATACACAGCAATAGCCCTATGGAAATAGCTTACCTTCACTTCTGCGGTTTGACGGCAGCCGGAGCGAGAGGAAGATGGCAGTCCAAGAGTTCCCTGTCCCGCTCGCTCACGGTCTGACTCATGCGCAATTTGGAGCACAGGACTCACGGCTTTGGGGTATATTTTACCCTATTTTTCCATGTAACAGTTGTTACTGTTAACGAATAGGTAGTATGTGTAAATTTTACCCATTACTTTATAATTCCTTGGCTGACTACAATAATTGAGTAAATTTTATACAGTTTGCATAGATTATATTTACCACTCTCCAAAATCACTTTTTACAGTGCATTACAGAAACTCCGAAAACTCTCAAAATTATCAGATGTGGCCAGTATTCATCTATAACGCATACCGATTACGACTCTGGACTGCTCACGCTTTTCTTTATCCAGGGATTGGAAGCAATGCATGTGTTTCATGATCGTTTACATGAAATAAGATCATTTGAAACGTCTTTGTGCAATTCCATTGCTTCCAAGCCCTCCAGTACACAAGGACTTCAATTCCGCACGGGAATCTCTTACATACGCATTGATTGAGTAATTGCTGACTACAGCAGAGGAACATAAATATGCCACTAAAACTCACGCCGAATGCATGAGAGTTGACAGGTAGGCCTATTCTTTATAAATGAACACTGGCCACACCTGATAATGTTGAGAGTTTTCAGAGTTTCTGTAATGGTAATTTAAATGAATGATTGAAAACAATTCATAACCAATCATTAATTTTAAGGGATTGTTTGAGCCTCCCCCATCGCCAGTTCATGAGCCGCCACTGGTATACACCCTTGCATCTACACTCAAAAACAAACACACATGTACGTATGTAGCACATGCATGACTATATGGGTATGCACACACAAACACTCACCCACATACACAAATGAACGTAGACACATACACACACACACCCACGCACACATACACTGGAGTTAAATCAAAAGTGGTTAGAATGTTTAGCACCACATGCTATTCATTTAAACCTAAGTTAGCCTTTATGGATTAATTACATTCCTTGTCCCAAGAACGTGTGTCTTCTTTCAAATGATAGGTTCTTGAACCATAAGTGAGTCTTTACAGAGTGATTGGCACCTGCAATTGCAATTGATTTGTCAGATTCCTTGTAGCTCTCATTTCCAAGTGCTGTGCTTGTTTGGGTTGAAAATAACATGAATGTTTCCGAAGTTGCCCAGCTTTTGCTGTGATACATAGCGTTAGAATTGGAGAAAAACTCGACTGTGACTCCAAAATGACTTTTTGCGATGATAGTAAATTAATTTATATTTGTATTTTAAATGTTAAAATACAGCCATTTAACTTTGTCCTGTTGAGTTGCCTCCAGTTTTGTCAATGTTATTTAAAAAGAGACCAGCTGACTTGCTCTGTAAACATTTTATTTCTCATGGTAGTCAGTCATCTCTTGGAATTTAAGAAATATAAAGAATTTTTCAGACATTTTTCTCCCCATTACGCCTGCTGATTTATAGGCAGTTATGAAAAGAGACCTTGGGGATTTGGACGTTAAAATTTTATTTCTCATAAAATCAGTCACCTCTTCCTGGAGCTTTAAGTTTGGAAGTCTATTTGCATGAAAGTTTTTGAAGATATTTTGCTTTCCATAATTGCCTGCTAAATCGTAAACATGAAATTCGACCTTTGAGATGTGGACTTTCATCAAATATATACATCTTCCTCTAGCCTTTAATTTTCTTTGCTTTGGCTTGGTTACATTGATCATTACAATTAATAATATATAATTACAGACAGTTCTTGCGGAAAATCAAACATTAGATCATAAAATTATATTTCCATTGGCAGTAGAATATTGGCAAACCGCCAAATATTTAATCTAATATAGGCGACAGTATGCCTGCATGCAATACTGACAGATAAATTGTGATAAATAGTTATTCATTATCTGTGTCTCTGCCTCCATCATTTTCTGGAATCAACACTTGGACATTGATGAAATGGCATCTGTGCTGCCTCATCGCAATCTATCTCTATTAGTAACAGGATTCTTTCAACAATATACTGCAAAAATATGCTTTTTTTTTTTTCATTTATGTTTATTATCCTTATTGGATTTCTGGCATGCATCAACTCCATTACTCTTGAAGTGGCAGAAGCATTCTGCAGTTTGCACATTATTTGATTTTGTTCTTTATCTATGTTTTTTATTGGTACCATATGCGCACTGGGTAATGTACTGTCTACCTGCTGGCTGACTTCCGTATTTTTATGTATGACTTACCTTTCGTCAACGTCTCAGTAAGATTCTATGTGAGTCGCTGTGTTGTAGATTGCTAGATTTTAGGCCTATAGCAGCTGACAAACTCAGAATCTTATTCTGTCGTTAATGTTGATTCTTTCCCAGCATAAAGGGGTCAAATTAGGCTGTTTTTTCAAGTTATTCTAGAATGTCCTTAGGGTGGTTTCATAAACTTTTTAGCAAAAAAAAAAAAAAAAAAAAAAAAAAACATAAAAATCCAGGATTTCTTGCCCATTTGATTCCTCGCATTCACAACCCTCTGAAAAACAGGCCGTTCTGAGTGGGTGTCCCCTCTGTATAATGAACTCTGCTCTGATTGGACAGAAAACACAGCCGCCGGCCCCATGTGCCGTAGGTGAGCGGTCAGGTTAAAACTCCTCGGGCTGCAGTTTGCAAATGCGCATAAGTGATTCAGCGGCCGGCTATTGAACTACTCAATGAGCATGGAAAGATAACGTGGGAAGGGTAAAAAGTGTGAAATTCAGTCGCCATTATAATTTAATAACACTTGGAATTCAGCCTCAGATTTTCAGAATGGTTGGCTTCTAGCATTTGCTAATATGCAAACATTCCATCCATGGTGAATGGGTGTGCTATTCTTCTGCTATTGAATTCCATTTAAAATGTTCACCCATTCTATCTGTTCTTGCGTCTCATACATCATCCCGATTAAACTAGCAATTGGTTGTAATTTGTAAATACATTTTTGACTTACCAACGAGCTAGCTAATAAACTTAACAATAATTATGGAAATGTGTGCATGCTACGCAATTTGGAGTTAGGTTACATTGACAACCAAGCCATACAAGTTCAATTAACATTAGACTTGGAATTCCTTAAAATAAACAGGAAAATGCTACCTAGTTACATATTCTCCTGGAAAATAAATCTACACCACCGCTTCTTTATCTCATCTGACACTGGCAGGCAATGAAGACATCTCAGAGGGCACTGGATGTCATTTCAACGTTGAAATTAAGTTGATATTTGGTCATGACGTCACACAATGTTGATTCAACGTTGAACCAAGGTTACACTATTCAACCTCCGGCGTTGTCAAAACTCTAACGTTGAATCAACGTTGATTAAACATTGGCTCCTTCAGTGTTATTTATTGGTTGAAAATACAACGTTGTGTCGATGTTGAGTAATACTTGTACGTGTGGGCGCCAACGTCGATGCAACGTCAGATTACCAACGTCCACTCAACTTTCAAATCCAACCTTATTTCAACGTTGCTTCGACGTTGTTGTGCCCACTGGGATTTGACGTTATGTTGGATGTTGCAGTGGATGACAGAGCACTTGGCTTTTTTTTTTTTTTAGAATAAAAGTCAGCCTTTTTCAATGACCTTATCTCATGGACTGCACATGCGATTAATGATTTATTCCATGCCAGGAGCAGATGACCCCATAGAAATCTCTCACGCTATGATGTCATACTGTAGCTAGAGTGGAAAAAACTGTTAGAAACTGAGTATTCAGAGCTGTGTGAAACCTGAGGGTTTCCTCACGTGGATTTCTTTTTCATTCTAACATTAGGTGTAAGAGACAAAACACAGAAATACATAATAAGTGCCCTTTAAGCACATCCATAATTAAAGTTATCAATAATCTCAGTGAGAAGGCTTGTGTCGATATTTTCTATGTTCGTATTCTTTGTTGGACGGAGGCTGTGATTAAGAGGCAGAGCCAATCAGTGACACCCATACAGTCCTGATCAGGCAGGGAGCGTGAAATTTCAAACTGATACATTATGACGGAGGAGATGTTTATTTCTTCAGAACGCCCTCTCGTTAGCGTATATCGGGTGCGTACGTTCGACATTCCACGGTAAAACTGAACATCTCTGCGGATGATTCGTGCTGATTCAAGAGCACAGAAGCTGATGCTGAGCGAGACTGAAAGTAGGAGGCTGTTTGCATTCGCAGCCCTTGCTGCTAATGAGGTGTTTTGATTGCGCCGTGGAGCGTAATGAGGCGGAGGTGTAGTGGGTCTCTCTTCAGCGGTGTGTGGGAGGCTGTTATTCCTGAGAACGCGGTGCTGTGTGGAGCTGTGATGACGTCAGAGAGCCATGACCAAGGGGAGGGGGATGATAAGACGTGTCATGATCAGTGATCTGTTATCGCACCATTTTCACAGGAATCAGCAACCTGCTTTTGCGCCATATTTATTAATTGTGGGTGTGTTTATGTATCTGCATTTGTGAGTTAGTGTATATGTGTGTTTGTATGCATGCGTGTATTTCTTTGAGTGAGTGTGTGTGTGTATGTGAATATGTATGTTTCTAAATTTGTATGTACAGTTTGTGTGTATGTATGCATGTATGTGTGTGTGTGTGTGTGTGTGTGTGTGTGCATGTGTGTGTGTGTGTATTCATGTATACATGCGTGTATTCGCGACTTTGCATTGACTTTGAATGTAATCTGTCGTGCGAAAAATTCGTTTCGCGTCCGGTGTGAAAGCGGCTTGAATGTTCACTTTTTTTCCTCATTTACGAAGAGCTCAACTCTCGTCACACTGAAAATGGTTCACGATTCCTCTGACTGGCTAATGCTATAACCGAGCGACGAATACAAATACGGTCCAAAGATGAACGTTGGCAACCTGTAGCTACTGTCAATTTATTTGGTGAGAAAAAAAGGGTAGAAAATCATGTTTATACATTTTGGAAAGAACAAAGTGTGCTCTTTGTATTTCTGCACTTATTTTGTATTCCAAGCCTTTTCCTCTAAATAACCGGAGGCTCTGGCTGTCACTCACTGTTATAGAACTGTGCAGATGAAATTGACTGATAGCTTAGACTGAGGGATATTAGCTCGCGAAATACAGCTCTGACTGATGAGGACTAATATGGAATGATGCTCTTATCCCTTAACCATCCTGGGGTGCATTTCCTAAAAGCGTAGTTGCTAAGTTAGCACTTACATAGCTGTTCCATTCACAGTCAAGTGGGTTCAACTATGTAAGTTACCATCTGTGATTTCAGGAAACGCACCCCTGGTCAGCGAAGAGTGGGCTCCCAGTCTTTAAACAAGGTTCCTCCCAAGACCGCTGCCTATTAGGGTGATTTCTTAACAAGTTCTGAGGTTTATTGTCTCACTGGGGTTTTTTTTTTTTTTTTTTTTACCTTGTGTGTTCACTCTTTTTGCAATTTAGGCCCGGCAATGTCCTCTTTTACTCCGTAAAGCTCCGTAAAGGCTGTGACAGCCTGCATGGATAAAATGAAATTGAGCGCACCGGCTCTGGGCGCGATATTGCAATGGTGCTGACACTCTGAAACAGAGAAGTTGCGTTAGGGCTAGATTCCACTCTAAAGACTGAAAGTTTGGATTCGTTCAAAATTTATGTCTGCAGGTTCCGCACAACTTTGTGAAGTTACTTCTGGGTAACTTGACAGAGCGTAGAATCTTAGAAGTTCTTTAGTTCAGTGCACACGCTTGCATTGAATCAGATCATATTACATTTAAAAGTTAATCCAACTTTTACTTTTTTTAGAGTGTATCTAGTGCCAAATCACTGGCCTTAACCTTTGTGGTCCTCTTACTCTTACTCTTCCTCCAGCCAGCGGTACTGTATGTGTAACCCCGACGTTGTCCAGCAGTTCCACAACCCCGACACCATCTTCATCCTGGCCTTCGCCATCATCCTCCTCAACACAGACATGTACAGCCCCAACATCAAACCAGACCGCAAAATGATGCTGGAGGACTTCATCCGCAACCTCAGAGGTGAGCCGTACCCAAGAGGTGTCAGTTAGGAAGCAGCTATTGCCCTGAGCCAATCAGAACTTTTAGACCTTGCATGTCATCACAGTTGCCTGGTGACTAAAGCCTAGTTTATGCTCGACGCAGTCGCGAGTGCGCGAGGCTCGCGCGCCACAAATGACGTAATTGCGCACCTGCCGACAGCCGCGCGTGCTGGCGCTTCGCAAGGTCGCGCACCTCCAGGATTTTGAAACTTTTCGCAAGCCGCGCCAGTGTTGCCCAGTTCAAAATGGATCATTGCTGTTTCTGCTTGCTTCTACTTCTACTGTTTTTTGCCTGCTTCTACTACTTCCTATAGTATTTTTTTTCTACCGCCCCCTGTCTTTGCGGCGAATACTGCAACGGAGAATGCGCCAAGTATAAATGCCTCCGCGCTCTGTTGAGGTGCGCGCGCAATCCACGAACGGAGCCAGGCGAAGGCATAACTGAGGCTTAATGCTGATTCCTTTGAGAGCTTGGAAGCTCGGCCCTCAAACATGGGAACGCTGGGTTACGAACACTTGAGTTTTCCTGCGGTTAACTTGGAGCAACCGTTAGTTACGCAGCTGCTCACGACAAACTGTTGCTAGCTCTAATGAATTCTGAGTCTCACATGATCTCCATACTCCTGTTATATTTATATTATATACTCCTGTTCATTGGTCGTACTTCAATAGAATACCATAATGTTTTTGAAATACCTATCTAACTTGGTGTACGTAATTCCATTTGAAAATGAGCTCCAAAACACTGCAAGTGGTTTCTCGAACGTATCAAGAATGCAAAAAGGCATTGGCTGTTGCTGCTCTGTTTTTTTGTAGTTTTTCCTTTTCGTTTTAAAATAGTATGCCTTCCCTTGAGTTTCACCATCTTATGGATGCACAGCGTGAGCGGCCTGATGTCTCCATGGCAACACCTGTCTACACTCAGACATTTTCGTTGTTTCCTGGCACTCTTTCCCAGACAGCGAGCTGGTCCTCCCAGCCCCATGGCAGCCTTGGCCTTTGGTCTGACTACAACAGACCATTATCATTATAATGATGCTATTCTAAAATTCTGCTGAAATGTGCCAGCCGTGTGCCATACAGTTGAAATATTGTCTTTGTTCATGAAAATACTCACCTCTGGGCATTTCTACTTTTGAGCACCATCCTTTATGCTGTCTGAAACCCTTCCCAAGTTCTACAGCACCCACGCACTGCCTTTTAGGTGCAGCTACTGAACAGAAAATAAATACACTCAGTGTGGTGAATTCCTATGGGCCTTAAAAAATTATTAGCATTACACATGCACACAGACACAGCACTCATACACTGAAGATTGAAAGTAATGGAATGTCTCTGGCTTTCAAGACCGGCCTTCTGCATCCTGGGGGTGATCAGAAACAGCTTTGCCTTCATTCGTTTGGTTGTTATTTCTGTTTGTCTCCAGTTTGCCACTCGTGCACATTTCTTCGTACATTATGCAATCATGCAATTTATTCCATCATGACTTTGCAAAGCTTACAGTCTCTGTCGCATAATTATTTCATAAGGCAGCGGCACAGAGCGTAAAAATTTTCAGCGCTGCAGCGAGACGATGCCGAAAGATTTTTCTTCTTCTCAGACTATGCTTTAGAAATGAGTCCCCCAGTCTTCTCAGCTTGATGTGGAGCAGTACTTCACAGATATATTCACACTTGTGCGGTTACTTAAAAGTTAGTACGGAGTCTGAGTTTGTCCCTGCAGTTTTCAGCTGCAAAAAAAAGCTCGTACTGTAGACAGAGGAGGAAAGTCCAGGGCCCGGGAGGAAATGTCCTGCCAAGCATTTTTTTCAGGCAGCTGATTTCATTAATTAGTTATGCCTTCCGGCTAAAAAAATTGTGCTCAGTAGAAAATCCAGATCACTGGAGCTAAATTCTAGAAACAGCAAGTGCTTTCTAAACCTGGATCACCACTGGGGCCTTATTTAATGGTATTTTGGTTTTTCAATCTTTGGCTTCTCTTCTTTAGGTGTAAAAAAAAAAAAAAAAGTTGATTTGACTAAGTCCTCTTTTTGCTTTAAGCGAGTTAAGTTGTGTGACTGTAGGCTGAAGTTTTTCACCAATGAACTTCACCTCTTTACATTCAGAGAACTTTTCTTTGTCAAAGCGACAAAATGACTTGCCTTCGTCAAGTTCAGTTGTCAATTCGTTTTTCTCAGTGTGTGTTTTGCCATCCAGGGGTGGACGACGGCGCCGATATCCCGAGGGACATGGTGGTGGGTATATACGAGCGCATACAG
This sequence comes from Gymnothorax javanicus, assembly GCA_029692085.1. NCBI lineage: Eukaryota > Metazoa > Chordata > Actinopteri > Anguilliformes > Muraenidae > Gymnothorax > Gymnothorax javanicus. Next base: position 14,406,554 of record CM056201.1, read on the forward strand.
CAGAGAGAGCTACGCTCCAACGAGGACCACGTCACCTACGTTACCAAGGTGGAGCAATCCATCGTGGGCATGAAGACGGTGAGTGTTTAATGTTACACAGTTCAAAACAGTCGCGTTTTACACAGAGTAGTCAAAGTTAGCGTGGGGAAGAACAGTCAGCATTAATAGTAAGATTAATAGTGGGGTAATAGTCAGAATTAGCACGGCAGCAAAACAGTCACAGTTAGCATTACCATAGAAAAGTCATAGTTAGCATCGCCACAGAGCTGTCACAGTTAGCAAAGCCACAGAACAGTCACAGTTAGCGCACAGACAGAACGGTCACACTTAACTTGTGCAGAACAGGCTCGGTTAGAATAGCTACAGAACAGTCATGGTTGGCGTAGCCACAGAACAGGCACAGTTACCACTGCTGTTTCTGTTCTGAGACTCAACACATCATCTCAATATGCAATGGATAGTTGCATATAATATTAGAGCGCAGTCCTTTGTCCATTTCACACAAGCCCATAAATATTCCGGCAATTTTCCGGATCAGGATCATGTGCCAACGGGCATTAATTTTCCATCTAAGATCTTAATTCATCTCAGAAAGTGATGTAAGAAGTCAACATAGGCAGCTTTTTCCATCCCTCTTCACGTTGCTGTTGGCGATGACATTTTCCCTGAGAGAACAGAGCAGCGATTGGGCAGAATGTCGCCTAAAGTGCCGGATCGCTCGTTCCCTCGTTTAATCCCCCTCATCAGCGCATCAGGCGGCCATCAGACCGCGCTCCTCTCTAATCTGTCCTCCGCCTCTAATCCCCTTTGTTAAATGGAGCAGTGGGCCGTGGACATGGTGGCTTTGAGCTGCAAAGCATTGTGGGAACTTTCAAGAAATTCCAGCCGTATCGGAATCTGAAGCCTGTGGTGGAACAGTGAGGAAAAGACATATTATTTGACTTTTTTTATCAGGCTGAGAAAGATTATTGTTAGAGGACGTTGACTGTATTAAATAGCATAACTATATTTGTCACTATATTTTACATATTATCTATTCTATATGAAGACCACAATGGAAAAATGATCAGTCACATTTTCACGTTGTGGAGAAATGATGAATTAAAAATTCAAAACGATCTTAGAAACAAAGCACTGAAAAAATATGCAAATATATTATATATTATTATAAATACTATAATAATGTATAATACTTGTATATAAAATATACAAAAATGCTAAATTTGCACTCTGATCGTTTTTCCCTTGTGTTCTTCATATGCTAGTGCATAATAATACATGTTTACATTGATAATAATAATAATATAGTCAATATAGCCATCTCCCAAAGAGATGGCTCCCAGTTGCATCAAATATTTGGTTGTCCCCTACTGGTTGTATGCAGTTGAAAAGGGGAGATGATTCTGTCCTTTCAAATGAGTGCAGTGCAGATGAGCTTCTCTTCTCACCCTCCGATGCAGTGGCAATCCTAAAGGATACGGTCACACTAAGCTTATCTCTGCCAGCCAGGCATTTGGGTGTCGAGGAACAATCCTTGGCTGGTCTTCTCCCTTACCTGGGATATTTTAATCACTGCTAAAGACTCATGTCCTCTGTCAGACTAATGTAGTTGTACCTCTCCAGTCCTTACTGGTCTGTGAAGTATCTGTGAAGTCAAAGATATACCGTATATGGGGCTGTTTTCCCTGGCGCTAATGGCTCCAGCCCATTGTCAACCTCTGCCACTGCATACAGTGTTGTTTGTAAGTATTTAGACAGTGACACTATGAAACAAGTTCACATGATGTGGACGAACCTGCACTGCATACATCTGCACATTGACGATGACGCTGCTTCACATGCACACGTTTCCTAAACTTCATTTATTGCCATCAAGTTAAATATGCTGGGGCACAGCACGGAGTCAAAATACCACAATTTTGTCCGTGTGTTTGCTGTTCGGACTGCATATTTTCCCTCCACTCGTGTAGCTGAGGACCGTGATGGAAAGAGCGTAGGGTTTAGTTAATATGGAGTACAGTGTGTCTCAGCTTCAGGGACCCAGTTTCTCACTAACTCAGTGGTTCTGGTTCATGATGATCCCGTCATAAAAACATTCTCTTGGGAGAGACCTACAGCAGATCTCAGGCCTGTTGCTACTGCAGAATTTCCTCAGGTATCAAAGATTTTTGGCTTAAACAGGGGAGCGGATGGCATTTAAGCCAAAGTCCAGTTTTAGCAAGACTTCATAAGCCACATAACTACCAAAGTCAGGGTTCTGGTGTCGGTGGCAGTTATTTAGAGCCACTGTTCTGGGCGGTCGTGCACCTGTGCTGCCCTGGTGTTCACTTCCTCTGGGCTCATTCACACAGCTTCCTTTATCGGTCCCTGTGTTGCTGGTTTTTCCTGAATCAGCTGATCATAATCTACTATCTTTTTGGGCATTTCAACCCGTAAAATGCTCCTTGAAGGAGCTAGGAGGTTCAGGAAGGATGCTTGAGAAATTTGAGTTCATCCTTTTGTTGATTGCGTATTGCAATTAATCTGCGGATCCCCTGCCTCTGCCCCTTTGCCGAGTTTGAAATGGTTTAAAACGGACACATCGAGGGTTTGGAGCGCAGTGGTTATATGTCCATTTTAGAGGTTTTGAGAAAAATTGATTTTTAGGTTTGCAAATGTTCTATTAAATCAGGCACATCATTTACATCATTTTTATGTCAGTCACTCTTTTACTGCATGATTCAGAAGTATACTGAACATGTAAGTTTTCATAAGTGTAGTACTGTGACATCATGGCCAAAATTGCCAAAATGGACATGTCACCTCAGTGCTCCAACAATAGGAGGGATCTGATATACAATACGGCACATCACAAGGCGGATATGCTTGCCGATAATGATGGCTCAACGGTCAAAATGTCGACGAGTGAACTTCCGCTCATATCCGCGCGCGGTCGAACGCTAGCTAATATGATGGCGATTTATAGCGTTTAGTTCCAGGACGTGAACTCCAGCTTTGACTCGAATGTACCGTTTATTTGAATTTTGCGGTATTTTCATATTAATATCTGTGTATCCACGATGGTATTCGACTGAAAAGCTGCGAAATGCTCATCGCATTTTGTCATGCATGCATTGACTTGGCGAAGCTGGTCTTATTACCGGAAGTGCGGATGCCGATAAAAAATCCCCTTTCTTCATCTGATCTCCCAATTTACGACAGTTTTGCGCTATATCAGATCGCTCCTATTCTAGCACTTGATGTGACATAACACAATGGTGATAGATTGAAGTCAAGTTTGTTTGCAATGGAAGACAGATGATTCTGTAATACTACGTATTCATGTTAATTCATCAAAATATCAATGTTTAATTCATAAAAGTAGATTTTGTTGGACATACCACAAAATGAAAATGTCAATTCTGTTTAAAAGGCTCGTGGACATATAATTATTGTGCTCCAAGCATTAGCTGATAGACATGTGTGACAGGAGGTGAAAATCTCAAAATCACAAAATTTGGACATATCATCATTGTGCTCCAAACCCTCGACATGAAAAAGCAGAGATGTGCCATTTCCCCAACACACGTCAGTTCTGCCCTCCTTGCATCTTTTCCCTGTGTTATGTTCTTATGCTGTGTTGGATTTGGCTCAGAAGTTGGAAGTCAGGGCTGGGAATAACATCATACCCGAGCTGACTGCGTTCTATTAAGCAAGTCGGAAAACTGACTTGGGATCAGTGGTGTGTCCTCTGGCCAGGATAGCCTTTATTAGCTATTGTTAGCAATACAAGTTGATAACAACGCATTATTCGGTATTTTTCGCATGCAAACACCGTAGCAACAAGTCCACCGATAAAGTCTATTCAGTACTGCGTGTACAACTGATTTAATGACGCACAAATAATACAGAATTTCAAATATACAGTTTGTTATTGCAGTTTTCGCTTACTGTTGATTTATGGTGCAGCCATCTTGAACTCAGAACTGGGAACTCGTGGTAGGTGAGCAATCTCCGACTTTCCGAGTTGGAAATCTGACTTCAGGGGGCGTTCAAATGGAAATTTCCAACTGGGAGCTCAGAAATCCCAACTTCCCAGTACAATTCGAACGCAGCATTACATCTCCCAGTGGATGGAGGCTGAAGGCAGGAAAGGAAGTAAGCTGGTATAAGTAAGGTCCCATAGCGATGGCCACTTCTCTTGACCTCTCCGCCAGGTGCTGTCCGTCCCCCACCGAAGACTGGTTTGCTGCAGTCGCCTTTTTGAAGTGTCCGATGTCAACAAGGCCCAGAAGCAGGCCGCCCACCAAAGGGAGGTGTTCCTCTTCAATGACCTCATCGTGGTAAGAGCCTCTGAGCCTGAGATCATCAAATCACTGCGCTCAGCATCTGAAAACCTCTGGCATTCCTCCCTCCGTTTATCGGAGAGTCAGATGTAAAGCTAATCTGGCCAATCAGAGACACTAATAGCTCTGTTAATTAGTTAATTACTAGAGAGAGAAGAGAACTGGGTCAGGATTTAGATTTCCAGTCCAGATTTAGTGATCCCTGCTCTGAATCCGTCTTGTCACAAACAGGAATGTAGCCTCTGCATCCAACCATGCTGTTTTAAAGCAGATGCATTGTACTAGTCGGAAAGAAAACAAAAACCCAGGGTGTCTTTGTGGATTACACTCAAAGTGGCATTCTTTTTGGGGATGTATAAAGATTTAAAATGACGAGCCCATGTATCCTTGTGTTGCCCCAGAAGGTAAGCAGATTCACTGCTTTAAATTGTGTTAAATTTATCCAGCGGCCAGGCTTTCCAGGATAATGCACTCAGGCTTTACGAGGCACCATTTTCTTTTCATTTTCCGTTGTGTGTTAGTTGTTCTCTTTTCTAAAACTGCTCTGCTCAAAGATGTATGATCTACTCTTAACTCATTAACAGTACCCTTGCTAACTTTCTGAATCAAATGGATAAGTCTGTGATTGAGCTTTCATCATTTGTGATTAATGCAGCCATTGTTACCAAAAAAGTTAGCAATAAATCTTGAATTAAATTGTCTGCATAATGAATGTCCTTATTGGGCAGATTTAAATGTAATCTTAAAATGAAGTATTAAACTCATAATTAAACCCCTTCTCTCTAATCTCTGTCACAAAGGATGAGGAAATTGAAAGTACTTTCCCAGCCAGTTTTTTAAAGAACATTTTTTTCAAGGGAGCATTTCAATGGAATCAGAGAGGCAACATGAGCAGAAATTGTTGGCACAGAAGTTGTTTAATTTGGTAAAAACAAGTCAGAAAACATGTTCCTGAGGCACAATTAAAGTCATTTTTTATTTATTTACTGCAAAAAAGTCTTTTTAACAAGTTTTGTATTCTTGTAATGTGATCTGTTTCCAGCAGAAAATCTTAGGTTTTGTAAGGTTACTGTTCAGATGACTGTTGAAATATTCCTCCCTTATTGGCCAAATTTTGGTAACATAATCATCTCACATAATTGTCAACATTTAATGTTTTTTTTAAGCTAATATGTAATTGAAATGAGATTTAAGAAATATTGGAGTATGATGCTCCTTGATGACATATTACTTTTGTTTTTTGGTTTATACAGTATTTCCAATTGTTAGAGAATTTTTTATTTTTTTTTCGCTTGATGACCACATCGGGTCAACAAATTGCAATTGACAAATTTTGAATGATTGAACTACGAATGGTCATTGGGCAGCCAATCTGTGTATCCAGCGCAACTGAAAATTGGAGAGCATACTATTACAGATTACACCATTTGGGAGTCCTTTTATTTGCATAATTTATGGATGAAAATTGTTCTTTTTTATCACAAGTAAGCCATATGGAACTGTCACTGTGGAAAGAAACGTGCTTTGGTTTTAAACTGCTCTGAAAATATCAAAGCTCTAACTGCCTAAAACCTTCTGGTTCGCCGTCCACTCTGCACCTCCGTCAAGATTTATGCCAAGCTCTTAATGTTATTAATGAATAAAATCACATTGTGGCCTCCAGGTTTATTCGGTTCCCGCAGTATGTTTTCATGGACATGAAAATTAGGGCATCAGTTCAACTGTTAAGAAGTAATGTACTAATTTTACACTGGCGAGTTTTCCCCTCAATATACTTAATTACCCAGAGGGCAGTGTGGTATCACCGTAAATTATATTCAACTCTCACCGGCTCTCTTTTCAATTTTAAGAATTGCATTTGTCTTCCATTTTGTTCCCAGATCTTGAAGTTGTGCCCAAAGAAAAAGAGCTCGGCTACCTACACGTTCTGCAAAGCCATGGGACTCCTGGGAATGCAGTTCCACCTCTTTGAGAATGAGTGTGAGTACTGCAATTTTACCTCTTTTTCCCTCACTCCATGGACTCACAACCAAAATATGTCAATGAAAGGTGAAAAGGTATGACAGGCAGACAAACTATAAGTGCCAGCCCTGAAAAGGGTTAGTGCAGTGCTTCTTTATACTCAGATTCTTCTACAAAGCCTGAAATGGTTGACGATACAACATGGTTCACATGATGTGGATGTCCTGTAAATACCTTCACATTAAAGCTGACAGCCTCTACTCTCATGTCATTTTCAATTTTTATCAAGGCCAATGCTGGATTGCAGAGCTAAAAACCCAAATTTTGACCCTGTCCGAAAGCTTATGGACTGCACTTCTCATCCGAGCTCCGCCAGTGTCTGGCTTCGATCATAACTCGAGTTTGTACATGAGTTGGCAGAGTTTCGGTCAACACAAGTTTGACACAAGTTTGTCAGGGTCCAACCCAAACGGCCCTTGAACTCTACTCGAGTCAAGCACACCGTCCGAGCTGGGTTGCTATTTTCTGTACTCCCCCACATGGTTTAAGATGGTATCAAGGACATTTGTGCTGCAGGATTAGTAAGTTGTTTTGCCAATTTTACGGAGGAATAGGCATCTGACATGATTAGTCAACCGGACAAATGTCATGTTAACTTGCAAACTATAAAATATTTGTGTTTTTAAACAAAACTCCTTGCTTGGCTGGCTGGTGTACCTCCTCAATCATGAATACGTTGGTTTGATTTAAAGTCTTTCTGCACGGTTCATGGTGGTTTCACCGCTTAGGCTTTTCGCTACTGTGCTTTCGCAATTGCATACTGTGCTTTCGCGACTATGTCCAAGTCCGTTCACTACTATAGCTAAGTGCAAGTTATGAACATAAATATTACTTAAGGATTAGTTGTAAAACTTAATAAAAACCATTCGCATTACTGCCGAGAATATTTTTTTCGGATTCTGACTCAACACGGACAATCAAACAAAGATCGAATGGGCAACAAACGCTCTTGAACCCGAGTCCGTTCGCTTATCCAACTTTTGACTTCACTTGTGCTCATAACGAATCCTGGTAAAAGAGTTTACTTAGAAACTCTTCCATGGCTTCATTACTTTATTACTTTTAAGTTTTCAAAGAAATGTGAATGAATAAAATGAAGTGCGGGGAACAGGGGTTTCAATTAACAAGCTGATCGTAGATCGCTGAGTATTGATTAAAGCAGTGGTTCTCAACGTCGGTCCTGGGGACCCCATGTGTGTGCTGGCTTTTGTTCCTACCACAATTGCAATTGTAGAACTTTAACAAGCTGTGACTGTCTTAATTAGGTGCTTTTCATGTTCAGAGTTGTTAATATATCTCTTTAGTCAAATGTTATATAGGAACATCCATACATGCAATGAAGAATAAAACACCCTTGAAGATAGTGTGTTTATTGCAATACTGCAAGTAATGTCAAGTAACATAACATGTCAAACAGATCAAATTATACACTGAGGAAATCAATAAACCCCAGATTAGGCTGCTGGTCACAACTGTTTCAAGTTCTTTCAAAAAGCTTCAGGTGAACTTAATCAGATCAACATAACACAAAACTGGTTTATTTGTGGACTACATTTGTCATGATGAGCCAAGTAGTTTTCACTAATTTGGAGCCAACTACATCATTAATTTGATTGGTTACATTGTTTTCTCTCATTTTATGCTGTTATTTCCGATATACTGCAATGTGCGAATGGTATTTTTGAAATTCTTGATGGCAAATAGATATTTCTGTTAAGTTGTGGGTTAAGAGGGCAAATAACTGCTCTAAACATTAAATGCACATAATTAAGACAAATTAGCAGCTTGTTAAAATCCTACGATTCCAACTGTGGTTGGAACAAAAGCCAGCACACACATGGGGTCCCCAGGACTGACATTGAGAACCACTGGATTAAAGTACCGAACAAGCTTGGACATAGTAGCGAAAGTACAGTATGCAGTTGTGATAGTACAGTAGCGAAAAGCCTAAGTAGTGAAACAAGTGGTTCCTTCTGCACATGTGCAATAAGCAACAAATGGAGGGATGTCCCTGAACTCACGTACATACTCAAGTTGCAAGTCAGCCAGTGCGCTTCAACACATCCCGAGCATAGACTGGATTTAAAATGGCCATTTCCATCTTCAAGGCCATCATGCTGCTGTATTATACTTTCAGTACTGTGTTTGACATGAAATCTCGTGAACTTTGCTGAGCCAGCGTGAGTTTGTACTGACGTCTAGAAAGTGAACTGCGGGAAAGTTTATGGCCCCACTAAAACAATATTTCTTGTGAATGGCTCATCTGCCCGGACCCATTTAAGAACTATTATTCATCAAGATCTAATTCTTTTGCATTCACTCCACTTCGATGCCCAATGGATGAGGAAGTAGGCATTAGGTTTAAGGCAAATGTGACTGTAGTTCTGTATTTCTACCCCTCGGCCAAACTTTGGCCAGAGGGGTATTGTCGTCACCTGCGTGTCTGTCTGTCTGTTGTCTGTCCATGACTTTGTCCGGGTCAGTACTCAGCAACCAATGATTGCAGCTTCACCAAATTTGGTTTGGTAACTCACTATGACCCATAGATGCACAACGTCAGTTTTTTTGCTGGATTTGACCTTTGACCTTAGTGCTGTGACCTTCACTGTGGAAATCTTGTCCGGCCAAGTACAAAGTAACTATTGGCCATAGCTTCGTCAAATTTGGCATGGTAACTCGCTGTGACCCATAGATGTGCAACGTCAGGTTTTTGGCTGGATTTGACCTTTGACCTTAGCGCTGTGACCTTCATGCAGGAAATATTGTCCAGACCAGCACTCAGTAACTATAGATCATAACTTCACCAAATTTGGTTTGGTAACTCACTATGACCCATAGATGCACAACGTCAGTTTTTTTGCTGGATTTGACCTTTGACCTTAGTGCTGTGACCTTCACCGTGGAAATCTTGTCCGGCCAAGTACAAAGTAACTATTGGCCGTAGCTTCGTCAAATTTGGTATGGTAACTCACTGTGACCCATAGATGTGCAATGCCAGGGTTTTGGCTGGATTTGACCTTTGACCTTAGCGCTGTGACCTTCACCGTGGAAATCTTGTCCAGCCCAGTACTCAGTAACTATTGATGGTAGCTTCGTCAATTTTGGTATGATAACTCTCTCTGACCCATAGATGTGCACAGGCTGAGGGTTATTCAGCAACGCGATATGTTTAAAATTAACAACTTGTGGTTAGTTGCTACTGACTGCTCATTTTTACTTCTGTTCACAAGTTATAGAAATGGAAAGGTCTTCAACTGGTGCATATCTGAAAAATGGTGTAGCTCTGTGAGTATACTGAAGAACGTGGGTCACAGACAGTGTTCCTGGAGAGTAATCATCATGTTGTCTTTGTTCCAATGAGCAGTTGGAGATCTCGTTGAGCTGCTAATTAGAGAAGCAGCAAATTAAGGTTTCATAGAAAACCTACAGGATGTCCAGGAACACATTTGCTGACCATTGCTTTTGAGTGATTATTTTTGATTGACTTGCAAGGATCTTCTGCAGCGAATAGTTCAAATATCCCATTTTAGATTTTCCTCTAAGATTTTAGGGCTTAGGTTTTTTTTCCCCAAGTAATCATGATGTTTATCGCGAAACAGACTAATTATACATCAGGGAAATGTTCATATGTGTCGTGTAGAAAATGCACGATACCAGTAAATGGAAGAATCCATATACTCTGGCTTTTCATTTTCACTGGCTGCTAATGAATGGTCAGCAGATGGTTAATTGCTCACCGTTGCTTAAATATTTACTTGAAGAGTGATTTAGCCCTGTGAGTTATTCTGCACACATAAATGTGCGCTGTCTGAAGGTCAGATACTTCATCAGAATTTACGTACAGCACTTGGGAATGCTCAATAAACAGCACAATTGTGCATAAACAATTTTTTTGTCATTAGAACGAATACTTGAGCGCTCATTAAGGCATAAGGACTTGGAGACACTAACATTATGACCAAAGCAAATGTGTGTGGTGCAATTTAATCTTTCTTCACAATGAGATTTTACTGGCTACACAGTCACCCTCAGTTTGTATTAAAATCCTCTCAGTGGTCTATAGTAAAATTTTATAGCAGCTATTGCAAAGGCGTAGTGTTTGCTTTGGTCTGGCTTTTTTTTTTTTTTTTTTTTTTGTCCACACATTGATGTAACTTTTGGCATCAGAAATATCTGGTCTACAATACAAGACTGTCTTCGCCTGCATTGCAACAAGCCGGTGTTGTCCTAGTATAACAGAGTCAGGTCACTTTGGCCCTGAAAGACCACAGTGCCTGCAGCATTAGTGTAATGAATTGCTGGTAACCGGTTGTTTCTCTACTTTGTCTTTTCACTACTGCACTTTTGCTGCTGCACACGGTACTTTAGCTACTATGTCCAAGTCCGTTTTCTACTATAATCAAACAAAGGGTTTGTTGCCAATTCGATCTTTGTTTGTCCTTATTGAGTCAGAACCTGAAAAAATATTCTCAGCTGTAATGCAAATGGTTTTCATCAAGTTTTACTACTGATTCTAAAGTAATATTTGTATCTCCCCGATGACGATAGTCGTGAGATACTATGGTTTAGTTCTGGGGCCGCTGCCGCCACCGCGCCCGCAGAGATTTTCTGTTCCGGGCTCTGGAAGCCACATCACAGGAATTTCTCCAAATTTGACACAGGCGAAGATATTGATTGGACAATGCTCAAGACCGATTTTCGCGAATTTCGGACGTCCAATATGGCTGCCGGCGGCCATTTTGTCCGAAATTTGGGGATCGGGGAGATACACGACTCGGTCCCTGTGGACCGTAGTAGTTATGTTTTTAACTTGCATTTATCTATAGTAGCAAACGGACTTGGACATGGCGAAAGTGCAGTTTGCAGTAGCGAAAATGCAGTAGCACAAAGCCAAAGTGGCGAAACCACCGTAAACTGAATTGCTTGAAGAGTTTGATTGGCCAAACCACACATAAACCTGGTCTTCTTTCCAAATGTAATTCTACCGACTGGTTTTGTCAACTAGCGCTTTAACTATTGTAAGAGGTGCAGTATGTTAAGGGTTCAAGTGAAATGCTGCAGGTTTGTTGAAATCCATTTGCAGGGCTAAGCAGCCCTGGTTTGGTCATTAATAAAGGTCTGCTTTTTTAGGGTTTGAGTGAAAGCCAACCGGTCAACAGATCTTCAGAAACAGGGTCGTGCAGCCTCGGACTAGACTGCTGGAGGGAGAGCCGCAACGAAGGAGTGAGAAGACAGTGGGAGTAGGAGTGTCACTCTTCCCTGTTTTTTCTCTGCTCCTGCAGATTACCCTCACGGCATCACCATCGTGTCACCGTACTCTGGCTCAGAGAAGAAGCAAGTGCTGAACTTCTGCGTCCAGAGTGCGGAGGAGCTGCTGAAGTTTGTGGAGGACTTGAAGGAGTCAATCGCTGAGGTGGCAGAGATGGAGCAGATTCGCATTGACTGTGAGTTCTGTCCTATGGGCCAGATGCTGAGTTACCTTAGATTTTACTTTCGATTTAAAATTCATTTCCCTGAGTGAAGTACTAAGATCACTTAAAATAAGGTTATGAAGGAGTGAGGGAATTCATCCATTCAACCCTTTTTTGTCTTTTTTTAAAAATTTGGCATCTCCAATTCCACCCGAATCTGGAATGCCCAATTTGAGAAATATGTACAAGCCTTGCTCGTATGCGACCCCTTGTTGCCAGTTCTGGAGAGAGAGACAGTTCGCGGCTCGCCTCCTAAGCACGCGCCTGTCAGCCCCTGCATCTTTGCACTCATTGATCGAAACTTTCGCAAGTTCAGAACGAGGGCGGAGGATACCCGAACAAGAGCAAGTCCAGAATCTCACTGATGAGCGCCCGGCTGGCCAACAGGAGGCGCCTGAACAACGAACAAAGCAACCATTTCTAATATCCTTTCCCGGCAGTCCCTTCCCAATTTGCATCCCTACAGCACTTTAGCCAGTTGTGCGTTGTTCTGAAAAAGCTGCCAACCACTGCCGGTTGGTACGACCGGGGATCGAACCTGCACCGTGGTAGTCACTACTGCTCCGCAAATGCCGCGCCTTAGCCGAGTGACCTAACCTGGCAGGTCCTTTTTTTCAAAATTCTTCTTTGTTCTAGAACTCCATTTGCTTGAGGGGCAGTTTTTATGCATGTTTTGCCCGAATTCCAAGTCAGAATTCTAGGCCTCATTTGGATTGTTACCACTAGTGATTGCTGCATTTTTTTAAATCATCATTCTCTGTTTGTTTATTGTGTGATGTATGAATGCTGAAAATATATGTTTTCGATTGAATGTTTCCTTTGAGGAATGAAATCATCTTGTAAATGAAGATAATTAAGTACAAGCCTAGTGGAAGAAAATTCTGCAGTCCCATGCTTGCTATCTGTGTGAGCCTATGTGGTGCACCTATCACTTCCTGTATACTTGTGACAGAGTTCTTTCTTTGTCAACTTCTTGAGTTCTTAAGTGCTTCAGAAAAACCTCTCATTGACAGCATCCATCTCGTCAATCTCCAAAAAGCTGTTCTCTCTTGCTCACTAGATGTTTTTAACAGCAACAAAATGTTAAAATGCAAAAAAAAAAAAAAAAAATTTTCTGGTTTGTTGTTGACAGCTTGTAGTCAGTTGGGAAAAGCCATAACATATGATTCAGCGTTCCAACAAATACAAGTATATAACCCTTCAGTCCTACAAAATATCTCCATTTTGTTAGAAAAGTTGACCCAAATGAGACTAGCTTCGGGGAAAGCTTGTTTGCTTGACTTTGTTTTCTGGCCAGGACTGTTCTCTTTGAGGAATTCAGGTTGTGACCGAATGAACTTTGAGCGTGGATATCAAGTACGAAAAGCAATGTCTTACTCATCCATAATGTGCAATAGAAGAAGAATCCTCATGTGCTCTCAGGACTAGGATCATCCATAAGAAGTGAATGTGCAGTACATCTCCACTGTGAATCATTGCCCTGAATCATTGCCCTCAACAGCTTTGCTGATGATGCAATTTGAACTGAAACACCGGTTTGACTTTGCCTCCTCAGCACTCCAGGCTATTTTCTCTGGAGGCCTGAAGTAGTCTTACATGAACCGGTGAGTCAGGGAATTTAGCAAGCGACCTAGGAGGCATAAGGTACAGTTTCAGACGAAGAAGATGCACTCAGACAAAAGTCTGAGATGAGCGCAAGTAATACTGTACGTACGCATTGCACAGATTTTTTTTTTCATAGCCCCAAGATAGACCTCATGAGAAAGAAGAAGATGTAAGGGTTTGCCAGTACTGATACACTATCAGCATAACCCAGAATAACTCCTATTCAATTTGCATTGGAGCCAGACTACCTAACGCGCATGTCTAAAACGGGGAGCCTGAAAATAGCCCCATCATGGTGTACTTATTCTTGTCTTTCGGTAAATTAGCTGAACGGGGACAGCAAGAGTTGCTCACGTGTTCACAGACAGCCGTTTAAGTTCACCCCTCGGAATCAGCCATGTTTACTCCGATAGACACGAAGAAGTGAAATGCAGGGGTGGCTTCTTGGATATCGCCTTCGGAAAAAGGAAGAACTAGAGGCAACCCTGTAACATAGTAAAAAATACCAGAGGAGACAATGAGAATCCCTGTGGATAAACCGCATTCATTTCCAGTGAGCACCATTATTCATTGGACAGTGACACATTTTTATGCTATTTTTATTCTGTTGGCCGGGTCAATCACCGAATCTGAATACAGCTGAAAATGAATTTTACATGCTCAAGAAGGCATCACATCCCAGGAGCAAGCAGGAACTGAAGATGGCTGCCGTACAGGCCTGGCAGAGCATCACCAGGGAAGATTCCCAGCGTTTGGTGATGTCCTTGTGTCATGGACTTCAAGCAGTCATTGCACGCAAAGGATATGCGACCAAACGGTCAAAATGATTACTTTACATTATGTTAAACTGTCCTATATTTTTTATGTGCCCAAAAATGGGGGCAGCTGTGTATAAAAGGTGCTGTCATTCTAAGCGGTTAATTTGATATGAATGAAAACACCCTGAAATTAAAGCTGACAGTCGGCTTATTTCTTCATTGCCATCGTATCCTTTCAAAATCAGAGTTCTGGAGAGCAGAATTAAAATTAAAAATACGTCCCTGTCTGAAGAATTATGGTGCTCACAGTATGTCCTGATGGGCCAGTAAGTGTAAGTTTTTCCTTTAACTAGACTTCAGGCAAATTGGACTAATTAGCTGTATAAGCTTGCAGTGGTTCACACGGTGATTGGATCAGAATAGAAGATTAGAAGACTTCTGCTTTCATTCATGTTATTATCAGCACATTTAACTAACATGTCACTTGGTGGCATAAACGGTACTGCTTAATTAAGCAATTAAGGCCAGAGCCAGAATCGGATTGTGCCCTCATTGCTTACGCCTGGCTAAGATTACAATGGTATGATTTGTTCAGCTATTCCGTGTGTTCGTTTTCCATAAAATGCAATATCTGAAGTTGCAGCCTTCGAGTTGTTGCAAGCTGAGTCTTCTTATCTCAGCCCCAATGTTTCGACCTTCTCAGAGAGCACTTTTACAGATGGGAATTGTTGTCATGTCCACCCGTCCATCCGTCTGTCCATCCATCTGTGTGTGTCTGTAAAAAATCTACAAAATGCACGTGTGGCGCAATACCTGTTTGGACCAGTAGGGGCCGCTGAATCATTACAAACGTGCACCAAGGGGGTCTCAAGCATAGAGATATACAATAGAACCAGAGAGAACGAGGAAGTACCTTTGCTTCAGCCAGTTAGCATGTTAGCTTCCTGCTTCCGCTTTTCCCACTGGAGGCAATTTTGTGGCCAAAGACGCAGCAGCTCCAGAGACACCAATTGAAAAGTGCACATTTTTTTCTTGCCAAATAAAGGAAAACAAAAGCAAATGTATTCGGTAATCCTTCATTATTTTGCTCTTTGCCTGACGCAACTGTTCGATGTTTTCAAGAGGGCCTGAAAAATACGAAGTGATACTTAGAGCTTGATGACAGCTCGTGCATGAGTTTGGTTGTCCAGCTGTTGCTCTGACTGCAGCAGTTCAACGAGAAGAGTGAAAGTGCGTGCGCGTTCCGGATTAACAGCATTGCTCGTCATTTCCCCTCGAAAACATTCGCCAATCCGCACAGACGACACACTTTCTTGGCAATTTGTGCCGTGTAATCAGATTGGCAATCTTATGAAATGGTGCCGGAAATAAGCGCCCATGGAACGCCATTTTTATAGATGGCATCGGTCAATTCCGTACTTCCTGGGCTGAAGTAGCTAGCCTAGCATCTCCCATTGAAAGTAATAGGTGTGGTACTTCCTCACTCTCTCCAGTTCTATTATATTACCTCCATGGTCTCAAATGCCAAGGCACCTTATTGTTATAGATATAATATAGATCACACTGCCTCAGTGTTTGCAACGACCAGCATAAAATGAAAATAAAAAAAAATAGAAAAAACGTGCTTTAATCTTTTGTTGAAAAAATCTTGATTGGAACCAACTTGCAAAACCCAGGAACTGAAAACAGCCTTGATTCGAGAAGTACTTTCAGACATTGGGGTGGGGTGAATAGAGCCTTTGTAAAGTAAGAAGGATGAGTTTTTTCCTTTCCTAGAGCGGGGGTGGGGAACCTCATCCAGAAAGGGCCGGTGTGGGTGCAGGCTTTCATTCCAGCCAAGGAGCTACACACCCGATTCTGCTAACCAACCGTGGAATCTTTGCTAAGGACCTTGATTAGTTGTACTCGTCATGTAACTGTCCCCTTCTGGAAGAAGTTCCCCATCTCTGTCCCAAAAGTGATGAATATTGATGGAGTTTGTGTTCCACAGGGGAGCTGGAGAGGCAACAGGGGAGCAAACCGCACTGCAGCAGGAACAATGGAACCCAGCTGGAGATTCGGGGAAAGCGGGGCTCCTCATCAGGTAGGGATTCGATCAGCAGCATCCAGCAACCCCCCACTGACACTCTCCCATCTCCCTCCTCACACAAGCTCGCTCCTCGTTATTTTGAAAAGAATTCAAGTGTTCTCCAGCATGTGGAGAGTGCTGGGCGCATACTCAGTCAGGCAGCCTGCTACACAGTTCCTCACTGTTTGTTTGTCTTCATTACCCAACACCCGCCGTGACCCGACTGTTTTTTCCATCACGCGCGGCTTTAACTGCAAGTGATGAAGTGAAGCAAATGCTGTGAGTGTCAGTCAACTGTTGCTGTCAGCTGGTACTTGTGGAGGATATTTGCACAGTCAAATATCTGCTCACGACCGATGAAATCTCTGACAGAGAGAATAATATACTGTATCTGGAAACATTGAATATTATTTGTACGTCAAAGTACAGTGTGGGCGACATGCTGGTGATGTGTTTAGCCCTGCTGCCTCACAGCAAGAAGGAAGGGGGCTGTCTGAGTGGAGCATGAATGTTGTCTTTGTGTTCACGTGGGCCTCCTCCGGCAACTCCAGCTTCTTCCCATAGACTCTAAATTGCTCATAGATATAAGAGTGCTCACTTGTTTGGAGAATAACGTGAAGAATGGCACGATATGACCATAAAAGTGTCATGTTGCCATTAAAGTGCTGTAAAACGTAATCAATCAATCAAAGTTCAATGTGGCACTCAACAAAATGTTACGACTTCTTCTCCGCAAAAATCTAAGGGATGGGTTCTGAGGGCAAATTAATCAGTCTGGATGTAAAAGTTGGTCAGTTGTTGAGCTCAAATTGATTTCTGGGTGTACCAATGCAGCGATGTCTCCTTATTACCCCGACTGACTATCTGCTGTGCAAGGATGATTTCACCAGCTCCATTTGCTGCCGCATGGAAAATTTTGGTGTGTGGTTTGACTGCACCAGGCTAATCACCATGGCATTCCTCTCGGTCATTCATCTAGATCAAGGCTCCACCTGTCTGTGTGGTGTCCTTTTCCGATGATTCTCGATGTTACTTAGTTAGCAAAATACCTCCAGTTTGGATGGAAGCAAACCTTAGCTCTTTAGCCTTGACGTTCTTATTTTCTGACAGAAAAGGTTTTTATCCTACCTTGACATGTTTCGACGGAATACTCCCGTCTTCTTCAGAAGAGTCACTGATGTTACGAGTGACGTGTCTTATCAGCTGATGTTAGGAGGCGTGGCCGCCCTGTCAGATTTGACAGGGGCGGCCACGCCTCCTGCTATCCGCCGCTCCTCCAAGATGGCACTCCAGGTGTGGGAAAGCATGTATGCCCCCTCGTCCCCGGTTCATAGTCCTGTGGGCGCTTCCTGATTTCAATTGCCTCCATGATCCAGCGTTCATGTCGGTTGTTCTGAGGCGGATAATTTTGGCCTTGTCCCAGTCCATAATATGATTTTCCCTCTTGCAATGGTCTGTGATTGCTGATTTAAGGTTTACCTGTAGTGCTTGTTCTTTAACTGAGCGTGTCTGTCTTACTGTTGTCTCTTTCTCGCATTCTTTTTGGTGTTCTTTTTTGCGTGTGTGAAACGGTCTACCTGTTTCCCCAATGTATGTTTTATGGCAAGACCGGCAAGGGATTTCATATATGACGTCACATTTGTTACAGTTGTCAATTTGGTCTTTTGGGTGTACCAGTAGTTGTCGTAATTTTATGTATGGTTTTACCGGGGTGTTGATGTGGAATTTTCTCATGGCCCGTTGAATCCGCTCTGTGACACCTCTTATGTATGGTAACGTGACGACTCCTTTGGTTTCGGTTTCATTTTTTCGTTTCTTTCTGAATGTGCCGGTATTTTGCTTCTGCTGTACCTGTAGTTTTCCTGTGTTTATGGCCCATAGTGGGTACTGGCATTTCTTTAGTGCGTTAGTTATATGTTCTTCTTCCTTTTTCTTGTCTGTGTCTTCTGTGATAATGGATGCACGATCAAACAGGGTTCTTACCACGGAAAGTTTGTGATTTATGGGGTGTTCAGATGACCAAAGAAGGTATTGATCAGTGTGAGTGGGCTTTCTGTATATTTTAATTTTAATGTCTCCTTCATTAGTGTGATGTATATTTATGTCCAGAAACGCTATGGTTTTATCTGTCTCTTCTTCATGCGTGAATTGTATTTTCCCAGTGCGGTCCATACTGTTTAAATGATCTGTAAGTTGTTGCGTATGTCCTGATTTTATTTTTTCTAAGATGTCGTCCACGTATCTTTTCCAGAGCGTGGGACGATTACTTTCGGGTGCTGATGCTATGGCCCTCGTTTCTAGGTCCTCCATGAAAAAACCACACATGATGGCAGACAGTGGGTCACCCATGGGGAATCCTTCTTTTTGTCTAAATATTATATTGCGGAATTTGAAATAAGTGGATGTGGCATTTAACCTTAGCAGCTCTGATATGTCGTGAACTGAGAGATTTGTGCGCTTTTTCAGTGATCTGTCAGTTTCCAATCTGTTTTCCACTATGTTTAAAGTGGCGTCTACAGGCGTTCGAGTAAATAAAGAAACCACGTCGTGCGATATGAAAATTTCATCTGCCTCTACTTTGGTGTTCTTGAGTTCTTGGGCTAACTGTTTTGAGTTCTTGCAGTGCTTGTTTGTTTGTCCCAGAAGGGGTTGTAAGATTTCCGCGAGAGATTTGGACAGGTTGTATGATACTGATCCTATGCTGTCTACTATGGGTCGCAACGGAGCTCCCTGCTTGTGGATCTTTGGTGTGCCGTATATTCGGGGGTTACACTTGCTGTGGGTATGAGATGATTGTACGTTTGTTTGTCTATTTTGTTTTCGCTTAGTAATCGTTTCATGATGGTCCTGAGTCTATTTTTCTTCTCCTCCGTTGGATCCTTTTTTAACACTTCGTATGTGTCTGTATCTTCCAGCATTTTCATCATTTGTTTTTCGTAATTTTCTGTGTCCAGAATGACCGTGGTTCTACCTTTGTCTGCTGGGAGAATAGTGATTTCTTTGTTTTTAGACAGAGTGTTAATGGCTTGTGCTTCTGATTTTGTAATGTTACTCGGTGGGAGTTTAGTTGATTTGAGGATACCTGCTATGTCAGTGCGTAGAGCTGCTTTTTGACCGGGGTCTAGTATTTTTTCGCATGCCAATTCTGTTGCGAGGATAAACTCTTCGAGGGGGATGTGTTTAGGTGTTACCGCAAAGTTTAGCCCTCGGGATAACACACTACGTTCTGCATCCGTTAGTCAGTGTTTAGACATATTGCATATCCATTTTTCATTAATAGGGTGTTGGTTTCTTTCTGTATGCTTATTTGCGATTAATTTGTTGAGTTTCCTTATGTGCCTTTCTTTCGTTTTTGAGAACTCGTTTTCGTATTGTTTATGTAAGTTTTTGTCTACCATTTGTTCTATTTCCTTACTAAGGGAGTACCGGTGTTTAAACTCCTCCATTTTGTGTTTTAATTCAGATTCCAAATTCTTTATGTTGTTTGCTGTTATTCGTATTCTTTCCTTGACCAAAATCATCCGCACTTCTTTTTTCATCATTCGATCTGCATTCTTAGTTCGAATGGGATTCTTTATATTAAGGCTGGCAGGTGTAACATTTTCATCTCGGCAGCGCAGATTGAAGCGGAGATGGTTCTTCTGGCGCGCCCGTTTTAAAAACAGGTGTTCGAGGCAGCGGAACTCCCTGACACAAGATTGTCCAAAGTTTTCAGCGTAATAGTCCAAAAGGTTCATACTGTCTGTAGTAACTAATTAGCCTTGCGTTCTTATTTTCTGACAGAAAAGGTTTTTATCCTACCTTGACATGTTTCGACGGAATACTCCGTCTTCTTCAGAAGAGTCACTGATGTTACGAGTGACGTGTCTTATCAGCTGATGTTAGCAAGGCGTGGCCGCCCTGTCAGATTTGACAGGGCGGCCACGCCTCCTGCTATCCGGCCGCTCCTCCAAGATGGCACTCCAGGTGTGGGAAAGCATGTATGCCCCCTCGAACCGGTTCATAGTCCTGTGGGCGCGCTTCCTGATTTTAGGATAAAAACCTTTTCTGTCAGAAAATAAGAAAGGCTAATTAGTTACTACAGACAGTATGAACCTTTTTGGACTATAAACCTTAGCTCTCTTAATAACGGTCATCTCGAGAATATAGCAGAGCACGCCACTCGCCCGTGTTGTGATTGTTGCTCAAAGGACCATATGTGTATGTGTATGGAAGAGGTGTTGGTGGCCAGTAGGTTGTGATCTTCCCTCTGGTGGAATAATCCCCAATGCCCCAGTGCATTGATGGGGACACTGTACTGAAGAAGACGCCGTCTTTCGAATCAGACGTTAAACCGAGGTCCTGACTCACTGTGGTCATTAAAGATCCTATGACACTCTTCGACAAGAGTTGGGGGTTCCCTGGTGTCATGCTCTAAATCCCCAACCTGGCTCTTTCAGCTTGCTACCTAATCATCCCCTGATCTAATTGGCTGTCCATCTTATCCTCTCCCTCTCCACCTCAACCCCCGGGGCTCTCTTGAAAAACAGATTTCAAACTCAACGCAACTTCCCTTGTTAAATAAAAGTAATGTAAATAAAATGTTTACACTGAATTCAGAGGTGGTACCTCCAGGTTCAGGAAGTAGAAGTCCTCCTCAGGATTTTGTTCTGGTCACATCAGCATCCGCATAGATCTTCATCCAAGAGGTAGAAATAATCTTCGGCATCAGTGGGCGGAGATCATATATGCAGGAAACACAAGACCTCTTCCTGATTCAAGTTGAATGAAATTTTCTTTGACCTGCAGGAAAGATGGACCTGGAGGAGCGGAGTGGGAACAACACGTTGGAGGTAAGCACTCATATGTGCAGAGAAGCTTAACAGCAGGTAAGTCTCTGTGTGTCAGTCAGTGGAAGAGACGTCCATTGTAGCTTCTATGCTGGAAGATAGACATCACGTATGAGTGGGAGACTGTGCTCATAGTTTCGCCCTCGGAGAAATTTCTTCTTCCTGGTCTTTCTTCGAATTTGAGTTTTGCCTGCATCTGCGTGCCAATTTCTGCTAGAGACAGGATATCGCCGTGATGAAGGCATTGAAATTCATGATTGCTTCCATTTGCATAATGGTGAACAGGCACGGTAGGTTTCTGAGGCGACTGAGCGGCTCAGTTCCTTACAAATAACCCAGATCTAAGATGTGCAAAATCAACAGTTTTCTTGAAGCTACCAAATTAGGAAAATGACAAGCTTTACAAGCAGAACTTTAACAAGAGATATGAAATGCAAAACAGGTGTAAATATCCATTTGTGAAGAAAGCTAATCTTCTTTATCAGTTTCACCGTATTCTCCAGCCATGCATGATGGCGTAATGTTTTCAAATTGCATGCTACTGTTCACAAATGGAGCATAGTTGCTCTTGAAAGATCAACTGAAGCAAAGCTGAGAACTGCATAATTATTGTCTTCACCTCTGACCGAAATGGATCCTTTCTCCAACTACATCTGTATTTTTCTTATTATGTTGAGCAAATGTTTTCTTATAAACTATTCTGAGAGAAATGGACAAGATTAGCTGCCTCTCTTTAGTTAGAATTACTGAGTTAACTTGCCCTTTGGGTGTTCCGCAACTTTCTTTGTATCATTCAACTCTTCCCACAATGCACTCGTGACACACAGACCCAGGGAGGTCCAACATTTAGCAAAAAGCATGTTTCAAATGCCAACGACTAGAATATTGACCATAATTTCCACCTTTTTCAAGGGAACAGCTTATTCTTGCCTGTTAAATTGTTCTAGGTGTACATATAGCTTAGTGGTACATTATATTGTCCATTCTTCTCTGTTATTCTTAGCAGTTTTAATAATTTTGGGCTCTTCAGAAAGTATAGTAAGTCATTTGTTTTCTTAGAACGAAAGCCTAGTGAGGTTACGGCAGTGGTTGGGAACTGTGCTCTTGGAGAGCCATAGCCCTGCATGTTTTAGATGTCTCTGTTCCCTTGAAACACCTGATTAGTATGATTTTGGCTTGGTAAGGACTTGAGAAACCTGAGGCAGTCAGGTTTGTTAGCGCAGAGAGACATCAAAAACATGCAGGGCTATGGCCCTACGGGAGCAGGGTTCCCTCCCCCTGGGGTTAAGGTGTTTCTCAAGGCACCATGGAGATCATGTGAGTGGTTGACCAGTAATGACTAGTAATGTCCAGCAGGAGAAGCATTTCCACGTCACAGGTCAGGCTGGACAGTTACTGCACATCTCCACATGAGGAAGGTCAGTTTATGCACTGTACATGACCCGTACGGAGCATTCGCTCAAGATGCCCTCGGCTAAGACTTTGCCCATTACGAACCTCCCCTCCGCATCCATTTCCTCTTCATTATCATAACCTACATAATATCACTACTGGGGCAGCGAAAAACATGGCCATCTATCCTGACCCCATGGCTTCGGATCGCATTCCCAGGCTACTAAGCACCTGCAACAATGACTCTCCAGGCTCACCATAACGGCTGATGCTATAACCCTGATGTCGCTTTCATAAAACATTGCAGCGCTGTGTGGCTGACAGAATTTCCCTCTCTCTGGAAACAGACACTGCTGTGAATAGTTATTACTTTGTGAGCAGGCCCCAAAGGATGCTGGGAAAAAAAGGAAGAGCCCTATGGACTCATTTCCCTGTTTAGAGTTTGACCATAAAGCTTGTGGAGTAAGAATCTATGGCTCATTCCGCGTTGGGCTGAGATACTCAAATATGGTCCTTAAATACAAATCCGGCCCTGGCTTTCTTTCCTCCCACAAAATTAATCAGAAATAATTAGCGCCACATGATTCAACTCCTGTCTCCCAGGGAAAGAGAGGGTGGAAAACTCGAGGACCATGATTTGAGGAGTGGGACTGCGGGGTGCAGTTTTAACATGGACGTCAGCCTGAATCTAACTGCTTTGAGTCTCCGTTGAGTCATGACATAACATAAAATAACATGAGTGGCGAGAACAGGCCGTTCAGCCCAACTAGCTCGCCATCTCAACTCATTCGCAATTTACAAAGCTCGTTTCATCAGACTTTTAACTGGCTTTGTATTCTGTTCTCCTGATCTGCCGGATGCTAATATTGCAGAATGGTAGGTTGTTCATCCAGTTGAAACAGTTATATTATCTTACTTTCGATCAACTGCCTATATATACATAACCCTATAGGGTATGTATAGGTTATAGGGTAACACAACCCTAAGAAGGTATGCCCCCAAAAAGCGAAGATAAACATTAAAAAAAAAAAAAACTGTGTAACCTGCCTCTTATATAATGACATAACCTGTTGTATTTACTGGATAAAATATGTCTGTACATATTGCCCACATTTGATGGCTTTGGAATTTTCAAATTCTTGAAAAAAAAAAATTCTATTTATTCTGACATCTCAACGGAGCCCAAAGCAGTTGCGAAATTATTTTGACCCATGCAGTCACTCAGAAAGCTTGAAGTTATGTGAATTTTAAAGGGGTACCAAGGGTATTATTCTGAAAAACAGTTGGCATTATTATTCCTGTTTTACTGGCTTACCATGGCTAGAATTTAATGCTTTAAAGTTTCCTGCAGCAACGCAATACAAAATTGAAACTAACCGAGGGGGAGGTGTTGGGTTGACCATAGCTAAGCATGGAACAAATGGCTTTTCAACAGAGTGGTATGTCCAACCAAACACTTTCCCTGGGTTGAAAATTTTCAGAGAAGAACCCTAGATGCCCCTTAAAAAAATACAAGTTTACACATTCAAATGTGTTTGTGAGAACACACTTCTTTGGACTGAATGTGACCATGCTTGTTGAATCTGAAATGTAAAAATGAAAGCATGTGTCCTGGTGAGTGAGTGTTTGTCAAACTCCCCCTCTCTTGTCTGGGCACTGCTCCCTCCCCGAAACTCCTTCCCCCATTCCTGTATCTCATAATGGGCTCACTGACCATAATGGTTCCTAGTTGTGCGTCAGAATTTGTGGCCCTGCTCTCTGATGTTTATTACAGGCACCACAACTTTTCCCTTAGTGCCACATTGATTGAATAGGGTGACATACGGCCCTCGATGTCTTCTTTCCTTTCACTACTCCTGCTCTAGATAAAGAAATGCTACTCTCTGTCCCTCCTTTCAGCCTTCAAACTCACAACCATGCCCCTCCCCACTGGCATCCCCTCCCCACACCTGTACATACCGGCGTTAGTCCACAATCCACTCGGCTGAACTATCTTCTCTGGGTCCTTCCGTATCTATGTCATGTGGTCACGTGTCATGACTTGACTTTTTTGCCCTCTGATTGTTGTGAAACTTTAACAAAACTCTTATTCACAAATTTAATTTCCTGCCATTCCCCAAAAATAATGATATTTGTATGTCCGTCTCGTGAATTCTTCGTGTTTTATCAGGGGTTATGGGTTGTATTCACGAATGTCACAGATTTATGTGTACACATAAATGTGTCCCACAATGCACTGCGCGCCACCATTCTTCTGTCCTATGCCCCCATGCCCACTGCGATACTAACCAATGTATTGCTAATGCAACAGCAAATATACGCAACAAAGTACAACATATTTGCAATAGCGTTTCTTTTGGCTTCTGACTGCATTTGAGCACCATGTATTTTATAATAGACTAGCTTACTTAGATTTTCACCATACTACCCAAACAACTGGTCACAAAATATGCAACAAATAGCTAGTTAGCTTGCAAGTTGTTTCATGGAGCTAGCTGGGCTTCCTGCTACATCTCTCTGTAGAGCCAAGATCCCAACTCCCAGCAGAGAAAGAGCACCATGCAATTTTGAACACTGACTAAGTTACTTTGATTTTTGGGACAACATGCAAAAATATTTGACTCACAATATACAACAGATAGCTGGCTTGCTTTCATGGGGCTAACCCTTCACACAAAGTGTCTTGCTTCATCTCTCTCGATGGAATTATGGTCCTAATCCTTGACAGAAAAGTGTGGGCTGTGCTGTTTGTTGTAGGTTAAAGACAAACGTTTTCATTGCAAACTATCAATGTAGGTAGCGTTTTGTTCTGAAAGGCTATGTGATAATATTGCCTATGTCTATTAGCGAACAGGCTAATATTATAGAAAAGTGGGATTCTACTTCAGAGAGAGAGTTCTGTCCTATTATAGCACGTTTCCACAACCGGCATCTTTCTTTGCTTTGCTCGTAAATTTTGTCAGTCTGATTAGAAATAAGAGTAAGGGTTTATACGTTGTAATAAAGAAGGCCTTTGATGACCCCTGGCACAGCAAAAACAATATATTTTCACTACGAAAAAAACACAAGCTAGGAAAGAAAAATGGCTGAGTACTTTTTGTGGTTTGGCCAATGACATCACAAGAATGCAACCCGTATGCAACTATTTCGCCATAACAGACCAATTCATAAATAAACATATTCAACTTGTTGTTTAGTGATTCTTGTATTTAAACACACTTATAGCTACAGGTATCTGGAAGTAAAGGCTTTTTAATTTTAACAAGTGCTAATAGTCGAGTATTTAGCTCGATTTAATTGTAAGTTGACGGCAATAGAATTCTGGCAATTCACGATATGCGACCACCCAACAAAAATATGCAAGGACCCCGAGCGATTTGTCGAGTGGAGTGGATCGTGGGCCAACTACGGTCCCGTTTTCGTGTCGCACGCCTCCACACGCGCATGACCTTTGTGCTTTTTTTTTTTTTTTACACCAGAGGGCTAAACCGACCTAGAGGAGGAAAGTACTTATAACATTTAATACTGTCTCTGGCTGTTTTCTAAAATAGGTGTCAATTCACAACAGGCTTCAGACGTACCAGGTCAGTGCGTCCCGGAGCCCCGAGAGCGGACCCCTCCTACTTAACCACCGGGGGGCGCTGTGCTACCCTCAGCTGCAGCCCGGCGTGACCACGCCCGTCCACCTGCCCCGCCCGCTCGTCGACCTGCACCCCGAGACGCTAATTCAGTGCCAGCAGATCGTGAAGGTCATCGTCCTGGATAAGGCAGGACACGGGCGAGTGGAGGCCTTCCTCAGCCAGAACCCCACCCACCAGCTCATCCACTCCGCCCTGTCCACCCCTGTCAGGTCCCCCGAGAGCAGGGGCCGAGAGCGGGGCGCTTCCAGCCCGCAGCCCCCCCTGCCCCCCCCCCGCCGCCTTACAACCACCCCCACCAGTACTGCCCTCCGCAGTCCCCCCTCCCCCTCCCCCACCCCCTCCTCGCCCAACGCAGGGACTCCAGTGGCTCTCGCAGCCTCGTCTGAATCAACTGACCTCTCACCTTTGACCTTTTATAGAGACTACCCGCAGTATAGTATACCGTGTGTTTCATATGTATATACATGCACAGATGAGTTTAAATAAAAGACTTAAAGTATTAAAAAAAAAACATATATTTAAGACATAGCAAAAAATATAAACCAATATTTATGGAGCAGCTCTCAGACTTCATGGATGATGTAGCTGAAGTTGAAAGTTGTATGTTTTGTTGGTTTACACATCAATATTGATTAAACTTTTTTTTTTTTTTTTGAGTTCCTGCTCCCCCTGAACTGAGGGAATTGTTACATGAGGAACTTTGGAAAAAAATTGACCACTGATGTCATCAATGTCCGAATTCTCGCTATCTTGGCTCTGTGTTTGAGGTCCTTTCTTACTGGCCATGTTTGTGCTGTTCTGATGGAAATTGTGAGTGCCAAACCAAAACTGACTTCACAAAATGGACTCCAGTGTTTTAAAAAAAAATTAGTTAGGAAAATGTATGTATTTCAGGAACATGCTAACATGTTTAATTGTCCAACCAAGACTTAGAAGACATTTAGAAGTAGTTTAAGCATAAAAAATGCAACCAGCACTAAAAATTTGTTGTAATGATTCACTTGTTGTTGTCTTGTTTATTTACGTTTTGAGGAAAAAATACCTCTTTCCTTTAAAAAAATACTTTCCTTGGGTCCGATTTTCCTTGTCATGTGCGAAACACGGAAGGACTGACGCAACCTCTTTTGTGGTCTGTCTGTGGGAGGGGTTCGTCTTTGTAAATTTAAATGCACGCATTATGATACAGCCACAAGTGGGAATGATAAAAATTGTGGTGATTCCATCTAAAGAAGCTGGGACAACGTCGATATCATTAATGCCATCCGATTTCAGGCCCTATGTCAGACATAATTACATAAATGTTTTCACGAAGGCACTTATCACTATTTTATGGACATTAATAAGCATTTTAGCTGTTTTATTATAATGATATTTACAAAAGTTGTTAAGGGCATTTATGTATTTAAGAAAAGGACAAATGAGTACAAGGGAAAAACGAGCACGTTCAAAATTGATACTTGTTCATTACTTGTACTTACTGTATACTGCCCTTGCCAATACTGGACCCTACATGCAACTTTTCAGTGTAACATATGGAGTATTAGGCAGTATCTGATATTAAACATGTTGTATACTACTCACTCACACAATGACCAAGTTATTAAGATCACCCGGGTTGTTACCTTTGATTGCGTTTTATTGTGCAATATAGTGCACCAGGAAGACAGTACTGGTTGCCTACTGTGAGATTTGGCCAGTGTAGTACGCCATCCAAACATATTTCACATACTGGTAAATTTTATGCTGGTGGCAAACAATATACTACTTGCCACGGCGGCCGTAATCAGTGGTTAGTGGGTGATATCAAACTTGG
Source organism: Gymnothorax javanicus (assembly GCA_029692085.1). Taxonomy (NCBI): domain Eukaryota; kingdom Metazoa; phylum Chordata; class Actinopteri; order Anguilliformes; family Muraenidae; genus Gymnothorax; species Gymnothorax javanicus. The sequence continues at coordinate 14,434,478 of CM056201.1, forward strand.
TGAATAACATTGCAGATCTGCCCCTCTCCCCTGCATCATTCATGCTCCTCAGCTTCTCGCTGTCTCACTCTTATGTTAGCCATGCGTAACTTGCAATCAAAATCAATTTCAAAATTTAGAAATATAAATTTGTAATAATAAAATAAATGAAATTTGAATTCTTGTCAGGCATGAAAGTTGATTCTGGAATGACCCTGTGGCATACAAGGCCTAAACAACAGTTATTTTGACTGCACTTGGCAGGGAATCTGGATTTTTTTTGGATTGTGGATGTGTCGCGACAGACAGAGAAAGATATTTCCAGCACTCCACTTAAGTTTAAAATAATGACTCTTTGACCATAAATGCATCTCTGCCTCCGGGCTATTCCATGCTCTGCCAGGCGATGCAAATGTGCTCATTCTCTATACCATATTGCATATATAAAAATTTATGTTCCAAACTGAGAGGGTGGCATCAAATAAAATCCAGCAGACAGACAACTTTTCGGTCTAACCTTGGTCGATGACATTTACCGTGAACTGATATGTTTTCAGTAATCTTCAGCCGTGCTCTTATAAGCACCTGCAGTGGGGTGAAGCTGGCTAGAAGACATAGTGCACAGACTCCACAGCGAAGTTACATCATACCATGGGTCTGGTGAACACTCAGCTGTGATAGAGTGAAGAATGTGCATTATTTTCCAACAACTGCACTCCCATGAAGTATTTCCAAACTTCACATTTTTGACATTTTGGGCTCTATCTTACTCGCAGGTGCTAAGTGTCACTGGGACCATGTAATTAGCATGGTCATTCTGCTCCCCTTGAAAGAGAACTACTCCCTCAGGCTCCAAATAATCGCCCAGCTACATGTAGCGCTGACAGGACATTGGCCAATTAGTCCTGGCGACTTGTAGAAAATTGGAATAGATGGAACAATCTGTTTTTGCGTTTATACTTTGACCTTGCACATGCAGGAGAATCGGATCCCTAATGTTAGTTTACTCCACTGAGTGTTTGTCACAGAATTGTCTTGGTGATACAGTTTTGCTTCCTCTGTCAGCAAAAAAAAAAAGAGCAAAATTACACGTTTTATAACATTATGGAATGCATAGGAGGAAGAGTTAAGGCAGTTAGGGAAACTCTGTCGGAGGGGAAAGTCAATTGAAATCATACACACTACAGTAATGGCTGCCGCCCTGCTGCTCAGGAATTCTAAATCTGTTTGATGTGAGGATAGAACTGTTGTGTTTGCCATGTAAATGCTGTGTACTATGCTGTATATACAAGATATTTCAAACCTGTTCTTCAATAAGCCGGACTGAAGGGCACAAAAATCCTAATAGAGTCATAAAATTCTGGTATTATTATCATAATTTCTGTGGGGTATAGTTTATACAGGTGGCAGTGACCGCATTCAGAATTTCATGGACATACGAAGTTATGAAATATTGCTTGTATGAGAGTTCAGTCATCATGGAGTGACGAGGTTTGATTCTAAAGTTGAGTGGATCTTGTTTCTGAATCGTCAATGTTTGGATCATTATCCTGTATATTACTGCTTGTTAATTTCACGCATGGGTCATGCCATGAAGGAGCAAGTGACCGCACAAAATATATTTTATTTAATTTAAAACGGGACAAATTTTCTATTTATGGGGAAAAAGTGCGATCATTTTACCAGTTATTGTGAAGGAAACACCTTTTACTTTGACGCACATGTGTACGTACAAGATCAAAACTGCAAGAATGAAAACTTGACAATTTGTGTTGAGGTTGAATTAATTTTGGGACTCTGAACTTGAATTTGCTGATTAATTACTCTCACATGATCAAATGTATTTCTCTATGAGTTAATCATTGCATGTTACCTGAGATGGCTGTTGATGCTATTTCCTACTGCGTTTGTTTACACATCCAATTAGCTGAATATGTGAATTGACAATGTTATTCTTTCTGCAGCGTAGCCAAACACTTTCATTTTTGTCTTAGTGGATTACTGCGAGCTGCAACAGCTTTGTTGAGTTTGTGCTTGACTGACGGACTTGTGTCAAGTGAAGCTATCAGGCCTAAATCTAAGAGGCCCAAGAACAATAATTGATCACCTGACCCTTCCATCCAAGTAAATTGCGTTCGTAACACTTCATAAGAACCATCTTTAATAAATGGTGAAATAATAGTTAATTAAACTCCAGTTAGTAGTTATTTTACTGTTGCCAAGCAATTGACTGATAATGTTAGCAAAGCATTAGTAATATTGTATTTTATATAATTTTGTCATTACTTTCTGTAAATTTAATTTACTTTACAAAGTATATTGTATCTTAGCTGATAAGAGACAATAAGCAAAAATAACATTTACTAAAAATAATGATTGCATTACAAATAATTAGTAAACTATTCATTATAATTGTATTGTTTCTTAATAGTAAATTACCGTGAACTAAAGTTTAATTAACAATGATTTCACCATGTATTAACACTGGTTATTATGAGGTGATACCATTGTGTTTGTTATGAGACAAGTCATGTATTACCTGCATAGCAAATTTTATCAATACACAGAAATACACAAATGTGTTACCATTTTATGTTCAAAAATATAAATGGTTGTGCAGCTTCATTTCATTCCACGCTCCTAAAAGCATAAGCTGTGGTTCTTGGAGCATTATCTGTTTTTTCAGTCACACACTCAACCCAAATGCATTTGTTTTTCTTTCAAATCACTCGTGCTGGCAGGCCAGAATTAGTTGACTAAAATGTGAATTGTGCTGTAATAAGTAGATAACGATTGAGAAAGCAATGGAAGTTTGAGAAACGATACGTCTAATAGAAGTTCTGAGAGATGACCCACTAGCCATTAGTTTTAGTTTTTATCTTTAGAGCAACTTTAAACATTATTGTGTAAAATATTGAACAAGTTCTTTTTTTACACCCTACATCTTAGTGCTCTGTATAGAGGAGGGCATTAATATTTTAGTTCCTCTATTTACATGTTCTTCTATCTCAATTCAAGATTATTTGAGTGTTTTTTTCTGTATTTTAGAACAGGCAGCAAGCACATAATATATTTTTTCAGCATTCAGCTTCAGTACAGTTTACTTCATCACCGAGTGCGCCCGCGTACAATGTTTGTCCCTGTAGTTGTGGATCACTGTGCGGAAAATTATGTTTAGGCTGTGGATGAAGAGCGGTTGGTTTTCCAGTAGATCAGCTACGTATTTCATATCATATGGAGCTGATGTCATCTCTCCTCAGAGATAAGTCTGAGTTACCTCCCCATCTTTTTTTCTCTCTTTCTGGAACTAAAACATTATTACAGAGTAAGCTATCGTTAATACACTCTTACTATTTGCATCAATTGAATACATGAATTTTCCTCATCCTTCCTTTGGCTTAATGCTTTCATTCTAATCTTTACATCTTTAAATTGGCAAAATCAATGTTTCCAGTGGATGCAGACATTTGGCTTTTGGGGCTTTTAGACATGAAATACCTCATCCAGTCCAACTAGCAACTGAAATCATTTCCCAGATTCGCCATGCTTGCAAACCAGTCTGACTGCTTCGCTGTTTGCCAAAATAAATGTTTATTTTTATTACTAGGTCGAAGTCTGCTGGTTTTCTCTCATGATTTTTGAAGTTATGAGGTTTGATTACTTTCATTATACAAATATCGTGTATCACTCGTTTCATCATCTGTGACTGTCACGAATTAGAAGTTGTGGAATTAAGAGCAAAAAAAAAAAAAAAAAATGCACAATGTTTTGACATGTTTTAGTTTTGGTGCGGTTGTGACTGGTCTCAAAGAATAATGTAAATACTTATGTCTTACGAATTCATTTTACCTGCTGAAATCCTCCGCCGGTCTTTGCTGTTCTATATAAATGTGACTATTGCATTCTCCTGTAAAGGAACACAGAGTATATGTGACTGTTAACTACCAAACCTGTGTGCCCTACTATCCGCAGATAGCTAGCATATATTGAGCAGACCGAACGTGCAAAACTCAAGATAGGTCAGTCAACTTTTGGGTGACGCCACTGCGCCCAGTGAGGGCTGATGTCTCAGATTTCCATGTTAACTACACTCAAAAAATTTTTTCTTTTGGATACAAGTTTTATTGGACAAAATCAATTGCATTGAGGGCAGAATTTCAATCCATGACCTATTTGTGACACCAACTGAAGCCGAGTACCTTTAAGCCGCTTTCACACTGGACGCGAAACGAATTTTTCGCACAACAGATTATATTCAAAGTCAATGCAAAGACGCGAATACACGCGTTTCGCGTGTATTCGCGTCTTTGCATTGACTTTGCATGCAATCTGTCGTGCGAAAAATTCGTTTCGCGTGTATTCGTGTCTTTGCATTGACTTTGAATGTAATCTGTCGTGCAAAAAATTGGTTTCGCGTCCGGTGTGAAAGCAGCTTTATAGAATGGATTTATTGTCTGTGTTATATCTGAGAAGGGCCAGAATCATCTATTTGACTGTCTGTGCTTTTATTTTAAATGTATCCCATTTTGCTTTTAGGTGTGACATTGACTGTATTTTGTTTTTGTTTGGAGTGTGACCAATGGTTGAGCACTCATTTATTCTCATTGCTTTATAATTTACAGAGGAGCCAGTGTTTACGCAGAATTCGCACGATTAACTCACTTAAATTGCGCTACCGTTATCTGCTGATTCCGCTTGGCAGAGCAATAGGATGAAACACACTACCAGCATACACCATAGTCTGACTGAGACAAAGCTTTCTACACCCCTCGGTCAGGCAGTCGGCCCTCTGTTTCAGGTTGGGCGTTGAATGCCTAAATTACACCCTCTACAAAACATTCAGCATTTTAGGCAGAGTGTGTTGGATTGCGGGCAATGGTTCCTGGTGTAGTCTGTTTTCACAGAGCAGAAATCTGGGTACACTCTATCCCAAGAGCTACCCTTTTTAATATAAGATGTACACTGTGATCTCTGTACCTTGTGAAACACATTTATAAAGAAACCTATTTTTGAATATAAGGAAAGAAGCTATTCTTCAACGCACTGCTTTCAAACACAAAGTACTGAACAACAAGGGGAAGTTTTCAATATTCATGAAAAGAATGTTGCATCGAAAATAAGTCCAGAGATTTGTGGACTTTGGTTAATTGTCATCACTGGGATTTCTTTAGTCTCCGTGGTGACGGATATTCTTGGGTGAATGAGCCATTTGGATGCCATGTCTGTTGAACTCAATGTGATTACAGGAAATCGTGAATGTGTCCTGCTTATCGAGAGAATGCTCGTGGAAGGGACTAATTCAACTCTACTGGGATGTTCAGAACCAGAAAAAATTGCCCTGCACTTGGAACAGTCTATGGGAAAGGTTCAAACCATCTGCGATAGATACGTGATAACAGGAGACATTTCCCTTCCAAGACAGATTAATGATCGTGTACAGTGTCTGTGGTTGTGAATGAAATGAAGGCACTCCTTTTGATGTTCAGTGCAGCTTCTGTTAGATGCTATTTTGCTATGCAGAAAACACAAGATGTCTTGCTGTGTACAATATTATTGGCATACAGCTCTTCATTGTGATGGTTTTCCTGCTGTCTTTTTCCTCCCTTGAAATCTAGTGCTGTCTTCTGACTGCTAATTTTAGGCTGCATTTCGCATTGACAATTGATTAAATGGAAGATGATCTTAAGAAATTACTCTCGTTGTCCTATGTTTATTTATTTTATTTTTTCAGTCGCATATATTGTCACCTCATTATCATTCTGTCTAGACAGTGGGATCGGAATTAAATCGCCTGTTCTATTTTTGCTATATTGCGTGTTTCAGGTTTTCGACAGAATAAGCAAATACAAATATCGACAAGGCAACAGTGTCATCACTATCCCCCGCCACGACCAACGGCCATAACTCCGTAAAAAAAATATGCTTCAACATCCAGTTTCGAACTCAGCGTAGAGCATGAGTTGGCTACTTTATTAAGCATAGAAAATTTCACGCATCGAGGTCTAATAGTTTCAGAGAAATCTTGTCCCCATTGTGGCTTGGATGGACGGACGGACGGACAGACGGTCCCCAATCCAATATCCCCCCGTTGCAGTTCGTGGCAGGGGATAATAAGAGGTAGGCCTACTTAAAGCAGGGCATGTGTAGATTGTGTAGATATCAAGAGCAGCACACAACCCCAATTTCGAAAAAGTTGGAACATCATGGAAAATACTAAAATCAAGAAGCACTGATTGGAAAAGTCCATTCACCCTCAACAAAACTGAAAACAACACAACAACATATTATTTTATATTCTAATATGTAATTGAAAACATACTATATGATGACAGCCACTGAGTCAAAAAAAAAGTTGGAACAATCAACTGTTTAATACCACTGTTTAAACCCTCTGCGCTGATTTAGACGCTGCGGTGTCCGTAAATTCTGAAATTTAATTGCTAAATAAGTTTGTAATTAAATTTCCAAACATCTTGCTACACTGGAATAATTTTCCACAGTCTCTATGACACAAATACTGACTTAAAAAGCCTTGAATAGGCCCATGCACTACAGGAAAAATTTGTGATATTAGTATTCTGCGCAAAGGGGTTAACTTCACCATGTCTTTTAATCACGCTTATTAAGTGTTTTGGCACTGAAAATACCCGTCGGTCAAGTCTAACAAGCAGAATTTTCTCCACTGTACAGGTCTTTGGCAGTGCAATTGTACTGGGACCTTGTTGCCATATAGTTCACTTCATAGTGTGCCATACACTCTCAGTCGAGGACAGATCAGATCTGCAGGCTGGCCAATCCTGCACCCACACTCTGCATATGCAGCTGTGCACTAGTAATCTGTGCAGAATCTGCTTGGTGTTGACTTGCTGGAAGATGCAGGGACATCTTTGGAATAGATAAAGTCTGGATGGCAGAATACGTAGCTCCAAAATTTGTGCATAGCTTTCCGCTTTAACCCTTTATTAACCACCGCAGCATATCTGCTACATAAAGTGAAAGGGTTAACAGCCTGGACACCCTGCTGGTTTTGTTTCTTATTGCCAAATAAACATTTGAGAATAACTTGAATGGTCCGTCACTTTAATTTTTCTATTCACATTATTACCCAATGTAGCAGATCTGCTACATTTTGGAAAAAGGTGGGCCAAAAGGGTTTTTTTTTTTTTTTTTTTCCATTTTTCCAAATATTGGCCCATAATCAACATATTTGCCTAGGGAAATAATTTTTACACAGTTGGAAAGGTACTTGGTTAACAGAGGGTTAATGGCCCCCTTGCAAATGGGCAAGCCACTCCAAATCCTCCTCACATGGCAAAGTTGTGAAGATACTGTTCTTTTTTCTCTTTCGTCCTTCTCTGGGCAGGACACCAAGCGTATGGATGGTGCTCGTGTCTGGAACACACACGTACTGTGCATTTCCATGTGACTTAACCCTTTCAGCGCCATGGGCAACTATAGTTGCCCAATAGTGTAAGATATCAGAACCAGATGCTGTTGAAAACCTATCATGTGGCAACGTGTTTAAAAGAGCTCCCGCAGGGGAGCTCTTTTAAACAAGTTGACACATGATAGATTTTCAACAGCTCAGGATAATTACATTCTTAATTCCTTGAAAATTTATTCGGCGCTCAAAGGGTTAACTACCGCCTGAGTGCTGACAACTCTGCAGAATTTTGTTAAATTTCAAGACTGCAGGTCTCTCACTAAACTAGCTTGCACCCGACGCTGCTGCTTGTCGATCGTGGAAACGCGCCAATTTTTCTGAACAGAAAAGGACATTATTTTTGGCGACCAATGCAGCAGAATGGCGTTGCTACTGCACGGGAATAAACGACATTGGCTTTGCACATCACTGCAAAACATCCCCGCTGGGGTCACCTCGCCAGGACTTCTGTTCACCAAATCACCAGAGGCAACCAAGGCTGCGTGGATCTCCGAAAGACTGACTTATAAAAAAAATTCCATGCAGTAGTACAGTTTAGCCCCACTGGTGTTTCGATATTATGAAATTAGTCACATAATCTTATGTGATCATCATCACAGTTCTTCTGCTTTGATCCTGCCAATATTGACTACATTTCTCATGTTTCCTGAGGAAAATATGTATCTCATCATTACTAATAGTTGATTAACAGAGTAGATTTTCATGGCTCATTTCAATAGGAAATCTTTCTTAAGCCCATCAGTATTCTATCTGCCCATTACACCTCCTGTGCATTGTTATGTCACTTCTGATTTGTGTGTTCTTGGCAACCGGTGCTCTGCAGCGATACGGATGACCTCCATTACATTGGTCTCATTTCAAAAAGCCGCTCAGATTTATTGTAAGGACCAACTCACCTTTTCTCCTATTCTAAAATCGAAGACTGTGCCGCCGGTGTTGTCTGAAAGAAAGCACTGGATAATTTCAACCCCTTACTATCTAATTTTTCACTTGAGTTTTCCCTTCAGTTGTTTCAAAGTCGGAAAGGGCATTTTTTTTTGTATTGTAGGACAATGTCACAAACATATTCTGTATCTGCTGTTTGCAGTGCTTTACTGAAGCTATATCACTTTTATATTGATGTTGTCATACTCGGGACATCATGTTTTCAAGGCCACAGTACTATATCAAATGGAAAATATCTTGATCTTGTACATAATTTTATACACATTTCTCTGTACTTCAGCAGGACATATTAGGGATCGTTGGAAACTTTGGGATCTCCCGCGGAATTTAAAGTAGGCCTGAAGTTCCGCAGGTTTGAGTACAGCAGCTACCTTTGACAGACCTGTGGGTGTTTTATGGGGTTGAATGGCAATTTGGAACAAAATTTAAATAAAAAAATTAAAAATAGCAAAGGTTTTTTAAGTTCTTGTGTCCCGAGTGTTCTTGTGCAGACATGATTTTATTTATTTATATTTTGTATTTTTACCAGGGAGTGATGAGTTGGAGCATGTATAAGCTGTCACCCTGTCAGCCCTACTCAGTGTAGACAAGGCGACAGAGAGTTGATTCTGCTTGTCATGCATTATGAAGACAAACTGGAGACAACAATGACATGGAAGGTAATTTAGGGTTATGGAGCCAGCAGGGAGAGGAGTCGTAAGGAGCGATGCTCAATGAGAATGTCACATAAATGGTCTAGAGAAGGATTCTGGTGATCGACTGTCCGGTGGGGTGTCACAAAAGAGTGCAGCTTTACATCAGGTGGGAGGGTTTCATTAGCACAATATCTATATTACAAAACAAGATTTATCCATTCTGGGGAAACAAACACTATGCAGCTTAAGCTCATTACTTAATATCTCTACAGTAATGAAGATTTTTTTTTCATTAAAATATGACTTTTTCATAGGTTCAGGACGTGGATAGCCAATACTGAAAATTTCCAGAAAGTGTTTGCGTTGTCTGTGAACAATCATCTTACAATAAGTGATGCTACTTTTTTAAAAATGGTGGATATTTAATTTTGGAATTGAACTGTTCAATATTTTAGTGGCTGAGGACCATGATGGAGGACACTGCAGTGATATGAAGTGCTGATCATTGTGGTGAGGAGATCTTGTGAAATAATGAAAGCCCACAAATTGGGGTTCCATTGTAAATGAGGGATTAAGCCGTGCAGGACTATGCGTGCGACTGGTTCTTGCATCTGTCCATGGTGTTGCTGATGCTAGTACTATACAGTGACACTCTATGAAAAAAAAAAATGGCTGCGAGTCCAGCATGGTTCACACAAATTCAATGTATTGACCCACAAATTGAATCTGACTGTCTCAACTGAAGTCGTGTACACATTGTTTTCAAACCCAAAAAAGTAGAAATTTGTAATGCAGCCTAAAGACTGTTATCCTGGGCGGCGTTTCACAGAGATCGTAAGTGGTCAGATACGAATGATTAGGTACTATATTTAGGAAGTTACGAGTTCGTAGCTAAGAGTGTTTCACAGAGATCAGAGACTTACGAACTCGTAAAAATAGACTCGTAAAGCATTTCACAGAGTACTGTATGCCTACGAAAATCATATATTTAGGATACAAAATAAGAGGACTCGAGAGTTGTCTTATATATACAAATGTTTATATATATATATATATATGGGGGCATCAGCTGGGGTATCTATGAGCTACAACATGAAGCAGTAAACCTGCATGAAAGTGCACTATTTTAGCCGTGGGGGCTAATTAAGTCAATATGGTGGCTCTGGGGTAGCCAGGGGCAAGTTGAGCCACTCAGGCCTATGTTAATATGGTTTAATTTTACTGATTAATTTTTTTTTTTTTAATAATTTTTATTGGAGATTGTAGCAGATACAGGAGTATGGTATATACAGATGCTTTGGATCTCTCATTTCTTGTTAAAATAGTTTTAAATGCAATAATAATAAAAAAAAGTTATCGTAGGCCTACTTGTTAAATTGTGTTTTATTAATAAACAAGGATTTGAAGATGTGACTGTTATTTCATTCAGTACAGACATTTTTCACTGTGGAATATCGTAATTCAGGGAGGGGGAGAATAGGAAGGAAGGAGGGAGGGAGTGAGTCAGCTCAACTTACTGTGCTCAACAACTCAACGGGGTACTGTGCTCAACTTACCCCATACACGGGGTAAGTTGTGCCACAAGACCACTTTTTTTGAACATGCTATATTATCAAAACAGTTATGTTTACACTCATTCAGATTGTTTGTAGGGGTGCACAACATCCTGAAATATATGTGTCATGGTTTGTGTGTGTGCTTTTTTCTTTCTTGGTGGTTGCCGTCCCTGACGACATCGAATTCTTTCTCCATCGGCTTTTTTCACCTAGCTGGCTGAATATCTGGGCGGCGCTTCCCGGAGTCTATATAAGCCGGAGGTCCGCCATGCCTCCTTTGCTGGAGTGTCTGCTTTGTAGTTATTCGCTTCGGCTTAAGAGATCTGTAGTCAGGGTTAGTTTGACTATTATCTTCTCTTTATTTCTGGGAAGCTCTGCTTCTTTAGGTATTTTCTCGCACTATTGTTGGGTGCCTTGTTTTTTTTCTCGTTTGTTGAGATTTCTTTTTCTCTGTGTAGGCTCGCCTTGTTTCTGGCACTTAGTCTTTCGTGTATTCAGAAACGCGAGCTTTTTCCCTTCCATTCTCTCTATCACGTTCAGCTGTGCTGGCTCCGTGCTCGGTGCACCTTCGCCTGCCGCTCCATCTGAACCCCACACTTACCAGCCTTTACAATATGCTGGTATATTAGTTCGCAACACAGCTATGATTGCCTTGATGTAGGAATCCTGAATATGAAAAGTGGCTCACATAGGTCACAGGAAGAACACAGACCCTGGGGATATAAAGAAAAAGTTCCATTCAATTGGCAGAACTGCTCATAAATAAACGGTTTTTGTTGATGAAGACAGCAAGCTATTGACAATTTGAGAGTAAGGTAAAATCTTTAAAGAAAGCTCAGTAGCTGTAATGTGTTCATTTGCTTAATTTATTGGTAATGGAAAAACTGGAGCATTAACTACCAGGTAAACAACTAATGAATCAAGGCTCTTTATGTTTATTGTTATGGTTAATTTTCTGTATATTTTTAGTATTGCAATTTCATTCATTGTTTCCACTTTTTTGTAATCATTTCCTTCCCCTGTTTCAGTTGCACGTGTCTTTGTTTTCTTTGGCACTTCCTCACTCGCGGTCGCCATTCCACTAGATGTTTGGTATTTATTCCCTAGTTTGTAACCATACACCCCGTCATGCTTCCCTGTTCCCACGCACATGATTTAAGTTCATTGCGTGTTATTTTATCCCTTTGTATAGCCCTGCTTTTCCCACTTTTCTTTGCAAGGTTGTTGGCTTTCATAGTCAGTCACGAACTATGTATTTCCAAGTGTATTTCTCCAGTTCTGATTTATTTTTTGTCCAAGGTTTTTGAGTTTGCTTGTCCTTCTGTGTATAGTGATTTATGTTTGATTTTGGCTGGTTATCAACTTATATTTCTGTCCTCCTCTGGTTTTGGCATTCTCACCATGTGGCAACAACCTGTTTACTGTTCTCTGACGATGATTTTGATTCCCCTTTTTGTGTTAAAAGTCTGATTGGTTTTGAATCGCAGTGTCTGACCCTGAGCATCTGTTTGATAAAACTTGTGAAACTCACTTTCTGTCCGCAACAGAGTCCTGCATTACCCTCTTGTCGGTAATATTTCATTTCATATTCAAGTTGACAAAATTATGGGTCATGGATATGTCAGTATTCACAAATGCTCCGCCGTGAAAAGGGAACCATGCTGTGCTTTTCAAAATTTGAGGACCATTTCAAAATATTAATATGAAAACTTGCCAGCTTCTCCCTGAATATTCGCCATCTCTATTAAATTTGGGGTCATACTGACCGTAATGGAGTCTAATGTATGTACGTAAGTTGTTCATAAGCCCTTCAAATACACTTGAGAATGTGCTTGAGAATTTCTACATTTCAGTACATAAGTTCTATGATGTGGGCAAGAATTCTAGGTGGTGGTGGGGGTGGGGGAGAGTGTTTTTTTTTTTATTTTGAGGGCTGTTTTTCCCTTGTGGAGGTCTGGCAGAAAAATAAAGGTACGATAAGGTTTGCTAGTATTTCGACAATAACTCATCTTTAAAGGCTTTACAGGTTACTCAAATTGGATGCGCAGAAACCATTGAAGTTGACAGCTTGCAACCTAATCTAACAGTTTTTGCATCCATATGGAGTGAGCTTTGTTGGTACGGACCTTTAAAATTGTGGCAAAGGCTATTCCCGCAACTGTTGAGCAAATTGTACAGTGTCAGTAATTCACCCAACCATTCACTCAGCCAATGAAATGCGTGGAATATTTCTCGAGCGACATCTTTCGGTGAAACTTTTTGGTGCCATTTTAATGGTCTCGTCTGGAGCACGGCATCATGAAGATGTTTGGGGGAATAAGAGCAACCTTCCCCTCTATTCCACCAACGGCTGGGGGAATACGAGCAACTTTCCTTCCTGTACCACCAACGGTTGGGGGAATAGCGACTCTGTACAATTGTGCCATTGTCTAAATACTAATGGATGGCACCCTTAGAACTGGAAGCAGACGGGTATATGTTGATGAAGAGAGGGAGAGAGATAAAGAGGGAAAATGTGAGAGAGGGGAACAGAATCGAGTTTTGTTCGCCTGCTGTGCACATTGTGAGATAATCACTTCCACCGCAACCTCAATTATGGCGATTATTGTCACCTTCATCATTTATTGTGATGTTTATTTCTCTGTCTGGAACTCTTAGCAGCCATCTCTGTCTCAAAAGCCCGCAAGGGCTTATGTGAGGCATTAATTACAATCCATCTGCTAATGAGGAATTAACCTTATTTGAACTCAGAGTCAGGAAAAGGCATTTGACGGATGGTCAGTTTTGCATTTTTTAAAGAATGTGGTTTTGCCTCTGTTGGAAAATGAATGAGGATTAGATGTAATTGCTGATGTCCATTAGGGTTAACTCCTTTGAGTTTCTTCCCCACTTTATTTGAAATGCATTTTCGCATTCCCGGAAATTGAAAATGGAAATTAATCATGCCATTTAAATTAGAATAATTGAATGTTTTGATGTGCATTCTGTCAGGGATGGGTGGACAGAGGCAGTGACAGGACCCAGTGATGGGGGAACCAGAGCTTTATTCTGGACCAACAGTCAGGCCCAGCAGTCAGAGCGATGCAGGGCGAGCAGAACTTTTTCATGGAAGAGGCGGAGATCAGGCGGCTGCGATCGGGGTCCAGCGGACCGTGCAGGGGAAAGTCAGATGCCAGAGCAGAGAACAGAACCAGAGGTCTTATTTATAAAAATTTGCCTGGATTTTACTCATAAATATTGCATACACTCAAAAAAAGAAAAGTGGTTTATGATTAAAAAAATTACAATAATTATATATATATATATATATATTACTATAGTGGGTAAGCTAAAGTGCTATTTTTACTTAGATAATCAGAATCAACTAGGAATTTTGCAAACTTGCCCAATCCTATTCATTTTTTTGGGCTTTTTTTAAGTCACGGTTGTTTCGCTAAATCCAAATTCAGGAAAAAAAATAAAAAATCAGGAGATCAGGACTATGTCAGGTGCCAGTGCAGAGGGCGGAACCAGGAGATCGGTCCACGGGGAGGACGGGACCAGAGAGGACCCAGGGCAGGGCGAGGAAAACATGACACCAGGAACAGTGCAAACAAACACACAGGGCATGAGAAACAAACATGACACAGCAGGCACGGGCACGAAGAGGGGCGAGACAATCTGACCCTGAGCAAAGAGACAGGCGAACCACAGTGCACTGAGACAGCAAGCAAAACAAGCAAGAGGTGCGGGGAAGGCCGTGAGGAATACACTCTGGGAATGATGAGATAACCTGACAATTTACAGAACTCCCAATATGAAAAAGAACAAACACTGTGAAACATGTCAGCAAGTTTGTCTGTGTGTTTGTGTGTGTGAATGTGTGTGTGTTTGTGCAAAGTGCAGCCGGTTAGACCTCTTTTACGCAGACATATTCTGCAAATTAGCTTTCAAATACGTGGGAATGGCCATGTTTTGATGCTTTTGTAAATGTGGCATTGATACCACAAAGATAGAGCCATTTTTTAACCTACTGTATTAGTCACAAGTAATACCCTATAACTGTTTTTAAATTTGTAGCTCCTCAGACAGCATGCACACCAGTTTACTGTCTGGAGAATTTGTGCAGACTTGCTGACAAAGGTCAGCTTGGAAAGCTGAGTGTTTGCCCTTTTACTCTTGGTGGAAAAAGCTGGGTATTTTTAACCGAACACAGTTCTTCCTGGTTTGGCATGAGACGGACTACAAAGTGACACGGAAAAAAGTACTGGATTGTATATGAGTGTGTGTGCATGTGTGTGTGTGTGTGTGTGTGTGTGTTGAGTAATTCCACATTTGCACAATTGTTCTTATCGCTGACTCACAATTAAATCTAAAGGCCTTAACTTCTGAACTCAAGCATTGACTTTGAGTGTATTTTCTTTTGACGCCATGCCAGGATCTGAACCTTCTAGATTTGTTTTATTTCTATCTATATTCATTGTTTCTTTTGTTCCCTACTGATTTTAGCAGTTACTTGTATTAGTCTGGTCATTTTCATTTACCTGCAATTTGCCACCTGTCTTCTGTTTTCACTTATGCACCGGCTCTGCCCCTTGATCAGTGTGAAATTGTTTTATTGTTCCCCTATTAGAAGCCATACCTCCCTGCACATTCCTCAGCTCCTCACACCTGCACCCAATGTAATCAGGCCCTTAGCTTCCCTTTATACTCCTCCACTGCTGCCTATGGTACTGCGGGTTTGTCAAGTCAATTCACCTGTGTCTTCCTTATGAGCGGCTTTTCACTCATAATGCTCCCGGTCACAGTGTCGTTTGTTCTTTGATTTCGGATTCAGTTCTGTTCCCTGAGTTTGATTGATTACTTGCGTTTGATTTCTGATTGCTTTTTTGGTTTTCGATTGCTCAACGCGATTTAGCTTTGGCATACCCACTTCCTGGTTTTTGACTTCTGGACTGAACTCTGTTATGATTCTGGATTCTCCCTTCTGTGCCACATTTCTACGGCCTGTTACTGACCTGGATGGTACGACTTCGATTTATAATGAAACTAGTGAACTGAATTTTCATCTGCATCTGAGTTCTGATCCTGCCTTGTGTCAGGCTAAGACATTGCCTCATTTCCAATACCATATATCAAAGGCTCGTGAACATCATACCTGGTACAGCCATATTGCAGACTTGCAACGGCTTTTTTTCCCCCACCCCCATCCCCTCTCCTAATGGGGTGCCATGCTTTTCTTTCAGAAAGAAGAATGTGCATTAATTCCCCTCCGTCCAATGTTTCCTCGGTCAAGCTCACAAAAATACAAATAAAAGGAACATGAATATAAATGGTTGCAAGGCATGAAGTCATTACACCATGAACAAAAAGGCATCCAGGTGAGAATGTTTCGTTTTCACGGATGAAAAAAGAACATTGATGAGTACATTCCCTCTAACTGATGTCACAAGCATTCTGCAAGAGCAAATGCAATATTTCAAAGGAGCCAGTTTGAATGGGTGAGGAGTTCTTACAGCATGCAAGGAAAATCTAACCAAATCATAAAAGGTGTTTATTTCTTTTTTTCCCCTCTAACCAAAATCCATAAAAAATGACTGGCAGCTACAAATACTAAAAAAAAATGCTTGGGCTCTGTTGTCATATAAACTCTGGAGTTTACTACCGATTACTGGAAGACTAATAAATGCAAATCTTAGACACAGGCAAGACAATCCAACTTTATTTTCCCCTCCAGTTTGACAGAATTTGTGTTTACTGTCAGTTTATATGCCTTTGTAGCATTTCCCAAATCAGTAAGATATTTCGTCGAAGAGACTGCACGCAGTGATTGTTTGTGTTCATAATTGTTCCACAGCACAAATGAAACACACAAATGGGAGCTTTTGAAAACAAGAAGATGCCTGTTTTCACA
Organism: Gymnothorax javanicus; assembly: GCA_029692085.1. Lineage (NCBI taxonomy): Eukaryota > Metazoa > Chordata > Actinopteri > Anguilliformes > Muraenidae > Gymnothorax > Gymnothorax javanicus. The sequence goes on from CM056201.1 coordinate 14,450,930, forward strand.
GAAATTGCACATCCCATCAATAACAGCACTGAACCATTGGATGGAGGTTCGAAACATCGGGGCAGGGGGGCCTTGATCAATGAGGAAATAACTCCAGGCTTGAATGTGTTCAATGCATAACTTTGAGCCAAAAAAAGAGAATCACTCCATGTTATTATTCTGACATCTATATCCATTGGTTTGTTTTGGTCTCCCGCTGTTTCCGCCACTGAGTTTGTCTGGTATTTCCCTTTAGATTAGCATTTCCTTCAACATTCTGCTCACAGCTACTGCCACGTACAATTTAAAATGTTTTCAGAAGGGATTGAATTTAAGAAAAAGCAAATATTCAATTCAGCTTATCTTCAATAAAACAATGAACCACAGCTCTTCCAGTCTGTGAGTGGGGCTGGTGTGGTCTGTACACCTGCAACTCTCCAGAGCTGCACCATTTCCGCTAGACTCACTGAACTCTCGAGAAGCCATAAAACAGGACCAGTATTTCTTATAAATCATCATTAAATCGCATTTCTCCGGAAGATTGAATTTTATATCTACATTTTCTTACCCCTGAGGTAAAGGCATGAGTATTTTAAAACACGGTTGCTTGGAGACAAATGGCTGAAAATGATGACAAGCCACAAATAATCGCATTGTTCCAAGTTTTTGCAATCATTCCTCTTTAATGGTGAGCTGAAAATAAGCTGGAGTCTGTTATATTACTGATTTTTCTTGTTCTGAAATGTCAAGATACAGAGAAGTTTTTTTTAATCCTATCACAGCAGACAGATTTCATTGTTTGTTTATTGGTTCTGTATTCCTGCACAATGGAATTCACAACAATGGATATGATCTTAATGTGAAGGCCTCCACCGGTAATTTGTTGCTACATTCGCTCTTATTGCCTGAACCATGTCAGAAATACAGCTGTTTGCGAATGGCGTCATTTTCTAAATATTATCAAACCGCACAGAGTAGCTAATGCACCACTGCTATTGTTTCTTTACTTGATTGTTGATTCTTTAGTTATTTGATGCCTTAGTTAGTTTACAGACTAATCTGCTTGATAGTGCAAGATGGTTTGATGAAAATCCGTTTTACAATGGTGGCCTCCCAATACAAGGCATTGGAGTAAGCTATATGGGCTCTATTGACATATGCACAGGCAGGCCCATGAATATTTGGTAAAAATGGTAAATGGACTGCATTTATATAGCGCTTTCTAGTCACATGACATGACCCCAAAGCCCTTTACAATTAGCCTCTCATTCACCCTGATGGCAGAGGCTGCCATGCAAGGCGCCAACCTGCACATCAGGAACAGTGTCTGGTGGTTTGCCATTTGGTGTGGCAAACCAGCAGAAAAGCAGGCACGGACATGCAACAGGCTGGCGAGAGTCCAGCCTGCAGGCAGTAATTTTATTTACAGAGATAAACCAAGAAGACAATAAGCTTCGTGAGCCGTAAGACCCTTAGCCACTGTCACGTGGTAGAGTAGCGGCCAGAGCGAGAGCTTTCAGAGCTTTCTGGAGGGAGCGCAAACTCGGGATCCCCTGTCTCTTCGCCTTCAGACTCTGATAGGGAAAGTAGAGAAAAAGCAGCGGTACGTAACGCACGTGCAAAACGTACTCTCAGCAGACCCATCTTTATATTGAGCCTTCATTTGACGCAGGCGAGGATCAGGTGCGTAGCCTCATGCAGAATGTGCTGGGAGAGCCCCTCTCACGTGCCTGACTGCAGCTTGCCGAGAGCTGTCCAGCATAGAGCAGTGGCCTGGGGAGCTTAACTGAATCCTAGCCAACATGCGCTGTCCATGGTGCTGAAGGAGGGAGACGATAAGGGGAGGAGAATTGCCGGGTCTGGGTGGAGTGACGTGGATGGTGGGGTATCCACAGTGGATATTGACAATACTATTGTTATTTTTCATTTTTCAAATGGCAATTAAATAAACTATATTTTGTAAAATTACTTTTGGGCCCTTAAACTTGGGCAAGGGGAATATATATAAAAAACATCTTTAATTCCTACAGTTTATACCATGTTTAAAGGGGACCTATTTTGCTATTTTTCCAAGTTTATATTTTGGTCTTTGACTCCCCTAGAGTACTCCTGATCGCGCAAAGTAAAAAAAGGGTATTTATTTCGCTCATACTGCCATCCTCAAAAAACTGCATTTGTAGTATATTGTAGTCTCTGCCTGAAACGCCTCACTGGAGTGGCTCTTCCGCTATGGCCCCCACTCCCCGTGTGCCCATTTTCTTCTGACTTGCCAGCTCTGTGGAGGGCGGAGTTGGGCGGGACGAGGCTGCAGAACGCAGTTTTCCGTGTCCGGCTCCCCAGAGTGAAACCTGAGACACGTCTGCAATCTGATAAGGAAGCGGCGGGCAAATTCCGCAATCTAACGTTATACTTGAATATAGATCTAATGACATGATCTTGTTCTGACAAAGCACTTGGCGAAAGTGGAGGAGGCAATGCGAATATCTCTCAGCGCAAGCTCAAATTTGCTATCGGCTACAGTTTGCTACGGCAACAGTTGGTGAGTACCGCGGTTTTTCTAGTCCTAGCTAGGATGCAGGGGAAGCTAGAATCCACTCCATATAGACACATTTGTAGAACGGGTCGACATGCCCAAGTGTAGACCGGAGACCGTAGAAATCCGGTGGGTCTGAGTTTAGAGGGAAACATGGACAGTGAGGAGCAGCTAAAAGTGGACCAACAGCTTATGGACTGCTTCGGTGTGTATTAGGACCTGCTGGGTCGTGTGCATAGCTGTGCTGTGTTGTTAGCGTGGAGCAATGAACAGCTTCAGCGCTGGTATATGACGGAGGGGCGAAAGCTCCAGGCTAAACGGTCTTTTGGGAAATTGCCCGTGGTAATGGTTTACTTACTGCGTCGGAATGACAAGCGTTTCCTCGCGGAGAATGGGCGCGTTATGGATTGTGCACGAGAGCAAGCTAGAACTCCGGTATTGTTATGAGCATAATACAGGTTTTACAGACCGTAAGTTCCGTCTGCGTGAACCGTTGCTTATGTGGAGCTAGCGAATCAATCACTTTTACAGGAAATAATTTAATATTCAGTCGCCGATTTAATATTCAATCGACAGCAATGCAGAGAAATCGTTTGTGATACACGTTATAGCCTGTGCTTTTCCCTATTGCTTTCACCGGTAGCATCAGAGAGCTTGCTCAAACATTGGGGATGTATCAGGCTGACCCCGGTCATGGATAAGTAAAGCGATCGTTTCACAAGCACCCAAAAACTCACCCCAACCTTTGCAAAACCTACGTCTGGTCTAACTGCAGCCCAACTCGGCAGACACATACAGCACCTCTCCGGTTAGCTTCAACTGTAGTGGCTACAATCAGGCAACGTTATGATGAAACTGCCACATTGATGTTTACCGAAGTAACACAAGCATACCAATCAGAATCGCTACATATAAGTTAACCAGGAGCGTTTTTAATTAGCAGAGCAGGGGAACTAACATGCAGTAGCTGGTAAGTGGCCATGACTTTGAATGTAATCTGTCGCGAAAAATTTAGTTTCGCGTCCGGTGAAAGCGGCTTGACATGCCCGTATTAAGGCGTCTTTGCATTGACTTTGAATGTAATCTGTTTGCGCGAAAAAATTCGTTTAGGTGTCCGATGAGAAAGCAGCTTTATGGATAGTACGCGACAGCTAGAGAGAGCTCGGTTATGTTAGGAACATAATACAGGTTTTGCAAACCGTACGTTCCGTTAGGGTGGACAAGTTGCTTCTGTGGAGCTAGCGAATCGATCACTTCTACAGGAAAGAATTACCAATTTAATCTCCACCTTTTTCGGCTTTTTATTAGCCACAACAATTTCTAAAGGGGGATGAAATTATGTCAAGGTAGTGCAGAGAATTCATTTGTAAACCGGTAGAGCTTCTGCGTTTCGCATTGCTTTCATGGTAGCACCAGAGAGCTTGCTCAGACATTTGTGAAGTATCCTGCTGATCCCGGTCATGGATAAGTGAAGCGATCACTAACTGTAGAGCCTACAATCGGGCAACGGTATGATGAAACTGCCACATTGATGCTTACCGAAGTAACACAAGCATACCGATCAGAATTACTGCATAGAAGTTAACCAGGAGCATTTTTAATGAGCACGACCGCATAAACTAACATGCAGTAGCTGGTAACCGGCGGTCATAACCACAGAGACAAACCCTTGCAATACAGGTTTTACAGACAGCAAGTTCTGTTACTGTGAACAGTTGTACCAAGCATCCAAATTACAAACAAGTATTAAAAGTTAGCTTCAAATGAGGTTTATGTTCACACACCTTCTGTAGAATTTCCCTGATATCACTCTTGCATATTTAGGACACAAGCATTAGCAACAGTAGCAGCTCGTTAGCCGCTGTGCTACAGCCACAATCAACTGGCTATCACGTCAGGTTGGCTTATGCAGTAAAAGCAACTTACAGCTTCTGTGTCTGTGAGTCATGGACAGTCGCGACCGATACAGGCTTTATCTTCAGATATTTTACCAAGCTTGCCTTTGAGGCCAGTTGTTAGTGCTAACTATCGCTAGCGGTCCTGCTAGCCACCCGTAACACGTTAGCTTCACTTACATTATTTGCTGTTATATGGTTGCTTACAGCTTATGGCTCGGCGCTTGATCGATGCAGCTGCTTCAGGTTTGAGAAGCAGCTGAAACGCTTATCCTGTGTGGAATTATCCTTTATTGGCAAAGCTGTCTTTGGTGAAATGCTGAGCACAAACAGCTAACACTCCATTTGGCCGTGGCTGTTTGCTGCCAGCAAACAAAAAAAAGCTACCCACTGATTTCTGGTGGCATCGTCTTTTTGAAGAGAAATATTTGTTTTTCTTGGCGTCCAAAAATAAACCGGACAAGTAGCTTTGGGAGAGATACTAACAAAATTGCAGCTCAAATGATCTGCGGTTCTTCTTTTGTATTTCCAAAAGTGTCAACGCTACTGAGGCATAGTATGATCTGCCGTTGTTAGTGCCTGCTAGAATAGTTTCCGGTGTGGGCAGGTCCAGCGCCATGATTGGCTCTGGCTAGGTCTGTACTAATTGGATGGCACAACCTGACGTCAGGTTTTACCCAGATCTCGTGAAGATCTCGGGAGGAGCTGTTCAGAGAGGAAATCACGCTCACGAAATCACGTTCTTGGATTACGGCAAAACCCCTGTATCTTATGTTTAGAAACTTTTCAGAGGTTGAGCATGGACAACCAACATTATAACATTACTAATATGTATTAAAAGAAGGATCAGCATAATAGGTCCCCTTTAATAAGAGCCTTACATTAACATATTAATTCCTAAATGTCTTTTCAAAGTTATATTTTATTATCGGATACGGTGTGCAATGAACATGTGAAATTCTGGTGTAAAATAACCAGTTTTGGGGTAAAGTATTATAAACTAACTAATTACTGTAATCAGATTACATTTATCAGTAACGCAGTAATGCAATGTATTACTTCGATAACTTAAGTAATCGCATGACAGTTACTAACAAATAAATTATCTAGTTACTTGCATTACTTTAAATTATTCAACTATTGGCGGAACGGGAGGCCAGAAAAGTGTCTTCGTCTTCTTCTTCTTCCTTTTGAGCATATTGGCAATTGAGACCGAGGACAGAAAAACAAATCAAACGTCCTTTTTCACGCGTGTTTATGCCAGTGCTGTAGCCATTTGCTCGACTCACTTTTCTGTGAAGTGCTGTTTGGGCTGGTTTTCACAACTTCGCTGTTGGCTTTGCTGTATTAAAGAGCATGAAAGAGAGATCTTGTGTGTGTCCTCCTTACTAGAATACAGATTTTCGCTGATCTGGGCATATGCCAGGTTTTGACATGATATGGTTAATTTATTAATGGTGAATTTCAGATGATGGTGCTGAGTAATCCAAAAGTAATGTAACTATTAGTGTAACTACGACCCCAATTCCGAAATAGTTGGGACGAAGTGTAAACTGTGAATAAAATCAAAATGCAATGACTTTCAGATCACATGAGCCAATATGTTATTTACAATAGAACAAAGATAACATTTCAAATGTTGAGACTGAGACATTTTACATTTTTATCCACAAAATGAGCTTATTTCAAATTTTCTGGCTGCACAGGTCTCAAAAAAGTTGGGACACAGGCAAAAAAGGGCTGAAAAAGCAATTAATGTATAAGAGAATCTGCTGAAAGAACATTTAGCAAGTAATTAAGTTAATTGGCATCAGGTCTGTAACATGATTGGCTATAAAAGGGATGTCTTAGAGAGGCTGAGTCTCAGAAGTAAAGATGGCCAGAGGCTCTCCAACCTGTGAAGGCTTGCATAAAAAAAATTGTGGAATACTTCAAAAACAATGTTCCTCAACTTCAAATTGCAAAGGCTTTAAGGTCTCATCATCGACAGTGCATAACATCATCAAAAGATTCAGAGAAACTGGAAAAATTTCTGTGCGTAAGGGACAAGGCCGAAGACCTTTACTGGATTCCTGTGATCTTCGGGCCCTCAGACGCCACTGCATCACTCACTGGCATGATTCTGTCATTGACATTACTAAATGGGCCCAGGAATACTTCAAGAAACCACTGTCTGTAAACACAGTCCGCCGTGCCATCCACAGATGCCACCTAAAACGCTATCATGCAAAAAGGAAGCCATTGTTGAGCATGATCCAGAAGCACCACCCTGTTCTGTGGGCAAAGGCTCATTTAAATTGGACTGTAGCAAAGTGGCAAAGTGTCCTGTGGTCAGACGAGTCCAAATTTTACATTCTTGTTGAAAATCATGGGCGTTGTGTCCTGCGGGCTAAAGAGGAGAAAGACCACTCCTCCTGTTATCAGTGTTCAGTTCAAAAGCCAGCATCTCTGATGGTATGGGGATGCATTAGTGCATATGATATGGGACACTTGGATGTTTTAAAAAGCACCATGAATGCTGAAAGGTATATTAAGGTTTTAGAGCAACATATGCTCCCCTCCAGACGACATCTATTCCAGGGAAGGTCTTGTGTATTTCAGCAGGACAATGCAAAACCACATACTGCAGCTATTACAACAGCATGGCTTCGTAGTAGAAGAGTCCGTGTGCTGAACTGGCCTGCCTGCAGTCCTGATCTTTCACCGATTGAGAACATTTGGCGACAAGTTAAACGAAAAGTCCGTCAAAGGAGACCCAAAACTCTCAAGTAGCTGGAAGCCTGTATTAAACAAGAGTGGGATTGAATTCCAATGGCTAAACTCGAGAAACTTGTCTCCTCAATGCCCAGACGCCTCCACTCTGTGTTAAAAAGAAGAAGGGATGCTACACCATGGTAAACAGGCCCCGGTCCCAACTTTTTTGAGACCTGTAGCAGCCATCAAATTTGAAATGTGCTCATTTTGTGGATGAAATTGTAAAATGTCTCAGTTTCAACATTTGCTATGTTATCTCTGTTCTATTGTGAATAAAATACTGGCTGGTGTGATTTGAAAGTCATTGCGTTTTGATTTTATTCACAATTTACACTTTGTCCCAACTATTTCGGAATTGGGGTTGTATTTACTTTCAGCAGTGAGTAATTAAGTAAAGTAAGGGATTACTTTAAAAAAAAAAAAAAAACTGGTAATGCATAATGCATTAATTTTTTAGAGTAAGTACCCCAACACTTAAAATAACACCAGAGCGCCGAGGCAGCACAATCCAAATGTGCCTGAGTGGGAGCAAAGTTGAGTTATCGTGTGTAATAGGATTTCAAGATGGCTGCCGTGGCGGCCATACTGTTTCACTGATCGCGGTCAAAATCAATAGGGTCCATCCTTGATGTTATAGCAATCCACCCACAAAATTTCAGACAAATCCTTGAATTACTTTTGGAGTTATCGCGTGTGATAGGATTTCAAGATGGCTGCCGTGGCGGCCATATTGTTTCACTGATCGAGGTCAAAATCAATAGGGTCCATTCTTGATGTAATAGCAATCCAAATAATAATAGCAAATATGTATGTCCCATTACAAATAGACACCGATTGTTGAAAGCATTATAAAATCATAATTCTGTGAAAACCATATTTAGATAATACTGTAATCTCCAATTTTTGTTCTTAGTGTTCCATAAAAATGTATCTCAGAAAAAAAAATGGCATGCTCACCTTTTGGAGCATTGCATAGTGCTGTTACAGATTCAAGAAATTCATACAAATGGCGGCCCCCACCACAGCTATAAAAGGAGATTACTCTCATAAGCACTTTTCCTGTATGCAAGTTACTTCCCTTGATTAACCTACAGCAGCTTAGTCCCAGTAACACATTCACTTGGGTTACCGAGATTAAAATGTGCCACATTCCAAAAATCAGATAGTGGTCATTAATGGGTTAAAGCTGAGGGTCTAGCCTTAAACCTCATCTTGATTGACAATCTTCATATCCATTGTGGTGGCACAGAGGGCACTGTGTCACTGTAAAAATACTTCTGGACCCACCAGCATCTGTCAACCCTCACTTAAGCCTATAGTGTAAAACAAAATGAAAAACTTCAAATATTGTGTTGGGCATACAGAAATTGGGGATGCAATAGCGCAGTAATTAAGTGTGCTTGACTTGGGATCGAAAGGTCCTGAGTTGGAGTCTTTGCCATGGCTTTCGCAATGTGTTCTTGGGCAAGAACATTTCACTCCTACATTGCCTCACTCCGCCCAGGTGTATAATTGGGTACTAGCAAATGGCTGGGGAAACCTGACTAAGAGCTGGGGGGTAACCTGCGATGGACTAGTATCCCATCCAGGGGGAGCAGCAATACTGCTAGTCGCTTCATGCTGCAGACACCACGATTAAACACTGGCCTGATGAGCCATCTGGCTTGGGACAGACTTTGCCTACAGAAATTGACTGAGACCATCCTCTTTCAGACCAACAAATCAAAGATCTAAAGATCCTCCTGTTGAGCTTTGCAGCAACAATTTTTTCTTCATCTCAAAATTAAAGTTCCTTTTTGACACGGTATTATACTGGAGAGATATTGATTTAGTAACCAAAGACCCATATTAAATGATGATTAGGGTATTTTCTGAGCGGTGTACAGTAAAATATTCAGTGTTACACCAGCTTTTGGAGGATTAGACTGATACGCACTCCACTGGAGTTGAATTGACACCAGGCATTTCAATGTATGGGATAACAATAATAAAGGGGGTCAGGCTTTATTTTAAGTGTTGCTCATAAAGGCTTTATACAGCATGTATAATGCCTTCATAAATGAGACAGAATGCCTTAATAAATCATACTTAAGCCAATGTCATACTTTGTAAAGGGTGAAATAACACATCCTTCTTCAGCATGTGATGCCAGATGTCACAATGACAATGTCACTTAGCTGACAATGTCACCCTTTTTCGCATTTAGCCACTAGCTAATTGACATTGTCAATTATATCACATCTGGCATCACATGCTGAAGAAGGATGTGTTATTTCACCCTCTAGAAAGCTTGAAATTTGCTTATGTATGATTTATGAAGACATTATGTGTCATTTATGAAGGCATTATACACGCTGTATAAAGCCTTTATGAGCAACACTTAATCTAAATTGTGACCATAAAGGGAGACATAAACACCAAGAAAAAACTTATTTGTGCAACTGACTTGTAGCACCAGTGAGATCTTTCTCTGGAGTAAGGACATTTCTGCGTGGCTGGCTAACAAGGACATGCCAATTCTGATAACATCACACAGACCCCAGATCCAGGTGTTCACACATGCATGCATTCACACACACACAAACACACACACACACACACACACGTCCATCAACACAGATGTACTGTACATGCTCACATACCCAGGTTTTCACGCAAATTCATGCACTCACACATAAGCGCAGACACACATACTCTGCAAACGCGAAAACGCACCCTGGTTTTCAATTAAAACACACAGGCACACAGTCTCGCGCACAAAGGTACTCAAACACACCAATGCACATGCGCACACACGCGATCACGTATACACAAACACACACATGCACACGTATGCACACACACTCGCGCGCACACACACACACACAAACACACACATGCACACACACTCATATACAATCCAGCACTTTTCACTGTGTCACTGTGTAGTCCTTCTCATGCCAAACCAGGAAGAACTGTGTTGGATTAAAAATACCCAGCTTTTTCTGCCAAGAATAAAAGGGCAAACACTCAACTTTCCAAGCTGACCTTTGTCAGCAAGGCTGCACACATTCTCTAGACAGTAAACTGGTGTGCATGCTGTCTGAGGGGCAACAAATTTAAGAACAGTTATAGGGTATTACTTGCGACTAATACAATTGATGTACAAATAATGGTAACTTTGTGGTTTCAAAGCCACATGTACAAAAGCATCAAAATGGGCCATTCCCACTCATCTGAAATTTAATTAGCAGAATGTGTCTGCGTAAAAGAGGTCTTACTGGCTGCACTTTGCAAGGTAATTCTCAAAAGCAAGATGAGGATTACTGACTCAGTTTCAAAGGGGCTGAAAACCTGCTTGAATTGAAGTACATCGTCAGCTTTGCATAGCAGGTATTTATAGCTATGCTTCCTGGACTTCCTGTTTCTTAGGCTCTACTTTTGTCCAAACACATGCAATTCATCAGGTATTTCTGTAATAGGGCAACAAGACCTCGCTTTCCATCCATCTTAAAACCTTAGGGCGCTATAGGCAACTATACTTGCCCAATGATGTAAGATATCAAAATCAGATGCTGTTGAAAACCTATCATGTGGCAACTTGTTGCTCCCTGCGGGAGCTCTTTTAAACAAGTTGCCACATGATAGGTTTTCAACAGCTCAGGATAATGACATTTTTAATTCCTTGAAAATGTATTCAGCACTCTAAGGGTTAATTGCTGCAAGTAACCCGACTCAAACCTAACAGCTGTGCTGAGAAGGGTGAACTTGATGCTAATCAAAAAGATTGAGCCGGAATGGTGACCTCCGCCCCTCAGCATTTTCAACATTTATAAACAGTGCCATAAATATGAATTCTGGAGTAAATTTTCCGCAATTAATGTCAAAACTTGATGTTTTATCTTTTGAGTGAAAGTCATTAATATGTTTACCGGCTTTTCAAAGGCCAAACAGAAGGTTCAAGTTATTGCATGGCACTTCCTGACATTTCAAAGTGATGAAGGTCACGGCATGCGGTTTGAGTAAATTATAATGCGATGTGCAAAATGGAAAGGAGTTTGAGGACCATCTCATTCAATGTTTTAGAGCAGTGAAAGAATTTGACTGAAGAGTCGTCTGCAACAGCGACGCAAGCAAATGTTTTTAGTCAATGATTCATTTTTTAAAAGCTGGAACTCCATTGGACAGAGAGCGAAAGTCCTGTCTTGTCTTTCCTCCACCCTCGAATTCATACAGGTGTCATGATACCTGGCAGCGTATGAATTGTGCTAATGAGGAAATTAAGGGCTGCATTTGAATAGTCTATTTGGCTTCGGAAAGTTCCTGACTCCTTGAAAATGACCCGGAAGTGTTTGCGTGGCAGCCGTGATAAGTGAGTTTGAATTTTCTGAATGTTAAGGAAAGGGGTAACGGTGCTTCCTTACTTATCACTTTTAGCACTAGGTACACTGCACCACCCTTTACAAAAAGAAAGGAGATAACGCCATCCCACAATTGTGTGCGGCAGCAATATTTAATGTGACAACCATCCATCTGGCCAATCACGAAAACAAGCGAAAATGACGGGACGAGAGACGAATGATCACGTCGCCTAGTAAGTGCATTCGGATTCTCTTCACAATGCGGCTGTCTGTTCCTCAGCCCTAATGGATTCCCCTTTACAGGCTACCTTGACTTGATGACATGTTCACCTGAAGTTAAAGAAATGTGGTCTGGAACTAGACGACAAGACATAATTTTTTGACTATTTGGTACAAAACACGGGAGTACTTTAACGTTCTGAACCGGGACTTGGAACAGACTAAGGAGCCACTCTTTGATGGGTTGAGTGTATTTGAGTTTAACTTTCACAATTTGAGGATTCTTCATAAAGTGCGGCAATATACAAATAGTAGTACTATTTCATCTCTGAGATGGACATGCTTCTTTACAACTGAACTTGCGCTTAGTTGATTGGCTCAAGAAGGAGGCAGTTAATTGTGAACGGTGTTTTTGATTCATGTTGCATAAAACAATACAGTCATAAACTTGGACTCGACAGAAGTATGGCAGCCAGGATGCTTTGCAGTGCTTGGGTGAGTGATGTATTGCTCACTTTGGAATCTACAAAACAGATGACTGCAGACCAGGATGTGGCAGGATTTGAACAGGGAGATTTCAATCATTTCACTTTAATTTCACTTTAAAACAAGACTGATACACTGTGCCAGAGATCTTGTGTTGTCTATTCAGGTGCGTAAATTTAATTAGATGTCGAACGCGACAGCAAAGGCTCTTGCGTTTTTTTTTTTTTTCCCCCAAACGGGGAATGGCAATGAGTTATAATGAAAGCCTGATAGACTGTTCTCTGCATGTCATTCTCTGATTTAATTGTTTTAATTTATTTTTCTTTCCTCTGACTAGAGTGAACACAGCATCACAATAATGAAAAAATAATGCTGGAATGAAACTGCTGTCATATTTCAACTTTCCACATTTCATTTTTTGCTGAGGACTGCAGCAAACATGAGGCCCATTACGATTCTTCACGGGGAAGCTGACAGATGGTACTCTGAAATAAAGACTGAAGATTGATGCTCTGTATATCCTGGTAGACACTAATAGGCTTTTTTAAGCTTCAAATTACGTCCCCAAGGGAAATGCAGTTAAAACTATGCAGTCTAAAGGTGACCTATGCACAAATGATAGCAGATCCAGCGTTTATAAATTAAAGAATCAATACAAATGAGGTTATAATGAGATGACTGTTCTTAATGTCACCCACATTTTGAGCCATTTGGTTAAAATAACTTTCAACGCTGTATTTAACACCATAAAACAATACAGAGACATGATAGGGCAGTTCAACAGTACTGGCACAGTATCTTTAGCAAAGGAAAAATTCTGGGTTAAACACAGCTGTTTCTGTAACATAGTGAAACTTACTGTACACGTATCTAAATGACATTAAAAGTTTATGCTGATTGTCAATGCAATTGTTTTACATTCAGCTTTTGATCTCAGATCCAAATGCAGTATGCAATAAAATAAAATAAAAAGTTTAACTATAGTGCTCCAATTCTTTTAGAGGGGAGTTGTGTTCTTTTGCTATGAAATGCAGTAGCCATTGTGTTTTACATAACCCACAATGCCACGCCATTGGCTGCTTGTTAAAACGGCAGAAATCGAAGCCAGCTTGCGTGACTTAAGGTGTTCAGTGTAAGAAAATCCTGTACTATCGATATTTGTTTCTCAAGCTACCTCTCTCTGAGGGCAAGGTGCCCAGCTCTCTTCTCTGTGACTGGGTAATGCTGAGCTCTCCTCTCTGTGATTGGGTAATGCTGATCAGTGACTGCCATGGGCTTCCTTTTATGGTTGATTTCCTCTCAACCAACCTGACAAGTGGTGTCTGGGTCAAAACTACCCATTTTTAATTTGAAAGTAAAATGAATCATTTTTAAGATGATTGAGCCTCTGAGAACAAAAGTGGTCGAACTCCATGATTGGCTTGTCTTCTTTTTTTTTTTTAAGTTTGAACCTTAAAATGAGTCCTTGGTGGTCAATCTGTTTAGTGCAATAATGGATTAACTCAGTGTAGTTCCAACTCTGTACAATAGGGTTGGTGCTAATTTCTTTGCAGCCTCTGTACCTAGAGAGGTTCTTTCTATAAATTAAAAAAAAGAGTTGGAAGACTCTCTTTCTAAGGGGCTCAATTATGCAATTGACCATCAAAACATACAGGGAGTGGTAAAAGCATGGCAAACACTGCCATAAATACCAGTTTTGTGTGGCTCATGGTGTACTGTTTTCATTGAGACTTGTTTAAGTGTAAATTGATTCAATTCAGTGGGGAGTTTTAGAGCAGAACTATCAGCAGCTATGTGATTTTAAAGGTGTCCAACTATCTATGATGGAAAGCTTTGAATTTTGTTGCCGCAACTTTCTGCTGTTTTTTTTTTTGTTTGTTTGTTCATTTTGTTTTGTTTTTTGCGTTTTGCATTTGTTGTCATAATTTTCGATGCAGGTTGATCGCTATTACATCAGGGATGGAGCCTATTGATTTTCACCACTATCAGTCAAACAACATGGCCGCCAAGGCAGCCATCTTAAAATCCTCCATCTTGAAATCCTATGACATGCGATAACTGAACTTAGCTCCCACTCACCAAGATTTGGACTGCGCTGCCTTGGCGGAGGTTTGCACTCTCGTAGTGCCTCTAGTTCAGTAGTGTTATTAAACTCTCTATAGTGCGTTCTAAAAAAAAACATACAATTATTATAGTAAAACTGATAGTTTTTTGGTGGTAATTTTTATGGTATTCCTATAGTGGTTTTTTGTAAGGGGAGTGACGGGCAAACTGTGTGCTGGACGGACAGATGACCGGGAAACAGCATGCCTCCTACCCACTGTGTCTGGCAAAGCCATAATTAGCACACATGCTACACTACCTGAAAGTATTTGTGTCCAAAAAAACATAACACCAAGTTCAAAGAGCACGCAAAACAATCTGAGACAGTTTGACCCAATTAAGTTGAGCTGGCCTTGTAAATAAGTTTATGCTTGAATGGAGAGGTGATCAAGCATGAGAATTCTGTCAAGCATTTAGGTCAAACCGTTATGCAAAATAAATCTATAAAGCCTGTTATTAAAAAAGCGGTTGATGAGCTATATTATAGAACTAACTGCGTTTTAGCAAAATTTACAGGCTGTAGCAGCAATGTTATGAATTATTTATTTTGCTCGTTTTGCACTAGTTTTTATGGTTGTCCTTTGTAGAACTTGAGTGATAAAAGTATTGATCGTTTTCATGTGGCTTGGCGTAAATGTGTAAGAAGGTTATGGAAACTTCCTTGCAATACACACGGCATCTTCTTAAAATATTTGTATGGTGGGCCCAATATTGATTGTCAATTATATCTGCAGTTCTTAAGCTTCTATATGAGTATAAAATGAAGTGAAAACCCATGTATTTCTCTGTGTGAAAAGTTATGTCACTCATTTGATTCTTCTGTCGGTCACAACAGACGACATATTTTGCATAATCTAGGAGATGACGGAAGAATACTTGAAAAACGGTTGGTTACACATTAAAAACAAAATAATTAGATTATCATCCAGTAATGACAATATAGAATGTGTTGGATATTTTATAAAAGAACTGTGCTTGATCAGAGATGCTTAGCTTTTTTCTATTTTGAATCTGGCCGAGATTAATGATGTAATATATCACGTGTGCCAGTTAAAATTATCACTCCTCATGTCTGACAAGGTGGTTATAATTGCACTCACATGTTCATTTATTTAAAATAACTTTTTAACATTTTTTTTTATGAACTATATTTTTGTTGTATGTCTATCTGCTGTATCTTATTGTATTGCTCTTTTGTATTTTTTTTGACATTGTACTGTAATTGTACGAATAAATGATATTATATATATGCTAATGGAGTAATGCAGAAAGCTTGCTGGACAGAGGAGTTAGTCTACTTCACAGGAGCTCCTGTGAGTTCGGGATGAGGACGCTCACATCGTCCACACTGCCGCTAATGTACCGCTACTTATTCCTCATAGCTGTGTGCTGATTAATTATCCTGTTCCCCGCACAGCGCTCCACTGAGTGGACAGTCCCTAGTCGGATGTCAATAACATAGTAATCAGCATGAGATGAATTGGCAAAACTATTATGAGTGCCTGCAGGACGGCCAGTCCCAGTGATCATGAGGAGAGAATATTTCTTACATTTATTACACACCTTTCATCTCACATTATCTGCCATTTTAATGTCCAATGACTTTTGGTGCTCCCAGTGGATGGCTCCACCTCTTTACACAACATGAATTACCTCAGGTTAGCAATTCCAAGTTCTCCATAAAAAGTAAACCGCTGTTTTTTTTTTTTTTTAAAGGATTTTAATATGCTTTATTAAGGTTTTAATGAAGTTTCATTCAAATCCTGACACCAATTTCGACCAAGATTTTAGATAATTTCCAATTCTGAGATATAAAATGGCTGAGAACACAACCTCACATCATAAATTTCATTATAAGTTCAGATTAAGCCATTTTTTTTTTACATCCCCTCACAACAGCACATAAAAACAGTCCTTTTTGCCTTTTTGAAATGGAGATTACCTCCATTTTATATTCTATTAACTTCCAAAATCAGTATGCAGCTCAGTGCCATTTATTCGCGACAGGACAGAGCCGAAAGAATGACTCTGAAAGCAATGAATGTGGCTGTAAAATTTAGGCCAGGAGTCGAGAGAGAGAGAGAGAGAGAGAGAGAGATTATCAAAGTCTGAGAGACTTCAAGAACATTCTTTTCAGATGTCACTGCGTTGGCGAAAAAAACCCTCGCTGGCTCCGCACATGGAATGAAAGCATAGCATTCAAAATTGTGGGCATTGTCAAGTGCATGGGAAATACCAGCAGCCATACCACCAGTCGATCTACTCCAGCTGCGTGGCTGAAGCCAAGCAGGCGTGGGCTTGGTTAGTACTTGGATGGGAGACCAGCTGGGAAAACTTAAATAGCTGATGGAAGAGGTGTTGGTGGGCCAGTAGGTGGCAATCTCCCCTCAGGTGGGAAAATCTCCAGTGCAGTGATGGGGACTCTGTACTGAAGGAGACGCCGTCTTTCGGATGAGATGTTAAACAAAGATCCTGTGACACTCTTTGACAAGAGTATGGGGTTCCCTGGTGTCATGGCTAAATTCCAGTTCTGGTTCTTTCAACCTGCCACCTAATCATCCCCTGATCTAAATAGCTGTGTAATTTGCCCTCTCCCTCCCCACCCCCAACTCCAGGGCTCCCTTGAAAAAGAGACTTTCAATCTCTGGTTAAGTAAAGGATAAATAAAAATACCTCAGCAGAAATCTGAATCAAAGTGACATGATCGTTAACTCCTGGATACGCTGTTTATGAATTAGGGACCGGTCATCCATGCCAAGATCATATCTATCTTACCGCCCGTGGCCATGCTAATGGAAAATTGATTGATTGATTGATTGATTAGTGAGTGACGCTCGAGTCTCATCACAACACTCTTTCCTAAGCTTTGCTTATCCAGGAGTAAAAAGTGATGTGCACTCGTCAGTGTCCCAGCCTCTTGCAATTCGGCAGTCTGTCTCTGTGTTCCATGTTTGCCAGTTGCCTTGTGAGTTTGGTTTCAATTTATTTTCAGTCCCCGCGTTCCATACTTATTTCTTTACCTCAGCACTTCCTCCTGCCGTTAATTTGATTTTAGTGTTTCCTCGTGTTGTCTCGTTTCGCGCCCCGCCTCCGCTGTTTCTCCCCAGCACTTTCATGTTTGTTCATTTGTTTCCTTTACCCAGTTTTTGGTTTGTAGATGCTTCGACCCAGTCGTCCAGCCACCACAATTTATACCATCTTCATGCTCTTGAGTTTTAGAGATTCTGAGGATTCATACTGAACTGGGTAAAACTGCTTTTAGGTGTTATGCCCCACAGAAATGGAATAGGCTTCAACAAGTGCTGAAATAGGAAAAACTTATTTCATTTGATTGTTTTAAATGTCTGTTATCGGATGCTATGAAGGTGGAATGTACATGTGTATTGTAGTTCTTTTATTTAATCATTTATTATCCCCCGCCACGAAGTGGATCGGGGGATACTGGAATGGAGCTTGTCCATCCGGGTTCAATGGGGACAAGTTCTCTCGGAAACTATTGCACCTATGTGGATGAAATTCTGTGGGTGACCAGTACTAATGATCCTATTGAATGAGTTCCAAAGTTGATTCCGAGAAATTTATTTTTACGGAGTTATGGTCCTTGTTTCTGTTCGTCGACTTGGTGTATGGGATTTGCAATGGGGACATGTTTTCTCGGCAAATACTGCACCTTCAAGGGTGAAATTTGGTGTGTGGCCAGTACTAATGACCCTATTGAATGAGTTCGACCATTGATTTCGAGAAATTTATTTTTACGGAGTTATGGCCCTTGACTCTGAACTTGGTGTATGGGTGTTTAATGGGGACAAGTTTTCTCAGCAACTGTTCCTTCATTTTATTATCTCCTTGCATATGTTTCAGTGGATAATGTCATTGCTCTGTTTTTTTTTTTTTCGTATGAATATGGAATCTCCCGTGACCATTCTGACCGTGGCGGGGGATATTGGTGACAATGTTGCCTTGTTTATTATTGTATTACATGTTTTACTATAATTCACAACTGGGTTCCGTTGCAAAAGAGAGCTTGCTCTCAATCAGACCCCCAGTATAAATAAAAAAATAGATAAATAAACAATTTGGCCCCTGTCAAAGTAGCTCATATCCTTACATGGGCCCAGTTTTCCTGCTTCCAGCACATCAACTACCAGGACACAATGTTTGCTTGCTGCCTCATATATCCCACCCACTGACAGGTACCATTTTAACAAGATAATCAATGTTATTCGCACCACCTGTCACCCCCCCCCCTAAAGTTCTGTGAGCACACATGCAGTCAGGAGCAAAGAAGATGGGGTGGGGGCACAATGAAAGATAAGCATGACCTTCCCTTGATAAATTTAATTCAGTCCATCTGAACATTTCCCAAACTAAATGTCAAAACTATTTATACAGAAATGCAAGGTATGAATCAAGACCTTTTTCAAAATCATCTTAATTTGAGGAGGGCAATTTTATCACTTTTTCTATGGTTATTATTTCCTCTGATAAACTATTTTGGCATAAGCCCTAAGAAGACAAAATTTTGCCTTTGGTGCATTTGGCAAAACACCAATGCTTTGTTTAATTTTCACTGTGAACCTCAGCGTGCTTTGAAGCTATTATATTCAATTACAATGTAAAGCCATTTTTAACCAACAATGTCAAAGCAGTCATTTGTTCAAATTATCAATCCCAGACAGCCATAGAGCACAAGACAGCCAATTTTAGCATAAAAAAATTTAATGAGATATTTATACAAAGGACATCAGAAAAATGAGGTCATACAAAGAGTATAAAAAATATCCTAAGTAATAATGCACCATGATGTATTTTCGAGTTTTATTAGTGTGCAGGTATGAATGCTTAAAAATATTAGAAAGGAATAATGCAAAGTTGCATGCATATCATAGGACTCCAAAGGGCCGAGGAAGGCATGTTTTTCAGTGTTCACGGTCATCTAATCAGTGGCAAATAATGTACATTGATCATTTTCTCGCAACAAATATAACAGATAAAGGCTTAGAAAGTAATTACTGGATAGAACAGCAAATTCATGACTGGACGAACTCATTTGGGCGAACACCAAACACCATCTGTTTATAACTTCTAGTTTTACAACCGTACTTAGGCACACACCGACAAAAAGACACGTGACTTCATGATGCACTTCTGAGAATAATGTCCATAATAACAAAGCGCTGCACATTTTTGTCAAAATTGGGTGCTGGATGGCAATTCGCTTCTTCGGTCGGTTCACGACAGCCATTTTGAGAGAGGTAGCGAGGACAACCACACAGCTACGGTCTGGCCACATGTAGAGAGTCAGGAGTCCGTGACATTGACGGAGGTGTCCATCAAACTTCATTGGTGGTATCCATGGCTACCTTCTCTAAGTCCACCCACTCATCGTCCGGCTTGACCCCCGCCAAGATGACGCGTTTGCACATGCTCAGTCGAGGCCTATTCGGACGGATCTGCTTCAGGTCTTTGGCAGGGGCTGCGACCAAATCATTATGCTGGCCAAACAGACAGAAACACTGGTGAACTCAGAACTAGGAACACATTCTCCACAATCTGCGAACATGCCTTGCAGCCAAACAGAAGTTCAGCACGTCGATTTCACTCGCTAGTTGCAACTTCTGGCTACAGCATTGTGCTGATGCGCAAATCCAGGTGTTTCAAAAATACTGGGAAGAAGATTTACTTTCAGATCTTTGAATTCACAATTTGAGAGAAATCTATCCATCCATTATCTACACCGCTTCATCCTCACTGGGGGAGCTGGAACCTATTGCAACTGACTATGGGTGAAGGCAGCAACACACCCAGACCAGCTAATCCACTGCAGGTTACACACACCATACACACACACACGCATACACTCCCGGGAAATGCAGAATCTGCAATAAGTCTGTCATCCATGTCTGGCTTGTGGAAGGAAACTGTAGTACCCGGAGGAAACCCATACAAACACGGGGAGAACATGCAAACTCCACACAGAGAGGCCCCAGGCTGGATTCAAACTCACAACCTTCTTGCTGGGAGCTAGAAAGGTGGTGGACCATGACGGCAAACTCATTTATACTGCTATAAATGGGCATAAATGGGCAATAAAAGCCTATAGCCTTGTGACTTCTACATTTGATAGGGACTCGTATGGTTGATGATTCGAACCCCAGTGTAGCCATGAATGATCAGTGCGGCAGTTAGGCTCTTCAGAATTGCTCTTGGGGGAACTGGCTCTGACTTAATTTAGTCAACTGTAATTTGCATTGGCTAAATTGCTGTACTTTAATACTGCACTGTCGAGCACAAAGATAAGGGCTAGCAGAGCTAATTATCCATTAATTTCATCAATCTAGCTCCAGAAGTAGGACAGAAAGACTTATCGTATCGTCAAAAAGACGTCATAAAGAAAGGCTGCAAACAAGCATTCACTGTTTTCACAAAGCCAGGCAAGTTAGCAGCATGGCTTGCAGCCCGAAGCAAAAAAATTAATAATAAATAAATAAATAAAAACAGCACTGTAGTCCAAAATCCAGGTCAGTTTACTTGGGTTCCATTAGTGCACTATCCAGCTAACTCAGTAATCCTGCTTAATGAAGAACACTGAGCTTTCTATGTACAGTGCAGTAAAGAAAATTGTTTTGTCCCTGTCCTGATATTTTTGCATATTTGTCACACTAAGTGGTTTCAGATGTTCATGGAAAATGTCAAATAAGACAAGGAAAATGAGAAGAAACAAAAAGTACTTTTAAAAAGCTAATTTCATTTTCTGAAGGAAAGGTACATATTCAAATAACGCTTTCTCCAGAATTTCTTTATATCGTGGCATAGTGTGGGGCTCGTAGTAGCCTGTTCTCATTGCCTTTAATTTTCTTTTCAAGAGATGTTTAGAGTTACCAAGGCTGGCAGTAATCAAGCCAGGGAGTGTCTCGTCTCACTTATCAACTGCTCTCTGATTGAGTAACTTTTTTTCCTTCAATACATGTAAACTATATTTTGTGTGAACTGAGATTGTCTTTGTCCTACATTAAATCTAGCTTAGAAATCTGAAACAAGTGAGATAAATATGCAAAAATGGAAAAAAAATCATAATTGGGTAAATACTTTTTCACATCAGTCTTTAAAAACCAAATCCAATCCTATCCCCAAAGGGCCGGTGTGTATGGTGGGCTTACTTCTGTTTTATCTCAGGAGTTGGACACCCGATTCTACTTATCAAGTCTTGACTGAGGATCAGGATTTGCAAGTTACTTAATATTTAAAATAAATTATATTCAGGTGCCATAGTACTCAGCTAAAACACAAACTAGCACCCACGCCAACCAAATACTGGTACCGTGGTTCAATAGGGGTTTACTGTGTGAATGTTTACACTCAAAAGTGCACTGGTCAACCACAACGTTAAACCAACCTGGGTAATATTGCGTTGGTTCCCCTTATGCCACCACCAGAGCTCTGTTAAACTTAAATTCCTGGACATAAAGGTTTCCCAGCACAAAATTTACCAGAGCATCACACTCCCTGCTCTAGGTTGTCCTCTTCTCACAGTGCATACAGGTGCCATCTTTTCCCCAGGTAAATGGTGCACACGTAGCTGGCCGATGTTCACGATGTGAAAAATTGGGATACGCTGGACCAGGCAAACTTCTCCAGTTGCTCCAAGGTCCAGTTTTGATGCCCAAATGCCCGTTCTAGGTGCTTTCAGCTGCAGACCAGGGTTAAAATGGGCACTCTGACTGGTCTGCAGCTACAAAGTGCTACAAGCAACGGGGTGCAACACTGTGTGTTGTGACGCATTCCTTACAGAAATAAAATTTTAATTCTTCACAACTTGTGCCACAGTCGTCCATCTGTCAGTTCTGACCAGATGGGATATCCTTCATTGCCCTTGTGCATCGATGAGCCTTGGATGCCCAAAACCCTCTCGCCAGCTCATGGTTTGTCCCTCCTTGAACCCCTGCTGTTAGGTACTCAGCACTGCTGACCGGGAGCACCTCAGAGGCTTTGCCACTGTGGAGATGCTCAGACCCACTCCAATGACCACAACGATTTGGACCAAGAGAAAGTCGCTCGGGTCCCATATCTACATCAAGCATACTGACTCCAAGAACCAGCTATTTGTCTATCATCTAAGATCTGACTTTAGATCTTGACATGTGCTGTCATTACTAGATGATTGGCATTATTTGGTTCATCAGTGAGTGGCTTTAATGCTTTGGCTCATCAGTGTATGCGATATGGCACAACCTGCATCCCAGTCCAGTTATTATGAAGACCTACCTCAGAAACGGATACCAAGACAAAAACAGGAATGGACAGTATCGGCGCCAGCAATATGAAGGCAGCTACGGCAGAGCCTCCCAAGCCATGATACCAGCCTTGGACCAGAGGTTGAATGAAGTAAACCTATTTGGAAACATAAAGGGTTTTTTTCCCCAGAAAATCCAGCAGACAGCACCACGCAGGAAGCAGATTTTTTTTGTTTTAAAGTTTTTTTTTGGTTTTACAAATCCCTTCATCTGAGCATTGAGGTGACTATGTCACTGCTACATAGCATCTGGAGTCGGAAGTAAAATCCCTCTGGATAAGTATAATGGTGTTTGGACCATAGACTGTATATAAACAGGTCAACTGAACGCACCGTTCTACGACTGAAAGCTTGTTAAAGGGCTAGCTAATTTTAATTTTTACCAAGTAGGGTTGCACGAGGCCAAAATGCATCCGCTGCTTTCCTTGTCGAAGCAGAACATTCCTTTGCTCCCATCCCAATGTACATTACTCCTGCCAGCTTCCACAAACTTGTGCTGACTACTATCTACTAGCCAGCCACCTAGCACATTGACCAAGTACATCATACAACCCTACTTCAAAAAAATCTGAGCCTAACCTTCAAAATAAGGTAAATACAGTCAATATGTAAAACCACGCCCCATGATCAGATGTTTTAATGTTAGTTCTTACTTTTTAGCTTGCTAGCTGCAACTAGGTGATCTGTCGCTGAATCTTGCTAGGTAGCTAGCTGTTTTAGCGAGCTGGAAAGATTCAGTGATAGGTCACTTAAGTTAGCAATGAATCAAAAATAAAAATTTCTTTGCTCTGACCATAGCATCGCTACTGATAGTGCATTATGCAACATTCTGAGAAAAGAGATTTTACCATTGATTTCTGTTGTTACCCAACTTAAACTGGCCTGTTATAAAATCTAGTTAAACTAGCTTGCTAGATAGCTTACTGGTTTTACTTTCCAGCAATAGCACCGCTGCTAGCAGAGCATGACGCTGTGTTCAGAGCAAAGACCTTTTTTGCCGTCAAATTTTTGTTGGGCCTTCAAAATTACTGTGAGGCATGCTCAGTAATACCTGGACCTAGCTCTTAGGCATGTGTATGTGAAGTTTTATCTCTTTGACAGTTGGACTTTAGCTTCGTACTCTTCTTGAATTGACTCAGCAAGCCACTATTTCTCTCAGAGTAGCTTGTCAATCACAGATGTCAATCATGACTTTAAACACACTTTTTAGAGAATCAAATACAGTTGCAAGAAAAAGTAAGCGAACCCTTTGGAATTACCTTGATTTCTGCATAAATTGGTCATAAACTGTGATCTGATCTTCATCTACGTCACAACAATAGACAAACACGGTCTTCTTAAACTAGTACCTCACAAACAATTGTATGTTTTCATGTTTTTATTGAACACAACATGTAAACATTCACAGTGCAGGGTGGAAAAAGTATGTGAACCTTTGGATTTAATAACATGTTGACCCTCCTTTGGCAGCAATAACCTCAACCAAACGTTTCCTGTAGTTGCAGATCAGACCTGCACAACGGTCAGGAGGAATTTTGGACCATTCCTCTTTACAAAACTTTTTCAGTTCAGCAATATTCTTGGGATGCCTGGTGTGAATTGCTCTCTTGAGGTCATGCCACAGCGTCTCAATCGGGTTGCGGTCAGGACTCTGACTGGGCCACTCCAGAAGGCGTATTTTCTTCTGTTGAAGCCATTCTGTTGTTGATTTACTTCTGTGCTTTGGGCCGTTGTCCTGTTGCATTACCCATCCTCTGTTGAGCTTCAGTTGGCAGACAGATAGTCTTAAGTTTTCCTGCAAAATGTCTTGATAAACTTGGGAATTAATTTTTCCTCTGATGATAGCAATCCGTCCAGCAGCCCCAAACCATGATGCCCCTCCACCATACTTCACAGTTGGGATGAGGTTTTGATGTTGATGTACCTTTTTTCTCCACACATAGCGTTGTGCGTTTCTTTGAAACAACTCAACTTTGGTTTCATCTGTCCACAGAATATTTTGCCATACTTTACAGCAGTGCTGTGGAACATCCAGGTGCTCTTTTGCAAGCTTCAAACGTGCAGCAATGTTTTTTTGGACGGCAGTGGCTTCCTCTGTGGTGTCCTCCCATCAACTCCATTCTTGTTTAAAGTGTTACTTATCGTAGATTTGTGAACAGAGACGTTAGCATGTGCCAGAGATTTCTGTAAGTCTTT
This sequence comes from Gymnothorax javanicus, assembly GCA_029692085.1. NCBI lineage: Eukaryota > Metazoa > Chordata > Actinopteri > Anguilliformes > Muraenidae > Gymnothorax > Gymnothorax javanicus. The sequence goes on from CM056201.1 coordinate 14,475,728, forward strand.
AGCTGACACTATAGGATTCTTCTTCACCTCATTGAGCATTCTGCGCTGTGCTCTCACAGTCATCTTTACAGGACAGCCACTCCTAGGGAGAGTAGCAACAGTGCTGAACTGCCTCCATTTATAGACAATCTGTCCTACTGTGGACTGATGGACATCAAGGCTTTTAGTGATACTTTTGTAACTCTTTCCAGCTTCATGCAAGTCAAAAATTCTTAATCATAGGTCTTCTGAGAGCTCTTTTGTGCGTGGCATGGTTCACATCAGGCAATGCTTCTTGAGAATAGCAAACTCAAAACTGGTGTGTGTTTTTTATAGGGCAGGGCAGCTTTAACCAACACCTCCAATCTCATCACATTGATTGGACTCTAGGTTGGCTAACTCTCGACTACAAATAGCTCTTGGAGAAGTCATTAGCCTAGGGGGTTCACATACTTTTTCCGCCCTGCACTGTGAATGTTTACATGTTGTGTTCAATAAAAACATGAAAACATATAATTGTTTGTGAAGTACTAGTTTAAGAAGACTGTTTGTCTATTGTTGTGACATAGATGAAGATCAGATCACATTTTATGACCAATTTATGCAGAAATCCAGGTAATTACAAAGGGTTCACATACTTTTTTTGCAACTGTAACTAAATACAAGTAAAATTTATCAAGAAAAATTTACAATTGGACATACATCAGCATGGTAAGAACTCTTAAAGAAAACAGAAACCATTATCAGAAAAATTATGATTTCACTCGTATTTTAATTTTTTTTGAAAGGTCCATGTCCCATCCACTAACACATGAAGGGGGGTGGGCTTATAACCTATACTGCTGCCAGCTACTAGGGGGCAATGATTATGTTCTGATCTCATTTTTGGGGAGATATTAGGCTTTCCATCTTTATATAAAGTCAATGGTTCAGACAGTCACTGGCATTACTCAAACTTGAATTAATTTCATGAGCCAGTCCGCTCTGGAGATTAGCCTATAGGGCATACAGATGCAAGTCACATTAGATTTGTAGATTACTGTTAAAGAAGTAATGTTTTAGCATTTTTTCATCCAGTTAATGGTCCAGTTTTGAAAACTACTTTTCCATTACACAAACTCAAGAGTAGCCTGTGATTTGTGTAACTGACTAAGTCAGCGAGCTGGCGGGATAGATAGCTAGTTCATTCGCTTAACTACTTACATTTTGTGCATATAAATCAATAGGGAACAGTAAACAGTGATCATTCCACCACTTAGCAAGCACTGAAACATGAGTTGAAGCCTAATCATTTAGTTAGCTAGCCAGCATTTATTTGCACCAAATATAACGGGCGAAATGAGTGACCTCGCTAGATGGCAAACTTGTCAGCATTTTGCTACTTAGCTAATGTTGGATCAAGTGCCTTAGTGATTATTTATCTATGTAACTAGGCCCGTTATTTAGCTTGCTTGGTCAGTAACACATTGATGAGACTGATTAGCTTGTTTGTTAGCTACCAAGTTTTTGCGCTAACTTGAATTGGCCAGATATTCATGGCTATTAATATTGGCGTTAGCTACATAACCTGATATCCAGCCAAGTTACTCCAACTAAGAAGACCACAGAGTAGCTGACTAAATAGCACAGTCTCGCCAAGCTAGGTTGTTGAATATGGCAAGGTGCTCGCAAACACTGAACTCGTTCTCCTCAGGAATCTGGGGAATCATGGGACGTTTATTATTTACTATAAAGATGATTATCATGTTGGCAAAAAATTACAATGATTTACTTTGTAGTTGACTATGGTCTAAAAACAACATATGCAGTTACTCTGAAATTTAGGGTGCCACTCAAAAATGAAGTTTCTAATTTTCATTGTCCCACCCCCTAAATGTGTTCATAATGTGAAAAGAAAAAACATGACAAAGTTTGGATGTATTATAATAATGTTTACTGGTAGCTCAATCATTCCAAAGTTATACAATAATGTGTAATGTTCCGAAAAATTCTGATATAAATCAGGTAATGTTAAATTTAACATAATAATCAGAATATTGCAGAGATCATCAAAATCAAAGACTTGCAGTTACTTCAAAAGTCAACAAATGATTTTTGAACATAAACAGATGCGCCACGATCAATTACATGTAGCAGAAACCCTGATGATGAAACTGTTAAATTAAATAAGGTTTTACTTCAATATATAACACAGTGTTAAACTGTTAATACACGCACGCAACAACTACTGAATAGTTACTCTTTGAAAATATTCCAGCCCATTGAGCGACCAGAAAATATGCATATATTTGTATGAAACCTGGAGTAGTTATTATGCTTCATAAAAGGAACAAAAAGATGGGGTGGGACCTGGAAATGAGAAAAAATTTTGGCCATTACAGTCAGTGGCACCCTAATGACCCAAAATCTCAAAATCCAAGGAGGTTTGAAAACAAAGAGGTACTTCAAAAGTGAATTTTTAAATAGGTGTAGGGGTAAAATGAATGGCAACTTTTACTTAGGACACCAGCGTAATCACCTCAGCACTCCATTCCTGTAGAAGAATATAATTAATGTGTTTTAGTGCCCTCTAGTGTGCAAGCTATTTTGTGCACCTCAGGGCAGCTCTGTTTAGAAATTTGAGTGGCAAAAGCACCACCTGCTGTTAAGAACCCTTAACCATACTACCTAACTGGCTGGCTGTAGTGGGTTCAGCAGTTAAACAGCTAGCAGATGTTTATGAAGCGAGCACTGATATCTGAGTTTGTGGTCTTTCCACATCTTGTAAACAGTTGCAGTATGGATGCAGGAAAAAGCCACTGGTCAAATAAGTCACCTCTGGGTCCAGCTGATCATTCCTGAACCTTCCACAGAGACAATTACCAAAAATTTGCATACATATTACATGGATACCAAAACATATGGGCAAGCAACCTACAGTCCCCTGCAAATCATAAAAGGGAGAAAATGAGGGCAGGAGGACAGATGAGGCAAATGCACTCACAATGCAGGACAAGGGGACGGCAAACAGCCAGCAGTATTTCAGCACAGGGCATGGCTGGTATCCAATCATGTCTTCAATGTTGTCATAGAAACGGTTTGCATCTGTCAAGCCATGAACAGTTTGTTTAGCCAACTATTTTAAATGTAGACATAATAAGACATTTAAATTTCACATGGGTTTGTTACCCAAGCCTGAGTGGGTTCATATTTCCTTTTGGGCAGCTCAAACCAAGGAAAAACATAACGCGTTGCTGAATACCCCTCGGCCCGGACAAGATTTCCTGCCTCAAGGTCACAGCGCTAAGGTCAAAGGTCAAATCCAGCAAAAAACGTGATGTTGCACATCTATGTGTCACAGTGAGTTACCATACCAAATTTGGTGAAGCTGCGATCAGTAATTGCTGAGTACTGACCCCTACAAGATTTCCTGCCTCAAGGTCACAGCGCAAAGGTCAAAGGTGAAATCCTGTAAAAAACATGACGTTGCATATCTATATGTCGCAGTGACTTACCAAACCAAATTTGTTGAAGCTGCGATAATTAGTTGCCGAGTACTGACCCGGACAACATTTCCAGGGTCAAGGTCACAGAGCTAAGGTCAAAGGTCAAATCCAGCAAAAAACCTGACGTTGCACATCTATGGGTCATAATGAGTTACCATAGAAAATTTGGTGAAGCTGCGATAATTAGTTGCAGAGTACTGACGCGAACAAAATTTCCAGGGTCAAGGTCACAGCACTAAGGTCAAAGGTGAAATCCAGCAAAAAACATGACGTTGCGCATCTATGGGTCATAGTGAGTTACCACCAAATTTGGTGAAGCTGTGATAATTCATTGCCGAGTACTGACCCGGACAAGATTTTCAGGGTCAAGGTCACAGCGCTAAGGTCAAAGGTGGAATCCAGCAAAAAACCTGACGTTGCACATCTATGGGTCATAGTGAGTTACCATACCAAATTTGGTGAAGCTGTGATAATTCATTGCCGAGTACTGACCCGGACAAGATTTTCAGGGTCAAGGTCACAGCGCTAAGGTCAAAGGTGGAATCCAGCAAAAAACCTGACGTTGCACATCTATGGGTCATAGTGAGTTACCATACCAAATTTGGTGAAGCTGCGATCATTAGTTGCTGAGTACTGGCCCGGACAATGTCATAGGACGGACGACAGACGACGGACGACGGACGACAGACAGACACACAGGTGACGACAATACCCCTCCGGCCTAAGTCGGCCAAGGGGTAAAAAAAACCAAGCACATTTTTCCAGGATTTGTCACACACAACAAGTGTCCAATCTAGGGTTCTCACACAACTTGTCACCTCTCTCTGTTGTAGTTTTCTTTACAAATTTAGACTGTTATAGAAAGAGATGTGTTTACTAACTGTGGACTGAACTTTGTCGGAGTCAATTACCAGAGGAAATTGTTGAACTAACCATAAATCCATCCAATTGCGATTGCTTCCAAACAAACTGCAAAAGCAGGGCAAGGCCCGGACAGACCATAGATGCCAATCGTCTGGAGGACTTGGATGCTTCCCTGAACAGAACAAGGAGAAGATTAACAGTGAGACAACACTGGTAAATGCCTGTCACAGGAGTATGGAGAACAATTGAATTTCATTTTGCATTTCAATATGGTACTGCTCTCATTTAGCAAATGTCACTCAAGCTTGACATGTACACTTCTAGCCACGAAAACTTCTACAAAAATGATTTTTTTGAAAGATAAAGTTTTTAAAGGAGACTTTTTTGAATCAATTTGCACTATAAATGCATAAGCTTAAAGTCCCTTTCGCCATTCGGTGGTTGCATTATGAAGTAGCACAGGCACCATCAACGACTTACAGATGAACTCTCAATTATGCAGGTGTAAAATGTGCAGCAACTTGTATGAGTCTGCCTAAGAGATTAGAAAGTGCTTGAGTTACAACCCTAACTCAAAAGAGGTTGGGACGGACTGGAAAATGCGCATAAAACTAGAAAGCAGTTATTATTTCAACCCACGGAGTGGGCGTGAAGTACTGTTTTTAGCGGCTCTGTGTGTGTGTTTGTTTGTTTGTCTGTCTGTTTGTGTTTCCGCACTTGCCAATATTTGCCATATGCTGAGGAGGAAATGCCCCAGAAATGGATGTTTCAACAAGACAACGACCCCAAACACGCGAGTAAGCGAGCAACATCTTGGTTCCAGACCAACAGGATTGAGGTAATGGAGCGGCCAGCTGAATCCCCCGACCTCAACCTGATTGAATGCAGTTTCTGAAGCAAAACCCAAAAACTCACCGGAACTGTAGAATGCAGTTTGTTCGTCCAGGGTGTCAGAAGTCAGTTGACTCGATGCAACGCAGATACATAGCAGTTATCAAAAACAATGGTTATGCAACTAAATATTAGCTAAGTAATTTAAAGTAAAGCTAAATCTTGAGTTAAATTTTGTATTTGAGTTTGAAGAGAAAATTGCTGGAGATGCTATTTGTTAAACAGATTAATATTCCTTTTCTTGGCATCCTGTAAGAGAATAACACAGACTTGATAAAATTTGTTGATGCTTTGATTTGGACTTGAATTGAATTGTCTAATTTTTCCATTACATTTGAAATATGGAACTGAAGGCTATCAAAAAAAAAAAAAAAAAATCACACTTTATCATACTGCTTTTTTTTGGAACACAACTGTAATTTCATAACATACTCAACTAGTGTAGACAATCATACTGAAACCTGTGTTTCAGCTAATGTGTTTACATCCCACGATTTCACCCATTCCTTTCACGCTTACACGAGCATTAGCCGATTGCCTGATAATTGCAGCGTTGCAGGATTCAGTGGGGGTTGGTAAAGTGGGGGGCCTGAAATAAGGCCTGTATCCCCAAAACTGCTCCAGAGACTTCAACCCCGTTTCTCTCCCACTCTCCCTATGACTGTTCTCTCAGGCAGTTCTCCCAGGCCAAACTTGTGAGTAAATAAAAGTTAAACTGAGGTAATGTTACCTGTGTGGTTAGCGGCAGACCCAACAGGAAACAGGCCGCCACCACGAGAAGCACGAGAAGCTCATGGCGTCCCGGTTTCCAGAGACTGTCAGGGAATCTGTCCATGATGGTGGTGACCAGGCTCTCCACAATTAAGAGCTGAAAGCAGAAGAATGTGGACACACCGTTACGTCTTTGCGTATATTCGATTTAAGTAGTGTTTTTTTTTTTTTTTTTAATCTCTAACCCTCTCTCTCTTTTCCTCAGGATCGCTGCAGTGTTGTCTCCACCTCCTTCGTGTGTCATCACTTCTACCTCCTCCGCATTCGTCCGTTCACCAGTCAATCATGATTTATCAGCCACGCCTTGCCATGCTTCCCACCACTCAGGAGGCGCTCCAGTATTTTAAATCCTGTCGGCCACATCGCATCTCCGGCTGTTTGCCTCTGTATGATTTGCGTGTTCTGTATGTAGTTTCATGTTCATATTCTGCCATGTGTTTTTTTTTTTCCCCTTTCTGAGGTTTTTCTTTCACTCGCTGTACTTTCTGGTTTTCAGCCACACCGAGGAAAGGACTGAGGGGGCAGGGGCTCCTATACATATCTACGTACATGTTCTTCGGATGTATAGAAACCCTAGAGAAGGAGCGATTGCCGCCCGCTGTACGTTTTGTTTGGATAGCTAGAGTAGTTAGGTTTTTTTTTTTGTTATTTGATTTTGGTATGCAGGCAGTCAGTGGATTGTCCCTTTAGATAGAATCATTTGGTTTTGTTGCTTTCGTTTAGTTGGCAACGCTAATATTCCTGAGCCTTGGTTGTGTGCTTATGCATGTTATTCGTATTTATTTTGTAATATAGCACCGAGCACTGTAAATGCATTCCTGCACCTCCTCACGTATGTTTACCATTAAAGAATCACTTGTTCGCTGTATATTCACTGCATAAAGATTGGACTGTGGCGCAATGGAAGAAGGTCATGTGGTCTGATGAGTCCAGATTTACCCAACACCAGAGTGATGGGCAGTTTGGGCACATCAGGGTAAGAAAGGACACTCACTCACTTATTGTTCAGTTCCAAGCTCAGCACTGCTCTGCAACAGTAAAATTAATTCAGCAGACTACCTGAATATACTGAATGACCAGTAAACCATCAATGGACTTTTTAATCACTGATGGCACAGGCATATTCCAGAATGACAATGCCAAGATTCACCCGGCTCAAATTGGGAAAGAGTGGTTCATTGAGCATGAGCAATCATTTTCACACATGAACTGGCCACCTCAGAATCTGGACCTCAATCTACCGAAAGTCTTTGGGGTGTGCTGGAGCAGTCTTAACAAAGTGGTTTGACGCAACGTCAATACAATATCTTGGCCAAAAATTATGATGGACAGACTGAATAAAAGCGGTATAATCAATGTAACACCACTGTAACTGTGGAACACAGTGATAGGAGTTCCATCAAAAGAAACCTGATAAAAAACTAAAGTGGCCCACATTTTTCGGGCTGTCCCCAACTAAATGAAACCTTGGTCGACCAAAAGTCGGCCGTATTTTCCGATTGGTTGAAATTTTTTAACTCTGTTCGGAGCCTCTTGTTCGTACTGCCGTTGCAGATTCTGCTGTCGCTCTTGTGAAGTTGACGGAAGACCAGACAGTAGGCAGATGCATTTATTTCATCAAACCACAACACATTCCAATGCTTAGCTGCCAGTTTTATTCCACAAAACTGGTTGGTCTCATTGGGATTTAAAATCTCTCTGACAAAAATGTGGTTTTATCATAGGCTACAACAATCTTGCCATCTAAAATTTTCACAAACTCCAATATCATCTCACAAATAAACATATAGTAGGGAAATAATGTCAAATAAATAGGGTTGATTCAAAAAGTTGTTTTCATTTCCATTTAGGCCATTAGCTAATTGTTTATGGTGATATTTGCTGTGTTTTAATCCATGCATAAATAAAACAGCTGACGTTTCAGACCATTCCAATGGACTACTGTAAGGGATGCCTTGTTTTTCCATATTAATTGAAACCATAATACCAAGTATGCTTAGAGTTGAACAATATTAAGTAGATGCTGTATAATTAAGAACAAAATCACAAAAGAAAATACTAAAATAAATAAGATAAGCAAATTCACACACAATGCCTCAAATCACAACTTAGAATTTGCAATGCTGAGTGAAAATAAATTGTTTACAATCATAAAAATGACCCTATGCCGCGCATTACCGTTTAAAAGCGTCGTCACATAATAAACAATTAAATTATGCTAAGAATGCCACAGGTAAGCCTGGTGAATATTCAGTGATGTCAAGTTTTATATGGTGTAATCGCATACTGCTAATTAATGAAACATGCAAAAAATATGTTTTATTTAGATAGTTGGCTCCAAATTTCTCTAACGGATTAGGCCAGTTAGATTGGCTTCGGTGACAAGAACATCGGTTATCTATTTTTCTTAATTCTGATAGCGGCGGGCTTCAACTCCAAGTTTGCATTAAACCTGAAGTTACATTAGGCCGGCTCGCAGAGTAATGGTAATGCACCCATAGATACAGTTTCAAATTAAGCAGCCCATAAATACATTGGTTTGCATTACTCATAGCTGTCACAACCCTCATGCCTTCTGTTTTTCACTTCTGATTCTATCATTTTTCACTTCTGAGTCTATTATAAGTATGCCGCCTTTGCTGCCTCTCGTTTCATGGTTTTTTGTGACGTGTATTTAATCCCTTGCTGGGATTACACTTTACACTTTATTGAACCTCTTGGGGTAATTTGTTCTGCATTTAACCCATCCTATAGTTAGTGAGCAGTGGGCAGCCACAGAGGAGCTCGGGTTCCAACTCTAGTTCTAAAGGCAGCTCCTTGGACAGGGGAACTGGAAGGAATGTTCTTGTAATACATGTTTTTATGGCTGGGGAAACCGGAGTACCCGGAGGAAACCCACGCGAACATGGGGGAGAGCATGCAAACTCCACACAGAAAGGCCCCAGGCCGGATTGGAACCCACGACCTTCTTGCTGTGAGGTGGCAGTGCTAACCACTTCGCCACCGTGCCACGGTGTGCAGGTTGCTGGATCGTAAATTTGCTGTTTGTGTTTTGACCAAATTGTTATTCTTAGCAGAAACTCTCTACCTTTATTAAGAATAAACTTAATATCTAATGACAGCTATTCGCACAAACTTTCCTCTTCACTCAATTGCGGTTAGGTGTGACCCAAAATGAAAATTTCCTTAATTTTGAATAAAGACTGGATTTAAGGTTTCAATGTTGATGGCTATGATGAAAGAAAGCATTGTTTATAGAATTTACGTAATAATGCTAATTAGGTCACATGATCCAAGATGGCCGACACCCGATATATAGAAATACATAATTCCATTTTTCTCAAAAACCGTTCTATGTATTGATTTGAATGTTTGTACACAGTTTATGGACATCATATGAGGGTTTTGAGCTCAAGGTTTGGGAGATTTAACAACAAATAAAAATTTTAGGGGGTCTAGAAGGGGATCTCAAAATGCGGTCAGGCCTGAGGGCCTATGCTGAGGTGTCTACGACACCCCAACATGGATATTACTGTTTTCTTTGGCTCAAAACGTAGATCAGAGTGAGACCTACTCACTCACAAAATTTCATGCAGATATCTTTACTCGTTCTCGAGATATCTGGATTTATGTGGTCGAAATTCCCTTACAGAGAAAATCCGTCTCAAAGTTAGATGAATGTTTTTTTGACCAAGTATCATCAATGTACCCACCAGATATTGTCACTGTTCAGTTATTATGCTATGAAAAGCCAACAGGAATGTATTCTGAGAAGAGATATTGAGAAAAAAAAGAAAAGAGATATTTTTTCAAATTTGGTGAATTTTAGGGTTACACCTAACTTTAACTCGAATAAATTTCCTAGCCTCCTCAGGGTTCAGAGGTGCGTTCAATATGCAAAATGTTACGAAGCGTTCCAAGCGTTCACATGTTGAACAAGGCGTTTGCTCGTGGCACTACCTAACAGAGGCTAACGGTCAAAGGAGGTGACTCGCGCTGCAACCAACATGGCGGAAAGGTTAGACTAGGAGCCAACTTGGCAGTAAAATTAACTCGGCGCTAGTTTTGTAACTTGATAACTACCTAGACAAGCTAAGTAAATGCAATATACAGTTGCTTACTAATTGGCTTTCCTCACTAGGCTGTCTTGTTTTTCAAGCCTAGCTTGATACGGCTATAAATTATAGCAAGGTGCTGGCTGCTTTCTGTTTTGCTATGGAACCAGGTGGATCATGGGACTTGTAGTGTGTAATTAAGCGCAAAGGCGTCCCCATTGATGGAAATGTTTGCCGAAAACTGTCGATTCAGAGTGAGCCGAGTGCCACCTCTTGTTGCGCTACGCATCAACTTGCCATATTGAACACGCCCCAGGATTGGGACTGCATAAAAGTTAAAGCAGTCGTAGTCAGTTTTCCTGTCCAGTTTAATAGGTCAAGCTTCAAAGCCTGACCAGGGTCCAGGATTGGCACCACGCACCTGTTAACCCTCTCTAGTCTGTTCCTCTTTCTAGTTTGTTCAAAACAAGCGCTCTATCTTTCTACGGTCATCAGGACTGGAACTAAATTCACGTTTATCAAGCTACCCCATCCTCCCGTGGGACAGTCTGGAGGTGGCGAAGTGTGTACTTCACTTGGCTTTTACCCCGGATACCACTGCCAGCGACTCACAGTCCAGCATCGCCCTCTACATCAGTTATGAACTGTGCAATCTTTCTCCGAGGTTCCGTCCCAAAATTACCATACAGCTGTCAATATAGCTACCAATTGGATTGTACTATGCCTCCGTACTTGATTCCTGGTCTGGAACGTAACAGTAGCAAACATAACAACTCAATCTTAAATATTGATCCATAAAGAACATGTAACACATTTATGCACGGAAAGAATATAAAGTCAGCTGATTTACCATTCTCAAGTGGTAGCCGAGGTCATGTTTGCTGTTGAACTGAGGTACCGCAAAGAGAAACATTGTTTGCAAGGTCATTCCAGTTTTATCAATAGTCTGTGACTTAACCGTAATGCTGCCTTGCTCTAGATTTTTTCTTTAGCATTATGTTCTAAGGTTATATCAAAATGAGCAATTAAAGTATGCCTAACTCACTGATTTAGCTTAGGGCAATTCTTCGGCTACCATTAAAACAAACATTCATATGCCTGTATGATAAGGTTATAATATAGAAATGAGAGGGGGTGTTACACATGCAGACATTTTACAAATATAAAAACAATTACTGTAAAATTTTTATTTTATTCTTCAGAATTATTCACAACATTAAAATGACCTTAATAGACTTAATTTTATTTATAGACAACATGGGCCTAGTTAAGAGTGAAGTACTGTGGCTGCCAGACTTACAGCATCTCGAGTGGATTATTCTACGGCTATAGATCATTTACGACTGATGGATCAAAACAAATCCTGGTCGACCAACCACCCATCAGCCAAACAATTCACCAGCCGACCAAATGGGGTCAGCCCTACACATTTTATATGGATGCGCAAAAACAGACAAAATTATACTAAAAGCCATATGCTGTAAGAAAAAATATCATAAGTTCGCTGACACTGTAAAGACTTCCATCTTCTTACATATGCTGAATTTTAGGTTATATCTGTATTACCTAAGGTGTTTGTGTGTGTGTGTGTACGTGTATGTGGGTACGAGTTGCCTTTAGCATACCTGGCTGTTGAACATTATGGAGAACAGCATGAGGAAGAAGATGACGCTCCACATGTGTGAAAGTGGCACCATAACGCTCTCATGACAGGAGAGAACAGTACATGAGATCCTGTAAACACAATGAGGCATGGTGTTGATTAGTTTATAAGCTTGAGTCTTAACAGGGACAAATCAAAAAAGGGTACTATCCCAACTCCTGAATTCCTTAATTTTAGCATGTTTGCTACACTATATGGTTTTAGATCGTCAGTACAAAATGTAATGCAAGACGAGGAGAACCAGAGAAATGAAAAATAGATTTTAAATGATTTCATTTCTTGAGGGAACAACGGACACAGCGCACATCGAAGTGTAACAATGTACACCGCATAATGAGAAAAGACAAAGGACAGAGTGAACTCTTAAGATGAAATGATGGACACGGCACCCATGATGATGTCACAATGGATGCAGCGCAGAGATGGGATAGTGGAAAGAGCGAGTATTGGGACGTAATGATGCACAGTGCACGCAAATGGACGCAACATTAGACCTGCACCTGAAGTCAGAATAATGGACAACACGGATGGAGATGTAATAACGGACACAGCGCACATGGAGATGTAGAATGGAGACACTGCACATGGAGATGTAACAATGGACACTGCACAAGATGATGTAATAGTGGATGTAATGCACATGGAGATGTAACAAAGGAGATAGAGCACATGAAGATAATGAACACAGTGCACAGGGAGACGTAACAATGGAAGCTGTCCACAAGGAGATGTAATAATGGATGTGACGCTTGTGGAGATGTAACAATAGACACTGCATGTGCAGATGCAATAATGGATGCAGCACACATAAAGATGAATGATAAAGAATGCACACATGGAGGTGCAACTCTGGACAAAGTGCACATGGAGATGCAACAATGGACACAGTGCACAAACAAATTCTCATCCAGACTCGTCATACAGTGACGTTACCCAACTAAGCGTCAATATACAACGCAAAAATAAAGCTTTTGGCGTCTTTATTTGACACTTAGGGTTGGGGTTCGAGTTAGGGGTTAGGGGTGAGGGTGTAAGGTTCCGTCAAAGAAGGACGCCAAAAGAGTCATTTTGCATCGTATATCGATGCTTGGTCAGGTAGCGTCCATATATGATGGGTCGGGATGAGACTAGGCTCAATGCACATAAAGATGGAATAATGGATGCAGCCTTTATGGAGAAAGATTAATTGAATACAATGGGCCAGTTCGCCCTCTTGTGGTCATTTATACCAAAGACATTCATGCAGAAACATTTTTGAATAGATACCTGATGAAGCACACTGAATTCGGAATTCCCCTGATGTATTGCAAGACTTCGGCATTTTGAATACAAAATCCTCCTCCTCACATATAAGGCCATGCACACTTTTGCACCCCCCTACATTTCTGACCTTCTTCATGGATACTACCCAACTCGCATTCTCCCTTCCTCCTAAGCTGGTCTTCTAGTCATCCCCACCCAGAGGTAGCATTACACTTTCTGATTGTCCGTCATTGTGACTGACAGGGACAATTCAAAAATTCCAAAAGTTTATGGAGGAAGGGAATTTCAATGATGTTTTGGTTTATGTTATGAGTAGTTATGAAATGGAATGTGGTTTCTGTTAGGTGATGTTTTCCGACCTTCGTTGATGGACATCGAATACAGCACCACTTTGATATCCGATTTTCACAGTGGGAAATGAGGATACACCTGTCATTAGACTGTCAGATAATAGTTAAAAATGCCTAGATGATGTCAGTTAAGATGTGACTCCGCTGCATATCTTAGGACCTAGCCCTTCAGTGTCCGCATAGGTATGCAGTAGAAGGTTAGGCAAAAGAGTGCTAGCTCGCCTCCTTAAGGGTGTCTTGGAAATACCTGGTTAATGTCAAGGAACCATTATCTGACAGTTTACGACAACAGTGTTCCCATTTCCCACTGTTACTGTCAGGTATTAATGTGGCACTGTATTCAATTTCCCCCAATGAAGATCGGAAAACAACGCCTAACAGAGACCTCATTCCGCGTCAGGAGAGCTTGTAACCTACACCAGAAAAACAAAAATGTTCCCTAGTTCCATAGGCTTTCTGAAACTCTAGGAGGTAAAAGCATTTTTTCAGGTCCGACAATGAATGAGTGCATCTTCCAAACTCATGGGAGACATAATTATTCGTTGTTACATTCAGCCTCCGCATGGACTATTGTTCAGCTCATTTTCTGTTTTAAAGCAGTCTTTACTGCGTTGACACCCTAAAAGTGATTTAAAATTAACGTGCTGCTAATATCCCAACTGTGACGTAATATCTGACTATGACTGTGGAAAAAGGGAATACAGCTGTGATGGACTGTCACATAATGGTTTGCTGACATGAACTAGGTGTTTTTAAGCTGTCGCTCTGCTGCATTACCTAGGATCTGGCCAATCAGTGTCCGCACAGGTATGCAGTGGAAGGTTAGGAAAAGAGTGCTAGCTTGCCTCCTTAAGGTTGTCTTGGAAATACCTGGTTGATGTCAGGGATGCACAATCTGACAATGTACAACAACAGTGTTCCCATTTCCAACTGTCAATATCGGATATTAAAGGGGCACTGTAGTCAATTTCTTCAATAAAGTGGACCTCCCTAGAGGGAGGGGGGTGGTGGCGGGCAAAAAAAAAAAAAAAACAAGAATATCTTCTACTATGGTGAAGAAAATATGATAGAAATATTAAATGAAGTAGGTTAAAAGGGTACTGCATTCCTTTCTAAACTGGGCCTTTGCACCATCAAAATAGACAGTGGAAACTAACCGCAAAACTGGGAACTATGGATCAATCTTTTTTGGATTGCCTGAAACAAGACTCTTGAAGACCGACTTATCTTATTGTGACTCCCTGACAACGATATTCGAGAGATACTCTAGTTTAGTTCCGGGGCCGCCGCCGCGACCGCGCCCGCAAAGATTTTCTGTTCCGGGCTCTGGAAGCCACAATTACTACAGGAATTTTTTCTAATTTTACACAGGCGAAGATATTGATGTGACAATCCTCAAGATCAATTTTCTCCAATTTTGGACGTCCAATATGGCTGCCAGCGGCCATTTTGTCTGAAATTTGGGGATCGGGGAGATACACGACTCGGTCCCTGTGGCGACCGAGTTATCTATTTTTCATCAATTTGCCTTGGTTATTTAGGGAGGTAAGTACCGCTTTCAAAAATTCCAAAAGTTTATGGAGGAAAGGAATTTCAATGATTTTTTGGTTTATGTTATGAGTAGTTATGAAATGGAATGTGGTTTCTGTTAGGTGGTGTTTTCCGACCTTCTTTGATGGACATCGAATACAGCACCACTTTGATATCCGATTTTCACAGTGGCAAATGGGGATACACCTGTCATTAGACTGTCAGATAATGGTTAACTGACATGATCTAGGTATTTTCAAGATGTGACTCCGCTGCATATCTTAGGACCTAGCCCTTCAGTGTCCGCATAGGTATGCAGTAGAAGGTTAGGCAAAAGAGTGCTAGCTCACCTCCTTAAGGGTGTCTTGGAAATACCTGGTTAATGTCAAGGAACCATTATCTGACAGTTTACGACAACAGTGTTCCCATTTCCCACTGTTACTGTCGGGTATTAATGGAGCACTGTATTCAATTTCCCCCAATGAAGATCGGAAAACAACGCCTAACAGAGACCTCATTCCGCGTCAGGAGAGCTTGTAACCTACACCAAAAAAACAAAAATGTTCCCTAGTTCCATAGGCTTTCTGAAACTCTAGGAGGTAATAGCATTTTTTCAGGTCCGACAATGAATGAGTGCATTTTCCAAACTCATGGGAGACATAATTATTCGTTGTTACATTCAGCCTCCGCATGGACTATTGTTCAGCTCATTTTCTTTTTTAAAGCAGTATTTACTGCGTTGACACCCTAAAAGTGATTTAAAATGAACGTGCTGCTAATATCCCAACTGTGACGTAATGTCTGACTATGACTGTGGAAAAAGGGAATACAGCTGTGATGGACTGTCACATAATGGTCCGCTGACATGAACTAGGTGTTTTTAAGCTGTGGCTCTGCTGCATTACCTAGGAGCTGGCCAATCAGTGTCCGCACAGGTATGCAGTGGAAGGTTAGGCAAAGAGTGCTAGCTTGCCTCCTTAAGGTTGTCTTGGAAATACCTGGTTGATGTCAGGTAACCACAATCTGACAGTGTACAAAACCAGTGTTCCCATTTCCAACTGTCAGTATCGGATATTGAAGGGGCACTGTAGTCATTTTCTTCAATAAAGTGGACCTCCCGAGGGGGGGGTTGGCCGCGGGCAAAAAACGAAAAAAAAACCAAGAATATCTTCTATTTTGGTGAAGAAAATATGATAGAAAAATTAAATGAAGTAGGTTAAAAGGGTACTGCATTCCTTTCTAAACTGGGCCTTTGCAACTCAAAATAGACAGTGGAAACTAACCGCAAAACTGGGAACTATGAATGAATCTTTTTTGGATTGCCTGAAACAAGACTCTGGAAGACCGACGTATCTTATTGTGTCTCCCCGACAACGATAGTCGAGAGATACTACAGTTTAGTTCCGGGGCCGCCGCTGCCACCGCGCCCGCAAAGATTTTCTGTTCCGGGCTCTGGAAGCCACAATTATTATAGGAATTTTTTCTAATTTTACACAGGCGAAGATATTGATGTGACAATCCTCAAGATCAATTTTCTCCAATTTTGGACGTCCAATATGGCTGCCAGCGGCCATTTTGTCCGAAATTTGGGGATCGGGGAGATACACGACTCGGTCCCTGTGGCGACCGAGTTGTCTATTTTCCATCAATTTGCCTTCGTGATTTAGGGAGGTAAGTACCGCTTTCAAAAATTCCAAAACTTTATGGAGGAAGGGAATTTCAATGATGTCTTGGTTTATGTTATGAGTAGTTATGAAATGGAATGTGGTTTCTGTTAGGTGGTGTTTTCCGACCTTCTTTGATGGACATCGAATACAGCACCACTTTGATATCCGATTTTCACAGTGGCAAATGGGGATACACCTGTCATTAGACTGTCAGATAATGGTTAACTGACATGATCTAGGTATTTTCAAGATGTGACTCCGCTGCATATCTTAGGACCTAGCCCTTCAGTGTCCGCATAGGTATGCAGTAGAAGGTTAGGCAAAAGAGTGCTAGCTCGCCTCCTTAAGGGTGTCTTGGAAATACCTGGTTAATGTCAAGGAACCATTATCTGACAGTTTACGACAACAGTGTTCCCATTTCCCACTGTTACTGTCGGGTATTAATGGGGCACTGTATTCAATTTCCCCCAATGAAGATCGGAAAACAACGCCTAACAGAGACCTCATTCCGCGTCAGGAGAGCTTGTAACCTACACCAGAAAAACAAAAATGTTCCCTAGTTCCATAGGCTTTCTGAAAGTCTAGGAGGTAATAGCATTTTTTCAGGTCCGACAATGAATTAGTGCATTTTCCAAACTCATGGGAGGCATAATTATTCGTTGTTACATTCAGCCTCCGCATGGACTATTGTTCAGCTCATTTTCTGTTTTAAAGCAGTCTTTACTGCGTTGACACCCTAAAAGTGATTTAAAATTAACGTGCTGCTAATATCCCAACTGTGACGTAATGTCTGACTATGACTGTGGAAAAAGGGAATACAGCTGTGATGGACTGTCACATAATGGTTTGCTGACATGAACTAGGTGTTTTTAAGGTGTGGCTCTGCTGCATAACCTAGGATCTGGCCAATCAGTGTCCGCACAGGTATGCAGTGGAAGATTAGGCAAAGAGTTCTAGCTTGCCTCCTTAAGGTTGTCTTGGAAATACCTGGTTGATGTCAGGGAACCACAATCTGACAGTGTACAACAACAGTGTTCCCATTTCCAACTGTCAGTATCGGATATTAAAGGGGCACTGTAGTCAATTTCTTCAATAAAGTAGACCTCCTGAGAGGGGGGGGGTGGTGGCAGGTAAAAAAAAAAAAAACAAGAATTTCTTCTACTATGGTGAAGGAAATATGATAGAAAAATTAAATTAAGTAGGTTTAAAGGGTACTGCATTCCTTTCTAAACTGGGCCTTTACACCATCAAAATAGACAGTGGAACCTAACCGCAAAACTGGGAACTATGGATCAATCTTTTTTGGATTGCCTGAAACAAGACTCTTGAAGACCGACTTATCTTATTGTGTCTCTCCGACAACGATAGTCGAGAGATACTACGGTTTAATTCCGGGGCCGCCGCCGCCACCGCCCCCGCCCCCGCAGAGATTTTCTGTTCCGGGCTCTGGAAGCCACAATTATTAAAGGAATTTTTTCTAATTTTACACTGGCAAAGATATTGATGTGACAATGCTCAAGATCAACTTTCTCCAATTTTGGACGTTCAATATGGCTGCCAGCGGCCATTTTGTCCAAAATTTAGGGATCGGGGAGATACACGACTCGGTCCCTGTGGCAACGGAGTTATTTATTTTCCATCAATTTGCCTTTGTGATTTTGGGAGGTAAGTACCGCTTTCAAAATTTCCAAAAGTTTCAATCAATCAAATCCTTTATTTAAGCAGATAAAACCAGTTGAGACCAAAGTCTCTTTTTCAATGGTGATCTGGCAGAACGCTGCAAGTCACACAGTAGTATCACATAAACACAACACAGTTCAAGAAAATATTGACAAAACAGTACAGTATAATACAAGATCAATGGACAGAATAGTCACTACCCTCTGACAGGACAAAATAAAAAAAAATTTAAAGAAAATCATAAGTTCTAAAAATGGCTCAGTATAACAACAGTGGAAAAATATATCTAAACAGTACAAGAGCAGCTAATAGGAAAGGTCTCAGAAATCTTTTGTCTGAAACTTGGTATGGAGATGGGAGCAGCAATTTTAAAATGAGTTTGAAGGTCATTCCATTACCAAGGGCCAAAGTAAAACAGACTCCTCTTACCAGAGTCAGATCGTACAGAAGACACCTTGAATCGCAACGAGGCGTTGGATCTGAGGTTGTAAGAGTTCTGAATTAAAAAAATTGAGAGCAAATGTACTGGGGTTGTTTGCCTAAAATAGCCTTGAAAATTAAAACATACCAGTGGTGGAGTCCGCGCATAGCTAGTGAAGGCCAGCCGACTAAAGTGTACAGTGTACAGTGATGCGTCCTATAGGGTGACTTAGAAATGTATCTCAGTGCAGAATGATAGAGCGGATCAAGTTTAGCCAGGAAAGTGGGACACGCAAATCGGTAAACAGAATCGCCATCATCAAGTTGAGACAAAAATGTATTATTTACTAGCCGTTTGCGAGAAAAAGAGGACAAGCAAGATTTTAATCTAAATAAGAAACCCACTGTAAACTTGAATTTCTTTGTCAACATGTCAATATGGTAATTAAAAGTTAAATTCTTGTCCAGCCATAATCCTAGATATTTGTATTTATCTACAAACTCAATTGGAGTTCCATCTAGGGTAATAAGAGAAGGGGAAGAAACTACACACCTATGTGGTGCAAACAGCATAGCTTTAGTTTTGCCACCATTCAACAGAAGTTTAGAATCAATGAGCGCATGCTGCAGAGAGATAAAATCAGACTGAAGATGTGAGACAGCAGCCTCGAGAGAGGGAGCACTAGAGTACAAAATGTTACTGTCGGCAAACATATGATGCAATGAATATTTAAAATGATCACAAATGTTGTTTATGTATAAAAAAAACAAAGCAATGGTCCCAAAATGGAGCCTTGTGGAACACCCTTATCTATCATCACAGGGTCAGAAACAGCATCACCAAGCCTAACACGTTGAGAGCGGTTGGATAGATAACTCTGAAACCAGCCAATCGTACTATGGCCAAAACCGACCTTTGAAAGAATATTAATATGTGGTGATCGACTGTATCAAATGCCTTAGTTAAATCAACAAATAATGCAACACAAAATAATTTACTATCAACAGCTGCTTTAATATCATCTAGGACTTTCAAGCTAGCCGTAACCGTACTGTGCTTGGATCTGAAACCAGATTGCATGGGATTTAAGACATTATACAAATCTAAAAATAATTTAATCTTGTCATGGTTATGGTTTTGGTTCATGTTTATGTTCATGTTTATGTTCAAGTTCATGGTTTATGATTTTGTCTTTTATTTATTCCTTTTGGTTATTGTTATTCTCTGGTTTTAGTTCAGTCCATTCTTCAGTTCCACTGCACTTGTCTCCCCTGTCTTCTGATCTAGTTGGTTCAGTCCGTCTTCCCGGTCTGTGTGCTCACATGCTTCGGGTGATTTCAATGATTTCTGGTGTTTAAT
The DNA here is from genome assembly GCA_029692085.1 of Gymnothorax javanicus. Lineage (NCBI taxonomy): Eukaryota > Metazoa > Chordata > Actinopteri > Anguilliformes > Muraenidae > Gymnothorax > Gymnothorax javanicus. The sequence goes on from CM056201.1 coordinate 14,495,706, forward strand.
AATATTCCTTCAATCCTCGTTTACTTCCTTCGCCTTACTGTTCTGATTACTAACAAGACTAACATTTGTATTTTGTATCATAGTCTACTAACACAACTAATCCATGTATATATGTTACTAACTTACTAACGAGCACTCTAGTTCAATCTGAAAAGTTGCACCGCTACTAATTAATACTAATTTCCTCTCAGCAATCGCCCTGTTCTAGTCTCCGCCTCTTGCTCAGCTGTACCTGTCTCCCCCTGCGTTTCTGCGAGATCTCTCGCACGTGCTTAATTACTTTCCTGCACTCGTTATCTGTGCACTTAGAACTCCTTGACCGGAGCTGTTTAAATGTCATAGACTGTTTGCGTGATTCCCGTCCGTGTCTTGGCTTTCGCCAATTTTTGTGGTTAGGGTTCCCCTCATGTGATTCTCCCATTGTAATTAGTCTGATCCAGCTCACCTGTTCCCTGCATAGCATGTGACTTTCCTCCCGACTATTTAAGCAGTCTTTTCGCAGCCAGCTCCTTGTCAGAACGTTGATCAATATTTCTTTGTGCAGAGTGCCGTGTATGCCATTGAGTATTGGTTTTCTTCGACTGGTTTGTCCGACTACATTCTTGCCATAGCCCTTCTTGTATTGTTTTGTCTTTTTGGATTTTGACCCAGTGATGGTGAGATGAAGCTTCATGAAGCGTTGAGGCTTTCCAGCATAATGTGTTGAGGCGTGGTTCATTTCTTGAGGTTTTGAATGCACTCTGGAGACCCCTGCTGGTCAATGAAAACACTGTGCTATTAAATTGTGTTTCATAGGAATGCCTACAGCATGAAAGCGGCAAAATATAGAAACGCAAAAGCAGAAGTATTTTGACTATTATGTCGTAACAGAACTGAAAGTGTGTGTGTGTGTGTTTTTTTTTTTTTTTTTCCCTTCCCCCCCAATAAGTTAAAGGGTCATCTGTTCTTGGCAAATGCGGTTCAGCCAAGTACTGCTGAACCTCCACCATGGCACTAGCTGTGGTGCTTTGAGTGGGCCTTGATTTCTGGACACAGAAATCCAAGTGTCGCCACAATTTACCGGGGGAAAAATGGAAAGCTGTGATTAAATGTAGTAATTTTTAACAAAGCATACAGCATTGAGAATATACCTGAGGAGGAAGCGGGTCTAGCAGCTTGGCTTGTAGATGGCTCTGGCTGCACTGGTGGTGGTGGTGGTGGTTGCATTGGCTCCAGGCTGATAATATTGGCACACTCCCATGTCAGCCTTTTCACTGCCTCCTCTGCCTTGGAGGGGCTGAGGAAGCCCAGAACTTTAAAACGTGGGTCCAGGAGAGTTGGCATTGTCATTATGCTCATACCCTGCAGATTATGTAACTTCTCCCTCAACTGACGGATGAGACATTCTTCCAGCCCTTGTGCAATTACCGAATTATGTGGGGTATCCTCGTGTAGTGCATGGTCTAACATTTTTAAGAGTGGAATCACTTTGGAGGCGGAAACTTGTTTCTGAGAGAGCTCCACTGTAGCGTCATTAAAAGGAGAGAGCACTTGCAGGCACTCGCCAATGTGCATGTACTCCTGTGCTGTCAGTGGGGGGATATCCGTGTGCAAGGCTGCAGCAACCGGCTCTTTCAAATCAAAAAGCCTCTGGAGCATGTGAAATGTGCTGTTCCACCTTGTTACAACTTCTTGAATTAGTTTGATTTGTGGAAGCCCCAAGTGTCCCTGCATTTGCACAAGTCTTTCCTGTGAAAAGAATGTAAAATGCAAATTAGAGGAACAACATACTGCCACCTTAGGAGTGACAGAATAAAAACACATAATGGAAAACATTTCTACACATAATGATAGTATGAATCTAATAGGACGGCATTCAAGGTTTTAATAATTAATGTAATATATACCTTGGCAGTGGTGCTGCACCTGAACAGGCCCACGAGCTTCCTCGCCTTGGCCCTTATTTCAGGAAGCCCTGGAGTCTGGTCAAGAGCTTTTGTTCACAATTAAATTTAGGGAATGTGCAATGCAAATGGCATGCCTTACATTAAGCTCTCGAGCACAGGCCACCATATTTGCTGCGGCATCAGTTACCAGGCCTGTAACCTTGGGTCTGATGCCCCAGTCAGCCATAATAGAAGCCTTGACTGCTGCCAAGTTCTCAGCTGTATGAGCTTTTGGAAAGTGCACCATACCCAAAAGCAATGACCTCAGTGCACCCTCATTGATATAATGGCATGTGACTGCCAGATATGCGTACATATTAATGGATGTCCACATTTTGGCTGTCAGAGTCACTGCAGAGGACTTTTCAAGCTGATGCTTGGCTTCCTCTTTTGCCTTCTTGTATTTCTGCTGTACCATCCCATTTAAAGCCTGAATAAAAGCATGTGGAGTAAAAGCTGTGAAACACTTTGTTCAGTCTTAATGTGTAAGACCATATTTGGTTACACACCTGTCTTGTAGGCAGAACATATGTAGGGTCCAGTTTGTTCACAAACGCCCTGAACCCTTGATCCTCTACAAGACTGAATGGCTGGCAGTCTTTTACCACCATGTCTAACAAGGCCTCATCCAGCTCTTCTTTTCTTGAGCCTATGTGAAACAAAATTGAATGACAATAAGATAAGTAATTATAAAAGGCTGCAAAATAATTCAAACACATTAATGAGTTCACAGTGTCCTACTTTGGCTTGTTCCAGCACTGGTCTCTTCCTTCGCTTCATGTAAGGCACAATAATGCCTTAACATGGAAGAAGTATTGTTATTATAACCGAGCTGCTTTTCGCAGATCCGGCATTTCACCTAATAATAAAAGAGAAAATTGTCAAGTTAAGAGGATTCATTAAATATTTAAAATCATTTGAAAAGGTTTTAACATATATTACATAATAGTCTAACAATTTTGCCTAATAGCCAAACTAACCTACCTTATTCGGAGAAATCAAATCAAAGTATTCCCAAATGGGTGAAAACTTTCTCTTCCTTGCTGGCTCCATTGCAAACAAAACGAAACTCGCAAACCACACGGATGAATTCTTACTACTGACAACAACCCTCGAGTTGCAGAAGTGAACTGGGCCATAATATAGTTGAAGTGCCCGCCAAAAGTGAACCCCCTTCTCGAAGCTGCATCCCAAACGAGGCCTCAAACGTCAAGAGTGACGTCATTTTGCCGAGATGACGCAAGCCTCGACGCGGAGCTCCGTTGGGAAGTGCTTCACATTTTTGACACAAGCTCCGAAGCTTCGGTATCAAAGGTAACATCACTATTTTGACCTGTTTTTGTATGACCACGATTTCTGTGTTTGGATGCCCTGTGTATGACCCTTGGCTTTGTTCATCGACTACAACTTTTTGCCTACTGCCTATGTACCTTTGCTCATCTGTCTTACTGGTTCTGACCCCTGCCTGTCTAGTCAACACTGTTTTTGGATTTCGTATTGTGGCTTGGCAATTCTTGTATTTTTTTGGCTTTGACTCGGACCTCATTAAAGGCATACGTTTTTGGATTTCCCTCTCGCGTGTGGTTCCTGAACGCATCGTCACAAAAACCCCCTTAACCCTCTATGGCATGGTGTTGCCCTCAGGCAACAAACCACTATTTTGGCCCCCACACCGGCCCTTTAAATTTTTTAAAGTATTAAATCATTTTAAATCTGAAGTCTGTGACCAATAAAATTTGAAATGGGGGTCCGTTTGACCTTTCCTCTGGGGGTGGAACAGTCCTTTATGCGACCATTGCCGGCTCAGACACGCTGCTAGCAGAAGGTAAGATAAATTTCACTTTTAAACATGTTTAAATTTAAATAAGTTTATTAAATATCTGTGATATACATGAATATGTAAAGAAGCATATTTGAGAAAAAAACACTTTGCTTTTAGTTGTATACTAAAATGGTAGTTTTTCGTTCATTGCCCCAGGGCAACATTGCGCAGTGAGACCACTTTTGTTTGAACAATAACATGCTAATGGTTGGAGATGTGCAGGGACACAGTTATCACCATAATCTTTTTACCATACAATTATTCACAGGAAATGGATGTGCACACATTATGGGTGTAAGCAAGCAGTTTAAGCAGTTAGGCCCATTCCTTCTGACAGTGAGCTTGAGAGTGACAGCGAGGAAGAGTGGAATCCAGAATCAGGTTTGACAGAGAGGTAGGAGATCAGGGTTCAGTCAGAGTAACCTACTGTATGTAATGAACGTGTGTGATGCAAAGGTACACCAAAAGCCAAGTGCCAAAAATGTGATGTCCACCTGTTTCACATCCATCAGCAACTGCTTCCTGAGATTCCATACAGAATAGTACAGCTTTGTAAAAAAGATTTAAAAAATGCAAATTCAGTCAGTAGCCTACATGAAACACACATTCAAAAATACAAAGACACACTGCAGCTAATTTTGAACCCACTTATGAATTAACTATTTGTGGCTGATGTTGAACCATTGAATCGGTTCAACTTAATTTTTGTAAATATTTTCTAAAGGTCAGTAAATCAACATGTTCTAATATGGTCCTGGGTGAGTGCGGTAGGTTTCCCTTACAGCTGATCTATATGACCACGGTTATTAAATACTGGTGCAGAGTTCTACAGCTTCCATCATGTAGATTGCCATATCAGTGTTACTGCATGCTCAAATCTCTAGATGACAGTGGGCGGATCACATGGGTCACATATGGTTTTGGATATGTTTGGCTTTGTCAGGGTGTTGGTGATGTTGGTGTTTTCATCTCTTTTTAAACAGAGGCTTAGTGACAATATACAACAAATGTGGCATTGAATCCTGATTGAATCCTCACCCAAATGTCAGTTTTACAAACAGTTTAAATCTTTGTTAAATGCTGAAAGGTACTTATGCCTTGATTTGCCATTTCATGTGAGAATGTCCATTTCCAAATTTAGATGTAACTTCAAAATTACTGTGGAAACAGGTAGATATAACAATACTGAATACCATCTTAGAAATTGTATTGTAAACAGAGAGGTATACAAGTTGTTGAAGATGAACTGCATGTTTTTCTCGACTTGTATTCAGACATTAGAGGAATACTTAAGAAAGCTTGTAGTCAATCCATATACATTTGTATGTCTTATTGCTCTTCAGGAAAAGAGTAAACAAACACTGAATGAAATTGGCAACTTTTTATTTCATGCTCAAAAAAGAATCATTCAGAAATATTGCGCCCTGATGTATTAACTGAAATCGAATGTATGTATTTTGGGGCAGTGGCCCTATTACTGAATAAAAAAATAAAAGTCTAAAAAAAAAGTCATTTGTGGCTGATGTTTGTTTGATGATTAACTGGTTGAAATTGTTGTGTTTGATGAAATAAAACTTCTTTTAATGCATTTATTGCTTGTTTGTTCATCATTTCACCTATTATATAATCTCGAAAACCTTAGCGTTTTAGTACCCTTATAGCATATTGTTGCCCTGAGGCAACAAACCAAAATCTGGTTGGAGGGCTGGGTGTATATTACAAGATCGGTTAACAACATTTCAACATTTTACTCACATTTTTACTGATGCTTCTGCTGGCTGGGGCCGGCGTTGCCTCCCACAAATTCCGCCATTTTGCAGTTAAAGTTGCTTCTTCTTATTATTATTCCTCAGTGAGTTTTTCTGGCGGTTTACGTCGCGTTGCATCTTAGTCAATTTGTGCATGAATAGTGTGCTTACGATGCACCCACAAAATACCTGCCCGATCTTGTATACATCCGGGAACTTCTCGCGGACACAAAATCACTCCCCACGCATAAGTGAATGCCCTACCCCCAAAATCTGACGTCATCGGTAGTGCGAGTAGTACCTTAGTGCGCGGTTTCGAACACAGCCATAGTCACTTAAATCAGCTTTCGTCCCCATTCGGATGCTCGGTTTGAACTTCAGCAGATGGTTTTGACCATTTCTACATGCCTAAATGCATCGAGTTGCTGCCGTGTGATTGGCTGATTAGATATTTGCGTTAATGAGCAGTTGAACAGGTGTACCTAATGAAGTGGCCGGTGAGTGTATGATTGCTGCTAATTGTTCATATGTCTTCATATAATGTCATATACGCAATGTAGAATGTGTCATAATACTTGCGTTGTTCTTGATTTACTTCTAACGCAATGCCCCAGTCATTACCATAAGCGAATTTGATAAGCAATTAGGAGAGATTCAATTTGTTCCCCATATAAATATAATTATTACAAGTCTGCTGCAGGGTTGTAGAGAAGCCTGTCCAGCAAGGACAATAAAATGATTAATCGCACAAAAAGATACAGGTGTGTTTTTTTTTTTTTTTCAATGCGCCTCCTAAGAAATGCTCTCTAAGGTTAAATGTCGCAATTTTTGGATTTGGACAGACATAATCAGCAGAATGTAATATTTTTGAGCAGTGATGACTTTTCATTAGCTCAAGCTCAGCTTAGCTCAAGGTACCCCAAGGTCGGAGCACCATGAGCCACCTGACGGACTTTTTCCGAATAATATTAGACCAGTTTAGAGCAAGATCCCTGTGTAGCGGGCAGAACCTACCCGCGTCGTGAGGGTGCGTGTATGAATGTAAGACCTCACTGGTTGACCGGAGAATGTAGGATCTAGGTCTATACGTCCCCCCAGTCGTTACTGCTTTTCTGCTACCGAGCACTGTGTGTAGGTGAGTTAAATGGGGCCCCAGGTTTTAATGGTTGTCACGGCGCTAACCTAGGTTGCGCGAGCGGGCATCAAGTAGAATTGATTGTGGCCTACGTGCTCCTCCCCTCTTTAACTACCTGGCTACGGTAACCAAAGCAGCCCCCCACACCCAGTAAGTCAGGTGTGATGTACCTATCCACTCTTAATTCAGGACATCTACCAAAACAGTTGCATAGAATGAAGACAGTTTGCATTTAATTAACCATAAAATACAGGGAAAACAAAAACAAAAAAAAAACATATCGGGTTTGCATTTAGTTGACGATAAGATACAATGGAAACAAAACAAAAAAAAAACATCTCTGTTAGAGAATACCTTCAGGACCAATCCTGCTTAATCCTGTTACCGCTGGGGTGGGATACCCCTTGTACTGTTATGTTCAGCTAGGCTAATCACTTTTGACAATACCAATTACAATTCACTATAAAGGCCCAGTTCACAATACGCGTTCTTTGGTAATATTCATATAACAGCCCTTAACCAGCTTGTTTTTATCAGAAAAAAAAAACAAACAAAGCAACACAGTTGATCCCAAATAAATGCCATGTCTCTTAGTTGTAGAAATAAAATCAATCCAGTCACTGCCTGCTCAACAATGCATCACATTGGAATAATATGCGTTTATACACTGCAGGAGAAGGAAAGACGATAGTTCGCCCCATTAAACATGTTTTTTGAAATCAGTCGCGACATTCCCCAGTAATCAATTCCAATATTCAGTGGTACTATAAGGCATTAGCCTGAGCCAACCCCATCGAGTAGAACTAGGGAACAGATAACACATTAGCTTTACTGTGCATTAGCAGCCAGTAACATAAACTGTTACATTAAACGAACTCATTTCACGCAGTGACACACAAAGAACAGTTCGCTTTTAACGAAGCTCCGACGCGGTGAAATAGGACTCAAGTTGGTATAACAAATAAAAAATAAAAAAAATAGTCCCCGAACATTTCCCACAGTCACTGGACGTGATTATCTGTGCTGTGCTCGAGCGTGTCCGAATGCTCCAGAACAACCGTCAGTTACGTTTAACGGCAAACAGAAAAAAAAAAGAAAGATTTCACCTGGACTCCGGAAAACTGTAGGGGGGGGGGGAGAGACAAGGAAGTGACTGCCTGCTGCCTGAAGAATTGAAGCAGTTTGCACCATCGAACCTGAATTCCCCTAGCTCTTCTTCAACGTAAGTAGCCGACCACTGGAGACTCAGTAAGTTATCTATACTGTTAGGTTAGCTACCTTTGTGCTACATGCACACTAACGTTAGCGGCTTCACTCTTTTCTGAAAAGGCTGTGACTCGTCACGTAAAGCGGTTCTCGTCTTCGTGGTCTTGACGTGGTTAACTTGATCTACACCCGGACTAACACCACTAGAACATGCTTTTGTTCGTAAAAGTCTCAATTTCAGTCAAGGCGTTCGAAACTTCAGAGCTCAGCATTCCGACTGTGCATCTACCTAAAAACTTGGCCGCCGCATTTTTTTTTTTCCTGCGCACATGCGCAGCTACTGCAAAATATCCCTCTGGCAAACAGGCTATCACTTCCCAGCTAACCCCCCCACACAACCCAAATTGGTACATTGAGGCACATAAAGCAGAAAAAAAAAACATAAAGAATAAAACACACCTTCACACCTGGCTCAACGATTTATCATTAAAGAACATGCTGTAGTACGTTTTAAATTGAATGTGAATCAATAACAAAATACATAAATTGCACAGGGTACAAAAACTGAAAAGTGGCTCATGGTCCCCCACTCCCTTACAGAGCCAAATCAAGAGAAAAAAAATCACTATTCGTCCGAGAATCATGGAATTCATCTTCTACTTAATTTACTGCATGGACATATTTTTATGGGCATACCGTTTTTGACAGTCGCACGTATTCATATGATGCATTGCGCGATGCGTAAAATAGAAACATATGTTTCGCATTCCTCACCACTTTCCGGATGTTTTTTTTTTTTCCACGCAGTCTGTGGGCGGATATAATTTGGACAGAAAGCGGAGTCGGGAGGGTCGGGTTTTTGGCGGGAAGTCGCAGGGAAGGTGGAGGATTTGGCGTTGGCGTCTATCTAGATAATTAACAACTTAAATAAAATAAATGACAATAGTAAACTGATCAACAAGGGGTTGTATTACAGAATCAGCTGGTGAATCTTGCTTTTTGAACAGTTTTATTTTCCTCTTCTTTTTTTTTTTTTTTTTTCCCTCTCCACTGTATATTTCTAAATAGTGTATAGGACGAAGTAGGTAGAGAGTAAATAGCCTTGATTGCTTCGGGTGGGGAGGGTGATCGGGGTGGGGGGAAAGGCGGGGGTAGCGGGTGGACTGTAGCTGGCAAGGATTCTGGTCAGAAAAGAGAAGCATCTAGCGAGAGACCGGAAAGTGACACGCCAGAAACAAGTGTAGGGGGGAGTAAAGTGAGGAAACTCGGGACCGAGGAATTTGTAGTGCTGTATAAGGTTAAAAGTCAACAACAAGGAGATGGTGGTTTTAAGTCATTAAACCCCCTCAAGGTTACATCTGCTTTAGTGAGTAAAATAGGTAAGGACTTTCAGGCTAAGGTGCTGCCTAATGGGCTGCTGAGAGTTTGTTGTAAGGATCATAAGCAGTACAGTGCCGCTATGGAGATCGTGAAGCTGGTGGAAAAGAAGGTTGACGTCGTTCGCAAACAGAGTCAGGGATTGAAGGGGGTGATTTACGGAGTGTACGCTGGCCTTTCTGAAAAGGAAATATTGGAGAATGTGAGGGGAGGGCGAGTGATTGAAGTTGTGAGATTTAAACGTAGAGAGGGAGGTGAGGGTGATTCGCCGATCTTGCTTACGTTTGCGGACAGTGTTCTGCCTGATAGAGTATATCTGGGTAGCATGGCTTATCGTGTGAAAGAATATGTCAGACCTCCACTGCGTTGCTTCAAATGTCAGAAGTTTGGACACATTGCAGGCTCCTGTCGAGGTAAACGTAGGTGTGTGAAATGTGGCGAGGAGCATGATGTTAAGGAGTGCAGGGCAGAGGGCGTTAAATGTTGCAATTGTGGAGGTGAACATGCGGCTGCGTTTCGAGGATGTGAGCACTTTGAACGGGCTAGACGGGTTCAGAATGTGAAAGATCAGCATAAGATTTCTTATGCAGATGCAGTGAGAATAGTTCAAAGGGAGGGGGGAGGGAATCAGAAATGTGAGTGCGGCCAGTCTAGTGGGGGGGGAGCCAGCGTGCGCCTCCTCCAGCATTACCAGTGCTTCCCTCTGATGCTTTGGTCTTTAGCAGAGAGTCTTTTCTGGCTTTTATAGTTGATGTGCTAGTGGGACTGAAGGAATCCTCTTGAGATCAAGCACCATAAGGCGGGTAGTGGAGGCAGCAGAGAGGTTTCTTGACTTGAAGCAGCTACCAGAGAAATTGCACGGATACATGTTAGAAACAAAAGTGTTACATGCAGAGAATGTCATCTGAAGTCAGTGAGTCAATGATCATTGAGGATGGTGATGATGATAGGGATTAGTAGCGTTTTAATGTTTTTATTCTTCAATGGAACGCTCGGAGTTTGATGGCTAATGGACAGGAATTGAAGAGATTTGTTGGCACATTTAAAAACAACCTAGAATTGATTTGTATTCAGGAAACTTGGATGAAACCTTGCCTTGATTTTTGTGATCCCGGGGTATGAGTGTCTGAGGAGGGATAGATCTGACAGGTCAGGAGGGGATCTTGCGACTTTTGTTAAAACTGGTCTCCAGTATAGAAGACTTGAGGTTAAAACTAGCTTAGAATGTGTGGTCGTGGAAGTGTGGAGCAGCAGAAGCTCAATAACTATTGTGAATGTATATAATCCATGTGAGCGGTTGGCTATATCAGATTTTGATGAGATTATGGGGCAGATAAAGAATCCCAGTGTATGGGTTGGGGACTATAATGCTCATAATCCTTTATGGGGTAGTGATAGAAGGGACTATAATGGACTGGTAGTGGAAGATTTTTTAGACAAGCATGATTTGGTAATGATAAATGATGGGAGACCGACCAGGTTTCATATCTTGGGGAACACATGTAGCCATATAGATCTATCATTTGCCTCTTCTAATTTAGCAAGAGTGGGGGAATGGGATGTCTTGGATAGATATTCACTGGGAAGTGATCATTTTCCAATTCTGTGCAGATTTGGGAGAGATCTGAGGGAGGAGGCGGAGGCACGAGTTGCCAGGTATAATTTCTCTAGGGCTAATTGGGATAAATATCAGGAGATTGCTCAAAGTTTAGTTGGAGAGGTAGACAGTGATGGTTCAGTGGATACCTGGAATGCATCCCTTAGTGGAATGATCTGTAAGGCAGCTCAGAGTGCTATTCCTATGAAGAAGAGGCCCAGGCCCCGAGTTTTGGTTCCCTGGTGGAACAAGGAGTGTGATATAGCGGTAAGGAATAGGAACAAAGCATATAGACATTTAAGAAGACATCCAATGCTATGTTATGCGGTGGAGTATAAGAGATTAAGGGCAGTGGCTAGGAAAGTAATTAAAACTGCAAAAAAGAAATAGCTGGAGGAAATTCTGTGGAACCTTAGGACCTGACACCCCAGTAAAGGATCTGTGGTCAGCTGTGCATAAAATGTCTGGGCTTTATAAAAGAATATCGGTACCCGTGTTAAAGAAAGGGGATCTAGAAGCAGTGTCTAATATAGAAAAGGCTGACATGTTTGTGGAGGCTTTCCAGGCTGTACACAGCTCTGGGAGTCTGGGGGGGGAGGAGAGAGGTAGGAAGAGGAATGAAATGATAGCAGCCAATCAGTGGAAATTGGTGAGGAGCCTTGATAACATTAACCCAACTAATGTGTTTTTTACTATGAAAGAATTGAGAGGTGCAATTAATGCAGGGGCAAATACTACTCCAGGAAGAGACGGCCTGTCTTATGAGTTATTTAAACATCTGGAAGAGGAAGTCTTTGATGAGGTCTTAGCATTAACTAATACTGTGTGGGCTGAGGGTAGGTTGCCATCTGAGTGGAAGCATGCAGTGGTAATTCCCATTCTTAAGCCAGGCAAAGAAGCGTCTGACCCTTCTTCATATCGGAGGATAGCTTTAACTTCGGTTCTCTGTAAAATCATGGAGAGAATGGTCACCAATAGGTTGGTATATTTTTTAGAAACAAGGGACTTTTCACAGATTTTCAGAATGGCTTCAGGATCGTAGGTCTACTATGGAATCAGTGGCGGTTCTAGAACAAGATATTAAAAAGGCATTTGTGAATAAAGAAGCTGTGGTAGGTGTGTTCTTAGATATTGAGAAAGCCTATGACTCACTATGGAAGGAGGGTCTGCTATTTAAGCTGTATGACTTAGGGGTTAGAGGTAGGATGTTTAACTGGATCCATGATTTCTTGAAGAAGAGGACAATTCAAGTTAGAATTGGAGGAAAAGCTCTAAGATAGTGGAGATAGAAAATGGCACTCCGCAAGGAAGTGTCATCAGTCCAATTCTGTTTAATGTAATGATAAACGACATTTTTAATAATATCGGAGGAGGGTTTGGACAGTCCTTATTTGCTGATGATGGGGCCTTGTGGAAAAAAAGGCAGGAATGTCAAATTTATTTTAAAAGCAGGTCCAGAAAGCCTTAGACTCTGTTGTGGAATGGGGTGATAAATGGGGCTTTAAAATCTCAGCAGCAAAGTCTAAATACATGATCTTTGGATATAAAGAAAATTACCAAATCACGGGCTGAACATGTACGGATGTCCTTTAGAGAAGGTTAAAGTCTTTAAATTCCTTGGTGTCTGGTTTGATGAGCGTTTAACGTGGGCTGCTCACATAGCTAGTATAATTAATAAGTGTGAGAAAGTGATGAATATTATGCGAAGTCTGGCTGGATGTGACTGGGGGGCAGGCAGAGAGACCATGTATTTAATATATCAAGCAATGATAAGATCTACTGTTGATTATGGTTGTTTTGTCTACGGTTCTGCTGCCAAGTCGCTGCTCGACAAACTGGATGTCCTTCAGGCTAAGGCACTAAGACTATGTTGTGGGGCATTTAGAACCTCGCCAGTTCCTGCTCTACTTATTGAAATGGGGGAAATGCCATTATCCTTAAGGCGGATTAAGTTAGGCCTGCAGTATTGGATTAAATTAGGTTTTTCTAGTCAAGGACTCCCAGCCAAGTGTCTGTTGCAAGAATCATGGGAAGCAGGTGGCAGGGTTAAACCCAAATCATATTTTAGTTGTATTAATCAGTGGGCTGGTAGACTGGGAATGGAGTCTGAGCGAATAGTATCTCATATGAGCTGGGTATCAGTGCCTTACTGGCTAATGCAAGAGGTAGATATTAATCTGTCCTTTCTAGTCGAGGAAGATAAAAGCGGGATCATTGTAGATGTTGAGAATTATCTTATGGAAGAAATGGCATCACATTTAGTAATTTTTACGGATGGGTCTAAGGACCCAGAGAGTGGAAGGGCAGGGTTTGGGGTCTATGTGGCGCAGCTGGACCTTTGGTCTGGTCTGCGAATTTCTGACGGAAGCTCTGTCTATGTGACAGAACTGTTGGCCATTCTCTGGGCTTTGTGGTGGGTGGAAGAAGTAAAACCAGAGAGGGTTCTCATATGTTCAGATTCTGCAGCTGCTTTAATGGCTTTGAGGGATGGTAATTCAAAGGCCCGGCCTGACCTTATTCATGAGATTTATTTTGTCCTTTATAGAGCTGAGAAGGCAGGCTGTGAAGTAAAGTTCTGCTGGGTTCCAAGCCATGTGGGGGTTGTGGGGGAATGAAATAGTTGACTCTATAGCAAAAAAGAAGCTTTAAAGAAAGATGTAGTAGATATGTCTGTATCCTTGGGGAGAGTGGAACTAAAGGAAAAAATCAAGGAGGGTCTTCTGAAAGAATGGCAGGGAATGTGGGAGAAGGAGACTAGGGGGAGACATTATTTTTCTCTGCAACCTCGTGTTAAAAAAGACACTCACTTTGTGGGAAACAGGAAAGATTCTGTCAAAATCTGCAGATTAAGGCTAGGCCATTGTGGGCTTAATCAAACTTTGTTTGTTGTGGGAAAACATCAGTCTGGGCTTTGTGAGTGTGGTAATCCCGAAACACTGAGGCATGTATTCCTGGACTGTGGCAAATACAGAGAGCAAAGGGTCTACTTTTACAAAACTTTGTCTGATCTAGGAGTTCGTTCATTTTCCTTTAGCTTCATTTTTGGTCAGAGTGAGAATCACCAGCTGATAATGGAAGCAGTTCTACAATTCTTGCACGAAACGGAGCTATATAATAGAATTTAGTGCTGTTTTAGTGCGGAGTTCTTAGTTACGTTGTAACCTTTCAGTGGAGGGCAGTAATACGCCTTGATGCGTCAACACTGCCGAATACTCCTAAGAAGAAGAAGAAGAAGAAGAGTCGGGAGGGTCAGCGTACTCTCTCACAACACTGTGCTGTGCTTTCCCGGACCGCAGACACAAGTACGTTCAGCGAATTTGGCACTTCAAGAAACTTATTGGCTCGTTCGTCTAAGTTGTTCAGTAAGTAGCCTAACTGCGCGATCGTTACTTAACGTTATCATGCATCTTACAGCGCTTTCCTGATAAAGTAATTCGTCGATTAAGTAATTCGTTAGTTGTAATTAAGATGTGGGGAAAAAGTTGGTGGAGTGGTACAGAATGTTTTTCACCCCCACTAACTTTAGTAAATTTGATTAAAAAAAAAAAAAAAACATGGAAAATGTAAAAGACGATTAATGGCAATGACTGGTAAAATATAAACATGCAATTTTCTCAATGTCGAAATGAACAGGTTCTCACGAATCGCTTATATACACTGAAAGTCGCCGTTTGGATGTAAATAAACACATACTTTGATTGGATAATTACTGCAGCTATTAATATGTTTCAGAGGCAAATGTAATTTTAATCCTAACTGATAAAGTGCGTAGGCCTACCTTTTCATTTCTTAAAAAAATCATGTCGATGATGATGAAGACATTTCCCTTGGTTGCGCAAAAGATGTTCCTGTACTTCAGAGGCTGCAAGGCATTGGCCTGCATCAAGCAAAGAAAACAATGAACGAGGACAACAAGCATGAGGATCATTTTCACACACGAATTGGCCACCACTATGTTCTGATCTAAGACACATTGAAATTTGGGACGTATTCGAGAAGTCTACCGAGAAGTTCAACTAGCTCTGCTTGAAGACAAGATTTTGAGCCAAAAATTCAGGCAACTCTGATGTAACATAAATGTTCTGACGCTGCATATGTTTGCCAGAACAATGACTCGACAAATTCGCACAGTGGGTTTTTCCAACCAAATACTTGACGGTTTTTTGTTTGTTTGTTTGATTGGTTTTTTTTTTTTTTTTTCCTGAAAAAAAAAAGCACATTATTTTAGAAAACATTCCTGTTCACACTTTCCATCTCTTTCGGGCATTTGTCATTTTATCACCAACTGCTGCTTGCCCATTCGTTCATTAAACATGCAGCATCCCTGCAAAAAATGTGCTATAGGAATTCCTATAAATGTGCGATAGGAATCCAATAGAATTCTATCGAACTTTAGTACCTCAAGTCCTATAGAAAATCTCTGGAGGACTTTTCTTTTTTCAGTTTTGCATCTTAAATCCCACCCAAATTTGGAAGGCAACCACAAACAAACAACCATTTTATATGACATTTCCCAGCAGTCGAGTCCCAACTTGCATCTCTGTAGCACAATGATCTCTCGTGTGCTACTCTGACCGGGGCTTGAACCCAGACACACCTGCTCCACAATGCTGTGCTTTAATCAAGTGAGCCATTCAGAAACTTGTATAGGTGTGGTTTGAAATAACCTTTAGACGTATAAAGATGGTGGGAATAAGTCAAATTGTATTCAAATTAATTCTAAATCTGTAATATAATCTGCAATCACATGCATGTGAATGAAAAGGCATAATTTGATTGAATTTTTAAAATTAAGGGAAAAGTTCAAAAGGTCAAAATTTCAACGTAATTCTGTCTTCATAAGCAAAAGAGGAACACGAGTTTTCCATTATGGCATAATAAAGTTGTTATGCCTCACATTTATATTTTTGAATTGCTGCCGAGGAAATGGAAATAGGTCTTCATATACCGCAACTGAAATACTGCTAAGTTGTGCGGTCAGTCAGTCAATCAATCGTCAGGTCAGAGAAGCAATGAGTAGGTATGTGCCTGGTACCCCATGTGCTTAAGCACACCTTAAAGTTAAAAGGGACAAGATTTCCCTGCTACTTCAGTATAGTGGATATCACTGCATATTGCACATTTTCATACCATTAGTCCGATATCTCACTTCTAGAACCCAGGTACACATAAGGTAAATTGACCCTTCGACAGAGCATTGCAAGGATTCATAAGATTTATTTTTATTTTTATTTAACCCTTATTTAAGATGTCTTTCCCATTAAGCTTTTGTTCTATTAGAAGGTCCTAAAGACCATCAAAGTCCTATAGAACAGGTTTTTCAACTAGGGTGTTCTATAGGAAGGTCTTATGGAACAGCGATAATCTTATAGGACTTTCTTTTCCATAGAGGTGCTCTATAGGTTTCTAGCAATTTCCAATAGAACACACGGAAAATGCTATAGAACATGTTGTTCTACTAAAATGTTCTATACAGTTCCATTGATGTTCTATAGAGCTCTAGAGAGTTCTATAGAATTCCATAGAAATCCTATAGAACATTTTTTGCAGGGATGTGCTCAAAATCAGGCAGCAAGGCCCTTCTAGTGGATCCCGTTGCATAAGAGGGACCTCTTTGTCGTTGTCTCTCCAGTAGTTGCGCGGAAGCTATGGAATCCGCAGCTGCAGACGGCCCTGCGCGCGGAGCTGAGCCCGCGGCGGCCATCGGGAGCCGTGACAGCAGGAAGAACATCAGGGGCCAGTGGGCCAATAAAACTGAGTTTCGACTGACCATGGTTGCAGCGGTATTGGGCCTGGGCTCCATATGGAGGTTCCCTTATTTGTTCCACAACGGCGGAGGAGGTGAATCAGTGGGGGCGGGGATGGGAATGGAGCTGTGGTTGGATGGCCGGGGATGGGGCGTATTTAAATAATGAGCATGGAATTTTGTCGTTTTCTCTCTCTCTCGTCATCTATTCGGTCACATATCATCAAAGCATTGCCCTATAGACGCTGTGGAATTGTCTGAAACAGTTTTAAAGGGATATTTCATATGGAAATGGCCATTTCCAAATATTCTGCTATTTTCATGGAGTGAACCTTCATCAAAATTGATTGGTGATATAAGAAAGTCTAATCAATTCCATTTCCCCCAAAGACAGAAACTTAAATTGTCAAATGACCAGTAGGTTCCCTGTTAAAGGGCATCTAAAGTCGATTCTCAGACGGGACGTTGAACGTCCAATGTTTACAAACAAATCACTTGCTTTTATTGACATCTTGCATTGTCTCATGACCAGTTTCATTCATATAAACCAATGTTTTCTGTACATGCGTAGATAATCCTATTTCGGTTTGTTTGCGCAGGTGCGGCTCGCTGATTGGCCGATAAACAAAAACAATGGGAATGGACTTTAGATGCCCTTTAAGCTTTGGAGTAAATCAAAGATACTCACTCTTTTCCAAAATGAGCCAATGTGGATGCAGGCTTTCATTTTAACCATGCAGTTTCACACCTGATTCTACTAATCAAGGGTCTATGGCAAAAGCTTTAAGGGTAGATTAGTAGAGGATCAGTCCATATCTAAGCATCCAGACCCTCCCAGATGACCCCCTCAGAAATTTTTCAAAAAATTCATATTGGTACGTCCGGTGGACGTATGAAATAATACCAATTATTAGACCAATATCCCTAATAGTTTTGAAGTGATGGCCTGTCACAATTTTAAGTATTCTTTTTTTAATTTTGACGAAATTGTGTTTCGTCCAACTTTGGGCTTCCACTGCTCCTCTATTATTTAACCTACAGATCAGATTTTTGGTTTCCCTGGCCAACTTTTCCCCTAGAATCAGAATTTCTGGTCAGATTAGGTGTATCTACCTTGGTTGCTCCACAATAGGGCTCCAAAGTTGGCGAAAAAAGCCAAAAAAATAAAAAATTGCTGTACTTTTAAATGCTACAGATCAGAAAGTTTAGGGAATTCAAGCTTGAAATTTTTTTTGTGACCATTCCTGATACCTCTCATGGGTAATCCACTTTAATCTTGTTTGTATCTTGGCAGGAATGAGAAGAAATGTTTTTTTTTTATTTTGCTCGTTTTTCATTTTACGGAAAAATAGCAATTTTGAAGTCCGTGGTTCACCATGTGCGCAATTGACCACATCCTTCAAATCTTTACCATAGATTGCTATAGTTGTCAACTTCATCTGATAAAAAAATTGGGATGGTGTTCAGCCTAGTTTATTTTGTGTGAATTTTTCAACAGACACACCATATTGGCCATTTAAACGCACCATCGTACATCATAAAATGCTATAGATTTGTTGAAAGTATGAATATTAAGTAATGTTCAGTTCATCATGTTAAAACTTGAACAAATAATGAAATCTTGAGACAAGCACAAACTTGTTTCATCTTACATCATCATTAAATCTGCAATCTGAGGTAAGTGAAGTGTGATGACTTAATCCATAATTCGTCTGAACTCGTTTTGGTATTGCGTAATGATGACCAGTATAAAAGAGCTCCAATGATCAGATTATCATAATCACTCAAACCATGGAGGGTAAGAAGGATTTACCACAGTGTGACTTAGGCACCAAATTGGGTGATGAATGTCACAATACACGTATGGCAAGAAAAACTGGCTTCTTCAGAGTGGATACCTTAAGCAATGAGGATCAAGAATTGCTCGCCTGGAGATCTGGAGTTATGCTTGAGGAAATTGAGCAAATTTGTTTTCATCATGAAAAGATGTTTTTATCTCGGTTCATGAGTGAACAGCGTACATGTGCAGATCCAGAAAATATTCATACCAAACAGATTTCACGTAAGTGTAATTTCCATGTTTTGGTGTAGCAATTGTATAAGTTTATCCTGATTCCATTACAGATTTGCATAATGTGTGATTTTTAGTCCTCTAAGTTCCTGGCAGTGAATGTAAATTTGACAGTTAGCAATGTTAGCAAAAATTACATAATGAGATTAAAAGCAACATTCTTATGGTCTCTAACAAAAACCACGTGAACCATTCCAATGTAGTAGTCGTACATGTAATCCATTGTTAAGCTTCAATCAAACAATGATTTTGCTTGAAAAATTGTATTGAAGTGATTTTTTGTATGTATTTAGCTGTTTCAAAGAGCCTAGATGTGGCAAATGTGCTGAATTTGGCAATTGATGCTACACGATGCTGAATTTTCATCAATATCTGCTCGAAATAGGTAACATCATTCAAAAAATTGCAGTAAAAAAACTAGGCTGAACACCATCCCAATTTTTTTGTCAGATGAAGTTGACAACTATAGCAATCTATGGTAAAGATTTGAAGGATGTGGTCATTTGCGCACATGGTGAACCATGGACTTCAAAATTGCTATTTTTTCCGTAAAATGAAAAACGAGCAAAATAAAAAAAAAATTTTTCTTCTCATTCCTGCCAAGATACAAACAAGATTAAAGTGGATTACCCATGAGAGGTATCAGGAATGGTCACAAAAAAAATTTCAAGCTTGAATTCCCTAAACTTTCTGATCTGTAGCATTTAAAAAGTACAGCAACTTTTGCGATTTTTGGCTTTTCGGCCAACTTTGGAGCCTTATTGTGGAGCAACCAAGGTAGATACACCTAATCTGACCAGAAATTCTGATTCTAGGGGAAAAGTTGGCCAGGGAGACCAAAAATCTGATCTGTAGGTCAAATAATAGAGGAGCAGTGGAAGCCCAAAGTTGGATGAAACACAATTTTGTCAAAATTAAAAAAAAAAATACTTAAAATTGTGACCGGTCATCACTTCAAAACTATTAAGGATATTGGTCTAATATTTGGTATTATTTCATAAGTCCACCAGAGGTACCTACAGTACAGGCCAAAAGTTTGGACACACCTTCTCATTCAATGCGTTTCCTTTATTTTCATGACTATTTACATTGTAGATTCTCACTGAAGGCATCAAAATTCCGAAATAGGTGGGAGAAAGTGTAAATTGTGAATAAAATAAAAATGCAATGACTTGGAAATCACACCAACCAGTATTTTGTTCACAATAGAACAGAGATAACATAGCAAATGTTGAAACTGAGAAATTTTACAATTTTATCCACAAAATGAGCTCATTTCAAATTTGATGGCTGCTACAGGTCTCAAAAAAGTTGGGATAGGGGCCTGTTTACCATGGTGTACCATCCCCTCTTCTTTTTAACACAGAGTGAAGGCGTCTGGGCATTGAGGAGACAAGTTTCTTGAGTTTAGCCATTGGAATTTGATCCCACTCTTGTTTAATACAGGCTTCCAGCTGCTGGAGAGTTTTGGGTCTCCTTTGACGGACTTTTCGTTTAATTATGCGCCAAATGTTCTCAATCGGTGAAAGATCAGGACTGCAGGCAGGCCAGTTCAGCACACGGACTCTTCTACTACGGAGCCATGCTGTTGCAATAGCTGCAGTATGTGGTTTTGCATTGTCCTGCTGAAATACACAAGGCCTTCCCTGGAATAGATGTTGTCTGGAGGGGAGCATATGTTGCTCTAAAACCTTTATATACCTTTCAGCATTCATGGTGCTTTTTAAAATATGCAAGTGTCCTACACCATATGCACTAATGCATCCCCATACCATCAGAGATGCTGGCTTTTGAACTGAACGCTGATAACAGGAGGGGTGGTCTTTCTCCTCTTTAGCCCTTGAGGACGGCGCCCATGATTTCCAACAAGAATGTCAAATTTGGACTCGTCTGACCACAGGACACTTTGCCATTTTGCTACAGTCCATTTTAAATGAGCCTTGGCCCACAGAACATGGCGGTGCTTCTGGATCATGCTCAACAATGGCTTCCTTTTTGCATGATAGAGTTTTAGGTGGCATCTGTGGATGGCACGGCGGACTGTGTTTACAGACAGTGGTCTCTTGAAGTATTCCTGGGCCCATTTAGTAATGTCAATGACAGAATCATGCCGGTGAGTGATGCAGTGGCATCTGAGGGCCCAAAGATCACGGGCATTCAGTAAAGGTCTTCGGCCTTGTCCCTTATGCTCAGATTTTTCCAGTTTCTCTGAATCTTATGATGATGTTATGCACTGTCAATGATGAGACCTTCAAAGCCTTTGCAATTTGACGTTGAGGAACATTGTTTTTAAAGTATTCCACAAATTTTTTTACGCAAGCCTTCACAGGTTGGAGAGCCTCTGGCCATCTTTACTTCTGAGAGACTCAGCCTCTCTAAGACATCCCTTTTATAGCCAATCATGTTACACACCTGATGCCAGTTAACTTAATTACTTGCTAAATGTTCTTTCAGCAGATTCTCTTATATATTAATGGCTTTTTCAGCCCTTTCTTGCCTGTGTCCCAACTTTTTTGAAACCTGTTGCAGCCATATAATTTGAAATTAGCTCATTTTGTGCATAAAAATGTAAAATGTCTCAGTTTCAACATTTGAAATGTTATCTATGTTCTATTATAAATAACATATTGGCTCATGTGATCTGAAAGTCATTGCATTTTGATTTTATTCACAAGTTACACTTCGTCCCAACTATTTCGGAATTGGGGTTGTATTGTCTGTTGATTCCCTCTTTCATTTGATGCCAGTGAAGTGTTGATTAATAACAGTTACACTCGATAAAATCAAGAAATAGACAATTTCTTTCTTTTTTTGGTTAGTATAACTTGAGCGATTTTAAATGCTTCTTTTCAATTAGTGTCACATTTACAGGTGACCAATATGACATGTTTTACATCAGGTGCATTCCTGCTCCCATACCTGGTGTGTGTGATCTTCTGTGGGATGCCTATGTTCTTCCTGGAGACGGCTGTTGGACAGTACACTGGTGAAGGCCCCTACACTGCCTGGCGAAAGATTTGCCCCATTTTTCAGGGTAAATTCCAGTTCTGTTGGCCTACTCCCATGAAAACCATTACTTGCATTATTAACAAATAGATACAGTGCTGTTAAAAAGTACTTTCCCCCTTCCAGATTTCCTTTATTTTTGTGTATTTGTCACACTTAAATGTTTCAGACCATCCAACTAATTTTAATATTAAACTGAGATAGAACAATGCAGTTTTTAAATGATGATTTCATTGATTGAAGGAAAAAACTATTCAATCCTACCTGGCATTATATGAAAACAGGGAATTACCCCATAGTTACTAAATCAACCAGTTAAAGAAATTTAATTGATGATTGGGTTCAATTTCATTAGACTCACCCAGGCATGATTACTGTCAGCATGATGAATCTAAACATCATTTAAGTAGAACCTGTTTGGATTTGTGATGAAGGCAAAAAAGTTGCAAAAGCCATTTTAAGGCTCTGGGACTTCAGCGAACCGTGTTGAGAGAGAAAGTGGTCTCGTGACATCTGGCGTCAAGTAAACACAGCATTCCGCAATAACGACATCACACCAACAGTCAAACACAGATATGGAAATGTGATGGTTTGGGGCTGCTTTGCTGCTTCAGAACCTGGGCAACATGCCATAATTGATGAAACCATGAATTCTGCTCTTTACCAGACAATCCTGGGGCCTCATTTATCATTGTGGATACACCTTTTTTTACACCCTTTTTCCCCCTTTTGAGCGTATGCACTTTTCTCCGCCAAATTTGGGATCTATCAAACCCAAACCCGACGGGAAAAAGTGCGGTCATTTACACCCTTATTGACCATGGCGTACCGTGATTTACACCCTTTTTGAAGAACAGGAGGAATTGGCAACGCAGCTGCTGAGTCAGATAATTGCAGTGTGCGAGGGAGAGAGGAGCGCGGATTATAGCCCATTTAAAAGAACTATCAAAGCCGCAGCAATGTCCGGTTTTCCTAATGTAATTGGAGCCATTGACTGCACTCACATCATGATTAGGGCACCATCGGTGAATGAATTCGTATATGTGAATCGCAAAAATGTGCATACGATCAATACCCAAATCATATGTGACGCCGACATGCCCATAACGAATATAGTGGCACGGTGGCCTGGCTCTACACATGATTCATTCATCTTGACGCACAGCAGTGTGGGGCGAGACTGGGGGCAGGCGCTGCGCATGACGGCTGGCTTCTTGGTGAGTGCATGTAGGCTACACAGTATACTCATTCATTGAAAGCTGCTGCTTATAATCATCAATTCAAGGCTGATACTCACCCCATCGTTGTGACTTACAGGTGATAGTGGCTACTTCCTGCGGGAGTAGCTATTAGTTTCCCCTCCCGGACCCACAGGGTGGCCAGGAAACCCAGTATAATGAGGTCCGTGCCCGTGCGCGCTGCGTCGTAGAGCGCGCCATCGGGCTCCTGAAAGGCCGTTGGCACTGCCTGGATGCGTCGGGTAGTAGGCTCCTCTACCACCCGAAAAAGGTCTGCAGGATCATCTGGGCCTGTGCCATTCTGCACAATGTGGCAGTGAGGCGTGGGGTTGCGCTGCCGCCGGGTCTCCCTCCACCCCAGCATGTGGACCCGGACCCACAGCCCCCTCCCCATCATGATGGTTTTCAACGGGGACTAAGGGCACGAGCTGCGGTGATGCAGCAGTTGTGAAGCCGCCCCCACCTCTCACTCCTCATGTTGAGCTAAAGAATGTGTGTATATAGCCTACGAGTTTCTCAGTTTCAGTCTTGCAAAGTTGTGTTTAGTTTTCAGTATTGCAAAAACCTCATATTTCATTCCTCGTACATTTGATGTCCATAAGTTGAGACAGAAATAAATTCATGTATATCAAACACGACATTGTAATTTTTGTCCCTCTATGCAACTGAAACAAAACACACACCTACTGCATTTGACAAAAGATTCGACAAGAAGGTTTTTTTTTTTTTTTTTTTAATTGCCTCTGTAAGACTTGTGACCGCAGCTCTCGGCGGTTTTACGCTTGTTGGTGAGGCCGGGGCTGTGGCTGATTAGATGAGATTGTTTCAATTTCCGGAGGAGAAATTGTTTGGTCTAACATTACGTGTTCATTTCTGTTGTGATTGTCTACGTGTTCTTAGTTATATATTCTTGTTCCTAAATAAACCTCGAGACGAAGTGATCATACAGAATTAGTGCAAATACCTGCCGAAGAGGACTTTTTTCCTCGCCTGCACCTCACCAACAAGCACGTGTATCTCAGTCTCTGAGAGGTTTCGCTTTTTTCCGCGTTTCCCATCCACGTTTCACCGTCTTCCACTGACGTCACTCCACAAATCCCCAGAGCGCACATGGCTACTTTATATGCAGGTGCTCATTTGCATTGAACATATATGGTTGTCTCTGGGCGCGTAGAGGGCGGGATATGAGGCGCGTTCACGTCTGCGCTTTTCTTGGGTCCGGTGTGATTTATCCATGGAAATTGCGGAGAGCTGTGCGTACGCACGGTTTGATAGATTTGAAAAGGGTGTAAATTTTTTGGGTGCACGCCATTTTTGGCTTTTCGCCGTACGTGAAAATTTAGTAGCACTTTTACACCCTTTTTGATAAATGAGGCCCCTGAAGGAGAAGATTTGGCCATCAGTTCTTGATCTGAAATTCACAAGAAGATGCGTTTTGCAGCAGGACAATAATGGACTAGCACACAAGCTCATTGCCAGTTTTTGTAAACTTTAGTTTTCAGTTTTTGCTACCAAGGGTGGCACAACCAGTTATTAGGTTGGGGAGGGCGGGGAGATTCTTTATTCACAGGCAATATACTGAAGGTCTTGAATAACTTTTTACCTTAAATAAATAAAATGATCATTTTGTGTTTGCATTTTATGTTTACTCACGTCTGGCGGCCTACTGACCTGGAGGAGAAGAGAGTACGGCGTGTCAAGATACTCCCTTCCCACTGGGAAATATTCAGAGCCTTCAAGTGGATGCTATATTGGACTCAAGATGTTCACTAGCAGCAGGCTTGAGAGATGCAGCAGCAGAGATTGATGCAGCACAGCTGCAGGCAAAGGCATTTTTGTCGCAGACACTAAACTGGAGAGCAGCTTAAAATAGCTAAAACATCCTTGTTGATCACAGTGAATCTTATCTAGCCACTTCACTTTCATTTATAGTTCCATTTGAGGCTTTGCTTCTCTGTGCACAACATAGAGCTGGTGATGGCTGGACTAAATGAGGCACTAATACCATTTATGTTGCTTATTTAATGTGCAATTGGCATGTGAAAAACTGGAGCTAACATCTGGATGAAATAACAGAGCAGGAAGCACAGTTTGCATCCTTTAGAACATGCCTTATACCTACCTTTTCAAACTATAATAATAAAACCCCCTAAAATCTAATGAATGTTGTGCTGGTGGAAGGGAGAAAACAGCTCAGCACAATCTTAGCAGAGTAGGTTACCAAATAAGTTATGAATTAATGTCAGCAAAAATACTGTTAATGAATTAGTTGATTTTTTTTAAGTTCAGAAGATTCGATGAGGAACATCCCATCAGATAGATTATATGACAAGAAATTATCTGACGCACATTAACGCACTGGCAAAACTCACATACAGTGGCGCTTGAAAGTTTTTGAACCCTTTAGAATTTTCTAGATTTCTGCATAAATATGACCTAAAACATCAGATTTTCACACAAGTCCTAAAAGTAGATAAAGAGAACCCAGTTAAACGAATGAGACAAAAATATTATACTTGGTCATTTATTTATTGAGGAAAATGATCCAATGTTACATATCTGTGAGTGGCAAAAGTATGTGAACCTTTGCTTTCAGTAACTGGTGTGACCCTCTCGTGCAGCAATAACTGCAACTAAACGTTTCTGGTAACTGTTGATCAGTCCTGCACATCGGCTTGGAGGAATTTTAGCCCATTCCTCGGTACAGAACAGCTTCAACTCTGGGATGTTAGTGGGTTTCCTCACATGAACTGCTCGCTTCAGGTCCTTCCACAACATTTCGATTTGATTAAGGTCAGGACTTTGACTTGGCCATTCCAAAACATTAACTTTATTCTTCTTTAACCATTCTTTGGTAGAACGACTTGTGTGCTTAGGGTCGTTGTCTTGTTGCATGACCCACCTTCTCTTGAGATTCAGTTCATGGACAGATGTCCTGACATTTTCCTTTAGAATTCACTGGTGTAATTCAGAATTCATTGTTCCATCAATGATGGCAAGCCCTCCTGGCCCAGATGCAGGTCCAAACCATGATACTACCACCACCATATTTCACAGATTGGATAAGGTTCTTATGCTGGAATGCAGTGTTTTCCTTTCTCCAAACATAACACTTCACATTTAAACCAAAAAGTTCTATTTTGGTCTCATCTGTCCAAAAAACATTTTTCCAATAGCCTTCTGGCTTGTCCACGTGATCTTTAGCAAACTGCAGATGAGCAGCAATGTTCTTTTTGGAGAGCAGTGGCTTTCTCCTTGCAACCCTGCCATGCACACCATTGTTGTTCAGTGTTCTGCTGATGGTGGACTCATGAACATTAACATTAGCCAATGTGAGAGAGGCCTTCAGTTGCTTAGAAGTTACCCTGGGGTCCTTTGTGACCTCGCCGACTATTACACGCCTTGCTCTTGGAGTGATCTTTGTTGGTCGACCACTCCTGGGGAGGGTAACAATGGTCTTGAATTTCCTCCATTTGTACACAATCTGTCTGACTGTGGATTGGTGGAGTCCAAATTCTTTAGAGATGGTTTTGTAACCTTTTCCAGCCTGACGAGCATCAACAACGCTTTTTCTGAGGTCCTCAGAAATCTCCTTTGTTCGTGCCATGATACACTTCCACAAACATGTGTTGTGAAGATCAGACTTTGATAGATCCCTGCTCTTTAAATAAAACAGGGTGCCCACTCACACCTGATTGTCATCCCATTGATTGAATACACCTGACTCTAATTTCACCTTCAAATCACTAATCCTAGAGGTTCACATACTTTTGCCACTCACAGATATGTAATATTGGATCATTTTCCTCAATAAATAAATGACCAACTATAATATTTTTGTCTCATTTGTTTAACTGGGTTTTCTTTATCTACTTTTAGGACTTGTGTGAAAATCTGGTGATGTTTTAGGTCATATTTATGCAGAAATATAGAAAATTTTAAAGGGTTCACAAACTTTCAAGCGCCACTGTACATGAAATGTGATTGGCATTCATTTCTCAGAGAGCTTGAGCAGGCTGAGTGAAATTGAATTGTGAAAAAATGATTGAAGTGTTTACCTTTAACGAAAAGTGATTGAACCCAGTGAAATGTAGTAAACCCCACAGCAATAAAGACAACAGAAATACCGTTAGTGACTCCCCTCATGCATCATTCACCGTTGCCCTTACCCTTGTAGTATGCATTCCAATACTACAGTCGCTGTGGTCACATGAACACTCTTGTATGATCAACTTTGCAGCTGTTTGGGATGCAAAGAATATTGTTACCTTTGCTGCCTTCATTCAGGGACGTTACTGCGAATGCTACTAGCTTCAGTGTTAAATATTGTGTTGGCATTGCAATTGATGGTTTTAATGTAAGTGGTGCTAATTAATCATGACCGTTGTTCTATTTTGTTATTTAAGCATATGCCAACAGGCATGAATGCGACAATGAGATGCAAGCTACAGCTGGCACTTAAAGACAGCTCAGGGGACTGTCATTCAAATTAAAGGAGCTGAGTCACAATTACTGCGCATGCTCTAGACTGAGACGATATTTTTCTTCTTCTATGAATATTGCCAAAGACTGCCTGCTTACATTCTTCAAATCCCTTGGCTAAAGCTTAAAATTGTACTTTGAATCCTTGAATTTCCATGCAAAGCTCCTTAACATAAAAAGCATAATTCTGGTGGAACTAAAATATAGAAATACAACGCAAAACAAGGACAAATCGGCAAGGGTGGAAATAGATTATGACTTGGAGTCAAGCAGATTCACTTTCCTCAGATTTAATTTCTGAGCATGCGCAGTAATTATGACACAGCTCCTTTAAACCCATTCCAATACCAAGCCTCAGCAGGGCTACTTAAACATCCGCATTCCAAAGCTAAAGATTTCCAAGAAACAGACTCCCTTAGTTAAATAGATAACAGCCAACAAGCAGCAGACCACTGTGTAAATGACACACAATTTCCCCAGCTTTGAGTAGGGAGGTAGATTGTGTTGATTAATTCATTATGTTCTTTCTCTCAGATCAATTAAATTAAAATATGCTGAAAGGTTATTATGAAATTTTTGTCCAGTGAGGCTAAAAAAATTGCATACGCCGTCTTATCTATCTCTACTGAAAACTACGCAGCATTTGTCAATGCCAGTCAATGAAGGAAAAAAAAAAAAGGACAGCTTATGTATATGGATTTGTAAATGGATAACAAATTAAGTTTAACCATTGTTCAATCACAAATGCATTTTTATTGACCAACAAATACATTAGCTAATTATTAGCCATTTTCATGCTTACAGAATTTGTCAACAAATTTGTTAACAATTAACTGTTGTAGTCGTTGTCAATTGATTGTTTAATGTTACTAAATGTTGTTATCTTTTACTTCATATTAGTTTGCTAACTGTCTTGCTTTTCTTGTTATTTACTAGGCATTGGAATAGCTTCCCAGGTCATGGTCTTGTATCAGAGTGTCGCTGGCTTCCACATTTTGGTTTTGGCCCTTTTCTATCTCTTCAACTCCTTGAAAAACCCCCTTCCATGGACCACCTGTGACCACAGCTGGAACACAGGTACAAGGCTTAATCAGCATATTCAGCAATAGAGTATTTTTATGATGACATCTTTTAAGTTCCAAAAACAAATTGGTTATTAGATAAGCTTAATGCATTGAAATAAGGTTAATGGAGGATGATGCATGTTGTCAGACTGTCAGTGGAGTGGGCTACACTCTTTGAGTGGGGAGGGGATGAGGGGTTTGATTACTTTGGAATGATGTAAATGACCAGGGGGGTTTTAAAAAAATGAATAAAACAATTATCTCAAGAATTACATTTTATTTAACAAAAAACAAACAAACAACTAACAAAATATATTGACATTTATTTAGACATTACATAAACAGACCATAAACACGTCACAACCTGACACAGAACACTTCACATGGACACTTTCCCTCTGCAGGATCATTAGAAGAAATTTAGCAGTTTTCCTCTTCTTTCAGATGACTTATCTGATGCACAGACAGACTACGATACAGCTCTACTGCATCGTGGTGGCGAAAAGCCGCAATTGCAGTTACAAACGTCGAATCGACCGAATTCAATGCTTGTTAGGAAAAATGTTTTCCGTGAAAACAAGTGCTCGATTTTTTTTTTTTTTTTCCGGGAGGCGGAGGCTGCACGAAATTTGACGCAGGCGGCCTCCTCGCAATTCTCTATGCAGGAAAAACCCTGCCATTTTTGTACAATTCACGAATGGATAATTACTCAGTCATACAAAACTAATTGTTGTGTTCCAGTAATATTTACTGTAAAGTTCTAGATGAAAACAATAAAAATCATGTAATGCACCCCCTAGAGGTCATAAAGAACAGTCAAGGCCTCAAGGCATGGCAAATGAAAACTAGAACTGCGTTTCGTCAGGACGAACCTTGAGAGTGTACTTGCTAAAATGTCTGTCACTCCATCTCTCTCTCTCTCTCTCTCTCTCTCTCTCTCACACACACACACTCACACTCACACACACACACACACACACACACACAGTCTATATACTGGTTGTGGTGTTGAGGCTGCCCTCTGAGCCTGGAGTGGGCCAGCGTTCTGTGATGTCATAATGGCAGAACTCCACCATGCATTTTTAAAGGAGATATAAAGGGATGAAAAACAGGGATTGCGAAAGAATGAAAAGTGGCTATGCAACCGTTTATACAAGGCCCAGAGACACGGTCAGGCCAGACGTTTCGGCGTTTGAACCGCGTCTCTATCGCAAACACTCGGGCACTTGACATGGGACAGAAAAGTGTGTGGAAATGGAAAAATAATAAGAACATTGAATAAACAGACTTCAGAAGAACAATGTGTTGCTTGCCTATGGCAAGCACACAATAAGAGCAGCTTGAGACAGTTGAAATTCAATGAGAGAGAAAATCTATTTGTGGCTTACAGATTGTCACTCTTGGTTCTATAATAACTGCTCATTGTAACTGAACGGCCCTGGCATGGAATTAACTCAAAAACAAAACTGAAACTGAGGTTATTGTTCACAATAGACAGAGGAAGGTGCTACAAGGCACATAGGGAAATGATCATTCTTCTCTGATGGGTTAAATAGAGAAGACTAATCAGACTAATCACAATGTCTAATACAGTATCGGTTATCTTACCATCTGGAGCAGGTTAAGCAACAGAACTACTGAGAGGTTCTACCATCAGAGCGCCACAAGCAGAAGTATGTGGTTACAATTGTCGCAGGTGATAGTATGTACTAGGTAGTAAGTAGGTTGAGTAGCCATCCTTATCGTCAAAAATTTTTGGAATACTTTATATCTGTCAGTTTATGAGTATAGACAGTCAAAAATTCCTGCTTTTAGGCAAATACCCCATAAATCCATATTCAAACTGAACTTTTTGCTCGTTAAGTTACAACTTAAAATGGGTTTTCTATTAGTCAAGGATTTCAGCATCATGCATTTGTGCATTAGTGACTGACTTCCAGGACACTCATGGAAGCTATGGACTGTTTTGGCGCGTTTGTAACTTGCAATCTGTAGCGTTTCACAAAGATATTTTAATTCGCAGTGATCTGTTCAGTTGGTTTGTTAAAATGACAGGGCCCTTTTCTTCTGAATGCCGATGTCATTGAAGAGTATCTAATATTAATGTTGAGTGTATCTGAACTAAAATCCTGCACTCAACTGTCAGCATTTGCCTCTGCTGATGTTCCAGTGTTATGTTCCAGACCAGGAATCAAGTGTGGAGGCAGAGTACAATCCAGAAGGTAGATTTATTGACAGCATTATGACAATGACTGGGGATGGAACCCCAGTGGCGGAGAACACAGTTTAACACAGATGTAATAGATGAAGCTGGGCTGCCAATCTTCAGCCAGTGGCCTCTTTAACCCCTTTGCGCAGAAGCCAAATCTGGCTATTTATGTGTTACCTAATTTAAGGCTTTATAATTCAAGATTGCAGCTTCACAGAGAGGAATGGAATGGCTCAACTGAGTCACAACACTTGAAGCATTTAGAATTACATCATATTTCAGATTATTTCCATGATTTTGGTAGAGAAAAAGGGCTGCAAACATAAAAAATCTTCATGAAAATTCAGCATTGAAGTTGTAAAAAAAAATAATACTGAGAATTTAAAAATGGCTGTGTGCTTCTATACATTTCTGA
Organism: Gymnothorax javanicus; assembly: GCA_029692085.1. NCBI lineage: Eukaryota > Metazoa > Chordata > Actinopteri > Anguilliformes > Muraenidae > Gymnothorax > Gymnothorax javanicus. The sequence continues at coordinate 14,526,747 of CM056201.1, forward strand.
TATCATAAACTCCTTGACCACAAGTTTAGTTCATCTGAGCACATGATTAATTATCTCCTCTCTAGGAGCCAAATAAGACAGCTATCCAGGTGGCTCCCCAAACTCTAAGATCCCTCAAAATGGTGCACTGTCAAATCATAAAATAATCATATATTTAACACAAATCAACTTTTGACACATGAAATTCAATATAGATTAATACAGAGGTCCCCAATCTTTCCCAGAAAGGGCCAGTGTGGATGCAGGCTTTCATTGCAACCAAGCAGCTGCACACCTGATGCTACAAATCAAGCTTATTAGCAAAGAGTCCAGGGGTTGATTAGTAGTGTCAGGAGTATACTTGCTTGGTTGCAATGAAAGCCTGCACCCACACTGGCCCTCTCTTGGAAAGATTGGGGACCCCTGGATTAATGATTTTCTGGTTGAATTTAGCATGAGTTTATGAACGAGCTGGAAAATCTTTGCATCAATTCGAAAGCAGATATTGCCTCTGAGTCACAAGATTACTGTGTTTCTTTGATATGCTCCTCGGTGCGTAGCGAGATGCCTCTAATTTTCATAGATAGATGCCATATTCATAAACTTGTTTTTCTATTTTGTATCCAAATACTTTTGATTACATTTCTGAATACGACTTAACAACTGTCATTTATGTTTCAAACATTCTTCAGTGGCGCCCGTTGGACAGAGAACAAAGAGGGTGATAAACGTCTTTAAACTCCTTATTAGTCTTGATCTGTTTCAGTCATTTTCCTTGATAAAAGATACTGTAACTCTCCCTTCTCAGGTGTAGCTAATTGTCTTCGTTAAGACGAGAGATAAAACGCGTCAACTGAAGGCAAAAAGTGCGCATTTCTTGCTTTGTAAGATGTGGCAAAAAAAAACGCAGAAAATTCGTGAAGGGTTACCCATCAAGGCACGTGAATTAAACATTTTCTATTGAATTTATTATTCACTCGCCTTGCCATTTCATTAAAAGGGAAACTGTGTACTTAACTGCAAATGGATTTTTCATATTGTTGGAAAACGCGTTAACCAAAAACAATGATTAAAATCAAGTCAATAATCTCATCCGTTTCAAGGTATGTTTTCTGCCCCCTCGGTTTTCCGTCCACCGACCGCCACTGTTATTAAACACTGATAGATTAACATGTAAAGAATGTTACTAACCTCGACAGAGATTTATTTAGTTTTGCTGTCGTTTATATAACAAGAAAACTTTTATCTTGACATGCAAAGTACAGCGCTACAGAAATCAATCACCCTGCCAGATTATAATTGCCTGTCTTCCATTAGATTGAGACAACCGCACGATCATTTCCCCAGAGCCTCGGATTCAATTCGCCATAAATACCCAGCACACGCGGGCTTGGATGGCACTCGGTGTTTCCATCACTGTTGGGCAGGTTTTTCAGTATCAATGAAGACCAGCGCAGACGGGGCGTGGGTTGAAAACGAAAGTTCGCTATTCTGACAATAAAAAAGAAGGGGGGGAGGATATTTAGGGTCATTTATGATTTGTTTCTAGTGATTTTATTGGACACTGGATGCATTCATTTTAACTGATCTTTGAAAAAATAGTGCCGGTTGGGAAAAGCACTAGCTATCTGAACTGAGTGGTGGTCGGTGCATTCTGATCGGCAGAACCCTGGTAGCAGTGGCAGTATTTCTTCACTGAATCCCTCCTCCAGAGACAGATGTATCCGGTAGAAGGAACCCTCCAGTCCTGTTTAATTCGGAATTATTCCCATTGGCCATGTCCGTACCTAGTTTAAATCCCGTGAATGTAACTGAACACTTCAGGCCGGTTTTGGAAGTCTTTCTTTTCTTTAAATCGTGTCATTTTCTGCTGTGCAACTGTGCCCAACATTAGCAGAATACAACCTACCTTGTTCTTACACAAAGGCTTTTATACTCTTCTCATCGTCCAATCAGTATCTTTCAGTTACTGTGGAAAGTTTATACACTCTGTCATCAGATACGAAAGGAATCAATCAAGACATCATTATCGGGGAAGCTTCAAGTGGGCGTGAACTATAAGTGTGCGGTCCCACAGATGAGCCAAAGTAATAGAGTGATTGGCTATCAACATGAGTACCTAGGAGGAGATAAAGGAGTGCTGACTTTGTTGATGAAGGAATCTACACATAAATGCACAGTGGGGAACTACGCATTTTTAATATGTGATGACTATAATTGATAGTAGAATGACATAATATCAATATCATGCTGAATTTTTGCTTCAAAAAACTTATTTTTCATAACTATTACTTTGGATACTATTGGCTCACTGTAACTGAAGTGCTTGCTACAGAGGACAACAATTTTTTCTGTCGCAAGAGATCATTTTTTTGAACTGCTGGATAGATAATACGGGCAAGTATATTGAGCAGTTTGCACATCAGGCTTAGCTGAGGAGTTTAATTCATGTAACTCCTGAAAAACAGGGATGGGACTGAACTCGTCCATATTCTAAACCGTGTTCGAGCTCGGATTGCATGTGAATATTCAATAACTTATCCGGGTCTGCCATCTAGTGATAGAATATTGTAACTGCGAGCATAAACTTGCAGCTCCATGTCTGCTTGCAGACACATCTGCATAAAGGGGTTAATAACAGTCAGGTGAAGTGCACACTTTACCTGAGCTGAACTGTCCCGCAAGAGGATGATGTAGCTTTGAGGAGGACTTTGTTCCAATTCTGATGACAGTAGAAGAATTGGGAGCTTGTTACTAATAAACTGGACACAGGATCATGTTTGGAAAGGTTAACAAGAATGCGGTCCCAATCCTCAACCCTGATTAGGCTTGGGCACGTGTACCTATTAAACTGGACAGAAGAACTGACTTGAGCAGGTTTACTTGATCGCTGTCCCAATCCTGGACCCTGAGTTGGGTTAGAAGCTTGTTTGAGTTATCAAAGTAAAAGGAAAGCTTCTGTTAATTGCTATCATTATTATTGTTATGTTACACTTAATAACGGCAAAAAATTTTTTTACTATGAATATTGACTGGTTCTAAGCACAACTAGCAAATTACAACGCAGCAACTTGCTACTCAAAGCAGGGGGTTTAAATACACATCACAGAGCCATCAGGAAGTAACAATGAAACAAGACACAGTTGGGGAGGGGAATGCACGCGAGGCACAAACCGATCAAAGGAGACATACTTCGAATAGACATGGAAGTTGCTCAACAGGAGAATTGCCACATGTCCGTATCCTTGATGGGGTCAGTTGAATGAGTGCTGTGGCACTGAAGTTTTGATATGAAGTATCATATAAATTAAAAATACATTTTAAAAAATGGAAGATGCATCTTTCTTGAACGCGATTGGTGCAACCTGTGGTGATCAGTGTAGCTAGACCCGTGCAATAATGGAAAGCTGACTGCACACTTTCTTATTTTTTGCAGAGTACTAATGAGTCGCTGGAAAACGTTTTTTTTTTTTTTTTTGGAGATATGAGATCTGGCGAAAGAAATTAGCAGCTAAATCTAAACCTCAAGTTACACAGTCGTATGCACTTTTCTAGAATGTGTAAGTGCTGCATGACTCCATATGAACTGTTCTTGTGCCTTTCTGTCTCTGGTCTGCCACAGAAAACTGTGGGAAAGGGAGCAATGTGCGTGCTGACGTAGTCCCTCTCTACAATTTCAACAACACTTTCGCCAACTTCAATGCCAGGTAATGAATGAAAAGTAACTGTCAGGAATTCTTCAAGTATTTATCCCTTTGAATTGTTGGTTCTGTTTCATTGATTTTTTTTTCAAAATTGCAGGTCAGTGCTCTGGAACTCCATTGCCTTCTGTCAGCAATCAACAATAATTTTCTAATTGCTTATCTGTTACCTAACAGCTTACAGGATGCACTACTGTTGCAATGTCGCCAATAGAGTTGCATAACTATTTCAGCGCCATGAAACCATACATTTGCCCTTCAAAATCAAGCTAAAGCTGGAGTTGATTTGATAAACTGAAAATGGATGAAATGTACCTGCTGTGCCTTCAGTAACTACAGCATGTTACATCTGTATTTACAGATGTCAGGAGGATGCATATCTAGCCACAGGTTTGGAGCAGTTTATAGTACCAATGAATAGAAAATGAGCCTCTGAGTTTATGAATCCTTTTTGAAAATTCTTTAAAAGTAATCAGATACATGTTGAAGGAAGAGTTTATTCCCCGCACATGTGCCAAGTTTTTTTTTGACTCAACCGATCACTGACCAGCTGAATTATAATGAACATGTAAACTCCGTTGTCTGCCGTTGTCCTCTGTCGTCATCTTTTCCCATCCATAAACAATTTGACCCGTAACCTCTAACGGTCACAAATATTGATCAAATGTCACAAAACTTGGTAGGCAACATTAGAAGCACATTATTTTGGGATTGCATTTAAGCCCTGCATACCCAAAAGTGGGCGTGCGAGGGTGGTAACATTGAAAAAACTGAAGTTTTCCATTTTAGACCTTTATAGTATAAAGTGCAGGAACTCGGTATTTTAGCTGTATACAACGTCTCCACAGGTAAATGATGGATTTTCACAATTCCTGAAAAATGGCCATTTCGTGACTATTGTCATTCCCTCACCTATGGACACCTAGCTGAACTATCTGTGACCTCTAGCGATCACACATATTGATCAAATATCATGAAACTTTGCAAACACTATCTTAAGGACAAAAACTACTCCGGTGTTTTATCCTTGTTCGCTCTTCCAAATGGGCGTGGCAGGATGGCGGACCAGTTGAGATTCAGATTCACTTGAACTTCTAGTTCCATATTCTTATAACAGTGGGATCAAACCCTGACAGTATGTGTTCACGTGCCATTTTTACCTCCCACTGTGATATATGGGATGCCACAGTGCTCTGGCTGTGTTCTGCCCTTATTGCTGCAATTTTCACACTGTCACATCAACTCCACCACCAGTGCACACCAGTCATATGAGTTCTCAAGCCCAGTGCTGTCTGCATGACAGAGTTAGATGACCCAAGGTTGGGAGGTAAAAGGTTTCAGGGGTTAGAAAGTGGACTTATGGGGCGCCCCGGTGGCTCATCGGTCTAAGCGCGTGTGCTATAAAGGCTGTGTCCTTCCCGCGGCGACCTGGGTTCGATTCTGGCTCGGGTCATTTGCTGCATGTCTTCCCCTATTCTTCTCCCCAACCTTCCTGTCTCTCTACACTATATAACTGTTGAATAAAGGAAAAATTCCCAAAGAAAAAGAAAGTGGACTTATTTCCTTAAAGCTGAAAGATGGCCCTTTCTTTCCTCTGCCCAACTCATGGCAAATCCCACTCATCAGTTCTGCCTCCTGGAAGAGGAACTGAGCTACAATGTTGGACAGTGTCTAAAACAGCCTCCTAAATGCTGTACCCTCTAAATGCGCACTGCCTACTAAACTTGCTGCCATTTACATACTACCTACTCAGATGCAGTATGTTTCCCTTGACTGCATGTGGAGTACCCTTGACAAAAAGGTTGCGAAATGGGCAAAAAAAATTTTCAATGCCGTTTACCAAAAATCTTCAGATTGTTTGGATATTTGCATGATTTTGCTAGCAAAACCCAGGAAAATGCTTTTCAGGAGCTTAATAAGCCATACTTTTAAGGTGATCCTGCTGAGATGAAGTGGGTTGTTGTATCTCTAATCAGAAAGATCATAGAGCAAATCGCGCTTGTTCTTTATGACGAGATTGGACATCTTATGACAAACAGTATTGAGGATATATCGGACAGCCAGCACAGACTGTTTAGAGAGTTCATTTTGAAGGCAAGGTCTTAGTTTCAGGAAAGTCCATACTCTGTGACACCACAGAATTATATATGTAATTTTCATCGTAAACTGTATACTGTAAATGAAATATGTCAGCGTTGCTGTGTGTACTTTCACATCCAATGTGCTCAATTCCCGAAAGCTGTAGTAGGCAAGTCAGCTGATTTCAACGTGGCCTCTGTGGAAAATCCAAGTGACAGGATCAGAATACTGGAGACGACTTTTCCTTTAAGATCCTCTTTATTTTCCTGTACATTTGTGTAAATTCATTGACTACAAGGGATAGAAAAGTACTGAATCGTACATCTGTTTTTTTGCTTTTTTTCAGTGGTCCTGAATGGGACCCTTTCGGTATAAAGTTGCCAGAGGAGGAGTATTTGTGGTAAGCTTCCAGCATATTCTCTGAGATTCTCTTACGCCTGTCCTAATGTACCTGTGTCTGCTGTGTCTGGGTTTTCACAGTGATGGGCTTTCGTGTTTCAATAAGCTGTGCTCTCATTTTGTGTAATAATTTTTATCACTGTTAAAACATGAAAACATTGCATCAACAAAATTAATCGTTGAGATGGACACACACACCAGCTATCAGATCACAAAATCGACTACGGTCTGCAATTATGAAATGACAGTAAATAAGTTTTTCAGCTAACGGGCAAGACGGTATTTCAGTCTAAATATAGTGCCAGGTAACAAGTGGATGTAATTCTTTGTAAATAATTTGCAAGAAAAAAAAATCCTGAAGAATGTAAATTTGACCAGGTGGTTCAGAGTTGCCCGGATAATGGTTGCTTAGTAGCTGGGCTGGCAATGCTTTGTCATTTAAACCCATTTTTACTTAGGGGAAAAAAATATTCTTTGAAAAATTGAGAACATGGAAATTTGAATAGAAATTATTTACATTGGTGTAAATTAATTCATTTATGAGAAATATGATGGGTACGTTCTGACCTTGAAAGAAAAAATAAGCCATTGCCGCACGGTGTTGGCAGTTTCTGTGGGAAACGTTAACATTAGCTTTTTGTCAGTCTTTTTTGTGGAGCTTCAGTGCTTCAAAAACATCAGCGCAAGTTTTTAATTCAACATCCTATCCCACAAAAGAGCCAAAATTCGACATCTGTACTGTTAATTTCTTGCCTGAAAAATTATCAAAAGGGAATTCTATGATGACTTGATATGTAAAATTTATCAAATACCGACTGTTGCCATCCTACAGTCAAAAATAATTTGTACACTTTGAAAAAGTTGAAGAATTAAAGTGCACCTCTTTTACTTTTCATTGGTCATTCATGTATTCTTGAAGTCTAGTAAAAAAGGTTTAAATGCATCAGTGTTAAAAAAAAAACACTTGTTTTCTCATGCTAACCATATCTGCAGTACCTGTGTGTGAAACGTTCTGTTGAGGTCCTAGCCCCGCCCTCTCGAAAACCCCAGTGTGCTGTGAGTGGTCAACTTGATCACTCACTTGTGATTGGTCAACTTCTTCGTGTATGTGTCGGAAATGCCACGCCCCTTACCATAAATGGAGTGTAAATGAGCTTTAGGAACAATTACCGGTGTAGCCTTGTGGGCGTAACCTGCTTGATTCAAGGGCATGCCAAACTATCTGCTTGGCGCAAAAATTCAGTTGGTGACATCAGTAATTGATGAAAAAAATGGCCAGTAGCATTTCAATCAGCTCTGGAGCTCTGTGTTTCGTGGCAGAGAATGCTTCCTCTGGAGGTGACTTCGAGTTCAACGCAGACCTTTTGAATGTGCATAGAAACGATTTGATTCACACAACGATATTAAAATAATGAAAAACCATAATAGCTGCACTTTAAGAAAATGATAGACCAGGAACACAAATAATCATTAACTGTATACATCAGTCACTTCCTTCATTATTTGGTGATAAAATTGAAATACACAAATTAACCCTTTAGTTCTGGCACCTTCTTTGGGTATTTCACGGACCAAAGAATTATTTGTACACGGTGAGCACTAAGAGTTCCTGGCAATTTTCAGTGCTTTGTTGGCTCGCCTTTTGCCATGATTCCTGCTTGTTGTCTCCTTGGAAAATTGTCAACAAGTTTGGTGCAAATATCCTGCTTTGTTCCATTCAACACTCGCTGGAGCAGAGCCTTGAGCTGTTCCTTGTTCGATGGTGTTGCACCCTCACGGTGTTTCCAAAGGTGTTGTCAAGTTCAGGTCCGGGCTTAGAGGTGACCAGAAGATCAGAAGATCCAGAAGATCAATGCGTTTCTTCTTTGTGAATCCTTGAATACGCTTGGCTGCGTGCCTCTGATCATTGTGCTGGTGCAATATATGATCAGTGGTGGAATGTAACGAAGTACAAATACTTCGTTACTGTACTTAAGTATTACGTTTTTCACGTATCTAAGTAAAAATTATAGAGCATACTTTTGACTTTAAATCCGTTGCATATTGCTGCAATTATCTGTACTTTCTACTCCACTACATTTCTAAGGATCACTCGCCAAAATGTTCCCTTCACAAAACAAATTGGTTGCGTTGCTGCCTCAGAAGTTTAAACCAATCAGGTAGTGCTATCCCGGCCTCCAATGACGGCAGAGCGCGCCTTTGGAAGCAGCAGTCGCATTCGAACAAAACCAGATTCACCAAACATGGATCCCGAGACTGAGCCCCCTGAATAGGGTATTTGTGAGAATTGCGTTGCCCCTGACAACCTCGGTACCTCTGCCAGACATTTAATAGCGTGGGTCCACTCAGATAGCGGGAAACAGTGAGAACGCACGGAAAACATCACGTTTTTGGACTTAAAATACTGGACTTCACCCATCAAATAAGATCAGACCAGGAGTGTTAAAAAAAAAAAAAAAAAAAAAAAACTATGGTATCTCAGGATTGCACACGGTAATTTTCTGCTTTCTGTGTTTACACAGAGTCAGATATTTAGCTCATTTAAATTGTGCTTGGAACACATACTTTAGCGATAATAAGAGAAAATGCTCAACTGTTGATATTTATTTTCACTATTTTTTCTCTGACTCATATTTTATCGGGGTAGAATAAAGCATAAGATATCAAATAAAATTGAATGAGTTCCTGTATCACCCATTCATGTGTCATGTTATTAGTGTACTGGGAGACATTCCCATTTTTTATGGCTGATTTATAGCAAGCCTAAAATCGTAAAAAAAAAAAATCATCACTGTGTTGAATTATTCCGATCACCCTTTCATTGGACGCGTTTTCAGTCTACTAGCACCATAAAACGGACAGATCTGACAAAAAGGGAAGATCACTTTGAGTTACGCCTCTCTTGTTCTAACAAATGGTGAAAAGATATCTCCATTCAAACGACGAAGTTCAATGCTTGCTCAAAATATATGCGGACGAAAACATACAATCACAACTGGACACTACATGCAAAAACTCAGAGATTTATGGAATAATTCGTGAGTAGTTACATTCAGTGGTTATGGCAGAATAATAGATCAATGCCGTGACAAACTAAAAATGTGGCTGCGATATTTCGAAGTGCAGGACGCCGTGCGAAAGTCTGGCAGCTCAAGTTATGAGACAGATACATTTTCGTAGTATAAGGCAGTGGACAGCATAATCGGCCAAAAAAAACGCATGGGCGAAAGAATTCCGTATTCAACCTCCACCAGTGTCGAATGTCAGTACATTTTCGGCTTACCTTGATGTTTGGGTGCCCATTCGGATGCGTAAAAACAAAAAGCAATCGGTCAAGAAAATTTCGAGTTTAATTTCTCGTGCTGCTGTACGAGGTAATCCATGTTACAGATGACACACCAGGTTGTTAGGGCACGTGCAGCATATGCATGCGCAATTTTAATATTCAATATTAATATTATAAACCCCCTTCTCGATAATAAAACACCCCAAAATATATTGGCGCCTCCTCTTAAAATCGTTCCCCATTTAAAACATGGATCATCGTTCTATCTCCCCCCCCCCCCCCACAAAGGTTTGGCTGCTTGGCAAATGGCTAGATTTAGATTTCAAACTCCTTCATTCTCTGTTTCTCAAGACCTGCCTTATTTTAACTGGCTTAGTTTTTGCCTAGAGTGAACACAGGTCTAGGAATGGCTTTTCCACTTCCGGACCCGAACTCCGAAAAATGCTCGGAGGACAAAAATCTCTTGGGAGAGCACCAAACTCATCAAATAGAGCGGGTGAATTTTTGTCGTCCATTGTCCGTCCGTCATTCTGTCCGTCCGAAGTAACGACGTTATCGAGATAACTCAAAAAACAATTGGCCCAGGAAGTTGTAATTTGGTATGATGATGTATCTTGACCCAAGGCAGGTCGCTATTGAAAATGGGCGCGCTGCGTCAAAATCCAAGATGGCCGCCACCATTTTTGTAAAAAAACGTTATCAAGATAACGCAAAAAATATGTGTCGTAGGAAGTTATAATTTGGTATGCTGATGTATCTTCACCTACGGCAGCTCGCTATTGAAAACGGGCATGCTTTGTCAAAATCCAAGATGGCTGCCGCCGCTTTTGTAAAAATGACGTTATCAAGATAACTCCAAAAATAAGTGTCGTAGGTAGTTCTAATTTGGTATGCTGATGTATCTTGACCTAAGGCAGTTCGTTATTGAAAATGGGCACGCTGCGTCAAAATCCAAGATGGCCGCCGCCATTTTTGTAAAAATGACGTTATCGAGATAACACAAAAAATATGTGTCATAGGAAGTTCTGATTTGGTATGCTGATGTATCTTGACCTAAGGCAGGTCGCTATTGAAAATGGCTGCGCTGCATCAAAATCCAAGATGGCCGCCGCCGTTTCTGTTAAAACGACGTTATTGAGATAACGCAAAAAATATGTGTCGTTGGAAGTTCTGATTTGGTATGCTGATGTATCTTGACCTAAGGCAGGTCACTATTGAAAATGGCTGCGCTGCATCAAAATCCAAGATGGCCACCGCCATTTTTGTAAAAACGACATTATCGAGATAACGCGAAAAATAAGTGGCCTAGGAACTTTTAATTTGGTATGGTGGTGCATCTTCACCTATTGCATGTTCTTATTGAAAATGATATCACAACATCAAAATCCAAGTTGGCCACCAAACAACGTTATCGAGATAACTCGCAAAATAAGTGACCCAAGGCAGGTCATTATTGAAGATGAGTGTGCTACGCCAAAATCCTTTCCAGTTTATCTTTTCCATATGGCTGCATCTATCTATTTATCATCATCACCGTCGTCATCATAATCATAACAATTCACCATCACTCAATCAATGCAAATTTTATTTACCAAAGCATACTTCTACATAACACCTGCGCAGTGACGCAGGTTCAGTGACTTCGCACTTGTTTTTTCCTATAATGAAGCCAACGGAGTATAATGGTTTACATTGAATAGATCAACAATAAAATAAATTATTTGAATGTACTACAACCAGTCTTCTTTAATGGTTTTGCTTAATGATATTAAATAATGCAGATGTTGCTACTAGTAATACTTATGCCTCTACAGATGCCATTATTAGTAATTTTACCAGCAACAACATTTGTTCATTGTAAAGGTTAGCATACTTATTAGGCTTACCCTCTGTGATATAGTTCACTCTTAAATTCTGCAGATTATATGTTACCTGACAGGGATGATCTGAAGAATTAAAAAGGCACAGCCCCATACAATTTTTTAGTTGAAATACAGGGCTAGAAATCAAGAGACAACCTATCGTGCGAGTACTTTTACTTTTAGTACTTTAAGTACATTTGGATTGTTAATGCAGTACTTCTACTTTTACTTGAGGATATATTTTGCTGGTTATCTGTAGGCTACTTTTAATTAAGTACTGAACTTCAGTACTTCCTCCACCACTGTATATGATGGTGCCCGAGCAGCCTGGATGCATTATTTGGGTAAATATTTCTTAATACTTCAAGTTTTTCTTAGTGTACAAATAATTTTTGGGGGGACTGTATATACAGACTGAACCAAACTAGTTTGAACGGATGGTACCAAGAAAGAAGCCATTTATAAGACACATGAACAAGAGAAGATGTTTTGCCTTTGCAAAGAAGCATGTTAACAAGCCTAAAGAGTTCTGGCGTTTGGTATTGTGGTCAGATGAGAGCAAAGTTTGCATGTTTGGCACAGATGGTAGGCTTAGGGTGTGGCATACTGTGAAGGAGGCTTTGTATATTTCAATTTTGTTACCAAATAATGAAGGAAGTGACCGGTGAAAACAATTAATGATTTTTTTTAATGTTCCTAGTCTATCATTTTCTTAATTCTTCAACTTTTTCTAAATGTACAAATAATTTTTGGGGTGACTGTACGTCTGTAATCTACTGTATATGCCAAATTCCCAGCTTGTGGCAAGGCATTTTTGGATTTCCTTCACTGGGAAGGAAACATTCGACATTTCCTTGAAATTTTGCCAAATTGAGGTACCCAACTAACATGTTTCCTATGCTTCCTGCTGAAATCAGACAGTCCAAAGCAGCTATAATTCCTAAAAATGCGACCAACTTATGACACTTCCTTGCAGGTGAGACAGAGACGTAGTTGAGGAATCCCGACAAAAATGGACCTCAGGGAAAGTCAGGCTTTTTTCTTGCATGTGTACAAACACACACACACACACACACACACAAACATACTCAAGCATACATACACACAGACACACACACACACACACACACACACACACACACACACACACACACACACACACACACACAAACATACTCAAGCATACATACACACAGACACACACGCAGACACAGACACACACACACACACACACAGATACACTTGTACCTGCGCTCACACCCACTTGTGGCCATATAATCCCCCAGGAATTATGTGTTTGGTGGTCGGGAATTAAGCTTTCCATCTGCCAGCATTGAGTTAGGCGGAATTCGCTGGGAGCTACTGCGATGCCTGCTGTTAGCCTGGGTGCTTTGCTACTTCTTCATCTGGAAAGGAGTCAAATTCATTGGCAAGGTAAGTGAGCAGGGAGAGAGGGGCGGTCAGATCTGTAAGAGGTTGGGGGGCAGCAGGATCAATTCCACAGGTCAGCTGAACAAAGTGGGAGAGAGAAGGGAGGGTGTCATAGGTCAAATCTGTCGGTGATCGAGCAAAAGCAGGCAACACTTTGCAATTAGTAAAAATGATCGAAAATAATATCAAGATTTGCGAAGTTATCAGGGACCAAATGAGGAATTAACTGCTAGTGAGCCATTTATTATAGGACGGTTCTAGAGTAACGCCTTAATCCACATTTATTAGTGTAACTAATGATTACAAGATAAAAAAAAAAAAAAAAGAATGAGGGACTCATTTCTTGTAAACCATTAGTTAATGGGCAGTTTTTGAGGAACTAACAGCTCGGAAACCATTTTGGGTACCATATTGTAAAGCGTTACCCCAGTTAGTTCCTCATTTGCTCCTCATTTGTTCCCAATTTGTTTACTTCTGTGAACAATTTGATTCGGGGTTTCTCAGGAACTGCCCATTAACTTATGGTTTACAAGCAGTTTCGGTACGTTTCCATCACAAGCCTTGTTGTTCAATTTCGATTTGTTGCTCAGATCAGCTTTGCCCATCTCGATGGTTCATATTCATAATTTCAAGTGACTTGTATCTATCTGTAATGTGAACGCATCTGCTCATTTGAAACGGCAGGCATTGATGCGTTTTTGCACGAGTCATCTGTGTCATCAACAACAAAAAACGTAATATTTGTGAGAGCTCTTTTGGTCGTAAAATCTGATTCAAACCGTGAAAATGGATGCGGTTGTAGCGAATGCATGGATGGGATTTTGCCCTGGAGGACAGCAAACAGTTTGTCGTTTGTACCTGACGAGGTTGAGGCAAAAAGCCGCATGGATTCCGATCTGACCGTTCTCATTCATGGCGCATGCCCACATATCAGATTTGTATCCAATCAAGAACCACATATGAAAGTGGCTCAATTCTGATTTGAAGATCAGACGTAAGATCAGATTTCTGTGTCCATACAGCTCTGAAACATCAGATCTCTGTCACATTGAGGCAAAAAGTCAGATTTGAGTCAGTTCAGTCCAGGAATGTGAACATAGTCATCCTGTGGTAACTATCAAGCCAGTGACCTTCCTCATGTGCTAACTACTTCCCAAGGGGCGACTGTCAAAAACTAAGTTTACAAAAACCTGTAGAGTTATTGTGGCATCGTGTTGTGATTTTACCGATCTCATCATTTAATAAGACTAGTCACAAAATTTCTAGTTACAAAATTTGTTGTTACAATTTCAGCCCATTTACTTTTCCTAGATGGGAGAGACAAAGGAACGTAGGCATAATGCGATAATAATTGTTCTATCACTTTAAGGATGTAGAAAGTGCTTTCAAAAAACATATTATTATTCGTATTTTTATTTTATTTATTTATTTATTTTTTCCATCCTGTCTCACAAGTGGTGTAAATCAATGTGGCGTTTCGCGCTGTCTCTTTGGTGATCTACCTCATTGCAGCTTTTCATTCTGTGTAAAAAATTGGTAACTTCAGTATCTTTACCATTCTGTCTCAAAGGTGGGCTAACTCACTGTTGCCTTTCTTTTCTGTCTCAAAGGTGGTCTACTTCACCGTGGCTTTTCCATTGGTCCTGCTGTTCATTCTCTTCATCCGTGGAGTGACGCTGCCAGGGGCTTGGGAAGGCATAATGTATTACGTTTACCCGAGCTTCCATCATTTCAGCTCTGGATTTGTAAGTTCATGAGTTAGTGGGCATGACTATTAAAATTACTCACACCTTGTGGTGAAGGCTTTGTTCTATGGCTGTCCAGCCCTGTTGCTCTTGTTCTGCTGTCCGGTGAATTTTCATGTGAACCAAAATTGGCACACCTGAATCTCCTAATTAGCGTCTGAAGATGGCTAGCTGCTGAATGAGGTGTGATTGTTAGGACTTGTGTGACAGTGCACTGGAAAGCTGTTCTTCACGAATAATTTTGGACAGCCCTGCATTATCCTGCAAGAACCACAGGTGTCTGTCGCATGGTATTGAGTACTGGTCATTGGGTATCTGGCTCTGTAAGATTGCTGATTACAGTAGAAACACTGATGGAGTGATTCTCCACCTGGACACCAATGAGAGAATGCATGGAAGATGATTCTGGGTGGAGAAAAGTAATGAGGGACGTAGTCTTTGCTCTTCAGAAATTATCAGCAAAGGTCAGTCCTGATTGGTTTGTGATCCTGGCAATAGATTTGCAAAATGTCCTTGGATTTCACCTGCACATGCGCTTTGTATGCTGGGATGGTGTTGTCCACACAACCTAAACTCCTACTGGCTGTTCTGTATGTAGTATGATGTGGACGAGCTTTCCTGAGCCCTGCACTGTCTCACATCGTATTACAGAAATACTTGGAGCTGTGACGGAACTGCAGACCTCTGTCCATTTGACGCAATCTCCTCTAGAAAACAATATCCCTTCTCATCCTGGCAAAGGAAGCCATTTTAATGAAGAAGGAAGGCTGTGTCAATGACAGGATTCTTTCCACGGCCAGTCAGGCTCTGTTCAGCAGCTTACCATAACTTTCTTAACCCTACCCCCATGCGCACAGTTACACTCTCACGCTTGCATTCATACACACACTCTCGCAACCATGGGCACGCACACGCACACACACACGCACGCACACACATGCTCACTAACATACACTAAAATACACACACATGCGCGCGCTTACACACAGGCATGCGCAAACACGCGCACACACAGGCACACACACAAAAACACACACACGCACACTCACAAACTGTCATACACACAAACATACACTAAAATACACACATGCGCACTCACACACAGGCATGTGCGCACACTCTCACACACACGCACACACACAAAAACACACACACACACACTCATAAATACACTCACATACACACAAACATACACTAAAATGCACACATGCATACACTCACACACAGGCATGCGCGCACACACTCACACACGCGCGCACACACACAGTTGTGCCTCCATGACTTCAGTGGACGTTGCGTAGACTTAAATTCAGCTTTGTGAGCTAATTAAATGACTGTAGATTATTTAAAGCATTTGTAAATTGTTCAAATAACTTACATCATTTAAACGTTCGATATTAAAAGAGGAAAAATTGAAAATAAAATTAGAATCACAGTTATGCACTACTGCATGTAATTTAAACAGTTTGGCAAAAAAAAAAAATTCTGTTTGTGTGCGCGTGTGTGTGCACTTGTGTTTGTGAATGTTTATCTATGCTTGTGGGGACTAATAAATGTCTCAAGGGACCCAATGCATTGTGGGAGGAAGGAAGACCACATGAGCACTGGGAGAGCATGTAAGCTCAGTGGCCCGGGTGATATTCAAACCCGACAGCTTTTCGCTGCGAGGCCTACTATACAAATCATTGGAAAATGTCTGGTGTGAAATCAACTTCTACAGTGTAAATATGGCTCCAATTGGGCTCTGTGAGACTCTAACTGGACTCCAAACGGATATGTACCGTCTGAAAGCAGGGATAACACTGAACATTGTTGTAGGATCAGACCCAGAGCCCCTATCTGCAGCAGTGGTGTTATTTTCTGAGGCAGTGAATCCTCAGGAAGCTTAGTTTTAGATGGGCCCCCTAAAATCTTTCTATGCCCTGGGTCTCCAAAGATTTTTATTTTTATTTTATTTAACCTTTTATTTAACCAGGGAAGTCTCATTGAGATTGAAATCTCTTTTTCAAGGGAGCCCTGGGGGTTTAGGTGGAGAGGGAGAGGAGAAATTGCACAGCCAATTAGATCAGGGGATGATTAGGTGGCAGGTCGAAAGAGCCAGGTTGGGAATTTTGCCATGTCACAGGGGAACCCCCTACTCTTGTCGAAAAGCGTCATAGGATCTTTTATGACCACAGAGAGTCAGGACCGCGGTGTAACGTCACATATGAAAGACGGCGTCTTCTTCAGTACAGTGTCCGCATCACTGCATTATTCCGCCAGAGGGAAGATCACAACCTACTGGACCACAAACACCTCTTCCAGCAGCAACTTGGTTTTCCCAGCTGGTCTGTCGTCCAAGTACTAACCAAGCCCACACCTGCTTAGCTTCAGCCACGTGACTAGTGCTGATTGAGTAGTGGTATGGCTACTGGCAGTAGGGACAGGCTCCAACTAACTTTGTGCTTATGAATATGTTTTCTGAAAGGGTGACATGGTTTTTAAAAGTTGTCTGCAGGCGTTGAAATGGGCTGTGTTCTCTCTCCAGACGTGGCTACATGCTCTAATAGAGGTTTTATACTCCTTCGGGGTGAGTCAAGGGGTCCTCACCACCCTGGGCAGCTACAACAGATACAAACACGACTGCTACAAGTAGGTGCTTCCGCTGCATTTCTAAATAATTATAAGTGATTGAGTCTTTTATATAGGTTGATGCTGTGAGAATATTTTTTTGTATATAATTTAACCATCCATTATCTGAAATGCTTATTTTGGGACAGGGTAGGGGGGGCTGGGGTATATCTCAGCATCTCTTTGGTAAGGTGAAGTAATGGACCTTCGAATGGTCATGAATCAGGCGTGCAGATCATTAACACAAATTGACAACATTGCTCTCAATTGCTTTTTGAACAGTTTGGAAACAGTTTAAACATCCCACTTCTGATGACAACCACTCACTGCAGCGCCTTGCAAAACATTGCCCCCATCTGACAATAGCATCAGGTGTTCTCTGGAGATGATCATCATCGGTGGTGCTGGTAGGAGTGTGTTCTCCTGTCATACACACAGTGCCTTTCCAACATTAGTCTCTTCAGCTCCCCTTTTGTTGCGTCAGAGTAGTGACAACATGTCTTGATGTAATACAGCCTTGTGAAATGGGGTTTGACTCTGACACTGGCTGGTCTGAGTTGCGAAGTGTGTGGACTGCAAATTTCAGCGTCCTCTCGGCTATGAGGCGCTTGACTGGAGAAATGATTGTTGTTTTGTTGCGGACTCGAGCTGTCCAGTCCATATTCTTCTACGCAACTTGGTGGAGTCGTGTGAAGTGGTTATCGAGTTGATCAAGCGTCTCTTAAGTTAACCATCCACAACCATGCAAAAGCACAGATTCAACTGTTGCTTCAAAGAGCTTCAAGCTATATTAGAGGGTGAGGTTTCTCTTCACTGGTTCGTATCCATGTCCTTAGTTATTTAAAGTCCGAAGTCAAAATCTATAATATGGAACATGTCTAGAAGGTTTTTTGTGGTTGGACTTTGAACCTACAGTTGGGTTGCCATAGGCTAGATGCGATGCATTGTCGAGCACAATGCTGAACACGTGGGATGTGGCTATGTCCCATTGTAGTACTACGGTAGTTACCAGAGAAAATCTGTTTTCCCTGTCAGGGGTACAAACAAGGGCTTGAAAACCTTCATATTGGGACTGAGTGTTGACAATTTTAGTTGGAATTCTGTTGGCCCTAAATATTGCAAATATTGTCTTGTGGTTGATGGAACTGAAGACCTGCTGAAAGTCATTAAAAATCTATCAAGAGTTTCCCAAGCAACTTCGGGGAGGATAAGCAAACTTGAACAATTTTCACTCTTCAAGTCTAGAGCAAATGCCTTGATCTTTTTAGCATGCAGCTTAGATATCTCGAAGCTGGTGTTGTTCCAAAGACTTTTGGATTTGCCATTATGCTTTTTCATCCTCAATTCTTGAATCTCTGAGTCATTCCAAGGGACTTTGCGCCCTTTACACAGGAGCTCTCCAAGGGCAGACTGGCTTGTTTTGTGCGCAACTAGAACAAAGAGTGAGTAGGAGTTAACATGAGGATCCTCTTGAAGGTCTGACAGAACTGTATAACGGTTCACGAAAGCACTTCCGAAGTCAACTCTGCCCTGAGTGTAAGGGTCCATGAGTTGGGACCAGATGCACTGTGGTGGTTTATTCTGTTGTTTTGCAGTCAAGCAACAAAAGCTGATCAGTAGTTTGGCAGAGAGCTTCTAATGGTCGGATTGCATATCTGGATGAGCGATGTCCCTTATGCTATTTTGAGTTTTCTGGTGCACCAAGATGTGGTTAGTGTCCGGGTCCAGAAGTGTAAAGGTTATCCTTCTTGATGACCTTACAAGGAACAGCGTTGTCTGTCCATTTTCAGCCGCTTATCCGGGGCCGGGTCGCGGAGGTAAGAGGCGAAGCAGAGAGGCCCAGGTTCCCCCCTCCCCAGCCACTTCCTCCAACTCTACCTGGGGGACTCCAAGCCGTTCCCAGGCCAGCCAGGAGATATTGTCCCTCCAGTGTGGCCTGGGTCCGGATTAGATGCCTGAACCACCTCAACTGACTCCTCCTTGAACAGCGTTGCGCAGGATGCAAGTTCATTGTCGATCATGACGTTCAAGAGTGCCTGGCCGTTTCTGTTGATGTCATTGAAATTGAAAGTTGTGTCGCCCTAGTATTGCGTCAAAGTGGCCACAAGCTGTGTTTCCATCCAACTTGTATCGCAAATCTTAAGCAAATTTTCGTTAATGCGGCAAAAGGAAAAGCGCGTTTGTGCGCATTTCCATCCACTTCATGCGCTTTTGTTTCACGGGATAAGCCGTAGGTGCCATTAGGTGGCGCTAATTCCCTATTCAATTGCCATTGCTTCTGCAGAAGAAGACGGCACACACAATGACGTCAATAAGCGCGACGAACGAAAAGGAAAACAAACGGGAAAGCTGGTGGCAAAAACGAATGAAAGTAATCACTTAAGCTAGTGGTTAGGAAGTCTTTAATGTTACAGCTAGCACAGTAGTGTAAGGTTACAGTTCGCTTCTACTGTATTAACCACTAGCTTGCTAGCTAAAGTGATAACAAACTCTTACGTTATAGATAGCACACCAATGTTGCGAGGTAGCAAACTAGCTAGCTAGCTTGCCAACGTAGGCAAGCAAAAATGACGTGGATACTAAACGTCATCATTTATTCACATAACTTGCCCGCTAACCCATTTCCACTGCACTAAAGCGCATTTATTTTTATCGATTTGGAAAATTTTCCACCCCCTCCTTGCGCAAAAAAATTGATGCGACATTTCGAGTTGATGCACATTTTGGCCGTTTTTTTTAAGCGCAAAATCAAAATGCGCATTAAAATAGGTGGATGGAAACACAGCTTCAGACTTGTAGGAAGTTGTGAGCTGACACATTTTCAATGGAAAGATGAAGATCAGAGAAAAATGCGCCCACTTCAGATATCAGCGAAATATTTGTGAGACGGTAGCAAGAGAGGATCGTGATATTGGATTGCTTTGGAGTTCTATTGCACGGGGACTTTAGGAAGGGTTTTGTGGGTGTTGCTTCTTATAACATGTCCCACACCTCCTTGAGAGGCTTTGACAGAAACTCTAATGACTGGAGAGAGGATCAGTCGCCAACCCTTCCGCTCTGCTGAAGTTGCATGTGTGGTTTTGTCTGTTCTTGAACGGGAAGGACTTTAGTACCGATCTACGCGTAAGACTCATTGTGCTCCATCTTTTTCCAAGCGTTGGCTGAATTGAGGGACCGCATTGAAGCTGGAGATAATGGCAGTGTTTTCTGGAGTGAGAACCAAGCGCCTCGCTGGCACCACTTCAGCTGAGGCCGTCCAGTGACAGTTTGAGGTTGAAGCATCATTGGTGTTGATGGAGACTGGGGAGGGATGGCGCTGAGATGAGGTAGCTGAGAGAAACACTTGAACTTCACTGCTTGGTGAAGACATGATGGAGTTAGCTGCTAGTCATCAGAAGGCACCACTCCTCTCTGACGTCCCTTTTAGTCACCTTTTACGACATGCAGAGCAACGTCGGCGAAATTCTCGAATACATCCCTCAGTCACAGGCACACTCTGGTCCAACCAAAGTTGTGTTCTTTGGCAATGTTAAAAAAGGCGATGTTGAAAAATTGCGGTAGTCATGGCAAATATCACCAGAGAGGAATTTGATGTTGCAAGGTTTTATTGCATACACAGCATGGTTGCTCAGTGGTATTCTCCTCTATGATAATGAGCTCTGCTTTGATTGGCCGGCAAAAGGAGCTACAGGTGCCTTGTATTGTGCATCAACAGATAGCGACAGTTTAAATATTTACAGAAATCGGAAATGCTTAGCGAAGATTACTTACTTAGCAGCAGTTATACTATGTTTAAGTATTATTGACTTCACTGCAGATTCCAGGTTTACAGTTTATTCACTAACACTTTGAATGGAGCAAATCCAGCACTGGGCTGGCCCCCATTCAATAAGCAGTCAGAAGTCAACCTCCTCTGGGTTTTTGGATAACTTGGAGATGATTGTTAGGGGGCCTGAAATAGGGAAAAAAGAGTATTTCCCAAAATATGGGAAATAAAACTTTTCCTTTAAGGTGGTAACTACCTATCGTTTTCATGAAAAAGTCAAAATTTAAGAAAAATTTTTTTTCCCTCACAGGCTACCGTACTGAATACACTTTCAAGTTGGCTAATTAGTATTTTCATTAATAAGTTTATTTTTGCAGAAAAGGGGTTTTTAAAGTTGTTTATTTCATGCAAAAGGTTTGTTTACATCCTCATTATATATTCAAACAGTCTTAAACTTCGCTCAGAAACAACTGAATTCTCACTAAAGATGAACTTCTTCTGGAGTGTTTGCATGGTCGCACTCAGAATCAGAATTAGGTGATAAATCAGCTGTACTGGACTCGATGTCCAAAAGAGTTTACGTAGGTAAGTGTTGTAGCCATTTTCTACACATATAATTTACGATAATTTGAATCAATATTCTGTTTGAGATGTTTGGGTTTGAAGTATTTTCTGTTCTGTGTTGTAATGTGGAATGAAGGTGTGGCCAGTGACTAATGATGCGATGGAATGGTGTTTTCTCATTGGCTGCTGTGTGTATAGTACAAATACATCGTGAGCCCACGAAAATGGCAGAAGCCACTGGACCTTGATGCAACACGGTCTTTTGACAGCACACTAATTTCGGTTAGTTTACTAAGAAAAGTTGAAAGTCTATTATTTTTCTATTTTGTATGATTTCAGTTTTGTAATAAAGATACTAAAAGAAGAATTTAGCTTCAAGACTTTTGCTTTCCGATGTCAGTGTGTTGCGTGCAAAAACTTTGAGGTCCGGAGCTAGTGAGGCAGCCAGCTGCTGCACCCACATCAAAGTCAAAAGACCAGCCATTTCTCTCGGGAGCTAAGCTGCTGTTCAGACGGCGGACCTGCGAGTTCGGTCGGGAAGACAGTTTGGAGTTCGAGTTGAAGCCCTGAGAATACCTGAGAAAAGCTTGCGGAATGGATATTTCCCCGGATCAGGTCTGATATTCTTTATTGACTCTTGTAGCCTTTTGGCGACGCTGGCGCAGACCATCGTCTGAAAGTGAAAGTAAATGTTCACTGGATATTCCGCTACGAAAGCCATCGGGTTTTAATGGAATAAATTCGGCACATGTAGGCGCTCTTTTTCACAACGGATTAGGCGCATTAGAAGAGTTAGAAGCTGTGGATAATTCGAGGAATTGTGGCAGTTTACGTGTAGAGGATTCCGTAGCTAAACGAGATGGCAGAGAAAAGCGCAGCCGCGCGTGATGACCAAAAGAGGGCGCCAAAGCCCGCAGAAAAGGCTGCAGAGGAGAAAATCAACCGGCTGAAAGGAGAAAGAAGAGGAAAATTGGCTCAATTAACCAGGGAAAAGAATGACTTAGAAAAATTGAAGGAAAATGAAGATAATGTTAAATTCATAAAAGATGAAGCATTGTTGATGTTTGAAAAATACTTTGGAGAGTACGAACGGCTCAATGAACAATTGTGTGAATTAATGGATGAAGAAGAAATTCAATCAGATCAAGACGCTTTTGAGTCCAATTCAGTTGTAAGCCGTACTTTCAGCATTAAGTTCTGCAAAGCTAAAAATCAAGGCAGAACGCAAAGCACTATTAGAAAGAGCTGCTGCAATGAAAAAGAAAGAAGCACTAGAGCAGGAGAAAATTCGCCTGAGATTATAGAAAGAGCAATTAGACATTGAAACTGAACTTGCTGCTTCAGATGCAAGATTGAAGGTGTATGAGGAATTTGAAAATGCTCATGAGTCAATGGATGATCTCCGTAATACACTGCCAAGATTTAAAGCAGAACCCCTGGCTAGTAGACATGAAAATCATCGTGTTACCAGTGGTTACATGCATCATGGAGCTAGTGAGCTTTCTCTTGCTTTCAACCCAAAGCCAGCTGTGCAATTTGGTGCTTCAGACAGAAGAAAGCCATTGTCAAGTTTTGGTGTTGCCAGCAGTATCCTGCGTCCTGATCACCATGACCGCACGAATACGTCTACAGACAACCTACATGAAGTGCTGCAGCGGCAAAATGAAGTCACTGAGATGCTCATTAAACAGCAGAGTTTGTCCCAACTCCCTCATAGAGACCTACCAACATTTACAGGAGACCCTCTGACGTATAGATCCTTCATTTGGGCCTTCGAACATGCAATTGATAGCAAGACAGACAGCTATCGAGATCGGTTGTACTACCTTGAACAGTTCACGAGTGGAGAGCCGCTTGATCTCATTCGTAGCTGTGAGCACATGAGACCAGACAAGGCTTACAGAGAAGCTGGAGCATTGCTTGATCGTCACTATGGAGATGAACTGACCATCGCCACAGCGTATATCAAGAAGGCAATGGAATGGCCTCAGATAAAGCCTGAAGACAGAAAAGGATTGAATACCTTTGCATTGTTCTTGATTGGATGTTGTAACACAGTGAATGATGTGGACTACATGGACGAAATGAATAATTCCACCAACATGAAGTGCATTATATCCAAGCTTCCATTCAAATTGAAGGAAAGATGGAGGAGTTATGCTTATGACATTCAAGAAAAAAGAGGAAAAAGAGCCAGATTTCTTGACTTAGTGGAGTTTGTTTACCACCAAGCGAAAGTCGCAAATGATCCACTGTTTGGAGATATCCTAGACTCCACCTTTGGAAATCAGAAAAGCATGAAAAAGAAACCAAGCCCTGTGAAAGCTGAGTCCAAGAGAAGCAGCTTTGCTGTGAATGTATCTACCACAGAGAAGGATGCCAGTAAAGGTCAGTCAGAGAAGAAAACAGCCACAGTCAAGTCTGCAAATGTTTTCCAAAGTCCCTGTCTTTACTGCCAGAAGAACCACGCACTGAACGTGTGCAGCAAGATCAAAGGCGAACCTTTCAAAGAAAGAATACAGTTCTTGAAAATGAACGGTCTTTGCTTCAGCTGCCTGACAGCAGGTCACTTGGCCAAGGACTGTAAGAAGAAAGTTTCATGCCCAGAGTGCTCCCGCAAACACCCAGCTATCCTGCATGTGGCAAAAGAAGACGCCGCATCGGCCCAGAACAGCGCAGACGGAGAAGGCACAAGGCACAGGAGAAGTCACAAGTGCTCTCATGTCTGCGGGCTGTAGAAGAGCGGACCACACTGGAGCCGGGAACAGTGAGAGTGTACTGCTCATTGTACCTGTGCAGATAAAGCACAAGAAAGGCACAAAGATAGTCAAGACCTATGCATTCCTGGATCCAGGAAGCACAGCGACTTTCTGCACTGAAGCCTTGGTGAACCAGTTGAACATAGGAGGCAGAAAGACAGGTTCCTTCTCCGCACCATAGTACAAGAGCAGAAAGTGAGTAGCTATGTGCTTACTGATTTGGAGGTGTGTGGCTTAGAGGAGCAAGAATACATTTAGATGCCCAGTGTGTATACTCAGCCAGATTTACCTGCGAAGAAAGCCAACATACCACAAGAGATAGATTTGATGAAGTGACCTTACCTGAGTCGAGTCCATCTCCCAAAACTTGAAGCAGAAATTGGCCTTCTCATCGGCGCCAATGCATATAAAGCTATGGAGCCATGGGAGATTATTAGTAGCCAGAACGATGGACCGTACGCCGTGAAAACAGCGCTTGGTTGGGTTGTCAATGAGCCAATTAGCAGATGTCAAGAGAAAGAGTCAGATGATGACGAAAGACCGAGTTTTCTTGTCAACCACATCTCCGTGATGAACATTGGAGACATGTTGATGAAGCACTACAATGCCGATTTCCCTGAAAAACGGTGTGAGGATAAGCGAGAAGACTTTCAACATGACAAGCAGTTCATGCATGCTGTGACTACACCCGCACAGCTCGTTGATGGTCACTATTGCATCAAGCTGCCTCTGAAAGATGACAAGGTGAAGATGCCATGCAACCGTGGTATTGCTGAACAGAGACTTAACTCCTTGAAGAGAAAGTTCAATAGGAACCCAGACTTCTTTCAGGAGTACAAGACCTTCATGAACAAAATACTGGAGAAAGGCTATGCAACAAGAGTTCCAGAGGAGCAGTTGAGTCGCAATCATGGAAGAGTGTGGTTCATCCTGCACCACGGGGTGTATCATCCGAAAAAGAGAAAGCTGTGAGTCGTCTTTGACTGCGCAGCAAGGTATCAAGGCCTGTCATTAAATGATTAATTGTTGCAAGGGCCTGACCAAACAAACACCCTCATCAGAGTGCTGCAGAGATTTAGACAGGAGCCCATCGCTGTGATGGCAGATATCGAGTCTATGTTCTATCAGGTGCTGGTTCCAGACACAGACGCTGATCTGCTACGCTTTCTGTGGTGGCCAGGCGGCGATGTGAATAGAGAAGCAGCTGAGTACAGAATGTGTGTACATCTGTTTGGTGCTACATCATCTCCCAGTTGTGCGTTGTATGCACTGAGAAGAACGGCAGAAGATGCAGCGACTGAGACCACACCAGAGGCCACACAGACTGTCCACAAAAATGTCTATGTTGACGACTGCTTGAAGTCGGTAGACACAGAAGATCAAGCAGTTGCTCTCGTGAAGGAGCTGATGACATTGTGCGCTAGAGGTGGGTTCCACTTGACCAAGTGGATCAGCAACAGTAGAGCCCTGCTGTGCTCCATCCCTGGCTACGAACGAGCAGATGAAGTTAAAGATCTTGACTTGGGGAACGACAAACTACCTGTGGAACAAGCACTAGGCGTGCAGTGGTGCACTAGTTCAGACAACTTTAAGTTCAAGATACACCTTCCAGGCAAACCGTGCACAAGGCAGAGGCATCTTATCTGTTGTCAGTTCGATTATGCGATCCAATAGGCTTTCTGGCGCCTCTCCTCTTACCCATCAAGCTCATTCTGAGAGATTTTGCAAAGGGAAAAGTGGTTGGGATGAAGAGATCCATAACAAGCCACGCAAAACATGGCTGAGGTGGCTAACAGACCTCGACAAGCTTTCAGAACTGGAAGTCAGCAGATGGGGATGTGCAAGAATAACCTGAAAAAGAGAATACTTACCGTTGAAGACCTATCCAGAGCAGAAATGAAACTGATCAAATACAGCCAGAGACAGACCTACACTGAAGAGATGAAAGCACTGCAGACAGGAAACACTGGCGTGAAAAGGACCAGTTCAGTTTTTAAGTTGGATCCATTCTTGCAGGAGGGTGTGTTAAGGGTTGGGGGGCGTTTGAACAGATCGGCGATGCCTGAGGAGACCAAGCATCCTGCTATTCTGCATAAACATCACAGAATAGCCCGCCTCATCCTCCACGACATCCACCAAGAGACTGGACATGGAGGACGGAATCATGTCTTAGCCAGACTGCGACAACGGTATTGGATACCAAGAGCCAATGCAGCAGTAAGAAGAGTGATATCAGAGTGCAACCTCTGCAGAAGACTGCATGCAAAGGCAGGAGAGCAGAAAATGGCAGATTTGCCGCTAGACCGTCTACTCCCCGACAAACCATCCTTTACTAACACGGGTGTAGATTACTTCGGTCCATTTGAGGTCAGAGGACGGGCCAGAGTCAAGCGTTATGGAGTTCTATTCACATGCTTAACTGTCAGAGCAGTGCATATTGAAGTAGCCCATTCCCTTGACACAAATTCATGCATTAATGCCTTAAGGCGTTTTCAAGCAAGAAGAGGACAAGTGTTAATCATTCGTTCCTACAATGGTACAAATTTTGTTGGTGCTGAACGAGAGCTGCGAGAGGCATTAGCAGAGCTGGACCAGTCTCGTATCAATGAAGCAATGATGAGAAAGGGGGTGCAATGGATTTTCACCCGCCTGCGATCCCACCATGGCGGAATTTGGGGCGTCAAATCCGCCACGGTAAGAAAAGTGCTGAGCTCTGTTGTGAGACAACAGCAATTGGATAATGAAGGGCTACAGACTCTCCTTTGCGAAGTTGAGAGCATCACCAATGGAAGACCCTGAACCATGAACACAGACCACCCGAGTGACCTCGAGCCACTAACGCCGAATCACTTACTCCTACTGAAAGCACAGCCCTGCTTTCCGCCGGGCGTGTTTACCAAAGATGACGTCTATGCCCGCCGTCGCTGGAGGCAAATCCAATATCTGGCGGATCTGTTCTGGCAAAGGTGGACTCTTGAATACCTACCTCTGTTGCAAGAGCGTCAAAAATGGCTCAGTCTGAAGAGAAGTTTCAAGGTTGGAGATGTCGTGCTCGTGGCTGACTCGTCCCTCCCATGAAACGTCTGGACGTTGGGCAGAATCACCAAAGTGATGCCAGACTCTAAAGGGGTCGTCCGAAGCGCTGGGGTCCAGACGAAGACCAGCGTCATCCAGAGACCCATAACAAAACTGTGTTTATTGCAAGGAGAAGAATGAAGAGTGAAGAGAAAGACTTATAAATTATAATTACCTGTTGAATAGACAGTAAATACTTACCTGTGAAGAGAGAAGTAGACTCTAGTTCAAGAAAAAAGATTTGAGAAATGTTAGTAATGACGTAAATGGCTCCAAGTTAAGTAAAGTTGGTAATTGATATGCTAAGGCTTAGTCAATTAGGGGCCGGGATATGTTTTAGCCATTTTCTACACATATAATTTAAGATAATTTGAATCAATATTCTGTTTGAGATGTTTGGGTTTGAAGTATTTTCTGTTACGTGTTGTAATGTGGAATGAAGGTTTGGCCAGTGACTAATGACGCGATAGAATGGTGTTTTCTCATTGGCTGCTGTGTGTATAGTATAAATACATCGTGAGTCCGTGAAACGGCAGAAGCCACTGGACCTTGATGCAACACGGTCTTTTGACATCGCACTAATTTCGGTTAGTTTACTAAGAAAAGTCGAAAGTATTATTTTTCTATTTTGTATGATTTCAGTTTTGTTATAAAGATACTAAAAGAAGAATTTAGCTTCACGACTTTCGCTTTGCGATGTCAGTGTGTTGCGTGCAAAAACTTTGAGGTCCAAAGCTAGTGAGGCAGCCAGTTGTTGCACCCACAGTAAGGATGTGCTGGAGTTCGGGGTTTACGGCTCAATAATCAACTATAATAATGGACTAAAAGCCTGCAGTGATGTTCTAAAACACACAGGACTTGATCCTGGGTCATACTGTTTGGCAGGGTATAACAAAATTTATGGCAATAGGCAATACCAGGCTGAGCCTAAAGTCTCTGAAAAGGAATCCAGGAGGAGAAAATATCTCAGATGTAAAAAGAAGGGCAGACAGGACTGGCTTCAAGAAAAGAACGGAACACTGTACGGGTCTGGGGCATTTTGAGGCCACATCGTTGCATGTTGAAGTCTGTTTGTGGGTGAGAATGATGCACAAACTTCCAATGCGTTTTTTCTCTAAAACTTGGTTTTATGACTTCTAACAGTAATGTTGCCAAAAGTATTAGTCCCACTGACTTGAGCTTTGGACAGAAGCTAGAATTTATGGAGTTTTATGCAACCTACCAAACTGAACTCTCAACTATAAATACTGAGGTAGCTGTTACCACGGATATTCCTCAAAACACTGAATGTGAAGGTCTAAATCTAAATAAAATTTGTAAAAATACTTCGTGTGGACTGAGCTTCTAGATTTTGGTAGGTTGCATAAAGGAAATGGTCTTGTTTTATTTGGAGAAAAATCCAAATCAATATATCAATTAGCTATGGAATATTTATTGTTCAAAGTTTTTGTTTACACAATGCCATGGTAACCAAAATGACCAAAATTGGGGTTAAATATCATCTTTCACTCCCAACAACTATCTGACAAGTTGGAATGAAAAGATTCCTTAGTACATGAAAATTGGTCTCTTTGGGGTAGTTACCACCTTAATCCCTTAAGCCCTGAGCCTCTGGCTTGAACATGACATGCCCAAAATGAAATGACAGTATCTCTGCAACAAATTGGTCGATTTGAATAATCTTGGTATCGTAATAAAGGTTTTATTTCGGGAATGTCTGGGTGGCCTCTCCAAGCTGACACTTTGTTCTGTTTCATATTTCTCAGATACCAAACTGTAAAACTCATTTAATTTCCATTATATGTCACTACAGGTGTACATTCCATCCAAATTCAACCATTTTTTAATTTTTAGAATTTTAAAATATTTTTATTATAATTATTTCTGCCAGTCCTGTAGCCTATACAATTTCCCATTCAAGATAATACATACAAAGAAAATGAAGTTTGACTCCACTGGTGCAGATTTATTAAAAAAAAAAAAAAAAAAGCAAATGAGTAAATTTACAAATACAAACGTAATGTTAAAAAAGTAAAAAGAACAAAAACTCCAGCAATTATTTTCCAAGAAAAATGCTACTATTGCCTCAGTAAATACATGCTGAGTGTGGGAATTGAACACTGGCTGCCTAGATTGCAGCACTGCACTCTAACCACAAAGCTACATCAACTGACTGTTCATGCAGAATGGCACAAAGATTCTGTCAGAAAACGCCTTTGAAAACGACTGTTGAATATTTAGAGGATAATTATACGGAATATACCACAAACAAACCAGTTCAGCGTTTATATTGTCGAGCCATTCAAGTACATGCGAATGGCCCATGGATTCAGTTTGACGCACTGGGAATGCAAGACTCTAGCTCAAGCTAGGTTTACACGATTAAGGTGGTTTAGAGCTTGTTGGAAACATCAGAACCCATAGAATCAAATGGCTACCAACAAAGTCTTACTGACAGCATCACAAGCCGATCACAGAGAGGAAAATA
Source organism: Gymnothorax javanicus (assembly GCA_029692085.1). Taxonomy (NCBI): domain Eukaryota; kingdom Metazoa; phylum Chordata; class Actinopteri; order Anguilliformes; family Muraenidae; genus Gymnothorax; species Gymnothorax javanicus. The sequence continues at coordinate 14,556,491 of CM056201.1, forward strand.
CATTGCAAGCAAGCTGAATGCTACAGAGCTGAGATCTTTGAAGCAATGCCCCGGGAAAAAACATGCTTGGAGACTCGAGATCTAGTTCCGCTATAACACGGACACATTGGGCTAACTATAGCAAGCGCAAATTTACCCTCGACCAGTTTTTTATTACAAAATATCAAAGGTAAAGAAATTTTTTGCTCATCTCTGCAGAAAGTGTATGCCTGCTGTTCTTTGATTGTGGTGTCGGTTTAAAATGACAAGGCTTATATCGTTGGATTCTGTGGACTTTCCTCTTACAATTGAGGTATCGTTTGTATGTATAGCACAAATTCAGTAGAAATGCTAGCGACTCAACGTTGATATGATTTTATCCTATGTTTTGCTATATGGTTATTGACTTGCTTGGTGCTTGATTGTGTTCGGTTGAGGTAAAAATGGTCAACATGAGCTTTTTGCAGAGTTTCTTTGTGTAAAGTGGATAAGCTGCATGACGAAGTTGCAATTAGGAAACATGCTGTATTTATTGCGCGTAACGACTGCCCCCAGTACCGGGGGCGTTCGGGTTTAAGGGGTTAAACCTTGAAAACTTTATGAAATAAAGTTTTTCCACAGCTGCATGATGACACATCATGGAGATTTGTGATCATTTGTGTAGCCATGGTGGTTTTCAGTTTTCCTTTTTTGATATGAACCATTTTTTTGTTTTACTGATATTGGTGTCAGTAGTACTTGCAGCACGATCTATATCCATCTGTGCTTTACCTCACAGGGACTGCCTGCTGATTTATGGTCTAAATTGCGTGTTCAACGTATTTTTTGGTGTCGTACTCTTCTCCTTCGTGGGATTTGTGATGCACATATCTGACTCATCACTCATCGACATCAGGTTTTCTGGTGAGTTCATATGGCTACTGTTTATCTGATCGTTTTGGCATTTTTACTCCTTGGATAGATGTTTTTTAATGTGCTCTCTAAAAGCACTTCTTGCTCAAATAATTTTAATATCCTTTTTCTTCCTCTTTTTATTCCAATTCTTCCCCTCTTTCTTCTTGTTCTTCTTCATATTATTATTAAGCACATAAGCCATGGAAAAGATTTTATGCATGCTCTCCATCTGACGAAATTACTAGGCCTACTCCTATTTACCTCCAACAGCAAGGACAAACTGGTATTTTTCCTGGAGTACTGCATGCAACTGAGCAGAGAGACAAATATGGAGGGCGTAGTTATATTGCAAGAGGTGTTTTCTATGCAAACTAGATGACATCACTGGGAGTTTTATTTAAATGTGGTCTTGTTTGGCGATTTGTGGAATCTTTCTGATACTTTAAGCAGGCTGCATATGACTTTCCAGGACTAAATATAAACTGATGTCCAACCTGTTCATAATTTTAACAGAAGGTGCCCACAAATAGAATGAAGTGTCTGAATTTAAAAGAAATGAAAGAGATAAATGATGCATAATGATTGTATCATGTTTAATTGTACCTATAATTTGTATTACTTGCAAGCAGGTGACATTTTGCATTGATATGAGTGTAATTTAACCATGGAGTCGAGTGATATTTCTCACTGCCAACTTCATCCTACTTCCGGTTTGTGTACGGGGATGGTTGAATATTCAGTACTTCTTGTTAGCTGTAACATTTGAGACTCAAAACATTTGTTCTACCCACTCAGATTGGAACAGCAATAATTGGTGTGTGGAATGCGTACTGTAGCCTATATTTGCGTGAGTTGTGTGTTACAGTATTGTATAGGCTTCATAATTGCTCAGAGGTCGAGACACATATTCGATAAGTGTTCTGAACTTATTTGAGGTGGAGTGCTGGAGTCATGTTTCACTGAAGGTCATGGACATCTGTCATGCAAATGACCCAAATGCTCACCCCTTTGCACTCAAAAGAACAATTTCCCAGGTCTTTTATGCTAGTTTGTAGGTTGCCAGCCATAGGCCAGTAACCTATTGTCGTCACTTTGCGTTCGGCGGCGTCGTCAGCGTCGTCCGTTTAAAGCCGTATCTCAAAAACGGTCTGATGAATTTTTTTTTTGAATTTGGGGATGTGATCAAATCGGTCATCAAGTTAATGCCCGAACACAAATTTTTTGATTGAATCGTTCGTTTAGACTTGGCGGCCATTTTTATGTCGAAAATGGCCATTTTTGGCACTTAGGTGCAATTTTCTCAAAATTGTCTGATGAATTTTTTTTTTTAATCGCAGCAATGGAATCAGTATCATGACCTGCTTCAACGGTGTAAACGGCGTTTTGATTGAATCGTGCCTTCATACCGCCACCTAGGCAAAGTGTCTGGACTTCATCAGTTTTCGGGGTGTTTTGTGCTATAACTCTCTTAATATAGCATTTAGAGCTTAGGTATGTATGAAGCACCTGTAGGTAATCAGGTATGCCGAACATTGTGAGTCAGTCACATTTGACCTTGGGCCTCAAGGTCAAGGTCAAATGGCAGAAATGTGCTATAACTCTCTTAATATAGCATTTAGAGCTTAGGTATGTATGAGGCACCTACAGGGAATCAGATATGCCAAACATTGTGAGTCAGTCACGTTTGACCTTGGGCCTCCATGTCAAGGTCAAATGGCAAAAATGTGCTATAACTCTCTTGATATAGCATTTAGAGCTTAGGTATGTATGAGGCACCTCTAGGGAATCAGATATGCCGAACATAGTGAGTCAGTCACTTTTGACCTTGGGCCTCAAGGTCAAGGTCAAATGGCAAAAATGTGCTATAACTCTCTTAATATAGCATTTAGAGCTTAGGTATGTATGAGGCACCTATAGGGAATCAGGTATGCCGAACATTTTGAGTCAGTCACATTTGACCTTGGACCTCAAGGTCAAATGGCAAAAATGTGCTATAACTCTCTCAATATAGCATTTAGAGCTTAGGTATGTATGAGGCACCTATAGGGAATCAGGTGTGCCGAACATTGTGAGTCAGTCACATTTGACCTTGGGCCTCAAGGTCAAGGCCAAATGGTAAAAGTGTGCTATAACTTGCTAAGTATGAGATTTAGAGCTGAGATATGTATGAGGCACCTAAAGGGAGTCATATATGCCAAACATTCTCGGTTGTTTGAATTTCACCTTGAGCCTCAAGGTGAAGGTCAAATGGCAAAAATGTGTTATAACAGCTTAATGTGGCATTTAGAGCTTAGGCATGTGTGAGGCACTTATAGGGAATCATGTAAGCCAGACATTCTCGGCAAGTTGAATATGACATTGGGCGCCAAGATCAAATTGCAAAAATTGCTATAACTTGCTGAATATGGCAATTAGAGCTCAGGTATGTTTGGGGCATCTATAGGAAACCATGTATGCTGAACATTCTTAGGCAGTCAGTAAAATTTGATGTTGGGCCTCAAGGTCAAGGTTATATGACAAAAATGGCCCAAATTTGTTTAATATTGTTTGTAGAGCTTAGGTATGTATTGGGCACTAATAGCAAATCATGTATGCTGGTTGTTTTTCGACATATTGGATTTGACCTTGGGCAACAAGGTCCAGGTAATGACAAAACGACCTAAAAGTCCTTTAATGTTAGCTTTAGATCTTCGGTATGTATTGGATACTAATGACAAATCATGTATGCTGATCAAACACACCATATTGGATTTGATTTTGGTCTTCAAGGTCAAGGTCATGTGACAAAATCAATCAATTTATTTCCTCGTTTAATAATGTCTTTAGAAATTAGTATGTATTAGGCACTAACCTATATATAATTAAAATTTTTACGGGCATTGTATCCGCATGGTCGACCTTTTTTCAGGATCAATTGCGGCAATAAAAACTGGTCAAAACCCATTTTTGGATGTTTGTCCCTATTAGCGTCATGGAATAAAAAGAATAATACTAATTAGACCCACTCGGTGGCAGTATTGTGTAAAAAAAATCATTGTCTGAAAGCAAGGCAAGAACCAGAAGTGAATTGAGAAGATGGCGCACTTCACAAATTGACAGCAGACGACAGTGAAAGTTCAGGTTAGAAAAAAATCTTATCGGATTTCATGATGTAGACTTCTTAAAGATTATATTTTTGCTGAATGGCAGAGATGTTGCTGTCTGTCACTCATGAAAAAGTGTGACTGCTCAGGCGAGTTGCCTGATAATGGTAACTAAAACCCCTTTCTCACTGAGCTGCGTTGGCCCGCGGAAGTGTGCGGATGAAACAGTTCTCTTCTTTCGCAGAGAAGAATTGATTCAAAGAACTGTGAATTGATTCGCAGTGGCACGGGACCATTCACCATCACCGCCGAAATTTGCAAAAAAATTAAACCTGTTCAAAATTAAACCTGGATGTCCGAGCTGGAGCTTTTTAACGGCAACATCGTGTAGACGTGTTGCTTTCGCAAGAATTCGTGTCGGCTTGCTGTTGAATCCGCGGACTGATGCTAGTTACTTTTCTCCTGTTGGAGCTGTAACTGCCAGCAACCTTCAGGGCCCTTGGTACTCTAGTTAATTAGTTCTGTTATTACAAAGTGTTTTTTTTTTTTTTTTTTTGTAAATTCTGGAAAGAAAGTTACACTGGATGTTACGTAGCCTTCACAAGTGCAAGTTCACAGTCAATTCAAACAAGAAATCAATCATTTTAGTGCACAAACATTGAATTGAAATCAAAAGTATCCCTCCATTTCCATGTTACGTGAATTTTCCTTTAAGAATTCGAACTGATGCTTTGTGAAACGCCCGTGAAGCAAAGTGACAACTTTATACTACACATATATTCTTCTTTCACTAAAAATCAACCTTATTTTGGCTGAAATATTACATTATTTTGCATCAATCAATACAGTCATGCTCATAGTAAAGTAGCTTGAAACCATGCTTTGGGAAATGTAGCTGTACAGATCAAAACAAATGGGAACCTAAGCAACTACTGAGTACCTTGCTGCAGCTGTTGGGAACTACAGTTGTAGTAAACATTAATGCTGACTAACTAACTTGTCAGCAAACCTAGTGTCCCAAAATGGAGAGCAGCAAGTAAACCTAAACTGTAGCTGGCAAATTGATTAGAAACACAACTGTAGCAGTCGGAGAAGTTTCTCTGATTGCTGTTGATATTGGCCTCTAATATCAAAAAGCCAGTCAGTGAAAAGTAAGATTTATGATATGTAAGTCACAGGTTTGCAGACAAATCACAGGCATGAAGAAGTGTCAGCTTTCGCAGTGGCTGAAGTATTTTATACAGTTTCAATAAGGGAGCTATAAATTCTGTCTGCATTGGCTGTCATCGAAACAAATGTGTTTGTTATTGATACAAATTACAGCCTCAAGAGGGCAAACCAGCCCAGTCCATTCAACTATTCCACCTCAAAGTGCGCTGTGCCTGTTATTACATCGCCAAGTGTGCTGCATCTATTGTTACATCTCCATGTATGCTCACCCTGCTATTACATGTCCATGTGTGCTACATCTATTATTTTACCTACATGTGTGCTGCATCTGTTATTACATCTCCATGTGCAATGCATCTGTCATTACATATCAATGTCTGCTGCAACTAATATTACATTACGATATGCGCTGCATTTGTTATTACATCTCCGTATGTGCTGCATCTGTCATTACATCTACATGTGTGCTGCATCTGTCATTACATCTACATGTGTGCTGCATCTGTTATTACATCTACATGTGTGCTGCATCTGTCATTACATCTACATGTGTGCTGCATCTGTCATTACATCTACATGTGTGCTGCATCTGTCATTACATCTACATGTGTGATGCATCTGTTATTACATCTACATATGTGCTGCCTCTGTCATTACATCTACAAGTGTGATGCATCTGTTATTACATCTACATGTGTGCTGCATCTGTTATTACATCTACATGTGTGCTGCATCTGTTATTACATCTACATGTGTGCTGCATCTGTCATTACATCTACAACCCCAATTGGGGCACAGGCAAAAAAAGGGCTGAAAAAACAATAAATATATAAGAGAATCAGCTGAAAGAACATTTAGCAAGTAATTAAGTTAACTAGCATCAGGCGTGGAACATGATTGGCTATAAAAGGGATGTCTTAGAAAGGCTGAGTCTCTCAGAAGCAAAGATGGCCAGAGGCTCTCCAACCTGTGAAGGCTTGCGTAAAAAAATTGTGGAATACTTTAAAAACAATGTTCCTTCAGGTCAAATTACAAAGGCTTCGAAGGTCTCATCATTGACAGAGCATAACATCATCAAAAGATTCAGAGAAACTGGAAAAATCTCTGTGCGTGTGGGACAAGGCCAAAGACCTTTACTGGATGCCCGTGATCTTCGGGCCCTCAGACGCTACTGCATCACTTACCGGCATGATTCTGTCATTGACATTACTAAATGGGCCCAGGAATACTTCAAGAAACCACTGTCTGTAAACACAGTCCGCCGTGCCATCAACAGATGCCACCTAAAACTCTATCATGCAAAAAGGAAGCCATTGTTGAGCATGATCCAAAAGCGCCGCCATGTTCTGTGGGCCAAGGCTCATTTAAAATGGACTGTAGCAAAGAGGCAAAGTGTCCTGTGGTCAGACGAGTCCAAATTTGACATTCTTGTTGGAAATCATGGGCGTCGTATCCTTCCAGCACCATGAATGCTGAAAGGTATATAAAGGTTTTAGAGCAACGTATGCTCCCCTCCAGATGACATCTATTCCTGGCAAGGCCTTGTGTATTTCAGCAGGACAATGCAAAACCACATACTGCAGCTGTTACAACGGAATGGCTTCGTAGCAGAAGAATCCATGTGCTGAACTGGCCTGCCTGCAGTCCTGATCTTTCACCGATTGAGAACATTTGGCGCATAATTAAACAAAAAGTCCATCAAAGGAGACCCAAAACTCTCCAGCAGCTGGAAGCCTGTATTAAACAAGAGTGGGATCAAATTCCAATGGCTAAACTCAAGAAACTTGTCTCCTCAATGCCCAGACGCCTCCACTCTGTGTTAAAAAGAAGAGGGGATGCTACACCATGGTAAACAGGCCCCTGTCCCAACTTTTTTGAGACCTGTAGCAGCCAATAAATTTGACATGAGCTCATTTTGTGGATAAAATTGTAAAATTTCTCAGTTTTAACATTTGCTATGTTATCTCTGTTCTACTGTGAATAAAATACTGGCTGGTGTGATTTGAAAGTCATTGTGTTTTGATTTTATTCACAATTTACGCTTTGTCCCAACTATTTTGGAATCGGGGTTGTACATGTGTGCTGCTTCTGTTATTACATCTACAAGTGTGCTGCTTCTGTTATTACTTCTACATGTGTGCTGCAGGTGTTATTGTCGCCCCCCTGGACAACGTCAGGCGGCTACTATGGATTCATGCTTGTTGTCTCCGCCGCCGCGTCCACGTCTGTAGACACTTCTTACTGGACGCTGTGCAGGCTGTAATTTTTGACCAATTACTTTCATATTTGGTGTAGACATGTGTTATACTTCACTTATGACATCTAGCAATTTTGTTTGCCATGGCAGTAGTATTGGCCAAATAATACGCAAATTAGTGGCAAAACATACACACTTCTTTATGGAAGCTGTACAGGCTGTAATTTTTGACCGATTACTTTTATATTTGGTCTGGACACGTGCTATACTTCACTTATGACATCTATCGATTTTGGTTGCCATGGAAACAGTATTGGCCGAATAATACAATAAGGAGAGAAGCGACTCATGCAGTCGCGGCTGACCAGAGTTTCATCTAGTTACATCTACATGACATCTACATGTGTGCTGCATCTGTTAGTACATCTACATGTGTGCTGCATCTGTTAGTACATCTATATGTGTGCTGCATCTGTTATTACATGTACATGTCTGCTGCATCTGTCATTACATCTACATGTGTGCTGCTTCTGTCATTACATCTACATGTGTGCTGCATCTGTTATTGCATCTCCGATGTGCTGCACCAGTTATTACATTTACAAACCCCAATTCCAATGAAGTAGGGACATTGTGTAAAACGTGAATAAAAACAGAATGCAATGATTTGCAAATCTCATAAACCCTCATTTCATTCACAATAGAACATAGACAACATATCTGATGTTGAAAGTGAGACATTTTACCATGTCATGAAAAATATTAGCTCATTTTGAATTTGATGGCAGCAACACATCTCAAAACACTTGGGACAGGGGCAACAAAAGGCTGGAAAAGTAGAAGGTACTGATAAAAACAGCTGGAGGAGCGTTTCACAACTAATTAGGCTAATTGGCAACAGGTCAGTAACATAACTGGGTATAAAAAGAGCATTTTAATGAGGCAGAGTCTCTCAGAAGTGAAGATGGGCAGAGGCTCACCAATCTTCGAAAAACAGTCAAAAATTTGTGGAACAATTTCAGAAAAATGTTCCTCAATGTAAAATTGCGAAGATTTTGAATATCCCACCATCTACAGTACATCATATCATCAAAAGATTCAGAGAATCTGGAGAAATCTCTGTGCACAAGGGACAAGGCCAAAGGTCAATATTGGATGCTCGTGATTTTCGGGCCCTCAGGCGGCATTGCATTAAAAACAGGCATAATTCTGCAGTGGAATTCACTGCAAGGGCGCAGGAACACTTCCAGAAGTCATTGTCTGTGAACACAGTTTGCCGTGCAATCCACACATGCAAGTTAAAGCTGTATCATGCAAAGTAGAAGCCATATGTAAACACGATCCAAAAATGCTGACATCTTCTCTGGGCCAAAGCTCATTTAAAATGGACGGAGGCAAAATGGAAAACTGTTCTTGGTCAGATGAATCAAAATTTTTTTTGGAAACCACAGACGCCGTGTTGTGCGGACTAAAGAGGAGAGGGACCACCCAGCTTGTTATCAGCACTCAGTTCAAAAGCCTGCATCTGTGATGGTATGGGGTTGTATTAGTGCATACGGAATGGGCAGCTTACACATTTGGATAGGCATTATCAATGCTGAAAAGTTAATAGAGGTTTTACTACAATGTCTCTTTCAGAGAAGGTCTTGCATATTTCAGCAAGACAATGATAACCCACATACTGCATCCATCACAACAGCATGGCTTCACTGTAGAAGAGTCCGGGTGCTAAAATGGTCTGCCTGCAGTCCAGACCTTTCATCAATAGAAAAATTTGGCGCATCATAAAACGAAAAATCTGGCTTAGAAGACCCAGGACTGTTGAGCAGCTAGAATCCTGCATCTGACAAGAGTGGGACAACATTCCTCTTCCAAAACTCCAGCAATTGGTCTCCTCACTTCCCAGACATTTACAGACTTTTGTAAAAAAAAAAAGAGGGGTTGCTACACAATGGTAAACATGGGCCTGTCCCAACTCTTTTGAGATGTTTTGCTGCCATCAAATTCAAAATCAGCGAATATTTCTCATGAAATGGTAAAACATCTGATATGTTGTCTATGTTCTATTGTGAATAAAATGTGGGTTTATGAGATTTGCAAATCAAATCATTATATTCTGTTTTTATGCACGTTTTACACAACTTCCCTACTTCACTGGAATTGGGGTTTGTCCACGTGTGCTGCAGCTGTTATTTCATCTACTTGTGCTGCATCTATTATTACATTTACATGTGTGCTGCGTCTGTCATTACATCTACGTGTGCTGCAGCTGTTATTATACATATGTATATGGGCAAGGCTCATGAAAATGACTCCACCCCAGACCTCATTTGAAAAAATATTGCTTTGCTAGTGTCAAATAATTAGTTTCTTTGTGTAAATTAGAGATGTTTACAGTTCATGTGCAAAAAAAATTATCATCAAATCACCAATACTTATCCTGCAATGCATCATGAAAGAACGGCATGTCTGAATCCATTTTCGGCGCGGTTGTGTACGTTATCCACTGACACACCTCTCTTCAGAGTAGTCTGGTACATACTAAATCTCTTTTTAATCAATTCTAGCTCCTTTTTTATACTTTATGATGTTTTGAGAAAGGAATTCATACCCCAAAAAAGATGTCCACCTATTTTTTTGACCTTCGGCAGGCTTGTGAAAAAAGTCTTGAAAATGAGCATCAGGATTTTAAGTGAAACATGGGTTAAATGTATACTTTCATTTCATGTGGCAGTTCCCCACTCAGTTTAAATGAATTTTCTAATACTTTACCACAATCGTCATTATTTTCTGCACATTTTGGTGAATAATGATCCATGTAATAATAAAAAATGGTGGGAGCAGGAGTCCAATTTGCAAAGGCTGTCAGCGGATAACGTACACAACACAAAATTCTGTCTTAATGAATCTGCATAAACAAAGCTTTTTCTGATAATTCCAAGTGTCCAGAGGCCCAAGCCAGTGGCGTCGCCAAGGGGGAGCCCACGGACATCTCGTGCCCCCCAATGTGCCCCCCCCCCATTTAGGATACGTAAATAAATAACGCAGTGTCTACGTGTCCGAAAGTCGGACGGGGTTTTAATATAACTCCATGTCCGACAGCCGGATGGTTTCAATTTAACTCCGCGTCCGACAGTCCATTATTGTTTTTAATTTCTTCGAATCTACTGTATCTTTTAGATATTAAACGTGAATGTTTTGATAAGAGGGCTCAGTTCTTCAAGATGAGTACCGAGAATTTCAATCAATGTTTCTGTTTAAGCTCTGTTCAATAAAGTGAAGCGACATTGGCGCGGGACTTTGCACATTTATGAAGAATTAGCGACTGTCGGACAGAGATCCTAAAATACTCTGCGTCCGAAAGTCATAAAAGTTCTAATTTTCGAGTATTCCAGCAATTATTAGACGTACAAACTTGGCCATGTTTTTGTTCGACCTTCACAAAATGCAAATTGATAGCTATCGACTTTTCTTGGTCTTTTATTCGTCTGTTTTCTTCCGTTGAAGATAGACAACAGTCTTTATTCGGTCTCTCTTGAAAATTAGTCAGATGGATCGCACAGATTCACGCTTTATTTCCACACCAGAGATAAAATAGTGCTTGTAGTCAGTCAACAAATCAATTCCATGACCATTGACATTGTGAATTAAACATCGCATGGACGATCAAGACAGTCGAACGCGAAATGCAAAATACTCCATGCCCGGCAGCCAGCAGAAAGTAAAAGTATTGATATGAAAGCAGATTTATAACGAAATAAAGAATAAAATATATCACCAACAATCATAACATCCAATGGGTAATGCAATCAATTTATTTGGGCCATTTTGATAAATACAATGAAGTCCGTACAATGCCAGTCGGACATTAAATGCTCCGTGTCCGACAGCGAAAAAAAAAAAAAAAAAAAAGAGGACGATTAGAACAGATTTATAACGAAATAAAGAATTAAAAAAAAAACATTTTAACAACAAACAGAACATCCAATGAACACAGTGATTTATTTATTTTCGGGCCATCTTTTTTGGATGTTCTGTTGTGCACCCCCAGAATAAAAAGTCTGGTGACGCCACTGGCCCAAGCTATAAGTTTTTCTCCTCCGCACAAATTATTTCATTGACAGGTACCCCTACCTTTATCTTCCCAGCCTCCATATATTATTTTCCAACCTTAAATCTAAGAAATCAAAGAAAAAACAGCTTAGATTTCATGATAAGCAAAACCTAATTTATTTATAAGCAGTAAATCCCCCCAGAATTATCACAAATACCTGAAAAGAAGAGATTTCAGTGAAAATAAATCTTTAGTTTAAGTTAAATAATGGAAAAAACAGAGCGGATAACGTACACAACGTCGATAACGTACACAACGCATGCCGCATAAAACAACACAAAATGGAGATTTCACGTAATAATTTTAAAAAGGGTTCAAATAATTAAGTCTTTCACACTTTTTTCAAACTAGTTTGGATGTATTTTTAAGGATTTTACAAACTAGAAGTGCGTGATTCATTGAGTCTCGTCATGACACCGATAACGGCACAACAAGCTTAAACCATACGGCAAGGAAGTTGATGTTTGTGTGAGTGTGAAGGTCAGGGAGCCAACAATACATGAAAAATGGTTTCATTTTGTCAAAATATGAATATTTTCGGGTGGTGTGGACCCTTAATAGTTCCCTAGATGCTAATTCATTATTTATTTATGACTGGTCGTAATCGGATCACGTACACAACGGTTTTTTGGGACAGGTTGTTGATGCCTGTATGACATGGATCGAGTGAGATGCACACAATGACTTGGCTCCCAAATAATAGTTCAGTGTGTGTTTTATACATTTAAAAGTAGTTTAGACTTTTAGATTTTAATTTATTCTATGAAACATAATTCAAAATTCATATATCTTTTTTGGACATATCAAAATGTGGGAAAATTCAAGGTTTGCAAGATTTTAGGTGCCCATAATGTGGTCAAAAAATGGTAAGAGACCCATAAAAGTATACATTCCTGTGTAGCTCTCATCATGCTCTTTATGATGAGACTGTAATAATAAAAAAACTCCCAATATTAAAAATATTATAGGCATTGGACAAACAAAAAGGGGGGTGGAGTCATTTTCGTGAGCCTTGCCCATATACGTTTATTTATTCATACATAAGTACAGGAAAACAAACACAGACAAAATATATACACTTACAAATAAAGCAATACATTCACAATGCATCTATCCTGTACATAATATATTAACAATACAATTAATGCCCTTTCTGGTCTGGGGTTGTATTATGTCCCACTTCATACTTAAAAATTCAGGAGTAGCTGCTGCAGTGCATATTTTCACTTCGCCGGTGTTATGATCTGTAGACGTACCAGTATTATTACATCTCCGTATGTGCTGCATCTGTTATTATATCTAAATGTGTGCTGTGTCTGTTATTACATCTCCGTATGTGCTGCATTTTTCATTACATCTGTGCCCATTATTCTGTCCGTATGTGCCCTGCATCCAGAAGTACATCTCCATGTGTGCTGCGTCTGTTATTACATGTGCTCTGTGTTCACTGTTACATCTCAATGTGTTCTGTTTCCATTATTACCTCTCCACGTGCACTATTATAGTTGTGCTCAAAATTTGCAAAATAAGTAACAAAAAAAAAAAAAAATCGCCAGGCAAAACACATTTCTTTTATTTCTTATTGGATTCATATCCCACTGTAGGTCACGTAGAATTGCACAATCAAATAAACCATGCCAATTACAAAGAAAAAAAATAAAATGAACCCTGTTCAAAAGTGTGCATACCATTAGTTCTTAATACTGTGTATTGCCCCCTTCAGCATCAATGACAGCGAGCAGTCTTTTGACACAGTTGTCAGTCAGGTCCCTAATTCTCTCAGGTGAAATAGCTGCCCATCCTTCCTTGCAAAATGCCTCCAGCTCCTGTAAATTCTTCAGTCATCTAGCATGAGCTGCACGCTTGAGATCTCCTGTAATCTTACAGCCCAGGAACCAGAAGCAAGCAGTTGTAGAAAAAAATGAAATCCTTTATTCAGTCGGAGTCCAGGCCAGAGATAACAAACGTACGGTGCCAAAAAACACAATCCAAAGCTCAGGGTCATGTCGACAGGCAGAGTTCAGCAACGATGGATCAGATGGGCAACGGTACATAAACAGTGGGCAAAAATCAGAGTAGATGAGACGTAGCAAAAATCCAAAAACCAGGGCAGCAAAAACCAAAAATTGTAGTCAGGCAAGCAGGGTCAAAATCAGAACAATAAACAGAAAAATCAGAAGGGCACAAGCAGAAAAAAGAAGTCAGGCAAAGGGTGTCTCAAATCTCTCAAATAAACTGGCGTTCGGGTCTCTCGGCACGGAATAAACGATCAACGTTCTGACGGTGAATGAACTGAAAAGCAGGGCATAAATGCACCAAACAGAAGTCACATGCTGCAGAGAAACAGATGATGGGAGTAACAGATAATGAGCAATGAAGGTAAGCACATGAGGAAGCTCTAACAATAATTAGCAAAAGCCAAGAGGCGACCTGGGAACACATAGACAACCTATGACAGATAAACGACTCCGGTTAAGGAGTTTTACGTGCAGAGATAAAAGAGTGCAGGATAGCAATTAAGCATGTGCGAAAGATTTCGCGGAAACACAGGGAGATACAGGGAAAGCAAAGCAAGGGACGGAGATTAGAACTGGGCGAGTGCTGAGATGGCGTTAGTAGTAATTAGTGGCGGTGCAACTTTACAAATTAACCCAAGTGCTCGTTAGTTAGTTAGTAATATGTACACGGGTTAGTTCGGTTAGTAAGTATAATACAAAATATAATGTTAGTATTGTTAGTAATCAAGGAAAGCAGAGTGAAGGAAGTAAACGAGAACTGAAGTAATTATGTGAAATACCAGAAACCATTGAAATCACCCGAAGCACGTGGGCACGCGGACTGGGGAGACGGAACGTACCACACGGATCACAAGACGGGGGTAGACACTGGTACACAGAACAGAAAATAAACAAATGGCAAAAACAGAAACTGGGATGTAGACTAATAGTAAATGATACATAATAATGAAAAATAACAAAAACAGGAAGCAGGAACAGGCAGAATCATAATATCTCCCCAAAGCGGCTTGAGGATATTGAGGTCAGGAGACTGTGATGGTCTCTCCAGAGCCTTCACCTTTCTCTTCTGTAACCACTGAAGGGTTAACTTCGCCTTGTGCTTTGGATCAGTCATGCTGGACAGTCCAAGTGCGTCCCATGTGCAGCTTTCTTGCTGAAGAATGCAAATTGTCTGCCAGTATTTTCTGATAGCATGCTGCATTCATCTTGCCACCAATTTTCACAAGATTCCCTGTGGCTGTAAAGCTCACTCACCCCCAAAACATCAGAGAGCCATCACCATTCTTTACGGTGGGAATGGTATATTTTTCACCATGGGCATTGTTGACTTCTTTCTAAACATAGTGCATATGGTTGTGACCATTAAGTTTTATTTTGGTCCATTTGTGAGTTGTGTCAAGGTGTTGTCTGGCATATTTTAGGTGGGCTTTTTTCTGGGATTGGTGCAATAATGGCTTCCTTCTAGCGACTCGACCATGCAGCTCATTGTTGTTTAAGTACCTCCTTATTTTACTCATTGAAACGACCCCACCATCTCTTTCCAGAGCATCCTGCATTTCTCTTGAGTTAGCTTGTGGATTTTTCTTTGTGTCCCGAACAATCCACCTGGCAGTTTGGGCTGAAATCTTTCCTGGCCTACCTGACCTTGGCATGGTATCAACATACGCAGGAAAACATATATGTGCAGGAAATTCCTGAAATTGAACATTCCTTGCCCTGTGAAGATATCTGGGTCAGGCTCATTGGCAAACACGAGACAGGTTTAAACATAGGAGTAAGTTATCGACCGCCAGCTTTGGACAGTACTGTCAATGAAATGCTCTTTAAGAGGATTAGGCAAGCTTGTAGTGGAGGAGGGACTATTATAATGGGAGACTTTAATTATCCTGGTATCGATTGGAAAATGGTGAAAGGACAGGGTAAAGGGGAGGAAGAATTTCTAGATGTTATAAATGACAATTTTTTAGTGCATTATGTTAATAAACCTACAAGAGCGAAGGCAATTTTAGACTTAGTGCTCTGTAATGACCCTGACAGAATTAGCAATGTTGAGGTACTGGAGCCACTTGGGACTAGTGATCACTCTACTGTTAATTTTGATGTTTCATGGGAAGTTAAAAGGGTGTCTTCAAAAACCAAAATGTTCAATTTTAGGCGAGCAAACTTTGACAGGATGCAGTCATATCTAAGCTAAATAAAATGGGAGACACTCCTGGGGCCTTATTTATAGAAATTTGTGTGGATTTCATACCTAAATAATACGTACGCACACTAAAAAAACCTATGGGTAAAATAAACTGCATGGAATTTTCATTTATTTAATCAGGATGGACTTGGAATTTATTGACATTGTGCATAATCTTAATCATTTCCCTTTTTTTAATGTCAAGTTTGTTTTTATAAATCAGAAATCTGCAAAGAAAGTGGTGTACGTATCTTTTTTTTGTGCCTACGCACCATTTATAAATGAGGCCCTTTGGACTGTGAGTCTGTAAATGAAACGTGGGAAAGAGTTGAGGGTGTTTTACTTGATTCACAATGCAAATTCATTCCAAAGGTGTCCAAAAGCAAGCTGAAAAAGCAGAATCCTCAGTGGATGACCACAGCTATTCGTAGGAGTTTGAGGGAAAATAGGAATCTTTATAAGATGTACATAAAGGATAACAATGAGAATACCAAGGCTAAATACTGTAAAATGTGGGCTGTGGTCAAAAAAGAGCTGAGGAATGCTAGAAGACTGCATGAAAGACAAATTGCAGAAGGGGCAAAAACTAACCCTAAGCACTTCTTTCAGTACTGTAGCAGAAAAAGGATAGTCAAAGAGGAGGTTAAGTGCATAAAGAATATATATGGATCGCTGCTATATGATAACAAGGATATTGTAGATACCTTAAACAATTACTTTGTTGAGAATTTTGCCTCGGAGCGGGTTTTTATTCGGCCAGAGGGCATGTCCAATGCTCAAGATTATTAGCGGAAATTGACGTTAGGGATAATGAAGTATTAGACGAGTTGCATAAACTAAAGGCAGATAAGGCTGCGGGTCCTGATGGCTTATATCCTAGAGCGCTCAAGGAAGTTAGTGAGATCATCTTTAAGCCGCTCTCCGCTATCTTCAGACAGTCTTTGAAACTGGAGAAATACCAAAAGATTGGAAGCAGGGCAATATAATACCAAAATGTAAGAAAGGGGACCGTACTGAGGCAGGAAATTACAGTTATATCAGTCAGTTTAACTTGTATTGCATGCAAAATAGTGGAATCTACCATAAAAGACGAGCTGGAATTATTCCTTGAACATAATATCTTGAGGGATAGCCAACATGGTTTCCATAAGGGAAGGTCATGCCTGACAAACCTTCTGGAATTTTTTGAAGAGGCCACCAAGACTTATGATCAGAGCAGAGCTTATGACATCATATACTTGGATTTTCAGAAAGCATTTGATACAGTACCACATAAGAGATTAATTTTTAAAATGAGCTCCATTGGAGTTACAGGAGGTATTCTGGAGTGGATTCAAAACTGGTTACAGGACAGAACACAAAGAGTGGTGGTCAGTGGAATCTCATCTGAGCCAGGTATGGTGGGGAGTGGCGTCCCCCAGGGATCGGTGTTGGGACCCCTGCTATTCCTCATCTACATTAATGACCTTGATAGGAACATTGAGAGCAAATTAGTTAAATTTTCAGAGAAGTTTGGCAAATAGTTTTGAGTCCACTAAAGTGATTCAGGATGATTTTGATAGAATCCAGAATTGGGCAGAAATGTGGCAAATGAAATTGAATGTAGCGAAATGTAAAGTTGTACATGTAGATAATAAAAACATTAGACATAATTACTTCATGGGAAGTTTAAAACTGGAATGTGCTCCACACGAAAAAGATCAGGGAGTGATTGTTGACCAAACCCTCACAGGTTCTAGACATTGTGCTGTAGCAGTTAAAAAAGCCAATCGGATGCTGGGATACATTGCCAAAAGTATTGAGTACAAATCCAAGGAGGTGATGCTTCTTTTGTACAACACATTCGTCAGGCCACATCTGGAGTATTGTGTACAGTTCTGGGGTCCATACTTTAAGAAAAATATAGAGGCTCTAGAAAAAATTCAGAGAAGAGGCTGAAGATCCTTAATTTCTTTAGTCTTAGGAAAAGGAGACTTAGGGGTGATCTAATTGAGATCTTTAAATATGTTAAAGGGATTAATAAAGTGAATTATGTAGGATTTCTTTGGCTAAGTTTTGTTAGTAGAACTCGGGGTCACAAATGGAAGCTGACCAAAGGTAAATATAGCACTGATATTAGGAAATATTTCTTCACCCAAAGAGTAATTTCGATGTGGAATAGCTTGCCTGACCAGTCCAGGGGCGGAGCTAGTGACTTGTCGCAGGGGGAGCGAAAACTCAAAGTGCCCCCCCAACCCCCCACCACTATAAACAAAAACACCATGTTTTGCTTCGACCTTGTGGTATACGGAATTAATCAGATGATTTTGCTAAATGTTGCAAACATGAGACTCTTTTGAGCATATATTAGGCTAGGCTGTAGTATTATTGCAAGCCTTATTTCCGGCATGGCTGTGCTGTGCATAAACCATCAGGAGACGAGGTCAAAGCAATTTTAGGCTATAGGCCTAACTGTCTAGGTAAATAAGCTATAAGTGCCCCCCCACCACCACCACCACCAGTGGCGTAACAAGTCTGTTCCAGGCACCAATGCAGGCTGGTCGAAGCGGGCCCTCCCATCACAACCACAACTTACTGTCAGCAGCAACAAAAGAAGCAAAAGCACGCAGCTTTCAATCGACAAATAATAGCATATGCACTAACGATGACTTTACGGTTTCACTGTGATTCATTAAATATAACCAGCTCGGAAGCTTTATTATAACCTGGCTGGCTTCCCGTTACGTTAGCCAACAATTATAAATGACAGTCACAACACTGTAAGTTAACCAGCTGGGTAACGTAACTTAACTGTGGGAACACACCAAGAGCTGCGCATGCTGCAAGAGCAGCCGATGGACACCGGTCCATTGAAAATGAAGAGAATCAGCAGCTCTTGCAGCTCTAGGTGTGTACCCACAGTTAGATTTGCGGTGCAGGCCGTATTCTTCAGTCGCTCCGACCAGCCTAGCCTACTTAAAATCTGGAGTCGAAGCAGCATAACACAAGAAAACATGCTAATCGGTGACAGCACCTTGTCACAGATTACAACACAGTGGGTGACGTATATCAATAACTCACCATTAGAAGTTCCGAACTGACGAAGTTGTTTTTCACCTGGCGCAACTTTATGGCCACTGGAGTTTTAAAAAATTATCCGAATTCCATTTCTGCTGGAAGCTTATGTTACAGATAGTAGCAACGGCAAAACCCCACAAAACGTCCGTTTACAAACTCTCAAATACATCTTCCAAAACACCATCCAGTACAATCCAAGTCTTCTTTGTCCAGGTGAATGCTCAGTAGTAATGCGGTTATTTTAGCTAAAAACAAACGAAACGTAGTAGCCCCGCCCCGGCCAACGTTCTCACTATTGGGCAAATGGCGATGACGGGTTACTCCGTTTCAAAATAAAGGAACAATATGCAATTGGTAATTCTGTACTGGCAAGGTCTTCTTTTCGGTCCTTTATTTTGAAACGGAGTAACCCGTCAGTCCCATTACATCATGGTGTCATAGTACAATGCAAGCTTCAGCCTGTAATTGGTCTGGACTCTAATGCAGCTGCATTTCGCGCATACATGGTAGCTACGCCGCGGGCCCCCTCTTAGCCGTGGGCGCGGAGCGGCAGCTCCGTCTGCCCCCCCGCTAGCTCCGCTACTGCTGACCACATTGTTGAGGCACAAACCTTGGGAATTTTCAAGAGCAGGCTTGACTTAAAGCTAGATACCACTGAGTCATTGAGTATCTGAAGTGATATATTCACAATAGTAAAAAGAAACTGGCGAGCCTAGTTGGGCTGAACGGCCTGTTCTCGCCACTCATGGTATGTTATGTTATGTTATGTTATGTTATGTTATGTTACGTCTCCTAATTTTTCCTCTCTTAATCTGAACAGTACGACTGGCATTTTCAAGTCTTTGGATATCTTTTTATATCCTTTGCCATCTTTAAAAAGCTAAACTACACTACAGGCCAAAAGTTTGGGGCCACCCTCAAAATGCCATGTTCTGCATTTCATTTCAGTTTATTCTGATTTAAGGGGCCGAGACCATTTCAGTACATCATATAGTCACGTTTCCAGCAAGGATTCAAGCTGAAAAAGACATTTTTGTCAGACTTTGCTCAGACTTTAGATTCATCAAAATAGCCGCCCTTAGTCTTGATCACTGCGTCACAAATTCTTGGCATGCGATGCAACAGTTTCTTGAAGTATGCTGCTGGCAGTGATTCCCATGCAGATTTCAAGCATTCAATTTTAACACAAAGGCATTACAACTCAATTATAACATATTGTAGTCAATGATCAATCAGTCAAGACAGCTTTAAAATGTGGTCTCACCCAAAACCTATTGGCTTCCTTTATTTTATGCACTGAAATCATTTCATGAGCGAAAAATAAGGAAAGAATAGTTGATGTGTGATTTTTTTTAACTCCTCGGCCAACTTTGGCCAAAGGGGTATTGCCGTCACCTTTTCGTCCACCTGTCTGTCTGTCTATCTGTCGTGTGTCTATCGCGTGTCTGTCCATGTCGTGTGTCTGTCCTCCGCAACTATTGATGGTAGCCTTTTCAAATTTGGTATGGTAACTCTCTGTGACCCATCGATGTGCAAGGTCAGCTTTTTGTGGTGATTTCACCTTTGACCTTGGCGCTGTGACCTTGACCTTGGAAATCTTGTCCGGGCCAATACCCAGCAACAATTGATGGTATAGCCTTTTCAGAGTTGGTATGGTAACTCTCTGTAACCCATAGATGTGCAACATCAGCTTTTTGTGGTGATTTGACAGGCCGAGGGGTATTCAGCAATGCGTTATGTTTTAAAAATCTGAGGGTGGCCCCAAACTCTTGGCCTGTTGTGTACCTTGTTATGAAGGTCCTTACACAATTCTTTTCCACTCCCCATGGCTCAGTGTCTAGCCAGATCAGTGCATCTACTCGGGAGCTAACAAACTCAATGACTATACAAAGACAGTAGTAACAATATCAAGAGCTACAGGTGTGGAACCCTTAATAGCCATTTAAACCTGAGTGTGTCACCTTGTGTCTATATAACAAGGTCAAACATTCAAAAGGTATGTAAATTTATGATCAGGGGCATTTGGGTGATTCCTGTTATCATTATGATTTAAAAAGGAGCCAGACACCTATGTGATGATAAATTACTTTGCATGATCACTGTCCTTAAATAAAAGACAGGTTTTTTATATGATGAGTCATGTTTTCAAAATAAATGGCAACATTTCACAAATTCAACTAGGTTATGCAAACTTTTGAGCACAACGGTACATCTTCAAGTGTGCTTATGTCCATTGTTACATCTCAGTGTGTGCTGTATTCAGTGTTACATCTCTATGTGTGTAGTGTCCATTGTCGCGCCAAAGTGAAATGTTCATCTAAAAACTGTATTTTGTGTTTCCTTGTGTCCTCTCAACAATGTATTGTATTTTTTACGAGCATCTGAAACCATGCAAAACCATATGAAGCGGTTATTTCTATAAGCACTCAAGTCCATATTCATTAAAAATCAGATACTACAAATCCATTCTTTAATTGATGATGAGGAATAAGCCCCATAAGCTAATTTTGGCCAAAAAGCACTCAAGTACAATATAAAATGAGCAGTGAATTGGAAATTCCCCAAGAAGCTACTTCTAGCGGTGACCAAGTCCAGTCTAAAACTTCTCCAAGCCCACAAGTCCAGTCAGCCAATCAAAGCATCGTTTAGAAAATTGGTTGGCCAATAGCAAGCACTGTAGCTTTCTTACCTAGCCACAGTGGCTGACTCTACAGGCCAGGATGTGTGTGTGTGGACTCAACTCAAAAGAGCCAAAAAAAAAAAAAAAAAAAACCCAAGCAGCCAGAAACATGGGCTAAAAACAAGCGAAAAAGAAGTCCAGCAAAAGGTAATCTTTTTTAGCTGCTTATTCTTTGGCTGAACTTACCACGAGCAGCCAGTTATTTTACAATAGCTCACAACACAGAGCCAAGGCAAAGCTGTTTTGCTATCCTGGAGTGGTTTTTTATTTGTTCAGCTGTATTTACCTTCCATTTTTCATCTTCTATTCATTTTGTTCAAGAAACCTTTTGACTTCCATAACAATAGTATACTGGTATGACTATATTTGCTGTTCATTTTCATTAGAAAGTGGTGCTATGTTTTCAAAAAGATGCTCTGTTTTAGTACTCTGAAATAATAAAATTAAACGCTGTGAATTTTTGAACTCGAGTTCAAGTGCCGTTATTTTGAGGCATTTGCTTCTAAAAGTACTGAAGTTAGTACATAGAATGGTGTTTGCAATATCTGGGTGAAGAATCAAGATAGAGGCTAGAAAGTCTCCTAATATGTTTTAAGACATCTTTTCTGATATTTCATTACGATTACATCAGCTTAACCCATGTAACATGATCCCCTCAAGTTGTCAAATTCTTAAAATCTCGTTTCACTAAAAAGACGAAAACGGACTTGTGCACCTGTGGAAATCAACTCTTCGTAAGCAAAAATAGAGTAAATCAGGAAAAGGCAAATTATTTTTTTGCAGTATTGTATCTGCCAATATCTTGGATGAACAAGTAAATGCCATGACTCTTTCTCACGGCAGGACTGGATTTACCTTATGCAGTTATGACACATGCTTTATCAGCTCTGCCGGCTGCACACCTGTGGTGCATCATCTTCTTCCTCATGGCGTTCTTCTTCACTTTCGACTACCAGGTACGCTAAAGACCCCACACAAGCTGCACAAACAAATGCACGCGTACACATGCACATCTTCAGGCAAAACTGAGACAACTCATGATTCAGTGTGTGCAAGAAGATGGATAACTTTATCTCCGTAAAAGTTAACTGTTGATAATCTTTCTTATAGCTCAAGGCTTTTGGTGTCGTTTCTTCAATTTTGACACATCCTTATAAAATGTGCCTCAGTTTAGTTTGTCGTGTTTTTTTTTTAATGGAACTCATATCACTCTGTTCCACAGTTACAGTGGTGTTACAGGGATTTTGCAGCTTTTATTCAGTCTGTTCAGTAAAATTGATTAAACTGTTCGTACATTTTTTCTATAAAAACTTTTTTTAATGAGTAAAATTATTTACTGCTCAAAGCACGCATATCTGTGTGTTGTGTGTGTGTGTGTGTGTGTGTGCGTGCACATGTGTGCCTGCATGTATGTATGTGAGTGTGTGGTGGTGTGTCTGTGCGACTGTTTGTCTGAGCATGTCCATATTTACAGATTCTTAATGTGTGTGCCCACGATTATTTGCTCTCAGGCTCTAATTGTGGAGAGCCTGGTCACCAGCATCATGGACACATTCCCTGACAAACTCTGGAAACCACTACGCCATGAGCTTCTCGTGCTTCTCGTAGTGGTGGCTTGTTTCCTGTTGGGGCTGCCGCTGGTCACATGGGTAAGATGACCTCACTGTAATTATTCACAAGTTTGGCCTGAGAGCAGTGCTGCCGCAGTTACCTTGAAAAAGTAATCTTGTTCGATATACTGTGCATTGTTACAACCGATAATGTCCCTCTGACGCATTACGTCCCTCCAACGCATAATGTCCCACAGAAGGACATTATGCGCTGACCGTTCCAACTGATAATGTCTCTCTTAACGCATAACGTCCCAATTTTTTCTCACCGCTAACGTCACACTTTTTGACGCATTATGTCCCACCAAATTTCTAACCGATAACGTCACAACAATATTGACGCATAATGTCACACCTTCAGTATTTAGGCTATTTACTATTTGGGTGGTATCGGCCTGATAGACAAAGTTTTTACAGGTGACCATTATCTTTGACCTTGACAATTACCGTCAAGGTCATTGTATATTCTGCATTTTAATTTATTGTCAGACATTGGTTATGGACAACCGAGCGTCTTCATGGTCAGCCATTTCCCAAGATATGATTTAGATGGAATTTACAGGCCAACGCCACTGCAAGACTCATTTGTGGCCTGCACCAGTCTCATCACCCTTTCCAATGATCCATCGACGAAATTTATATGATGGGTAGCCTATGGGCTTTAGGTGATGCTGTTAAAAGTGTTTCAGGCTGGGTCCGCAGTGCGGTCACCAAGGGGATTGCGACAGTGTTGAATAGAGAACAAGTCTAATAGAGAACAGAGTTTCTCCTTAATCCTGCAAGTGAGGGTAATATTAAAGGAGAAACTCCATCATGTTTTCCCAACGCACTAAGTTCCATGTGCTGTCCCACCACCAGTCACTCCACTCTTTCAGTAGGCGAGTCGGTCCACTTAGTGATCATGCAGATTGTATATAAAGCTAAAAATCAAATATTAAATACTGTAGGTTTTATGTTTTTAATTAAAAACAATGAAGAACTAACAACGATAAACTGACAATTGCAATATTTCAACTCAATCACAATGCAGCAGTTGCCGTAAGGCTGCTATCAAGGATAGATTTTTAGCTGCCGGAGAGCTCACTCGGTTAAAGCATTGCATTGTGAAGCAGAAGTGACTATCACAGCGTGGGTTCGAGCCCCGGTCTTACCATCCAGCAGTGGTCGGCAGCTTTTTCAGAAGTAGCGCGCAATTGGCCAATGCGCTACAGGGACGCAAATTGGGAAGGGTCTGCGGGGAAGGGTAATATAAGTTGCTTTGTTCGTTCCTTAGGCGCCTCCTGTTGGCCAGATGGGCGCTTGTCAGAAAGATTCTAAGCTTGTTCATGTTCGGGTATCCTCCACCCTCGTTCTGAACTTGCGACGATTCAACCAATGAGTGTATAAGAAGCAGTAGACTGACAGGCGCGTGCTTCGGAGGACAGCCGCAAGCTGTCTTCACTCTCCTGAGATGGCAACAGGGGGTCGCATATGTGAAAGCCTTGTACATAATTCCCCAATTGGACATTCCAGATTCGGGTGGGATTGGAGATGCCAAATTTATAAAAAATAAATAATTAAAAAAAAAGAATATTCTTGATGTAACCGAGTGGACTGTCATTTATATAAATGCGAGACATAAAAACAATTCAGTGTAACAAATATGGTAACAAAGTCTAGTGTCTAATTACAAAGACGGCCCTGTCTATTCCAGTAAGATATGATCATCATAACCGACTCCTGGGTCATGGTAAATTGATATATCAAAGGTTGGAATTGTCACATTCTTGTATCCTCAGATAACGTGGCTTGGAGGCTAGGTATAGTTCAAGTGGCAAGCACCTTCCTATGGCAAGCCGTTTTAACATTTAATAGCTAGACTGGATATGTGTTGCAGATATCCGCAATTCAATTCTTCCAAGTCAAAAAGAGCATTTCCGATATCTACAATGACATTCTTCCTATCCACAATTGTCATTTCAGATATCCACAACGTCATTCTTCCTAGGACAAATGACGTCACTTTTGCCATTCATGTGAATGAGGTTTCTCGTTACAGACATCTACATTTCAGTTGCAGATATCCGCAGTGTGAATTACGGATATCTGCCACTGAATTACGACTAGTTGTAACTCCAGTTTGAGATATCTACTAGTCAAAATTCCAGTTCAAGATATCTTTAATTTCCCTTAATTCAAGATATCTAAATTGTTCTTTTTAGATATCTTAAATTAAGTTTTGCCTAGTCAGAGTGACGTTGTAGATATCTTGAACTGGATATATGTCAAGTCAAAATTAATTAGTGGATATCTCAAACTGGAATTTGGGATATACATCATTTAATTGTAGATATCTACTATCAAGTTACAGATATCTTGAAGAGAAATTTGATTAGAGATATCTCAAATTGGAGATATCTTTCACTTCCATTCTGCCTTGTCGAAATGTAATTAAAGATATCTTGAATTAGAGTTTGGCAAGGCGAAATGACGTTGCAGATATCTGTATGCCAGAAAGTTACGGCAAGCGGGAGCGGCGCCGCATGTTGATTCAAAGCTGCATTCAAACGCCATGTCAGAGCAAGCAGAGGCCGAAGGTGTTTTTGAGTGTGTTTTTAATGCAGCAGCCCGTGCACAAAAGGAGCTGTCAAATGCACAAGGTTTAACGTTGCTTTCTGCAAAAAGACGACTCCTTCAGCTGTTACTCCAGGGGTGCGTTTCCCAAAAGCGTAATTGCTAACTAAGTTAGCAACTTACATAGTTCGTCCATTCACAGTCAATGGGCCCAACTATGTAAGTTAGCATCTGTGATTTCGGGAAACGCACCCCAGAACGGGGGATCAGTGTTCTGACACCATCCAGACTTCGTCGTAGGTCCTCAAGTGTGTTTCGAGACAACAAATATTCAATACGCAGTAAATTTCTACCACAAGTCTCTTGTGAACGAAATTCTCGTTCGCCACAAATTCTTTGGTGATAAGCTCTTTCTATTTCATGGCATTTTCCAACAATCTTATCCACAACAGCAATCGCTATTTCTTCCGCTAATGATAACAAACGCTGCACAACAATTCTGACTAGTCATAATGACGTTTGAGATATCTTTAATCTTCATTCTGCCTTGTCAAAACTGAATTACACATATCTACATTAGTGAGTTAGGATGAGTGACGAGTCACTGTTGTGACTAGTCAAAACTGAATTACAGATATCTCTAACTATAGTTTTCACTAGTCAAAATGACGTTATAGATATCTTGAATGAAAATTCTTACTAGTCACAATATAATTACGATGAGTGTAAATGACATTTTTGATATCTGCAGTGTTAATTCCAGATAGTCAAACTTAGCTATTAAATGTTAAAACAGCTTGCCATACCTTCCCTATTTTTTTGGACCTGGGCAAGTTAGTGGGATCATCAAATGTATCCTCCGAGGTCAGCATCATAATGATATTGATGTCTCAAATTTGATATTGTGGCATATCCCAAGATACTTGGAGATGTAATTGTGCTATTTGATATGCAACTTCGATAATATGAAATAAATAAGAAACTTTTGAAGGTAAAAGCCTAAAACCATGATTACTAGGTTATCAAGGACGATCTTTCTGAATATTCAATGACCTTGCAAGTCAGAGGTCAAGGTCAAGATCAGCAGAAATGGTCAGCCAAAAAAAGTCTACTACAATTATTACTTATTCATCAGCTCACAGCTGCCCAGTAAGTGAACATGGCTGATAGTACTGGGGTCCATAGGTAACAGCTCTAGTATGGACAGTGATGCTTACACATGTAGATAAACGTAAAATTAATGACAATTCATGTGCAGTGCCTCCAAGCACGTTTTCTTGGACAAGGCACTTTAAAATACGGCATTTATATTATCTAAGGATTATGAGACTACTGCTGGCCCGAGTGTGGAGACACACCGGAACACTTCAACGGACTTCGCCCAGGCCAATGTAATCACCATGATGTCATTTCGTCAGTCCAAATGGGAAAAGGGTAAGCGGTGATGGATGAAACTCCAGAGGACCACCTTAAAAATGCCCCCTTGTGGCACTGCAGTACGGACCCAACCTGAGGTCCATACCCAAATGGATCATTGGAAAGGGTGATGAGACTGGTGCAGGCCACAAATGAGTCTTGCAGTGGCGTTGGCCTGTAAATTCCATCCAAATTGTATCATGGGAAATGGCTGACCACGAAGACACTCAATGTCCGTCACCCATGTCTGACAATGAATTAAAATGCAGAATATACAATGACCTTGACGTTAAATGTCAAGGTCAAAGATAATGGTCACCTGTAAAAACTTTGTCAATCAGGCCGATACCACCCAAATAGTAAATAGCCTAAATACTGAAGGTGTGACATTATGCGTCAATGTTGCTGTGACATTATCGGTTGGAAATTTGGTGGGACATTATGCGTCAAAAAGTGTGACGTTATCGGTTAGAAAAATTGGGACGTTAAGTGTTGCGAGAGAAATTATCAGTTGGAATAGTTGGCGCATAATGTCCCTCTGTGGGACATTATGCGTTGGTGGGACGTTATGCGTCAGAGGGACATTATCGCTTGTAACATGCGTCAGTGGCGGGCCGTGCATTTTACACCTAGGCCTTCAGTAACCCTCCCCCAATTAACCTAAACTTCACCGTGACTCAACGGCGACAGCATGACATCATAACGTAACCCCCCACAAATTCTCAGTGACAGCATTTTCACACATAAAGCACTATGCCATATCACATTAATCAATCAATTAATCAATCAATCACCAAGAAACAAGAAAAAAAAAACTAACAGCAACCAGTCACATCCACGCAGACTACCTAAAAAGACTCCTGGGACACTAGCCAAGCTGCTGCGCATAAACACACACATGCCTTAAAGTGCAAGGGTACAGCCAGGGACATCATTCACTAACCAGCAGCAACGATCTAAAACAAAATCCAAGACTTAAGAGCCATTCCGTGAGAAAATGGTACTTTTTGAAGAAGTTGAGGAGTTGACCCCCCTGGAATTGAATGAAACATGGCAGATAGGTGGATATGGTAGTCTCACGGAAAAAGCCATATTTTTAGGTCCGTTTCTCAAGAAGCCTGCCAGTGGTGCAACCTGGAAGCCACTAAAGTGGCTCAGTTTTGCTTTTGACACCACATTTTACATCAATTATTATGACTTAAAGCTGCAGTTGGTAACTTTGAGGAGAGAGAGGACTTGGCATAAAAATTTGAAAAAAATGCAACTTTCAGATCCCTCCCCCTCCCTCTCCACAGCACTCCTGCCCTAAGACCCTCCCCCAGAAGGTTGCCATGCACGCGAAGGCACGCGAGCTGTTATGCATGCAACCAAGTTGCCGAGGGTAGACATTACTGTTGTGAACAGTCAACACTGCTGGCCCACAAATGAGCAGAAATAAATCATGTCGACATGAAAAGTAATCTACAGCAGTATGTATTCAGTAAAAACCCAGCACACGCTTACTTCAGTAAGTTACCCGTTTTTTTTGAGTACAGAAACTGTCGTGAATCCTGCTGAATGGCCAGTAAACCATGTATGACAGCATTTAGCTGTGAGAGCACAGAAATGTTACACATATTTATGAGGACAACAACACAACCGATAAGACTGCCAGGTCACTTCATAAAGATATTTTCTGCGACTTTCTAATAAAACGACGCCAGTAACGTTAGCCCTAGCATCGGAAACAAGCTAATGTTAGCTCGACTGCAACATCACAGTAACATCACATGCACTACGGAGTACTGTAACAATTACAAGACGCTGGCTATTCGAACAGCGACTGTGCTTATGGCGGCGTTCACTCGCTTATTTGCAGAGCGAAAATGAATTGATGCCGGTTAGGGCTGGGATTAGTACCAGCTGTGCATGTGAGCGACGCCAACTCGCTTATTTTCAGAGCATTGCGGAGCAAAAATGAACCAACGAATAAAGCCGGGGTTTACCTGTCAAGCAGAAAAGTCGCTAACTCTGCGTCGGTTTTTAATCCTTCCAGATCACGGAGTTCCCTCCACCTCTGAAAAGCCACTCTGATGTTCACTCTGGTTTTATCCCGGGCTTTGTCTAATTCTTTCTTTTGTGCTTTTTTCTTCTGGCTTCCTCTTCTTACTTGTCTTAGCCGTGTGTGCTGTTGTCGGTAACGGAGGCATCGGTATTTTTTTCCTCGCTGATGGCTGTTTGTTGCGCCATTAGTTTCTCTAAGCTCCTGAACCCTCTCTCGGAGATTTGAGCTTGACTGAGCACTGGCGTGAACTGAGGAGGAAGGGGGAGGAGGCTGTCCGCAGCGCGTGCATGTGCACTGTTTGACAG
The DNA here is from genome assembly GCA_029692085.1 of Gymnothorax javanicus. Classification (NCBI taxonomy): domain Eukaryota; kingdom Metazoa; phylum Chordata; class Actinopteri; order Anguilliformes; family Muraenidae; genus Gymnothorax; species Gymnothorax javanicus. The sequence goes on from CM056201.1 coordinate 14,585,796, forward strand.
CTGTCAGACACCATCCTGGCTCTAATTGGTTCTTTTTGGTCGGTCCAGACGATTCTTTTAAATTGCAGTAGGAGCAGCAGGTGGGTTTAAAGGAGGCTTTTTTTAATTACAGAGTACTAGTTTTATGTAATACTGTCTGTACACAGTGACTTTTTTAGCAAAAATGACAAAAAGTTACTTTTATAAGACTTACCAACTGCAGCTTTAAGGGTACACAGTACCAGATGTGTTATACTTTTATCATGACCTGTCACACTTCAAGTCTGGATAGTCATTAGCACCACATCAGCGCTTAGCTGGGTAACTATGTTATTGAGCTGGAATTATTTTAGAAATCACAGTAAAAATTGAAAATGAGAATGGGAATAAAATAATAAACCAGACATATACCAATCAATAATGCTTTATTATGTGTTTACCCACAACAAAACTATAATTTTCAGTTAATATTCCCTTGGTATCTTGCTGGGTTAGTGCAATGGATGGCCGGAAAGATGGTCGAAATTGATTTTGGTGCATGTTTGCGGTATATTTTCTCAGTAACCCAGATGTGTTCCTTGGTGATAAATGCCGATTGTTGTGCTTTTGGAGCTCTGTTTTCAGGAATATCAAGCATTTGTTTGGTAGTATCTACACTTTTAAGCTAGATGGAGCCAAAGTTGGAGGAAAACTCAAAACAGACCATTTCATAGCAGATTGTGCCTATATTTAGATGGCATTATTTTTTTTACCCATCAAGATAGAGATCTGAAATTCTCTGGATACATAGTCCCTTTGGGGTTCATTACAGAATTAGTAAAATTTCAACGGTAGTATTTTCAGTGTAGATGATTTTAAACATCAAAAGTCGGAAAAATTTGCCTCCAGGGGGCACTGTAGGCTGGATGCAAGTACTGGCCATCCCCAGCAATGTACCAAAGACATTTTTTTAATTGTGATATACACAGCTAGTTTTCTCAGAAAGTGAAGAGCTTGGTTTGGTACTATGCTGGGTAGATAGCTTTCTGACTAAAGGTGGCGCTCTAAAGTCCTAATGTTCTACCGACCTAATATTTCATATTCCCAGACATACATCAAAGTTCTGTCTTTTGAAATACAACCCCAATTCCGAAATAGTTGGGACGAAGTATAAATTGTGAATAAAATCAAAATGCAATGACTTTCAGATCACGAGCCAATGTTATTTACAATAAAACATCGATAACATTTCAAATGTTGAAATTGAGACATTTTACATTTTTAACACAAAATGAGCTTATTTCAAATTTTCTGGCTGCAACAGGTCTCAAAAACATTGGGACACAGGCAAAAAAGGGCTGAAAAAGCAATTAACATATAAGAGAATCAGCTGAAAGAACATTTAGCAAGTAATTTAATTAACTGGCATCAGGTGTGTAACATGATTGGCTATAAAAGGGATGTCTTAGAGAGGCTGAGTCTCTCAGAAGTAAAGATGGCCAGAGGCTCTCCAACCTGTGAAGGCTTGCATAAAAAAATTGTGGAATACTTTAAAAACAATTTTCCTCAACGTCAAATTGCAAAGGCTTTGAAGGTCTCATCATCGACAGTGCATAACATCATCAAAAGATTCAGGGAAACTGGAAAAATCTCTGCGCGTGTGGGACAAGGCCGAAGACCTTTACTGGATGCCTGAGATCTTCAGGCCCTCAGATGCCACTGCATCACTCACTGGCATGATTCTGTCATTGACATTACTAAATGGGCCCAGGAATACTTCAGGAAACCACTGTCTGTAAACACAGTCCGCCATGCCATCCACAGATGCCACCTAAAACTCTATCATGCAAAAAGGAAGCCATTGTTGAGCATGATCCAGAAGTGCTACCGTGTTCTGTGGGCTAAGGCTCATTTAAAATGGACTGGAGCTAAGTGGCAAAGTGTCCTGTGGTCAGACGAGTCCAAATTTGACATTCTTCTCGGAAATCATGGGCGTCGTGTCCTCCGGGCTAAAGAGGAAAAAGACCACCCCTCCTGTTATCGGCGTTCAGTTCAAAAGCCAGCATCTCTGATGGTACGGGGATGCATTAGTGCATATGGTGTGGGACACTTGCATGTTTTAAAAAGTACCATGAATGCTGAAAGGTATATAAAGTTTTTAGAGCAACATATGCTCCCCTGAAGATGGCATCTATTCCAGGAAAGGCCTTGTGTATTTCAGCAGGACAATGCAAAACCACACACTGCAGCTATTACAACAGCATGGCTTCGTAGTAGAAGAGTCCATGTGCTGAACTGACCTGCCTGCAGTCCTGATCTTTCACCGATTGAGAAAATTTGGCGCATAATTAAACAAAAAGTCTGTCAAAGGAGACCAAAAAACTCTCCAGCACCTGGAAGCCTGTATTAAACAAGAGTGGGATCAAATTCCAATGGCCAAACTCAAGAAACTTGTCTCCTCAATGCCCAGACGCCTCCACTCTGTGTTAAAAAGAAGAGGAGATGCTACACCATAGTAAACAGGCCCCTGTCCCAACTTTTTTGAGACGTGTAGCAGCCATCAAATTTGAAATGAGCTCATTTTATGGATAAAATTGTAAAATTTCTCAGTTTCAACATTTGCTATGTTATCTCTGTTCTATTGTGAATAAAATACTGGCTGGTATAATTTGAATGTCATTGCGTTTTGATTTTATTTACAATTTACACTTTGTCTCAACTATTTCGGAATTGGGGTTGTATATGAAGCACATACACAGTTATACATAAAATTTGTAATCCCTTTGGTATAAAGCTCATTTGGTTGTGAACTGGTGATGACTGTGAGCATTACAAACACACAATACATGGGCTATTAAAATGTCCAGCACGTTATAAAACATGACCAGTCTAAAATTCAAATGCCAAAAAAGAACTAATGTAAAAGGCGTACCACCATAAGTACGTATGCAGACATGTGTCAACAGTATACATGCACTTACATAAAATAACAGTCCATAATTTGAACTCTAAAAAAAAAATCTTCGTCACACAATCGTGTACATGAAGACAGAATGTATAGTACAAAAATTGAAACAGTTTTATATTTTCCATGTTATCCAAAGCAAAATGATGTCAACACAGCATGTGACTAGCGCTATCCGTCAGTCTGTTTTTGGAATTCGATTGTGGGTTGGCGGCACCTGGTGGAGCGCACCAGAGGTGCTCCTTGGCCTTGAGCAGCCATCCATGGCCTTCTTCGATGGATTTGGGTCGATGTTACCCACAGAGCCAGTCGAGCCTGAGGCAAGCCCTACTACACTGCATCCTGGGTCTCTATTGGGCTGCTTACAGGCCATTGATAGTGAGCTTCTCTGTCTCTGAATTGAATAGCGGGCTACAGCCTAGATGGCGCAATAGTTGCGTCAACACCCATGGCGTGGTATGCGCGGAAATGGGAAGTCTGTAAAAGAAACCCCGCCCTCCAAACCAGTGGGCATCGCATAGGCTAGACATCATGGGCAGGTGTTAGGAATGCAGGCATGCAAGTTACCACTACAAATGAACTGCCCTTTTCTTGGCAGGGTGCTGCTTGTTTGCTTGCTAGGATTTCTGTGCCCTTCATTACGACAACCACTCGCTAGATGCGACTGCTGTGCCCTTTTTCAAACCCAAGCACTATACCTTAGGGAAATCCTAGAATTAACACTGAAGCCTGATAACTGTTTGCCTGATTGTCGCTGCACCATGCACTACTCTCCAGCGTTTACCTTCGGTCTGACTTCCTGGAATTGACTCTGCCTGCCTCTGACTACGTCCTCTCGCTCCTGCCCCAGTAAACTTGATTGCCTTCTGCCTCTGACTCTGAGTCCAGCCTGTGTGCTTCCTGGTTCTTGCTTACCCCTGCTCCAAAATCATTAAAAACCAGTAAAGAGTCATTGTGCTGATTGTGCTGCTTTTGGGTCCTGCCACTCCCCGTGTCAATCACCTTCATTAACTTCAGTAAATCTCGTTATGCTGGCTTTACCGCAAGGGGGCGTTGGAGTTGAGGAAGTAACATAAATGACTGAAAACAGCTCAAGACCTATCACTATTTCAAAGGGATGACCTGTGCCTCTTCCATTGTCAGCTGCTCACCAGCCACCACTGATAGCCATCTGAGTAGTTGCTGCTCTATTCACACAATTTTACACCTGACTTTGCATAGCTGAACATTCATCTGTAAAAGCCATTGATGCTGCTTGCACTACCTTTTCAATGCAACAATCCAACAGCAAAAGGGACTTTAAGCTAATGCATTTGATTGCTACAAACTAAATATTTTGAGCTTTATCATTTAAAAAATTCACTTGTGTGAATTTTCATTGTTAAACATATACATTTGAGCCTGCATGACATTTGCTAGATGATACTTTCATAATGAAATAAATAATTAAATGTTATTCAATGACTCCTGAGAGATTTCCAAATGTTGTTTTACAGTCAGTGTTCTCCTTGTTCCATTCAGGGGGGAATCCAGGTCTTCATCCTCATTGATTCGTACGGTTTGTCTACAATGAGCATCTCATTTATTGTTTGTATGGAATCGATCGCAGTTGGATGGATCTACGGTGAGCACAACAATTTCCTCTGGTAATTAACTCCAATGCACATCAGTCCTCAGTGGGTTAACTCTTCTCTTTCTACCACAATATAAATTGGTAAGAACTACGAGAGAGAGATATATTACAATTTGTGTGAGAACCCCAAATAGGACACTTGATATTTGTGAAGAATCCTGAACAAATGTGCTTTTTTTTTTTTTTTTTTTTGATTCTCGTGAAGTTTCTTTCTGTCCGAAAGAAAATATCAATCTGCTCAGGTCAAGGTGTTACGAACCAGGTGAAACTGAATGTCTAATTATGTCTACATTTAAAATAGTTGGCTAAACAAGCTGTTTATGGCTTGGCAGGCGCAAACCGTTTCTATGACAACATTGAAGACATGATTGGATACCAGCCATTCCCTGTGCTGAAATACTGCTGGCTGTTTGTCGTCCCCTTGTCCTGCACTGTGAGTGCACTGCTCTCGTCCGTCCTTGGGTCCACTCTTTCTCCTAATCTATCTGTCCCCTTCTTTCTTCCCATTCTGTCTCTCTCTCCCTCTTTTATTCTTACATATAACCATGTATTTATAGCAATATGCCTCACAGTTCATGTACAAGAGTGCAGCCCAAGGGGCCACTATGAGACCTCACTTCATTCACCAAGATTCCACGACTCTGCAATGAAGAGGTGTTTCAATGTTCCTTCCATATTCACTTGCTTTAAAAAAATTTACATACAATGCATTTCAAGTCTGAAGTTTCCAAAATTATATGATATTTATACATTCAATAATAAAAAGGTGAATTTCTGTTATTTCCATGCTTGGTTTTTCTATAATTATCATTTTTAAACACAAGTAGCATGATTTCAGACACAATAGAAATTCTCTGACTATAATCATTCTCATGTCACCTTGCCAAAGTTACTCTCGTAGCACCCATTTTTGCAGTATTCTTGCTCCATGCCATGCAACACTTCTGTGAAAGATAAATAGGAACAAACTAATACTTTTTGGGAAAAATTTGAATGACCCTATTGAGGAAAAAAGCATTTAACAAACACCTGGTACTGGATAGGTTCTTCAATGTGTACAAATAGTGTATTCTGCAATATTCGTAAGTGCAATTCAAGTGAATGAAGAGATAAAATTCAAACGGCTGCTTTTCATCACGGAGACATGAAATATTGGCGAATCATTTGCAGAATGTATTGGACACATAGGTAACTGCATATTAAGCCCTATATTGAATGTTGTGAAAATTAAGGGTTCAAATGGTTCAAATTGGATTCATTTGAAAAAGAATACATTCAGGAGACGACAAGATTGGCTCTCAGTATATTTTTGTATCCATCTAATATCTGTGAATTTTTTAAGTAATTGTCTTTATGGAAGGTTCTGGAATAACTAAGTGGGCCTACAGGCAACCAATTTGACTAATGTCTTCTTCCCATATCTATCCTGCATCATTTCACACAATGTGTTCTACAAATTCAGATATCAGTGCACACTTCATATACAGTCGCGCCCAAAATTATTCATACCCCTACCAATTTTAGTTTTTTTTCGAGATATTTTTTGACTACTCAAATTTATTCTTGCACAAATGGCACAGTAAGTTGACATAAGGCTGTAAGAAGCACAGTAAACAATTTTTCAAGAAATACAATACTTTTTGGCATTTTATGTGACAGATTTACAAAAAATGCTATGTCCAGAATTATTCATACCCTTTTCTCAGTAACTGATGGCAAAGCCTTTATTCACAATTACAGCCTCCAAACGCTTCCTGTGGTTGATCATAAGGTTTCTACATGTTTCCACGGGGATTTTGGCCCACTCCTCTTTGGCAAACTTCTCCAGATCCTTAAGGTTTGAGGGTTTCCTTGCCATGACCTTGGTCTTCAGTTCCCTCCACAGATTCTTGATAGGATTGAGGTCGGTGCTCTGGCTTGGCCACTCCAAAACGTTCACTTTGTTGTCCACTAACCATTTCTTGACAGATTTGGCTGAGTGTTTAGGATCATGATCCTGTTGGAAGATCCATTCCTGCCCAAGACCAAGTTTTTCGGCAGATTGCTTAATGTTTTCACTGAGGATCCGGATATACTGGTCCTGTTTCATGATGCCATTAACTTTAACAAGGTTTCTGGGCCCATTAGCTGAAAAGCAACCCAAGAGCATGATACTCCCACCACTGTAGTTGACCGTTGGGACTGTGTTTTTCAGGTTGAACACTTCACCTGTCTCACGCCACTTACACTTCTCCAACCCAGACACACAAGAGCTCGTCTAGCCTGCAAAAGCTCACCTGGATGAAGAAACAAGCTTCTGGCTGTAAATGTTATGGATAGATGAAACAAATATGAAGCTGTTTAGGCACAGAGATGGAGCTTTTGTTTGGCGTAAGAAAGGTGAAGCATTCAACCTGAAAAACATGGTCCCAACGGTCAAACAAGGTGGCGGGAGTATCATTCTCTGGGGGTCTTTTCAGCTAATGGGCCCGGACACCTTGTTAAAGTTAATGGCATCATGAAATAGGACCAGTATATCCAGATCCTCAGTGAAAACATTAAGCAATCTGCCAAAAAACTTGGTCTTGAGAAGGAATGGATCTTGCAACAGGATCATGATCCTATATACACAGCCAAATCTGTCAAGAAATGGTTAGTGGACAACAAAGTGAACATTTTGGAGTGGCCAAGCCAGAGCACCGACCTCAATCCTATCAAAAATCTGTGGAGGGAACTGAAGACCAAGGTCATGGCAAGGAAACCCTCAAACCTTAAGGATCTGGAGAAGTTTGCCAAAGAGGAGTGAGCCAAAATCCCCATGCAGACTTGTAGAAACCACAGGACGCGTTGGGAGGCTGTAATCGTGAATAAAGGCTTTGCCATCAATTACTGAGAAAAGAGTATGAATAATTCTGGACATGGCATTTTTTGTAAATCTGTCACATAAAATGCCAAAAAGTATTGTATTTCTTGAAAAATTGTTTACTGTGCTTCTTACAGCCTTATGTCAACTTACTGTGTCATTTGTGCAAGAATAAATTTGATTTGTCAAAAAATATCTAAAAAAAAACAAAATTTGGTAGGGGTATGAATAATTTTGGGCGCGACTGTACATACATCTGCAAGCTGTTAAATTGCTGAACAGGCTGCAGCCAGCTTGGTAGTATGGTTAAGGGTTTTGAACAGCAGGCAGTGCTTTTGCCACTCAAATTTCTTAACAGAGCTGCTCAGAGGTGAACCCCATCTTTAATCCCCTGGAAGGTGCTAATGATAATCCTCTACAGATGCAAAAAATCAAAAATACTGTATATTAAATAAAATTGTAGCTGCAAGCTGCAATGGGATGGGGCCAAGCAGTACTGGAGAAATGGTAGGAGAAGTAGAGTGTCGAGGAAAATTTAATGAAGACAGGAAGAGGAAGAAGGTTTATAATGCTAAAATTGGAAATGTTTATGAAGGAAAGGACTAAATGTAAACAGCTTAATAAAATCCTACAAATGCAACTGTGGTTGGTTGAGATAAAAACCAGCATGCACAGTGGTGCCCCAGGACTGGGTTTGGGGACCACTGTAAATCTAATTTTTAAAATAGTCATCTTGAGAAAAAAAATCATAAATGTGGCAGAATTCACTCTTGGCAGAGTGAATGTTTATGTGTATTATGTACATGTGAATCATTCTGTTTCTGAAATTCTGATTTTTGAAGATGCTATACAGTGTTTCCCACAGACCAGGAAGCAATCTGTGGTGGCAGACCGGGGGGGGGGGGGGGTGTGTTGGTGTTGGTCGGGGGGGGTTGGTTGGTGTTCCGGGCTCTGGAAGCCACAATTATTACAGGAATTTTTTCTAATTTTACACAGGCGAAGATATTTAATTGACAATGCGCAAGACCGATTTTCGGCCATTTCAGACATCCAATATGGCTGCTGGTGGCCATTTTGTCCGAAATTTGGGGATCGGGGAGATACACGACTCGGCCCCTGTGGCGACCGAGTTATCTAGTTACAAAATAAAGGTATTATTAGGAAATAACTGTCCCCGTATTTAAACCTATTGATGTGTTGCCTCATTTATTTATTTCAGTCCTTATTTTATAGCCAAATGTATGGCTGTCATCTGCAAATTTATTTATTTATTTATTTAATATTGCCTAAAATGGTGTTCAAAAGTACATCAGTTTGCTGTGTAATTCTTAGACTTGGTTTCAAAAGAAAAAACTGCCATCGGCAAATCCACTGTTGGTTTTATGTATTTTTCGCAGGCTCTCTTTATATTCAGTCTGGTCTACCCTCGGTTTGGAGGCTGGAGTTCCTCAGCTGGAACCTACATGATACTGGCACCGATATTGTCCATTCCCTTTTTCACCCTGGTGTCTGTTTCTGAGGTAAGTATTCTCATTGACTGAGTGGGAATGCACGTAGCCCGATATCTCAGTCGAGCCTCACGTCAGTCTTCTGGACCCCTTGCGCATGCTGGTTTTCTTTACAGCTTTCAAAGGGTTTTTACATTTTCTTAATCAGGTTTCTTTTGACACGTTTTAGGGGATTAGATGCATACTCTCTTTGGCTGAAATCGGCTGAAATAGCTGTCTGCCATGTCGGATAAAAATTGTGTGATATTGTATACGTTTGCAAAAAAGGATGCATGTTTTTAACGGACTGAATTTAAGATGTTGGTGAAATAATGGGGTCCTAATTAAGTTGCTGATATAACTTCTTTCCCTTTAACAATTTTGGTCTCACATGCTATCATTTAATTTGTCATTTGGTGCCAAATGGATATTTTTCAGTGTACACACTTTGACCAATCAGAATCTAACTGGTTCTTTTACAGTCTTTTTTATGATTTACAGCCCCCCCTCCCCTCCTCAATGCAAAAAAAAAAAAAACAATTGCAATAAACTGCAACATGAATATTAACTCTCCAGGGCATGCATAGATTGCTTAAAAAATTGGTTTAAAAATGGTAAACGATCTTTATGTACATGAACAGTGCAATTAAGAAAGCCACGCAAAACGTGTTTATAGGCCCACTTGGCAGCCTTGTCAATGACATGTTGAGTAACAGTAGGTGTAAAATTGATGTTACTATTATTTATAACTACGACAGTTATTAGTCCTTGTTAATGGCACAAAACCAAAATCTTGGCAGGACTTTGAATTTCAGACCTCTGAATCTCCATTGGGTTGTGTTGCTTGCAGATTGCAGATTATGTGTGCCTAGTTCTGAATTTTCCTGTCTGTCTGGTCAGCATAATGATTTGGTCACAGCTGCTGCCAAAGACTTGAAGCAGATCCGTCCGAGTAGGCCTCGACTGAGCCTGTGCAAACGCGTCATTTTGGCGGCGGTCAAGCCAGACGATGAGCGGGTGGACTTGGAGAAGGTAGCCGTGGATACCACCGATGGGGTTTGATGGAAATCAGTGTCTAAAGAGAGACTCCTTAACTCCCAGACCGTAGCTGTGTGATTGTCCTCTCTGACATCATCAAACTGAACTTTCTGTATGTGCCCTGAGAGGTTTAGCAGTCAGATCAGTCCAGAATTTGCTGTTATATGCAGTGATTACTTTCCAAGCCTTTATCCGATATATTTGTTGATCATATATTTCTTGAGGGAAAATAATCGGTCTACATTATGTGCCGCTGGTTACATGACCTCAGACATTGAAAACAATGCTATCTTTGGCCCATAGTAGTCCCCTAACATCATATATATATATTATATATATAACTTTGCATTATTCCGCACTAATATTTTTAAACCTGCATACCTGCACACTCAGATTAACTCCAAAATAAATTGCGGTACATTCTGCTTGAAAGTTACTCAGGACATTTTTTATACTCTTTGCATGATCAAGGTCCAAAGTTTTCTGATGTCCTTTATAAAAAAAAAATCTCATTAAATTTTTTACATTAAAATTGGGTGTCTTGTGCTCTGTGGCTGTCTGGGATTGATCATTTGCATAAATGACTGCTTTGACTTCACTGATTTAACATTGCTTTACATGAAAATTTAACAGCTTCAGAGCCCACCGAGGTTCACATTTATACTTACACAAAACATTAGTGTTTTGCCCGATGTGCAGAAGGCTAAAATTTGTCTTCTGAGGGCATGTACCAAAATAGTTGATGTGAGAAAATGATAACCGTAGAAAAAATGCAACAAAATTTCCCAAGGATTACAAATAATTACATCTCTGAAATGGAGTTTTTGGGGACATGAATTTACCTTGGTGACCCTTCGACCGTTCCTGTGGCACCAACACCACCACCAATTTCAATTTTACATTTCCAATTCCAATAACTCAGTTTTGATGGGAATCACATGGGCTCCTGGTGACATTTTTCACACTACCAAAAAATCTGGTTCCCTGACTTTCTTCGCTGTGATATAAATCACCGAAGAAACGCATCTGGAGAGGTGGTTTTGTAGTCCATGCATTTTCACGCGACCAATTAGCTATGTAGGTATAGGCTGCAGTGTTGTCAAAATCAGGTGGTAAGCGGTAGGTTTTACCATTTGCCATGGGGTCACTTACCACCTACTGTGATCCCAAACATGGTATTTTTACATATCTAAATTTTCAGCTCAATACAACATGATTTGAGGGTAAAAATTGCCAAAAATATGAATTTATGTGCAGGGATGCAGGAACTCAGTCAGAGTAGAGGGTGCTGAGAGAGGGAGTCTAAAGACAGCATTCTGTAACGTTTTGTCCGTAGTACAGAGTACAGTTGCACGGAGGACAGGAAGTGGAGGACTGGACTCAAGGCAGAGGTGGATTTGGTTGATATTTAATAATAAACTGCGCCGCAGAAGGCATAAACGCTGCAGTTCAGAAAAAACAAAAGGAACTGAGGTTCCTGCAATTGCACAATAAACTAATACAAGAACTAATAAACTGATGAAGCAATGAATTATAATTAGGAAAGCAATAGGGAAATGAGGTTCCTTAAAGCAAAAATTAAACATGAAGCAGCACGGATTGTAGGTTTTAGAGTAAACTGCAAATAGGGAAATACAAAACAATATCACACAGGCATGAGGTCACACAGACTTCACAAAGCAGACTTGGGGAAACTCAGCCTTAAATAGTCTCTGCTACCACTCAGAGACAACAGGGAACAGCTGTATGTGATAATCGAATAAGTACAGATGATAATTGAATGATTGGTGAAGTGTGCTCCAGGATTCAGAAGACTGGTGAGCTGGACAGCTGGAGGCGTGTCCTCACACACATAAATGCCGCGCAGCAGCTCAACATTCATGATAGGCTGATTTGAATGGGCAACGTATAGTTGGTGCTGGACAGCATGAGCGAACAGTTGCAAAATTTAGTTTTGAATGCTGTCTGACATCCAGTTGTCCTGTCTGAGAAGCTGCTCGCGAGCAGCAGGCAGGGCATAGGTTAACTCCTGCATCATCTCGCAAAACACACCGTCACGGCATGCATCTCCTCTCATAGGTAGCCCCTCGCAGCCTACGAACTACCGAAAGGTTGGTATGTAGTTAAATTACTGCCAAAACCTAATACACAAACAGAACATATTTTACAAATGCACGACAATTCACAAACAAATACAGTGATTTGTAAATACAAAAATTATTCACATGCGAACAAAGAGTGGTTTGCAAATGCAAAAACAATTTGCAAACAAACACAGCATGGTTTGCAAATATAAATATGATTTACAAACAAACACAGTGTGGTTTGCAAATACAACCCCAATTCCGAAATAGTTGGGACAAAGTGTAAATTGTGGATAAAATCTAAATGCAATGACTTTCAAATCACACCAGCCAGTATTTTATTCACACTAGAACAGAGATAACATAGCAAATGTTAAAACTGAGAAATTTTACAATTTTACAAAATGGCCCTCTCCATAAGCCCCTCTTTCGGTCAGTGGAGAGGACATCTTAAAGCACCTGGGCTGTAAAGTCAACACCCTGAATACATGATATCACCATAATCTGAGGTGAGAAAGGTTTTTTATTTTTAACCTTCAAAAGTAATATTGTACTTTGCATTTTATGTTATAAGACATTCTTCAGGACGAATGTGCAAAATTATATTTTTGCACTGAAGAGAGGAAAGAATAAAGTGTCCTCTGATATATGTTTTTTTATGATACATAGATTTATCTGTCTAGCAGAGGGTAAGCGCTGGCCTTCCTTCCACAGTAATAAACCCAGATTTTTCTGAATATGTCTTGCTATGCCTGTTTTTATGAAAAGAGCGTTTTTGCTGCCCAACACTGGCAACCCTGCATTAAACTGGAACTATGCTCTGCTGTTCACCAAAAAGGAAGTAAATTATTCTGCAAGTAAGAGAGCATTTCATCCAATCTATAGGCCCTTTCGAATGCCACTCCTTACTGGGATGTCACATGAGGATAATGGGGCGTGTACACCTGCATTGCTGTGGGAGATCTGATGGGATTTTTTTGCATGTAGGGCAGCAGGTGCAGAAGAATGGGAAACACAAACAGTGATGGAGGTGGGGAGAAGCTCTGCAAGTGTTTGACATCAGAACATGAGCAGTCAGCGGATTAGTGTGTGAGTGAGAGCAGTAGAGGAGGCCAATGAGCCCGTAAGGCTCACACATCATCACAAGCTTCAGCTGGGCGCTAGCAGAAGCTGGGGCAGGCACTACGCCCAGCACCAGAGCTTCCATGCTGATCCCCAGCTTCTACCCAGGCTCTGGGATGAAGCAAAATATATACAATCATCAATCCAACCATTCATTTAGAGTCCAATGTGGAGTATTCAATCAGCCCATAATATATCTCTTTTGAGTTTGGGAGGAAATTTGAGTTCCTTTGGTTACGAACAAACACCATTATTCATCGCAATCTTGGGTGATGCTGAACAGCGACAGTTCACAATCCAAGCATATTTAGCAAAATAAATAAATAAATAAAATCAGGCACATTGTCTGTAAGAGATTAGGATGGAATATATTCAGATGTTCCATAACACCATAATGATACACTATAAGTGTTGGATCTTTCTTTGGAGACTGTTCCTGTGGAATGTTATATTTTTTAGCTGTTTTTATCATGATAATTATTATTATTATTATTAGACACAGAGAGAGAGACACAGAGACATGGGGAGACACAGGCAGGACACAACTATACCATTAAAGGTATAGTTGTGTCCTGTCTGTGTCCGTCTGTCTGCCTGTCCATGAAATTTTCTCGTAAATACGAGTCCCAAACTTTTTTTGTGGATCGTTTATGTTGAAGTTGCATTATCATATATGGGTGATGTGCATTTCTGAGAGCTCTGTCGTGTTCTTACCAAGATGTATTCATCTGTCCAATATCAACCTTGTAAATGCTATTAGTCCTAGAATTCTTTGTGGATTCTTTCCAAATTAAGGTTAGATCGCTCGCGATGGGTAATGCTGCGCCTGCACATTTTTTAGAGTTCTGCCAAGGTTTTTTAAAAAGAGTTATCTGCCCTTCGAATACCAACTTCGTATATGCAACTAATTGTAGAAGTCTTTGCCGATTTTTTTCCAGATTAGTTACACCACCACCTATGGTAAAAGATGCACCTTTGCATTTTTGAAAGTTTTCCATGAGTTACCCACCTGTGTTGAAAACATACAGAAAGTGTAAAATGTAGCATTCAGTCCTGAGTGCAAAAGGTGACACATTATATTTCTTAAGTGACTCGACATCCTACTTAACACTCACTTGATTAACAAGTTGACATCAACAGGTTGTAATAACATGATGTTTATAGTCAAAATGACAACCAAAGGGGGATATTCTAACCCTATCTGGCTTAAAAAGACAAACTTACAAAAATGATCCAAAAATTTCCATTGAACCGTAACTTCTTTTGAGTGGTTTATACATACTGCGGTCACACTTTAGATGAAGTGTTGCTCATAAAGGCTATATACAACATGTATAATGCCTTCATAAATGAGACATAATGTCTTCATAAATCATATGTAAGCAAATGTCATGCTTTGTAAAGGGTGAAATATCACATCCTTATTCAGCATGTGATGCCAGATGTGACAATGACAATGTCACTTAGCTAACAATGTCACCCTTTATAGTATTTAACCACTAGCTAAGTGACATTGTCAGTTATATGATATCTTGCATCACATGCTGAATAAGGATGTGTTATTTCACCCTTTACAAACCATGACATTTGCTCATGTATGATTTATGAAGACATGTCTTATTTATGAAGGCAGTATACATGCTGTATAAAGCCTTTATGAGCAACACTTCATAGTGTGACCCATATACTGCAGATGAAATGAATGTTAAAAAAAACAACAGATTGGTCGCACTTTAGATGAAGTGTTGCTCATAAAGGCTTTATGTAGCATGTATAATGCCTTCATAAATGAGACAATGTTTTTTTAAATCATACATAAGCAAATGTCATGCTTTCTAAAGGGTGAAATAACACATCCTTATTCAGCATGTGATGCCAGATGTGGCTAAATGCTGTAAAGGGTGACATTGTCAGCAATGCTTCATCTAAAGTGTGCCCGCACGGAAAGAATCTATATGAACGTATATGCGCATATATGCAACCTATATGCCGCATATATGCGCATATATGCCCCATATAGGCCAAATTCAGGTACATATATGTGCTTATAGACGGCATATATGTCTCCTATATAGCTCATATACCCAGTGGCAGGTTCTGTTTGTCATACCTATTGTATAGCTCATATCTCACTTTTGCAACTGTCATACATGATGCCTAGCTCATATTTTTATTCTCAAGGTAATATCTGCATCTTAGTCCAAAGTCCCTTACAGAAATAACAAGAATTTCACGCACTAACTTATAAATCGCATGTGAACATGTGAAATTGGCATCACATTTGATCCTAAATACATGTTGATATGTGACAACAGCATGTTATGTGTAAACCAGTCATTATTAACTATGGCAAGTGAGAGGAGACAAAAAGCTATGATATCAAGACAAATATCTAATACTATTTGTTACATTTTTTTCCTGAAACATTAACAATAACAAGGTCATCAATTCTTTCTTGACCATACTTATTTCCATTCCATGAAGATTGAGTTGTGTATTGTGGAAGAGAAGGAAATGTATAAAAACAAAATGGTTTGATTATGTTTATTTCAGCAGTTTAGCATTTTTTTCAAGTTTAAGTCACTGCCAGATTCACCACATTAGATGAAATTGGATTCACATCATAACAGCTCATACACATCAACTGAAAGGTTATACACTACACTGTTACATCCAACAAATGCAATGTTTTCTATCTTGTCTGTAATGCAGTTTCTAGATGAATATGGCTCAGAGGTCCTTAGTCTAAATGTAGCAAAATAAAACAAAAATAAAATAGAAGTACACAGAAGAACATACATTCAAGTAAACATGCCTTTCAAAAGTCATTTTCATCCCCACATCTATTTGAGCATTTCACTGTGGTTAATGAATTTGAAGACAAAGGGCTCTATCTTTCACACTGCCCTCCCCGTTGCCACTACCCGCTACCCGTGAATTACGCATTCAGCAGCTTCCACTATCCCTCAACGGTATCTTGCAGCCACACTACCCGCTATACATTATGCCGACTCCCTTATTTGCGCCTGGAGGTGTGCCCGTGGGCGTGTTTATGCGCTTTCCCTACAATTGCTATCTTGACCACACACGTTAGGGAAAGCATATAGCGGGTCCTCAAACCACCCGCTACCCATTTGGGCTTTTACAAGAGCGCGTCCAGGCGGCTTCACTGCGCATCCACTTGGACACATGTGGACATGCACATGCGGCTCCACTTCCCGAATTAACTCGCCTATAAAAAGCCACCTTGCTTTACCCTCAGTTGAACCCCTGAGAAAATGGCAGAGATAGTACTAAATCGCCTTGATCGCCAGTTAAATAATAGAAGACGCCTAGAACACGTGTACCGCCAGGGCACCAGCTACCTTGGCCTTTCAGGTAAGTCTATATTGTTTGTATTTTGTATCAATCATTTTTTCCGCTTTCATAATAATATATAATTATTATATATAATATATATTAATGATATATATTATATATAATACTCTAAAATTATAATACAATATAAGTATTATTTCCCACAGAACGAGAATGCGTGACAAAACTGCGCCTCTCCCGTCAGGCAGTGATGGAATTATGTCACCTGGTTGCAGATGATGTAGACACCGCTGCCAGCTGTCCGTATGCGTTGCCCGTTGCTGTTAGGGTTACTGTGGCACTATTTTTCTATGCTAGTGGGTCATTCCAACACCCACTCAGCTCAATTGGAGGCATGACCCAATCTGCCATAAGCTCGGCTATAACTGCAGTCACTGCCAGCATAGTCCGACATGCCTGTAGGTACATCATTGGCATCCCTGTGACACCCGAGAGACAACGCAGGGTAAAGCGGGATTTTTTGGCAAGATATGGGTTCCCTAGGGTTCTGGGTGCCGTCAACTGCACACACGTGATTCGTGCTCCGGCTCTGAACAGTGGCGCCTATGTGAATCGTAAGGGAACCCATTCCATCAACGTCCAGGTGATTTGCGATGTATGGGGTTACATCTTGAATGTATAGCCTCCGCAAATCATCCTGGAAGTAGCCACGACGCTTTTATAATGGAACAGTCGGTCATTCCTGCAGTCTTCCAGAGGGACCCCCCTCTGGATGGGTGGCTGTTGGGTGACAATGGCTATCCATTAAAGACGTGGTGCATGGTGCCATACATTATGCTAACAAGTGTGCGTGAGTTCGCTTTCAATAGAAAATACTCACGCGCACGAGTTGTCATTGAGCGAACATTTGGCGTGCTAAAAATGCGGTTCCGTTGCTTGGACAGGTCAGGTGGGGTCTTACAGTATGGTCCTCAGAAAGTAGCATCTTTCTTTGTGGCATGTTGTGTGCTGCACAACATTGCCCTACGCCATGGAATGATGCTGGAGTTTGAGGATAGATTATTACCGAACAAAAGGCGGCGGCAAGCTGAAGTGCAGGTGCCGACTCCAAATGCTGATATAGTGCCAGCAGTAGCAGGGGCAATGAGGGACGACGAGCTGGCAGCAGAGCTGCGACACCGCTAGCAGTGGCGGGCGGTGGACGGAAAACTGAGGGGGCAGAAAACATCCCTTGAAACGGATGAGATTAGTGACCCGATTTCAATCATTGTTCTTGGTCAACATGTTAGTTTCCCTTATAATGAAATGTTTAGACAAGTGAATAATAAATTCTATAAAATGTTTAATTCACATGCCTAAATAGGCAACTCTTCACGAAAAAACCACTATGGATTTTCCGCGTTAAATTTTGTCACATCTGAAGCAAGTCGCCAAACCTGTGCGTAATGATTGTTTAATTGAAAAAGATTGAAATGCGCTTTTTTTTTTTATGCTCAACTGGTGCGTTTGATTTTCGCCTTAACAAAGACAATTAGCTACTCCTGAGAGGGAAAGTTCAAGTGTCTTTTACCAGGGAAATTGACTGAAAACAGATCAAGACTAATAAGCAATTTAAAGACATGTTTATCGCCCTCCTTGTTCTCCGTCCACCGCCCGCCACTGACCGCTAGTCATGTCATCTGCAGCCTGCCTGGTAAGTAATTTTTGCAATCAGTAGGCTACTAATAATGTAATAATGTATGTAATTCATATAGCGTTTTATTAAATACTCAAAGTCGCTTTATAAAGAAAAAAGTGTAAATGGTTGCAATCAATGTAGGCATTTATTTGGCTGTGGGTATTTTCTAAAATGGGATTTTGATCCTCCCCTGTCTGGATTTGACCTCATGCACGAGCAATTTAACCTCGTCTTCGGAGAAACGTGTGACCTTCCTCTCTCCATCAGGGGTTTCGGTTTGAGGATTTGGGATAGCACAGCCTGCTGTTAAAGGCAATGGCACCTGGCATGCTAATTGGTTTAACTGACGTAACGCCCAAACCACGCCTATGCATAATATAACGGGTAGCACAGGTGTTTTAGGGATATAGGCATGTGTGCAAGATAGCAACTTTTGCGGGGGAACGCCTCTTACGCAATGCTAAATCCCCAAATAACGGGTTTAGGGACCCTGGCATAAGATAGGGCCCATCGTCTACATTTCTGTTCACAGTTTTAATGAACAGACACTTGTCTTTTATCTGAGATGCTTGTCTAGCAACTAAAGGTCCCAGACTTTTTCCTACAGGGATTAAATAACAAGGATTCTTAAATTCCTACACGGAAAGAACCTATATAAACATATAGGTTTTAATCCCCGCCTTGTATCAACCAGCAGTGGTTGGCAGCTCTTTTCAGAAGTAGCGCACAATTGGCCAATTCGCTACAGGGATGCAAATTGCGAAGGGCCTGCTGGGAAGGGTTATGTAGATTAGAGTTCCCCTAGGCGCGTCCTGTTGGCTAGACGGGCGATCATAAATAAGATTCTGACCACTTTTCATTTGATTATCTTCCGCCCTTGTTCTAAGCTTGCGAAGTTTCGCCCAGCAAATGTATAAAAGGCAATTGCCGCGGACTGTGTACACTCTCCTGAATTGTCAACAGGCGGCCGCATATGCGAATGAGCCTAAGAACTTGTACATAGTTCCCTAATGGGATATCCCAGATTCGGGTGGGATTGGAAATGCCAAAAAAAAAAAAAAAAAAAGTTTTAAGTGGCCATTTTCATATATTATAGGTACATATATGTACCTATAATATATGAAAACGGCCAATTTTATGTATGTCACATATATGTGAAACCTATATGTGGCCCTATATTAAAACCTATATGTTTATATAGGTTCTTTCCGTTTTGGTGATCGAGAGATTTCACTTTTTTCTCCACATCAGAGCCCCTGAACCACATGATTTATGGTTTTTGTCTCCCGTCCCCTCTGACAAAAGGGAGACATAGGAATGCGTCCCGTCCATGCGTGCGTGTGTGTGTCCGTCAGTCCGTTCGACAAGTGGCGTTAACACGATAACTTAAGAAAATGGATTACAGACCCCATGTTCTGCATGTAAGAAGATTAGATTATGAACCAGTTTCCTATTTAATATCAGTGGCGACAGGAGACCGTGGGCCTCGCGGCCAGCTTGTTTTTTGTATGAATTCAATCTGAGATTTTTTCCCTGAATTTCTAAAGAAATGCACAAAATTATGCTAAAAAGATAAAAATTGTGTGCTTTTGGGGGGATGGCCTCTGCTGTGGGAATATTTCTTGATACATTTATAAGAACTATTAAATTTACGTTTGTCAGTAGGTTCTCACATCTCCTGACAGAGAGCACCCCAGAAGTCTTGCCACTTCAGAGATGCTGTAACCCACTCATCAGGCCATACAATTTGGCCCTTGAATAAGTCTAGTTCCCATTTCTCCCACATTCAACACATTGAATACCAGAACTGACTTTTTGCTTGCCATCTGAGATTTGTCAGTGGGCCTGCATTTATGCTTTTGTTATGAGATGATCAACATTATTTGCTGCATCGATGAATAGTTTTAATGTTTTCGCTCATCAGTGTATGCTGAATTCATGAGTCTTTTGATGTGAAAACTATCCTATTTGATACTGACACTGTTTAAAATAGTCTTCATCACAAATAGCGAAACAGAAGAGTCTGATATGATTGAGTTTATTGGAAAATCTCAAAGTTACATACAAGAACCCAGGCTGATCTGCAGATCATAATACAATCAAAACCATATCACTTGCCTTATATTTTAAGCTATTTGCTGATTATATAATTCATCTAACCCTTCACTAACAGAACTTTTCCAACATTCCTTCTCCCCTGACTGTTTCACTGAGGACATCATACATCCAGCATTAAGTCAAAGTACCGCTGCAAGCCTATTCACACAAATTCTTATTATTTGATCATGACTGAAATATGGATACATGACAGGTTCTTTTCATGCTGGAACTTTCCTGAGTTTCTTCCTACTGGACAAATTGAGGCAAATGTGTCCACAACAGAACTCAACATAGTCTGCCCTTTTTTTCCCTAACATATACATATGTTCATATCATTTGGTCTAACATGAAGACATTACAAATAAGATCAGCCACGGCTCTGAGGTACTGAATGCAAAACTTGTACTGTATTAGACTACTTAAAAATGCACATTTCTCCCATCACCAGAGAGAATGTATATCCCTCTCCAGACCTAGCTCCTTAGTCATTTCTCCAAGTCTATCATCAAGTATTCTGTTGGTTTCTTGTTGGGGTCAGACGTGTGCCACTAGAAGAATACGCCCCTCCCTTCCAAGATTCCCCTTCAAGAGGCGAGACTGCCCTAATCTGCCAGCTATTTGAACAGTCCTGAAGTTGCTGGTGTGAACCCACATTCCTTTGATACTGTCATCAGGAGCATCTTGTAGGGTCCAGCCACCTGGGGAACCTGGTTGTCTTCCTTTTCAGGTCATTCACCACCACCTAGGCTCCTGACTGCAGATAGTGAAGCCTGGTCTTTGCCTCTCAAGCAAAGGCCACTTTTTTTTTTTTTTTTTTTTTTAAATCGTGTGAACACAGAGACAATGACAAGGACAATGTGACGCTGCACTCAAGTTGTACAACTTATTTTAACAGTGCCACATACACAAAACAAAATGCAGTTGATGATAATAAATAAACATCAATATAACATAATACTAACAATGAGATAATACAATAGAATAACAGAATAGTGCGCCGAAGCCCCGCCACCCCAAGACATGAAACAATGCTAGGCTAAGTTGATATAAGACAAGGGATCTACTTCTATATCTGCTTGACGGAAGTATATCAGTCAAGCAGAGCTAGAAGCACAGGAAGAAAAGCCTTGTTACAATGTCGAGTATGGTGACTTCTATATCTACTTGACAGAAGTGTGTTTCAGTCATGCAGAGCTAGAGGCGCTTAGTGTCTTCAATGAAAGTTTGAGTGAGTTGCATTGTTTTGAATTTGTACACAGAAGGTTACAACGGGGAGCCTCTGAGTACAAGGTGCAGTTTAGCATTGTCTGACAGATTGTTTAGGTTAATAAGATGACCAAGTAAATCTGCAAGGTTGCTGAAAAAGTTTGATCTCTGTTGACTATATAAAGGACAATGAAGTATACAATGCAAAACGGATTCACAGCGACACCCACATCTGCAAGAGGCACTAGAAGCAAGTCCCCGGATAAAAAGACTTGATTTAAATCACAGGTGCCGATGCGAAGCCGGACAAGAAGGGCGCAGGTGTAGTGGGGACCACAATCGTAATGTGGGGGACGAAGGGAGCGTACTAATTTTATCAGGTAGTTCCGAAACAAAGGGTATCATAAGGCACGAACATCAAGATCAAGACCATTCCAGTGACTTAAACAGTAAGGAATAAAAAAAACTTACTAAATCTGTTAGTAGTTTGTCTCGAAAGTCGTAGGTTGAACTTATTTCTTAAATTATATGAAGTAGTTAGAGAAATTTCAGGGGAGATCAAATCTATGAGATACTTCCATGTTAGGCCATGTACAATTTTATAGAATAAAGCAATGAATATGGCGTCTGTTAGAAAGAGATTCCCAACCCAATTCTTGACAAACAGTAGTGTAGAAGGATCCTTTGACTGCTCCTGATACGACAAGAGAACATTCATATTGAATTCGTCCCATAAGAGTGGAGTCTTCAGCAGTACAACCATGCCAAACTACATCTGCATATTCAAGACAAGGGCGAATAAATGATTTATAAATGGTCTCTAAAACATAACGAGGTATCTTGAATTTTAAACCTCTAACTACATTGACCTGTTTAGAAATTTTACTAAGCATCTGGATGATGTGGTTGTGCCAAGACATATTTCTAGTCAAGACAGTTCCAATATGTTTATGAAGCATAACTAGTTTGATTTTAAATGTTCCAAGATAAAGAGGGGGGTGGTTAGTGGGGGATCTTTTAGCAGAAAAGGACATTTCTTCTGATTTGGATGGATTCAGTTCCATCAGCCATTTTTTGGACCATGACAAGATTTTAGACAAATCAGAGTTTAGCAGATATGCAGCTGTTGTTGGGTCATCAACAATATCAAGCAAGGAGCTGTCATCTACGAATAAAAAGGGTAAAGAATTTAAATTATTTACAATGTCATTGATTATATATAATAAACATAATGGTCCTAACACAGAACCTTGGGGGACACCTGTGCCAATCTTGCACCAAGGAGAAGTTTGCCCATCAATCATGACTCTTCGAGATCTCTCAGATAAATAACTGAAAATCCAATTTAACAAAGGACCATCAATTCCATTTTGTTGTAGTTTAAAAATCAAACCAGTATGCCATACCTTGTCGAAGGCCCTGGAAAAATCCAAAAAAACAGAACGTACTTCTTTTCCATCCTCAAAAGCCTTTAAGATAGTATGACAAATGTAAACTAGCTGGCACACAGTTGAGTCACCATGTATAAAACCAGACTGAAGAGAATAGATAAGATAATTAGAAAATAGATGATTATAGAGATGTTTATATACTATTTTTTCCAGGACCTTCGACAAAGTGGGGAGCAGTGACACTGGCCGATAATTACATTTATCATGGGGATCTCCTTTTTTAAAAATTGGAACTATATTTGCCCATTTCTAAGCCATGGGGAATATGCCATATGACAAAGATAAAATAAATACATATGCTAGTCTGTCAGAAATAAGAGGGGCTATAACTTTGAGAAAACGATTATCAATATTGTCATACCCATGGGCCTTTGAGGTATCCAGGCTACTAACATACAATTCAATCTCTTCGGGTGTGGTGAAAATACATGATAACCTTGCATCAGTATGAGAATTAAAGTCGGGAAGGTCAGCATTGGATGTATCAATTGAAGACTGGGTAATAAAGTGCTTGTTAAATACACAGGCCCTCTGGTAGAAATCAACGATAGAGGAATTTCCTTCAAAGAGAGGAGGGATTGTTGTATGAGATTTAGGTCTGTAGAAGTGTTTGACGATATACCACCATTTTTTTTTTTCCAGCAGACAAGGGATCCGAAGGAGATTGTACCAGATGAGAATGATATTCAGCCTTGGCCCGTGTAATTGCAGTAGATAGTCTATTACAAATTTTACGATATGTTTCCCAATCAACAGAGCGGTTTAAAAGTTTGGCAGTTTTGTGCGACTTCGCGGGAACGCATTAGTCGCCGCATTTTGGGGGACATTCAGGGTTTGTCATTAAGTTTAATGACAATAGTTTTGTGGGGAACGCAACGATCTTTCGCTTCATCAACTGTTTCACACATGTAAATATCAGACCATATGGGATCGTTCAAAAAAGCAAGAAGGGAATCATGTTTAATATTCTTATAGTCCCAAATGATATGAGTGTAAGGTCTAGGAACGTAAACAGAAAGTTTCATGTGGCCTATTATGGGAGAATGGTGGCATCCGGGCAAAGGAGATAGAACACGACAGTTAGAAAAAAAACGAGGAAAATCCGTAAATATTAAATCAATTCGAGATGGGGACTGCGAAAGATCACAACTAGGTTCACGCACTATTTGTTCAAAATTGGCTAATTGGGTAGCTTGATAAAGTTTTGCTCCTGCGCAATTAATTGGGTCCAGGTGCCACCATTCCTTATGTTTTGCATTGAAGTCACCCGTTATGACAATGGCATCAGGGCGCGAAGAAGGCGCCATAATGACAGAGTCAGTGAAAGAATCTATGAACTCATTAATTATGCAAATATTTTGTCCAGGTGGCCGGTAGTAAGCTGAGAAATGTATTTTGAAAGAACCAATGTGAAGCTCCAGCCAAATGGATTTGAACGATTGAGGCTCAAGATCGTTGCATCTTGTACATGGAATCAGATTGGAAACACAAATAAGGACCCCTCCACCATGACAATTACGATCTCGTCGAAAAGGCGGTTGAAAACCAGCGAAATAGATGTCACTTAGCTCGACAGAGTCACTGAGCCAGGACTCAGTGATAGCTATTATATCTAATCTAAATTCAGAGGCCAAGGCTGAAATCTCATCAAGTTTGCTGCCAGCTATTATTCTATTTACATTAACATGCATAAAGGTCAAAGATTTGTAATTGCCTGGATATCTCACAGGCTCAGGATCATCAGATATTAATCGAGACATTGCTTTCGAAAATAGGGCGTCGAACCCTTTCGGCTTGCAGAATGATTTGAAACATGGGGTGAGAAGACAGGCGCACGCTTAAAGTAAAACTTGAAATTCTACACAAATACATAATCAACAATACCAATGAACACAAACTAATGAACATATCTATTATTAATTTAATTATTATTTATTATTACTCTACCTAAGACACATCAGGATAGCATTACCAGCATTCCCCTCCAGGCTAACATGAAGTACAGCTGTTTTCCTCTATGACTTCATTACAATCATCAGAAGTAGATCAAGATACAACAGAAGGGCAATCAATCAATCAATTTTATTTCTATAGCACATTTACAGACGGCTGAGCCGCACCAAAGTGCTTCACAAGAAACTGCTTAAGTGCAAAAAAAAAAAAAAAAAAACACACAGGAAATACCTAAGGCAAAAGGAAAAAAGATTAAAAGACATTGACTATAAGAGATAAGCTAATGCAATTAAAAATAAAAAGAAAAAAGAAAAGATAATTTAAAAGGTAACTGTGGAATTACCATGGGACACTATAACTGGCACTTGAAGAAGGAGACACTAATCAAAGGCAAGTGAAAAGAGGTGGGTCTTTAAATGGGACTTAAAAATATTCAGAGTCTGGGCTGCACGGATGTGGAGGGGGAGGCAGTTCCAGAGTCTGGGGAGCTGCTACTGCAAAGGCTCTGTCCCCCCTGGTTTTTAGCCTGGACTTGGGCACTTCCAACAGCAGTTGGTCAGCTGACCGCAGAGCTCTGGAGGGGGCGTGGTGGCGTAAAAGATCAGACAGGTACGTGGGGGCCAGACCATGGAGGGATTTATAAACATACAGTATAAGTTTAAAATCAATGCGATAACGGATGGGGAGCCAGTGGAGTGATGCGATGACCGGGGTGATGTGTTCATGCTTTTTTGTGCAAGTGAGGAGTCGGGCGGCTGAGTTCTGAACCAACTGCAGGCGGCGAAGCTGTGATTAGTCAATGCCGGTGTATAGAGCGTCGCAATAATCCAGTTGTGATGTTATGAAGGCATGGATAACTCTCTCTAGATCACTCTGAAGCAGGTAGGCTTTGGTCTTAGCTAGGGTTCTCAGGTGGAAAAAGCTTTTCCTAACTACTGCACTGACCTGCTGCTCGAACTTGAAGGCACTGTCAAAAATCACACCAATATTCCTGACAGAAGACCGGATGTTAGAGGCGAGAGGGCCTAGGGCATTGGTGGAAAAGGCCGGAGAGGTTTTGCCAAATACAATGATCTCCGTCTTGCTCTCATTGAGGTTGAGGAAGTTAGCACCCATCCATGCCTTGATGTCGGCCAGACAGTCAAGCAATGGGTGGAGTGCAGCCTGTCCATCAACCTTTAGGGGGAGATACAGCTGGATATCATCAGCAAAGCAGTGGAAGGAGATGTTATGATTGACCAGGATTTCCCCAAGGGGTAAGATGTACAGCAGGAAAAGGATGGGACCTAGTATAGAGCGTTGAGGGACCCCGCAGGTGAGGGGGGTAACAGAAGAGAAGAAGTCCCCAATCTGGACAGAGAAGCTCCTGTTGACCAGGTAGGACTGAAAGAACTTCAGGGCTGCGCCTTTGATGCCAATGTGATGCTCGAGGCGAGACAACAGGATCCTGTGATCCATTGTATCAAAGGCTGCTGTAAGGTCTAAAAGCACCAGGATCACAGGGCTACCTGAGTCAGCGGCTAGGAGCAGGTCATTTAGCACTCTCAGGAGAGCAGTCTCCGTGCTATGGGCTGTTCTAAAGCCAGACTGGAATTTCTCATAAATGTTGTTGTTGGTTAAAAAAGATTGCAGCTGAACATAAACCTCACGCTCAAGGACTTTTGACAGAAAGGGTAGTTTGGAGATAGGCCTGAAGTTTGAGAGAATAGTGGGGTCAAGGTTTGGCTTCTTTAATAATGGCTGCACCACGGCATGCTTGAAGGCAGCCGGGACGCAACCAGAGGAAAGGATGATGTTGATCAACAGTAGAAGGAAGGGGGCAACCGTGTCGAAAACTGCAGCATCCTTGAGTAGCCAGGGGGGTAGACAGTCAGAGGGGCAGCTGGAAGGCTGCAGATGTCTGACTGCATCTGAGAGGGATGATAGGGTAATGGGCTCAAACTGCTCGAGGACGGCTGGCTGGGGAAGCGGGGAAGGGGCAGGCAGAGGGGTGGCAGAAGTATCAGAAGGCCTGAGTGCTGCAATCTTATCGATGAAAAATTTTTGAAAGCTTTCACAGAGGGTGGGTGAAGGCACAACCGGGGATTCGTTACGGGGGTTTATGAGAGAATTAAGCGTCTTGAACAGCACCTGGGGTTTGTGATTGTTTCTGGAAACCAGGGTGGAAATGTACTGTGATTTGGCTGTTTTAACGGATCGTTGGTAATCCGCTAAGCAACCTCGGAGGATTTGGAGAGACACGTGGAGGCGGTCCTTCTGCCATTTGCGCTCAGCCCGCCTACATATACGTCTGAGGTTGCTCGTTGCATCGTTGAGCCATGGTGTTAACTGTGCTTTAGTGCGTTTGGGCTTGAAAGGGGCAACAGAGTCCAAAATGCCAGTGCAAGCTGATGAGAACATCAAAAGAAGCTCATCAGCATAGTGCTCAGAGTTAATGCCCAGTAACGGCCTACACAAGGGGGAGTCATTGAAAGCGGCTGAAAATTGCCCAGCAGTCGAGGAGTTAATTAAGCGCGAGACCCGCTTGGAGACACTAGGGGTACTACCTGAGCATGGGACTGACACAGAGAACAGAATTGGGGAGTGATCAGAGAAAGACATGGCACAGATTTCATTAACAGAGACAGAAACACCATAGGATAACACGAGATCTAATGTGTGACCCTTTTTGTGTGTTGGGCCAGTGACAGCTTGCTTAAGACTAATTGAGTCGAGGAGGTTTAAAAAGTCCCGGGTAAGAGGCTGTGACTCACAACAAACATGGACATTAAAATCACCACATATTGTTAATGATCATATTTCACCATAAGCCCAGACAAAAGATCAGCAAAGTCATGGATAAAGTCTTTGTTGAATTGAGGTGGGCGATACACCACTGCACACAAAACGGGGGAAGACTTATTTCAAACAGTTGCAATTCAAAGCTAGCAAAACCAGCATGTGGAATTTGCTGACAGTGAAAAAGCGACTTGTAAACAGAGGCAACACCACTGCCTCTCCCAGTCACTCGGGGGGAATTTAGAAAGTTACAATCCGGTGGGAGGAGTTCGGAGAACGGCGTGTTTTCGCCGGCGGAGACCCAGGTCTCACACAAAAGCAGAAAGTCCCATTCCCGGGAGATAAAAAAGTCGTTAAGCATAAAAGTTTTATTCGCCAGAGACCGCACGTTTATCAAGGCCATCCGTAGGATTTGCTCGTCCCAACCTGGTGGTCCGTAGTGCTTCAACAGGCGTAGGCTAGAGTGATCAACGCCATGGCTGCACCTATGCAGGGAGCACGCGGGAGTTGGGACTTGAGTACAGCGCGGTGCGGTCAACGCTGTCGGGACAGCTCAAGGGGCTGGAATCAACGGTGGAAGAGGCAGTTTAGCAGCATCACGGTCGAAGAAGGCTTCAGCAGGAGCAGCAGGCGAGACAGAGACAACAGGACGGAGCCATCGTACCAGACGCCGAGCAGCAGCTCGATTTGAGGGCAGCTGGATCTTGAGTTTCACCAGCAGATCTCCCCTCCTTCCTCGTCTCCTGGAACGTTTCTTACGAAGAGGGGCTGCGGGCGTGCAGCGCAGGTAAGCAGGGATGTCTGACAGTACGGGAGGGGGTGGTTTGGTCCAATCTCCTGGATCGGGTCTGGCTGCCCGAGCGTCACGGAGATTTAAGTCGCGGATGATAAGTAGCGCTTGACGATCGTAGCACAGTAGAGCAGAAACATCCAGATAGATAATTAAAAACAGGGCTGAAACAAACGTTAGACAGAGCGCCCTTGGAAGACGAATCGCTGAATAGACTGGCGCCATCTTCCCAAGATAAATAAAGCCGGGATGCTTTGGCAACATACCAAGCCACAAAGGCGCAAATAAATCAGGAAATAGTTATGCATTATTCATCAGCAAAATGCAAATGTCGTCAGTGAAAGTGATTGAAGTAAGCCAACGGCATTTCAGGTGCACATTCGTTGGCCTCGTGTGGGATGCCCCAAAATAGCAAATTTTGCTTATTTGAATACATTTCGACTGCAAGTAGTTTGCTCGTTAGCTTGTCCACCTGCCTCTGCAGCACGCTCGTTTCAGCTGGGATGACTTCGGTCTTGATTAGATCAATCTGCTTGTGAGCGACCTCCACACTCTGTTTCACTTCAGTGAGCTCCGAACACAGGGACTGAATGTCGTCTCTCAGCCCACTGACACTACTGGATAACCCATGAAAGTTTTTAGTGGTCTGGGTTGAGAGGGCGGCGAGCTGACCGGCAATACTTTCCAAGGTAACAGCTCCAGCCATATCTTCCTTGCCGCGCTGTCTCTCCCTCCGCCGTGTCGGCATTGAGCCAAAAAGACGAAACCAGTTCTCCACAAGAGCTCTAAACTCACCACATACACCACGACGCGGTTGTAGCAGTTGTCGCAGGGTGGAAACAGCAAACAGACAGCAAAGAGAGGTGAAAAGTTAATAGCCTGGGGGAGAGCGCTCAGAACTAGCAACTACTCTTTTCCGTCATCTTGATGATTCGGACACTTTCAGCTGCTTATGAAAGTCATGTAAGAAGAGAAAAGAGGGCTGCAAACTAACACAGCACTTTCTCTTCACATTGATAAGTAGAAGGTAACTGCTGCCTCTCAGGCCCTGTTCCTGTGTTCAGTGGCCTCTCGGATAGGATTCAATTTAGCTAATGCTGCTTGTGCTAATAATTTCAGATTAATTTTTTCAGTGCCATATTTTCTCTCCACTGCTCTTCCATTATAAAATAATGGTTCTTACCAATGCTGGGATTCAGTTATAATTTTATGTGTTCAATCTGTGTGGTGGTGGTGGATGTTCACTTACTGGTGTTTGCTGTCCTCATCCAACATTGTGTGTTCCACAAATTAATGCACAATTCAAAATTTTTCCAGAAAAATGTGTGAAGCCAGATTCATGTGTGTACCAACACCTCTTCACCTCTAACCATTATGGCAACAAATCTTCCTCCAGTAATTCCACCACTAGTTTACAGTGCGCTTGCCAGTAAGGGGCGTTTCGTTGCGGTCCAGCCTGAAGGAGCAAACCTTATCACTGCAATCATACGGTTCACATTTTTCCTGGGTGGAAAGATGAGTTGGAGGTTAAAACTGTACATCTGTTAATGAATGTAGTTTAGCTGAGAAATGATGTCTTCTGTTTCCCACTGTGCTCAAGCAAGAGGACTGAATTCATATAACCCTCCTTTCTCATCAACTGTTTTGCGTATGGTTGGGTCACACTAGGCAGTCCCAAGCTCAGTGGACTACAGGACAATTGTTAATTCCTCAAAAACACCTTCTGCTTCATGAGACCTTTTTACCAAAGAAACTCTTATCAGCATCACCATCATTGTTATGGTAGTGAAGTATTTTGTCAATAAAGCAATAAAAAAAAAAAAAAGAAATGTGATCACGTTATTAGTCAACTTTTTAAGCAAGCGGTGGCACCACCTTTATGTATTTTGATACAGCCCAGTTTCGAATTTTAGAGTTGAATTAATCCAAATGTGTTTTTAAAGGGTCATCGCTTTTAAAGTGCACATCAGCTGGCCAGGCTAAAGGCACACTAAGTTTCATCCTTTGTGGTTATATACATCTCTATTCTTTTAGGTTCTTGTCAACAATTCTGTGTCTGTAAAAACACCTGACATAGTCAGTTGAATTCACAAAAAATTTACAGAAACTTGGTCAATGCAGTTTCATTATGCCTAAAATCTTCAGTGAGTCACCTGGAAAGCAAAAGTCCAAAATAAATAAGGGGAAAGGAGAACTGGATGACACTGAACTTTGATGTTACATAGAACTGCTGGTTGAAGGTTAAGCCTTGTTTAAAACGGAGGGAAAAAATATATTTCATGAGTCGACCCACAAAATTCTTTAGTAAGGACAACTCGTTCTCTTTTCTAAACATCAAAATGTATCATGAAAGTAAAATTAAATCCTTCAGATCACTCTTCTTAAAAGAGCTATTCTTGTCAAATACAAATGGAAAGAAAAGTATTCCCTTTTCCCACTGTCATAAGACATTAAAGGTGCACTGTAATCGACGTCCACCAAAGAAGGCCACAAAATGCTGATGACAAACCTCATTCCATATCATAAAAGCCCAAATTAGAAAGGATTGCAGAACCCTTTTTTATATAATTCCTTTAATTTTTGAATCATATTTCCTTCACCCTAGTAAATTGTTTAACGACAACTTTGTCCATTGAGGAGTTGCTCAGGACGCACACATAACGAATACCCTGGTACCCTGTACCAATTCGGTCATTTCTTGCCTCAGTTTTTGCTAAAATGCATTTAATACAGTTTTGTCAGAGGCAGAGAGGAAACTTATCCCTGCTGCCAATCGCTGTTGCAGCACATTATCTGCTTTATTAAAATTACTTTGCACATTTGGTGCAGCTGCAATACAAGGAAAAAAAAAAAAAAAACCCCTAAATCCAGATGTTGCATGGACAGAAGTAGGGCTGGATGGGAATTTGATAATTCTATTTTGGGAGGATCCAATGCATTGAAGACCATAAATGAGCTTAAATTGTTCATACCAAGACGGAGTGAAAATACAAGTCAAGACAATACATTTGGTAAATGCGCTTGTTCATAGTTGGGAATAAAACAGTGGCATTAGATCCAAGAGAATACAGTAAATGTCTCTGTAATCTGTGCAAAAATTGGCAAACCATCCATTAGTGAAGGAAGAATTCAGACGTGCTATGCATCAAGTCAATCTCCAAGATCAGTGTATTGAAATTCTGCAAAAGAACGCAAGATATCAATGCCAGATACAAATCTCTCGAAATCACAGCTCAGGACCTACACCAAAAATAGGGAAGCAATCCATCTCGTGGACAGGCAAATGTTGAATTCATGAGTCTGCCTTTCTGTCAAATCATTTTCAGCCATGGAAAGGCTACCAATGCTGATTGCTGTCAGCAACAGTATTTTTTCTGCAGTCTTTTTCTGATATGCTAAGTAAAAGAGCATGATACTGTGGAAAACTTTTGGAATTTTTGAAAGCGGTACTTACCTCCCTAAATCACGAAGGCAAATTAATGGAAAATAGATGACTCGGTCGCCAGAGGGACCGAGTCGTGTATCTCCCTGATCCCCAAATTTCGGACAAAATGGCCGCTGGCAGCCATATTGGACGTCCAAAATTGGTCTTGAGCATTGTCACATCAATATCTTCGCCTGTGTAAAATTAGAAAAAATTCCTGTAACAATTGTTGCTTCCAGAGCCCGGAACAGAAAATCTCTGCGGGCGCGGTGGGGGCCCCGGAACTAAACCATAGTATCTTACGACTATCATCGTCAGGGAGATGCAATAAGATAAGGCGGGCTTCAAGAGTCTTGTTTCAGGCAATCCAAAAAAGTGTGAGGTATCGTTCAGGAACCAGTCGCAATAACCAGGAATTGCAAAAGATGTGATTTTTATTAGCGAGGGGGTAAACCCCCCGCAGGACCGAAGGCAACAGTACAAAGTCCACAAAAAAAAAAAAAAAAAAAAACCCACAATCCTAGGGGCAGAATCCAGAGTCGAAAAACCAGGGCAGCAATACAGTAATCGTGGTCAGACAAAAAGGGTTCGATACACAGGAGCAGATAATAAAGCCAAATCAGAGCCAAAAAGAGGTAGTCGGGCAGTCCAGTCAGAAAGGTAACACTATGAGTACCAGGCAAGAAATGAGAGCAACAAAGGAAACATTTTGACAGAGAACTGCAGTGAGAAGACAGCTTAAGTACACTCAAGGGAAGTCACATGCTATGATTAGGGAAAGGTGAACTGGATCAGACTAATTACGTGGGAGCAAAACATGAGGGAGAACCTAACCACATGAAATTGGCAAAAGCCAAAACGCGGACAGGGATCACGAGACAACCTATAGACAAAACATACAGCTCCGGTTAGGGAGTTCTAACGTGCACAGATAATGAGAGGCAGGACAGAGTGGAGCAGGTGCGGAGGAACCGCTGAATTGCAGCAGAGACTGAGAAGGCAAGAGGCGGAGACTAGAATAGGGCGAGTGCTGAGAGCTTGTTAATCAATTAGTAAATGCAGCTATACAATCCCTGGTGCTCGTTAGTAAGTTAGTATTATATACAATGTTAGTCTGGGTTAGTAACTTTAACAAAACAACAAACTGTTAGTATTGATTAGTAAAATAGAAAAGCAAGGCGCAGGAAGCAAACGAGATTAGAAGGAATGTTTGAAACCCAGAAACCATGAAATCACCTAAACATGAGACACGCGGGACTGGGGAGAAGCTGTAACTTAACAAGAGACCAGACAGGGGAGACGAAGTGCAATGAAGGGCATGGCAAAACATGGACCGGACTATAACAGAAAAGTGGATCGGGAAGGGCAAAAACGAAAACATGGCATGGGAACAAAAACTGAACAGAACATGGCAAAACCTAACAGAAATAATCATAAACATAACAGGGAATAGGGAAAACATAACAAGCATGGCAAATCAGAACAGACAGAGCAGAATCATAACAAAAAGATTGATCCATAGTTCCCAGTTTTGCTGCTAGGTTCCACTGTTTATGTTGATGGTGCACAGGCCCAGTTTAGAAAGGAATGCAGCACCCTTTTAACCTACTTCATTAAATTTTTCTATCATATTTTCTTCACCATAGTAGAAGATATTCTTGTTTTTTTTTTTTTTTTTTTTTTGCCCGCCCCTCTAGGGAGGTCCCCTTTATTGAAGAAAATGACCACAGTGCCCCTTTAATATCCGATACTGACAGTTGGAAATGGGAACACTGTTGTTGTACACTGTCAGATTGTGGTTACCTGACATCAACCAGGTATTTCCAAGACAACCTTAAGGAGGCGAGCTAGCACTCTTTTGCCTAACCTTCTACTGCATACCTGTGCGGACACTGATTGGCCGGATACTAGGTCATGCAGCAGAGCCACACCTTAAAAACACCAAGTTCATTTCAAGGAACCATTATCTGACAGTCCATGACAGCTGTATTCCCTTTTTCGACAGTCATAGTCAGATATTACCTCACAGTCAGAATATTAGCAGCACGTTAACTTGAAATCACTTTTAGGGTGTCAAAGCAGTAAAGACTGCTTTAAAACAGAAAATGAGATGAACGATAGTCCATGCGGAGGCTGAATGTAACAACGAATAATTATGTTTCCAATGAGTTTGGAAAATGCACTCATTCATTGTCGGACCTGAAAAAATGTTATTAACTCCTAGAGATTCAGAAAGCCTAAGGAACCAGGGAACATTTTTGATTTTTTGGTGTAGGTTACAAGCTTTCCTGACACGGAATGAGGTCTCTGTTAGGCGTTGTTTTCCGACCTTCATTGGCGGAAATTGAATACAGTGCCCCATTAATACCCGACAGTAACAGTGGGAAATGGGAACACTGTTGTCGTAAACTGTCAGATAATGGTTCCTTGACATCAACCAGGTATTTCCAAGACACCCTAAAGGAGGCGAGCTAGCACTCTTTGGCCTAACCTTCTACTGCATACCTATGCGGACACTGAAGGGCTAGGTCCTAAGATATGCAGCGGAGTCACATCTTGAAAATACCTAGATCATGTCAGTTAACCATTATCTGACAGTCTAATGACAGGTGTATCCCCTTTTCCCACTGTGACAATCGGATATCAAATTGGTGCTGTATTCGATGTCCATCATAGAAGATCGGAAAACAATACCTAATATAAACCACATTACCTATCATAACTACGCATAACATAAAACATCATTGAAATTCCCTACCTCCATAAACTTTTGGAAGTTTTGTAAGCGGTACTTACCTCCCTAAATCACGAAGGCAAATTGATAGAAAATAGATACCTCGGTCGCCACAGGGACCGAGTCATGTATCGCCCAGATCCCCAAATTTCAGACAAAATGGCCGCTGGCAGCCATATTGGATGTCCCAAATAGGAGAAAATTGGTCTTGAGCATTGTCACATCAATATCTTCGCCTGTGTAAAATTAGAAAAAATTCCTTAAATAATTGTTGCTTCCAGAGCCCGGAACAGAAAATCTCTGCGGACGCGGTGGCGGACCCGGAACTAAACCATAATATCTTACGACTATCGTTGTCGGGGAAATGCAATAAGATAAGTCGGTCTTCAAGAGTCTTGTTTCAGGCAATCCAAAAAAGATTGATCCATAGTTCCAAAGTTTTGCTGCTAGGTTCCACTGTTTATGTTGATGGTGCAAAGGCCCAGTTTAGAAAGGAATGCAGCACCCTTTTAACCTACTTCATTTAATTTTTCTATCATATTTTTTTCACCATAGTGGAAGATATTCTTGTTTTTTTTTTTTTTTTTTTGCCCGCCACCACCCCCCCCTTCTAGGGAGGTCCACTTTATTGAAGAAATTGACTACAGTGCCCCTTTAATATCCGATGCTGACAGTTAGAAATGGGAACACTGTTCTTGTACACTGTCAGATTGTGGTTCCCTAACATAAACCAGGTATTTCCAAGACAACCTTAAGGAGGCGAGCTAGCACTCTTTTGACTAACCTTCTACTGCATACCTGTGCGGAAACTGATTGGCCAGATACTAGGTCATGCAGCAGAGCCACGCCTTAAAAACACCTAGTTCATGTCAAGGAACAGTTATCTGACAGTCCATGACAGCTGTATTCCCTTTTTCCATAGTCATAGTCAGATATTACGTCACAGTCGGAATATTAGCAGCACGTTAACTTGAAATCACTTTTAGGGTTTCAAAGCAGTAAAGACTGCTTTAAAACAGAAAATGTGATGAACAATAGTCCATGCGGAGGCTGAATGTAACAACGAATAATTATGTCTCCCATGAGTTTGGAAAATGCACTCATTCATTGTCGGACCTGAAAAAATGCTATTACCTCCTAGAGATTCAGAAAGCCTATGGAACTAGGGAACATTTTTGATTTTTTGGTGTAGGTTACAAGCTTTCCTGACGCGGAATGAGGTCTCTTTTAGGCGTTGTTTTCCAACCCTCATTGGCGGAAATTGAATACAGTGCCCCATTAATACCCGACAGTGACAGTGGGAAATGGGAACATTGTTGTCGTAAATTGTCAGATAATGGTTCCTTGACATCAACCAGGTATTTCCAAGACACCCTTAAGGTGGCGAGCTAGCACTCTTTTGCCTAACCTTCTACTGCATACCTATGCGGACACTGAAGGGCTAGGTCCTAAGATATGCAGCGGAGTCACATCTTGAAAATACCTAGATCATGTCAGTTAACCATTATCTGACAGTCTAATGACAGGTGTATCCCCTTTTCCCACTGTGACAATCGGATATCAAAGTGGTGCTGTATTCGATGTCCATCATAGAAGGTCGGAAAACAATACCTAATATAAACCACATTCCCTATCATAACTACACATAACATAAAACATCATTGAAATTCCCTACCGCCAGAATCTTTTGGAAGTTTTGAAAGCGGTACTTACCTCCCTAAATCACAAAGGCAAATTGATAGAAAATAGATACCTTGGTCGCCACAGGGACCGAGTCATGTATTTCCCCGATACCCAAATTTTAGACAAAATGGCCGCTGGCAGCCATATTGGATGTCCAAAATTGGAGAAAATTGGTCTTGAGCATTGTCACATCAATATCTTCGCCTGTGTAAAATTAGAAAAAATTCCTTAAATAATTGTTGCTTCCAGAGCCGGAACAGAAAAAATATCTGCGGTGGCGGTGGCGGCGGCCCCGAACTAAACCATAATATCTTACGACTATCGTCGTCGGCGAAATGCTATAAGATAAGTCGGTCTTCAAGAGTCTTGTTTCAGGCAATCCAAAAAAGATTGATCCATAGTTCCCAGTTTTGCTGCTAGGTTCCACTGTTTATGTTGTTGGTGCAAAGGCCCAGTTTAGAAAGGAATGCAGCACCCTTTTAACCTACTTCATTTAATTTTTCTATTATATTTTTTTCACCATAGTGGAAGATATTCTTGTTTTTTTTTTTTTTTTTTTTGCCCCCCCCCCTTCTAGGGAGGTCCACTTTATTGGAGAAATTGACTACAGTGCCCCTTTAATATCCGAAGCTGACAGTTAGAAATGGGAACACTGTTGTTGTACACAGTCAGATTGTGGTTCCCTAACATCAACCAGGTATTTCCAAGACAACCTTAAGGAGGCGAGCTAGCACTCTTTTGACTAACCTTCTACTGCATACCTGTGCGGAAACTGATTGGCCAGATACTAGGTCATGCAGCAGAGCCACGCCTTAAAAACACCTAGTTCATGTCAAGGAACAGTTATCTGACAGTCCATGACAGCTGTATTCCCTTTTTCCATAGTCATAGTCAGATATTACGTCACAGTCGGAATATTAGCAGCACGTTAACTTGAAATCACTTTTAGGGTTTCAAAGCAGTAAAGACTGCTTTAAAACAGAAAATGTGATGATCAATAGTCCATTCGGAGGCTGAATGTAACAACGAAAAATTATGTCTCCAATGAGTTTGGAAAATGCACTCATTCATTGTCGGACCTGAAAAAATGCTATTACCTCCTAGAGATTCAGAAAGCCTATGGAACTAGGGAACATTTTTGATTTTTTGGTGTAGGTTACAAGCTTTCCTGACGCGGAATGAGGTCTCTTTTAGGCGTTGTTTTCCAACCCTCATTTGCGGAAATTGAATACAGTGCCCATTAATACCCGACAGTAACAGTGGGAAATGGGAACATTGTTGTCGTAAATTGTCAGAAAATGGTTCCTTGACATCAACCAGGTATTTCCAAGACACCCTTAAGGTGGCGAGCTAGCACTCTTTTGCCTAACCTTCTACTGCATACCTATTCGGACACTGAAGGGCTAGGTCCTAAGATATGCAGCGGAGTCACATCTTGAAAATACCTAGATCATGTCAGTTAACCATTATCTGACAGTCTAATGACAGGTGTATCCCCTTTTCCCACTGTGACAATCGGATATCAAAGTGGTGCTGTATTCGATGTCCATCATAGAAGGTCGGAAAACAATACCTAATATAAACCACATTCCCTATCATAACAACACATAACATAAAACATAATTGAAATTCCCTACCGCCATAAACTTTTGGAAGTTTTGAAAGCGGTACTTACCTCCCTAAATCACAAAGGCAAATTGATAGAAAATAGATACCTTGGTCGCCACAGGGACCGAGTCATTTATTTCCCGATCCTCAAATTTTAGACAAAATGGCTGCTGGCAGCCATATTGGATGTCCAAAATTGGAGAAAATTGGTCTTGAGCATTGTCACATCAATATCTTCGCCTGTGTAAAATTAGAAAAAATTCCTTAAATAATTGTTGCTTCCAGAGCCCGGAACAGAAAATATCTGCAGGCGCGGTGGCGGCGGCGGCGGCCCCGGAACTAAACCATAATATCTTACGACTATCGTCGTCGGGGAAATGCAATAAGATAAGTCGGTCTTCAAGAGTCTTGTTTCAGGCAATCCAAAAAAGATTGATCCATAGTTCCCAGTTTTGCTGCTAGGTTCCACTGTTTATGTTGTTGGTGCAAAGGCCCAGTTTAGAAAGGAATGCAGCACCCTTTTAACCTACTTCATTTAGTTTTTCTATTATATTTTCTTCACCATAGTGGAAGATATTCTTGTTGTTTTTTTTTTTTTTTGCCCGCCCCCCCCCTAGGGAGGTCCACTTTATTGGAGAAATTGACTACAGTGCCCTTTAATATCCGATGCTAACAGTTAGAAATGGGAACACTGTTGTTGTACACACTGTCAGATTGTGGTTCCCTAACATCAACCAGATATTTCCAAGACAACCTTAAGGAGGCGAGCTAGCACTCTTTTGACTAACCTTCTACTGCATACCTGTGCGGAAACTGATTGGCCAGATACTAGGTCATGCAGCAGAGCCACGCCTTAAAAACACCTAGTTCATGTCAAGGAACAGTTATCTGACAGTCCATGACAGCTGTATTCCCTTTTTCCATAGTCATAGTCAGATATTACGTCACAGTCGGAATATTAGCAGCACGTTAACTTGAAATCACTTTTAGGGTTTCAAAGCAGTAAAGACTGCTTTAAAACAGAAAATGTGATGATCAATAGTCCATTCGGAGGCTGAATGTAACAACGAAAAATTATGTCTCCAATGAGTTTGGAAAATGCACTCATTCATTGTCGGACCTGAAAAAATGCTATTACCTCCTAGAGATTCAGAAAGCCTATGGAACTAGGGAACATTTTTGATTTTTTGGTGTAGGTTACAAGCTTTCCTGACGCGGAATGAGGTCTCTGTTAGGCGTTGTTTTCCAACCTTCATTGGCGGAAATTGAATACAGTGCCCCATTAATACCCGACAGTAACAGTGGGAAATGGGAACACTGTTGTCGTAAACTGTCAGATAATGGTTCCTTGACATCAACCAGGTATTTCCAAGACACCCTTAAGGTGGCGAGCTAGCACTCTTTTGCCTAACCTTCTACTGCATACCTATGCGGACACTGAAGGGCTAGGTCCTAAGATATGCAGCGGAGTCACATCTTGAAAATACCTAGATCATGTCAGTTAACCATTATCTGACAGTCTAATGACAGGTGTATCCCCTTTTCCCACTGTGACAATCGAATATCAAAGTGATGCTGTATTCGATGTCCATCATAGAAGGTCGGAAAACAATACCTAATATAAACCACATTCCCTATGATAACAACACATACCATAAAACATAATTGAAATTCCCTACCGCCATAAACTTTTGGAAGTTTTGAAAGCGGTACTTACCTCCCTAAATCACGAAGGCAAATTGATAGAAAATAGATACCTCGGTCGCCACAGGGACCGAGTCATTTATCTCCCCGATCCTCAAATTTCAGACAAAATGGCCGCTGGCAGTCATATTGGATGTCCAAAATTGGAGAAAATTGGTCTCGAGCATTGTCACATCAATATCTTCGCCTGTGTACAATTAGAAAAAATTCCTGTATAATTGTTGCTTCCAGAGCCCGGAACAGAAAATCTCGGCGGGCGCGGTGGTGGCGGCGGCCTCGGAACTAACCCATAATATCTTACGACTATCGTTGTCGGGGAAATGCAATAAGATAAGTCGGTCTTCAAGAGTCTTGTTTCAGGCAATCCAAAAAAGATTGACCCATAGTTCCCAGTTTTGCTGCTAGGTTCCACTGTTTATGTTGTTGGTGCAAAGGCCCAGTTTAGAAAGATATGCAGCACCCTTTTAACCTACTTCATTTAATTTTTCTATTATATTTTCTTCACCATAGTGGAAGATATTCTTGTTTTGTTTTATTTTTTTTTTGCCCGCCACCACCTCCCCCACCCACCCTAGGGAGGTCCACTTTATTGAAGAAATTGACTACAGTGCCCCTTTAATATCCGATGCTGACAGTTAGAAATGGGAACACTGTTGTTGTACACTGTCGGATTGTGGTTCCCTAACATCAACCAGCTATTTCCAAGACAACCTTAAGGAGGCGAGCTAGCACTCTTTTGACTAACCTTCTACTGCATACCTGTGCGGAAACTGATTGGCCAGATACTAGGTCATGCAGCAGAGCCACGCCTTAAAAACACCTAGTTCATGTCAAGGAACAGTTATCTGACAGTCCATGACAGCTGTATTCCCTTTTTCCATAGTCATAGTCAGATATTACGTCACAGTCGGAATATTAGCAGCACGTTAACTTGAAATCACTTTTAGGGTTTCAAAGCAGTAAAGACTGCTTTAAAACAGAAAATGAGATGAACAATAGTCCATGCGGAGGCTGAATGTAACAACGAATAATTATGTCTCCCATGAGTTTGGAAAATGCACTCATTCATTGTCGGACCTGAAAAAATGCTATTACCTCCTAGAGATTCAGAAAGCCTATGGAACTAGGGAACATTTTTGATTTTTTGGTGTAGGTTACAAGCTTTCCTGATGCGGAATGAGGTCTCTGTTAGGCGTTGTTTTCCAAACTTCATTGGCGGAAATTGAATACAGTGCCCCATAAATACCCGACAGTAACAGTGGGAAATGGGAACACTGTTGTCGTAAACTGTCAGATAATGGTTCCTTGACATAAACCAGGTATTTCCAAGACACCCTTAAGGTGGCGAGCTAGCACTCTTTTGCCTAACCTTCTACTGCATACCTATGCGGACACTGAAGGGCTAGGTCCTAAGATATGCAGCGGAGTCACATCTTGAAAATACCTAGATCATGTCAGTTAACCATTATCTGACAGTCTAATGACACGTGTATCTCCTTTTCCCACTGTGACAATCGGATATCAAAGTGGTGCTGTATTCGATGTCCATCATAGAAGGTCGGAAAACAATACCTAATATAAACCACATTACCTATCATAACTACGCATAACATAAAACATCATTGAAATTCCCTACCTCCATAAACTTTTGGAAGTTTTGAAAGCGGTACTTACCTCCCTAAATCACGAAGGCAAATTGATAGAAAATAGATACCTCGGTCGCCACAGGGACCGAGTCATGTATCTCCCCGATCCCCAAATATCAGACAAAATGGCCACTGGCAGCCATATTGGATGTCCAAAATTGGAGAAAATTGGTCTTGAGCATTGTCACATCAATATCTTCGCCTGTGTAAAATTAGAAAAAATTCCTTAAATAATTGTTGCTTCCAGAGCCCGGAACAGAAAATCTCTGCGGGCGCGGTGGCGGCGGCGGCGGCCCCGGAACTAAACCATAATATCTTACGACTATCGTTGTCGGGGAAATGCAATAAGATAAGTCGGTCTTCAAGAGTCTTGTTTCAGGCAATCCAAAAAAGATTGATCCATAGTTCCCAGTTTTGCTGCTAGGTTCCACTGTTTATGTTGTTGGTGCAAAGGCCCAGTTTAGAAAGGAATGCAGCACCCTTTTAACCTACTTCATTTAATTTTTCTATCATATTTTCTTCACCATAGTGGAAGATATTCTGGTTTTTTTTTTTTTTTTTTTGCCTGCCACCACCCCCCCCCCCCCTCTAGGGAGGTCCACTTTATTGAAGAAATTGACTACAGTGCCCCTTTAATATCCGATGCTGACAGTTAGAAATGGGAACACTGTTGTTGTACACTGTCAGATTGTGGTTCCCTAACATCAACCAGGTATTTCCAAGACAACCTTAAGGAGGCGAGCTAGCACTCTTTTGACTAACCTTCTACTGCATACCTGTGCGGAAACTGATTGGCCAGATACTAGGTCATGCAGCAGAGCCACGCCTTAAAAACACCTAGTTCATGTCAAAGAACAGTTATCTGACAGTCCATGACAGCTGTATTCCCTTTTTCCATAGTCATAGTCAGATATTACATCACAGTCGGAATATTAGCAGCACGTTAACTTGAAATCACTTTTAGGGTTTCAAAGCAGTTAAGACTGCTTTAAAACAGAAAATGAGATGAACAATAGTCCATGCGGAGGCTGAATGTAACAACGAATAATTATGTCTCCCATGAGTTTGGAAAGTGCACTCATTCATTGTCGGACCTGAAAAAAATGCTATTACCTCTTAGAGATTCAGAAAGCCTATGGACCTTGGGAACATTTTTGATTTTTTGGTGTAGATCATAAGCTTTCCTGACGCGGAATGAGGTCTCTGTTAGGCGTTGTTTTCTGGCCTTCATTGGCGGAAATTGAATACAGTGCCCCTTTAATACCCAACAGTAACAGTGGGAAATGGGAGCACTGTTGTCGTAAACTGTCAGATAATGGTTCCTTGACATCAACCAGGTATTTCCAAGACACCCTTAAGGAGGCGAGCTAGCACTCTTTTGCCTAACCTTCTACTGCATACCTACTTTTGGGACACTGAAGGGCTAGGTCCTAAGATATGCAGCGGAGTCACATCTTGAAAATACCTAGATCATGTCAGTTAACCATTATCTGACAGTCTAATGACAGGTGTATCCCCTTTTCCCACTGTGACAATCGGATATCAAAGTGGTGCTGTATTCGATGTCCATCAAAGAAGGTCGGAAAACAACACCTACTATAAACCTCATTCTATATCATACCTTCTCATAACATAAACCAAAATATTAATGAAGTTCCCTTCCTCCATAAACTTTTGGAATTTTTGAAAGCGGTACTTACCTCCATTAATCACGAAGGCAAATTGATGGAAATAAGATAAGTCGGTCTTCATGAGTCTTGTTTCAAGCAGTCCAAAAAAAGATTCATCCATAGTTCCCAGTTTTGCTGTTAGGTTCCACTGTCAATGTTGATGGTGCAAAAGCCCAGTTTAGAAAGGAATGCAGTACCCTTTTAACCTACTTCATTTAATTTATCTATTATATTTCCTTCACCCTAGTCGAAGACAATCGTTTTTTTTTTTTTTGCCCCCCCCAGGGAGGTTCACTTCATTGAAGAAATTGAATACAGTTCACTTCGATTACCCTTTGATTAGATTTCCATCAAGGAAGAACAGAAAACAATGCCGAATCCAAATCTCATTCCATATCATTATCGCTCATAACCACTCAATGAAGTTCCCTACCTCCATCAGCTTCTGGAATTTTTGAATGGGTAGGAACATAGAGGGTCAGGCTCAACATAGTACAGAAGGAACTGGTCTGATGTCAGAAGCTGGAGTGCCAAGCTAAAGGGATCTGGGCATAAAGGGCAGACCCACGCTCACGGTCTTGAACAAAGATGATGCTGGAAGAAAAACAACTTACCAGGACTGCACAGCCCAGGATACATTCTGCAAGGGATCAACACCGAGAATGGCAGACAACTGTCTTGCAAAGGGAAAATGCCAACCAGGAACTTAAATACACAATGACAACAATTAACAAAGTGGAAATGGGTGTGCAAAGAAACAAAAATGTGTGATTCTTGCAGTTCAGGGACATCTGTCACCAACTCTAAGAAAGGTTTCATTATGTTAACAAATTTAGCAAATTTCACAAACTTCAGAGTTTGTGCAAGCTTCTTACCGTCCCGATTTCATCAGCTTTGGTGCAAGGTGTCCCAGGTCAATGACTGTAGGAGCCAGGTGTTCTGCAAGGAAAGAAAAACCCTCAGTTTTGAGGACATCCATCTAAACTCATGTGACACCACCATAGACGGCCACTTCTGCTTTATTTGATTCACACAAATCTCAGCTCCCTTCTCTTCTTTGGGGAGAAGAAATACAGCGTGAACAAGTCTTTCACAGTAAACTAAAATTCAGCCGTGAAAGGAAAGTCTTTCACTGCATTTTGAATACCTACAAAAATAACGGAATCAGCACACTTAGAGGATATCCGTCCAGCTTTTTTACTTCATTGGAAATAAACAAGTCGCAGATGCAGTGGGGTGCAAAAATTTGGGCACCCCTGGTTTAAATGTCTGTTACAATTAATCTCAAAGTGATTGAAAGCAAACCTGAAAACTAATGCTACGAAGTTAAACATGACACCTTTCTGCAAATTTAAAAGCAAGGTTTCTTTTTATTTTATTTTTTCTGAGTTTTTAAATGATAAGAAAGGAAAAGGGGCCTAGAGCAAAAGTTTGGAAACCCTTTTGGATTATTCTTTGTTTCCTTTTAAGAAGATGTTTACTAAGGCCCAGACCAGGTGATTTACTTGTTAAGGCTTCAATGAGTCAGGTGAATATGATTCCAGGGTTGAACTCTATCGAGGGTTCAGAGCCAGAATTGTTTATCTCCAAATTTGCATTTGGAGATAAACCTTTTTTTCCAGACAAACTAGACATGATTTGTAACTTTTAGCTGCACTTAATCCAAAATGCCAAAATTTTGGAGATAAACCATTCTGGCTTTGAACCCTCGATATATTCTGAAGTAACTCCATGCCTTCTAAAGTATCCGACTGTGGTGGCTGTTGTGTCTGGTGTTTAAAACCATGTGTTCCTCGAAACAGTTGTCCAAGGATGTCAAAATCAAGATAATTCACTTCCACCAACAAGGAGAGGGCTACAAAAAACTCTTGCAACGTTTCAAACTACCCATTTCTACTGTTAGAAACGTCGTTAGAAAATAGAAAATAAAT
Source organism: Gymnothorax javanicus (assembly GCA_029692085.1). Taxonomy (NCBI): domain Eukaryota; kingdom Metazoa; phylum Chordata; class Actinopteri; order Anguilliformes; family Muraenidae; genus Gymnothorax; species Gymnothorax javanicus. Next base: position 14,630,599 of record CM056201.1, read on the forward strand.
GGAACAATTGAAGTCAAGATCTGGAAGACCAAGAAAAATGTCGGATAGAATGGCCCGAGATCTGGTGAGAAATGCTCAGAAGAACACACATCTAGGCAAAAAAGCTGCAAAAAAGAGTAGCAGACCCAGGTCTAGTTGTTCACAGGACAACAATACAGCACACCTTAAACAACAAAGACATACATGGCAGAGTTGCAAGAAAGAAGCCTTTCCTACGACCTCAACACAAAATGAAGCGTCTGAAGTATGCAAAAGAGAACCTTGACAAACCTCAAGCCTATTGGAACAATGTGCTTTGGACTGACGAAACCAAAATTTAACTTTTTCAACTAAGGTATGTTTGAAGAAAAATGGGTGAAGCATTTGTGGAGAAGAACACATTGTCAACTGTTAAACATGGAAGTGGATCCATTATGCTTTGGGCTTGTGTAGCAGCTGGGGGCGCAGGCAATATTGTGTGGGTGGAGGGAAGAATGGATTCCACCAAATATCAAGACATTCTAGAAGCTAATGTTCAAAGCTCAGTCAAAAAATTGAAGTTGAGGAGACATTGGGTATTCCAGCAAGACAATGACCCGAAGCATACCTCAAAATCCACCATGAAGTACCTCCAGGAAAGATGGATGAAGGTTTTGGATTGGCTATCACAGTTCCCAGACTTGAATATTCTATTGAAAATCTGCAGAGAGACCTCAAACATGCTGTGCATGCAAGAAGGCTGAAGAATATTTCTGAGCTAGAAGTGCTCTGTCAGGAAGAATGTGGAAAAATTCCAAAGACAAGAATTGAAAGACTCTTAGCTGGCTACAGGAAGCGTTTGCAAGCTGTTATAGCTGCCCAAGGAGGAGTTACAAAGTACAAGCTGACAGGGTGATGAAATGTGTTATGGTTAACTTTGTAGCATTTAGTGTTCAGGTTTGCTATTAATCACTTGGAGATTAATTGTAACAGACATTTAAACCAGGGGTGCCCAAATTTTTTTCAACCCTCTGTATGATATGGTGCCATGTTTTTTCTCTGTTAGCCGAGTCCAACAACCCGCTAAAATCATCAAGCACTCCCTTCTAACTACAAATCTGCATATTCAGATTGATGCTGGTACTTCTTTTAGAAAGGCTAATTAAAGAGGTGGTTCTATTTTTTTCCCACCACTTGTGTCTGAAAAAAACATCACATTAAAAATAATTTAATCTAATTTGTTGAGGTGTGTTTCACGAAGCCTGAATGTTAAGCTATTAAACAAAAATTGTTTTGTGTCATACCCGCGATTTTTTTCATTTACGAAGTTTAAAAAGCTGGATAAACATCCTCAGTGCGTGTTGATTCTATATTTTTTGGCAGTTGCTACGGGTACGGCAGTTTTCCAATGCATTTCAATGTGGAGAGGTACGGCAGTCCGAATTTCAAACCCTGCCCTAACCTAACCCTGACCCTAACTCTAACCCTAGCCCTAACCCTGACCACAGGAAATTAAAACTGGCGGCCTTCTTCGGGGGATCAGAAAACACACAAAACACACCATTCATTCCAAAGTCCACTTGGGAACCAAGGACCAATCAAATCCCGGAGGAAATCACACAAATCATAAAAAACAACAACACCTTGATCAAGGCACTGAACCCACAGGCTTACAAGGACAAAAACAACCTCAGCAGAGGGGAGAGGCAAGCCCACCAACTGGCAAAAAACAAACAAATCATCTTAAAGCCAGCGGATAAGGGGAGTGCCATAGTGATCAAGGACAGAGCACAATACATACATGAGGCCAACAGACAGCTAAATAACACAGCACACTACAGAAAACTAACGACACCCATATATCCAGACACAGCCCAGGAAATACATAACATTATACAAACACTTCTAGACAACAATTATATCACCAAAAAACAGAGCTTTTATCTCAGAGGAGAGGACAGTCCTAGACCTAGGATTTTCTACCTCCTCCCCAAAATACACAAACCACCACAGTCCTGGACCATACCATACGAGGTCCCAGCAAGGAGACCCATTGTTTCAGATTGCAACAGTGAATCCTACAGGATCGCTGAATATATAGACTATTTCCTCACCCCACTATCCACAAAACACAACAGCTACATTAAGGACACATATGACTTTATACACAAAATAAAAAACACCAAAATAGCACAGGAAGCCATCCTGTTCACAATAGACATAGACAGCTTGTACACAAACATAAACACAGTGGCGGGACTAACAGCTGTAAAAGCCTGGATGGAGAAGTACCCGGACGACAATCGCCCGGACACACCTCTCCTGCAACTCCTGGAAATCAGCCTAACCAAGAATGATTTCGAATTCAACAAGGACTTCTTCCAGTGGCACGGCTATGGGCAAAAAATTTGCACCAGCATATGCCAACATTTACATGGCACATTGGGAGGAGACTGTTTTCGAAAAATGCCCCAAACTACCCACTAATTACTTTAGATACTTAGATGACATATGGGGAACATGGACACATAGCCTAGAAGATTTCAGAAACTTCATTCATATCCTCAACACACACCACAGAACAATCACAGTTAAATACACCACACATAAAGAACGCATAGACTTCTTGGACACCACCACATATAAAGGACCCTCATTTACCCAGACACACACATTAGACACAAAAGTCTTCTTTAAAGACACAGACACACACGCACTTTTACACAAAAACAGTCTTCATCCAAAACACACTTTCAAAGGCCTGATCAAATCACAATTGCTAAGGTACCACAGGATTTGTACACAAACAACAGATTTTGAGGAGGCTACCCAGAGCCTTTTCAAAGCATTAAAACCCAGGGGATGCACTCGATCCTTCCTCAGACAGATCCGGAAAAATTTCTTGACCACAAGACCACAAGATCCGAGGAAAATAATCCCACTCATCACCACCTACTCAGCATTTAGCCAAGCAGCAAACATTAAAATTAAGCAAAATCTAAACAGATCCCTACAGAACACTGACGTACTCCAGGACTATAGAGTCATCTCAGTTTATAAGAGAGGCAAAAACCTCAAGGACCACCTGGTAAACAGCAAATTACCAGAAATTAACACGGTACATCCACAAGACCCAGCATTTTACAAACAAGCCACAACAATCAGAAACAGCACAACAAACACAACATATCTAATCAAACAAACACTCACACTCAACACAAAAAACTGCATATATGTCATTAAGTGTAACCACTGTGACATAAAATATGCGGGAGAAACAGGTAACAAGATAAGGACTAGATTAGCACAACACATATATAACATTAGAAATCATAGGGAGACAGACACACACCTTGTGGCTCACTTCCTTCACCATGGACTTGAGGCACTAGAAATATCCGGGCTCCAAACAAACAACAATTGGACACCGGAGGACAGACATAGGACAGAAAAACATTGGATCATAAAACTAAACACTTTGTTCCCAAGAGGACTCAACAAACGCATTTAAAACTTCGGCACAAGAGGGACCAAATTCTTCCTATATTTAAAGGCTCCAGTACACTGAATGGCCTGTGCAAACTTTTCTTTCCCAAGGAGCCCTCATAAGGGGAAACTTGGGAAAGGAAGATTGTTTTCCGAAACCTAACCCTAACCCTAACCCAAACCATAATCCCTAATCCTTATCCTAATCCCATCAAATCGACAGCCGTATCCATAAAACTGCCGTATCTCTGGAAACTGCGATTTTTTTTTTTTTTTTTTTTTTTTGCCTGGGGTTGTAGTGGAAGCAATGGACCAACGGGGGCGGGGGAAATTGCAACTTGAGAAGTACCTTTACAGGATTGATGTACTTGCGCATGAGATCCTTAAATATTATAGTAGACTTTTGCTGATTAATCAGAATTACGTGCCAAATTCAACATATTGGCTAAATAGTCTGATTAGCAAATGTAAAAGCAATGCCGCTGCTTCATCAAACAGAAACGTTTAAAACGAATTGCTAAATAAACAGACAACGAAACAAAAAATACAAATTCTGACATATTCTTGTAATTTCAACAATTTAACGTACTCTAAGAATTAACTTACCAAGCAATTGTCTTTAAAGTTTCATCTTAACTGCGCTGAATTCAGCTGCTCAAAATCGACCATGTAGTTTTAAACGAGTGTAATGTGTAAATATGAGAACATTCAGCTCTGTCCCGTTCTTATTTTCCTAGGAATTCCGTGTGACGTCACATGAATAGAATTTCCATAGAAACGGAGGGGGGTAAACAACAGTAAACAAAGCCGCTCATTTCAGTCACGTGACTGCTGCGTACCCCCGAAGTGAAAAACGTCATTGCTTCATAGCTAGCTAGCGGTTAGCTAACATGCGACACTTTACAGAGCTGCCACGCAAGCCGGTCATGGTTTCATTTGTTTCAACCCACGGATATTTCGATCTCCTCTCCAGAGATGCACGATATGTTTACAAAGTCCAAGTTATAGACAGTTGACGATCCATGTAGCAACAACACCTGCCGCTCTAAGCTTAACAGCTAGCCAAGTCCCCTGAGGTTAACGTTACCCCATTGAGTGTGTATATAGTATTTAGAGTATACCCCTGCTCCTCTTTCCGATTTTCACTTGGCTTCTTGCGGTGAAACCTGCCTCTTAAACTGCCGTCGGGATTGATGCATACAGAAGCACAGACAGTAATAAATATTTTCTGTCTTGATGGGTCAGTCATGCTCCGTTTGGGAGGTGAAGGACAACAGATATCTTCACTTTCAAAGTCAAGGTGAGTGCTAGTTAGCTGGCTCGCGACCAAGCATTGATTGTGTTTAAAACCTGATTCATGTTTCTTGAGGTCGGCGCGATGTCGCCAGCGACTAATTCATATACCCGAACGCACTCGTTTGTCGTGATGGCTGTTTGCGATGGCATATTCAGGTAGAGTGCATTTGGGTCATTCCGTGCCAAGTGGACTAGGGTCTGCACCGCACCGTCTCAGAATTTTTCTTTTTTTTTTTTTTTTTTTTATCATGGGTGTTTGCCATCATTTCAAATGGACAAATCCCAAATCTTTAAATTCCTACAACAATTTTTAATGGAGTAATTGCCAATTTAAGAAGGGGGTGTCTAGTCACTCGCGAATGTACCAGTGACTTCAGCATTTTTGAAGGGATACAAATACACTTTCCAGCGCTGCTAAATTAATGTCTATGGGTGCATGCAGGTAGAATTACCTGAAATTTATGAATCTGCTATTAGAATTGGCGTATCTCATTTTATGTTCCTGTAACAGGCTGTTGAAAATGACAATTTAATAAAAAAAAAGAATTTTTCTAGATCGAGTTTGAAACACAAGATGATTTTTTTTTTTTACTGTTTATTGCCCTAATATAAAAGCTACTCCACAAATTTTCTCAGATTTTTTTTGGCGTGTCCACATGACCAAGTCATGCTTTGAATTTTGGCATTTTTTGACGTTTTTGTATCTCCCTGACGTCGGTAGTCGGGAGATTCTATAGCAGGAATTTTTTAATAAATGGCCATCAAAGTTGGTACTGTGTAATGTGCGAATGCAGACAATTGAAAGGGGGGGGGGGTCATGTTTGAGGCCTGATAATTCCGGCAAATGAAAAAGTTTGTAAAAAGTAACGCTTAAATACCATGACACATGGGTCCTAGTGTGAAATTCCTAAATATGAAGAGATTCCATGCTGGAATTCTAAAATAAATGGCCATCAAATTTGGTACTGTGCAATGTGTGAATGCAGACAATTGAATGGGGGTCCATACTTGAGGACCTGCGGTTCCTGCAAATCAAATCGTTTGTGAAAAGTAACATTAGTGTATCATAATACATGGATCCTAGTATAAACCCAAAGAATATGAGGAGATTCTGTGGTGGAAATTTTAAATATCTGGCCATCAAAGTTGGTACTGTGTAATGTGTGAATGCAGACAATTGAATGGGGGGGGGTCATGTTTGAGGCCTGATAATTCCGGCAAATCAGAAAGTTTGTAAAAAGTAACACTTGAATACCATAACACCTGGATCTTGGTATTAAATTCCTAAATATGAAGCGATTCCATCTATTCTAAAATAAATGGCCATCAAATTTGGTACTGTGCAATGTGTGAATGCAGACATTTGAATAGGGGTCCATACTTGAGGGCCTGTGGTTCCTGCAAATCAAATCGTTTGTGAAAAGTAACACTTGCTCACTATAGGTCATGTGTCGTAGTATAAACTCACAGAATATGAAGAGATTCGGTTGTGAACTTATTGAATAAATGGCCATCAAATTGGGAACTATTGTAATGTGTGAATGTAGACAGTTGATTGGGATACCTTGTTTGAGAGCCTGTAATTCCTGTTAATCAAAAAGTTTGTGGAAAAAAATAACACAATTGCTGACCATACTACGTGAACTCTAATATAAATTGACCAAATCGGAAGAGATTCTATGATGAAATTATGAAAAAAATGGGCATCAATGTCAGAACTGTTACAATGTGTGAAAGGAGACGATTGAATGAGGCGCCACGTTTCAGGGGCTGTAATTCCTGCAAATCAAAAACTTTTTGAAAAATAACGCTTGCTGTACTGCATGTATTCTATTTTAAAAAATAAAAAAGAATGAAATATGTAGAGATTTCATCGTGGAATTATTAAATAATTGGCCATCAAATTTTGTTACTCTTGCAATGTACAAATGGAGACAGTTGAATGGGGGCCATTTTTGAGGACCTGTAATTTCTGCAAGTCAAAAAGTTTGTGAAATATAACACCTCCTTTCCATACTTCATGTATTCTTGTCCAAGCACATTGAAAATGAAGAGATTCCATGGCGGAATTATTAAATAAATGGCCATCAAATTAGGCACTTTGCAGTGTGAGAATGAAGACCATGGAATGGGTGACCATGAATTAAATTGAATGGATGACCGTGCTTTAGTACCAATAATTTGTCAAAAAGAACTTGCATACCACATTACTTGTAATATTTTACATCAAGTATCAGCCTACTGTACTGGTAATTTTTGAATCAATGTGCATCACTTGAGGTACTTGAGCTGCCTTGATTGAAAACAATGCGTTAGCTTGAACTTGCCTCACTCGGTCCAGCGGCCCACCTACATTTGATGGTTTTTGTCACAAACACAACTCAAATTGAATGTTTTCACCAAACTATTCATTTATCTTCTTAGGTGTATTTACCCTCTTAACCTTCCCCTTCACCAGAAATATCCATGTTTGCCTTGCAAAATAAAATAACCTTGAACATATTGTTAATTTTTCTTTTATGCAAATAATTTAAAGTTATTACACTTTCTAACAGACTGAATAAGTCAATGATAGAATTAGATATCTCCAACTTAAGTACCTGAACACAAGTGTTTCATTTATTTCAAAATTCTTTCCTTGACCTAAACGTAAACATGACAGAAAATTGATTGGACTCATTTGCTTGCCCAATAAATGGTTAGTTTTTACGACCACATGTTCATAATTTCACCAATGAAGAACCCACCGATTCTCCATTTTGATGTTAAATTTTTTTTCCTCTTATTATGCTGTTGTTTTAGGTATTTTACAACATGCATTTGTAAATTTTATTCTTCCTGGCATTCATGCATATTTCTATCAAAATATTGCTTTAGAGGGCAAATAACTGCTTTTACCATGAAAAGCACCAAGTTAAGACAAATTATCAGTTTTGTAATGTCTTAGAACTGTAACTGCTGTTGAAACAGCAGTGATAACATTGATTTATTTTGATAATTGTCCATTGTTCTGTGAAAGTGAGAAGCAGTGACGCATTGTTTTTCAGAAAATGATGTCGTGTACACTGTACAATTATTCTGATGTATCAATTTATCAGCATGATCCCAGATACAGTATTTTAAGCCATCAATGAATTGAGCATCAAATAATGAGTGATTTTTTTTTTAAAGTTTAATAGTTTTTCTTGAAAAATTTAGGTAACTGAACTCTGAAGGGATAAACATTCAACTGAATGACCTCTGGGACATAAATGATCATATAACAAACAAAACAATTTCAAAACTTTTTTTTTCTATAAATTGCAGCAGTTACTGAGCTGATCCTTTGGCTGTTAGTACCTTGCTCTTTTTGTTTTCCTGAGGAAACTTCATGGATCTGCATTCTTCTGAGCCCTGAACTCTGGTTCTCTGTCCTTGTTGAACATCGCGGTTTAGAACAAAATTTCAATGAATAATGAAACCTGATACAAAAAACTGTTAAAACCCCCCGCGGTGTCCTGGCAGACGGCACAGGACACTGGAAACACAACATCATTGACTTATTCGATCTGTTAGAAAATATAATGACTTGAAATTATTTGCATAAAAGAAAAATTAACAATATGTTCAAGGTTATTTTATTTTTCAAGGCAAACATGGATATTTCTGGTGAAGGGGAAGGTTTAGAGGGTAAATACACCTAACAAGATAAATGGATAGTTTGGTGAAAACATACAATTTGAGTTGTGTTTGTAGCAAAAACCATCAAATGTAGGTGGGCCGCTGGACCGAGTGAGGCAAGTTCAAGCTAACGCTTTTTTTTTTTCAATCAAGGCAGTACAAAGTACCTCAAGTGATGCACATTGATTCAAAAATTACCGGTACAGTAGGCTGACACTTGATGTAAAATATTACAAGTAATATGTTCTTTTTGACAAATTATTGGTACTAAAGCACGGTCATCCATTCAATTTAATTCATGGTCACCCATTCCATTGTCTTCATTCTCACACTGCAAAGTGCCTAATTTGATGGCCATTTATTTAATAATTCCAACATGGAATCTCTTCATTTTCAAGGTGCCTGTACAAGAATACATGAAGTATGGAAAGGAGGTGTCATATTTCACAAACTTCTTGACTTGCAGAATTACAGGTCCTCAAAAATGGCCCCCATTCAACTGTCTCCATTCGTACATTGCAAGAGTAACAAAATTTGATGGCCATCTATTTAATAATACCACGATGGAATCTCTACATATTTTGTTTTTTTTTTAATAACAGAATACATGAAGTACGGCAAGCAAGTGTTATTTTTCAAAAAGTCTTGGATTTGCAGGAATTACAGGCCCTGAAACGTGGCGCCTCATTCAATCGTCTCCTTTCACACATTGCAACAGTTGCGACATTGATGCCCATTTTTTCATAATTCCATCATAGAATCTCTTCATATTCGGTCAATTTATAACCCCAATTCCGAAATAGTTGGGACAAAGTGTAAATTGTGAATAAAATCAAAATGCAATGACTTTCAGATCACATGAGCCAATATGTTATTTACAATAGAACATAGATAACGTTTCAAATGTTGAAACTGAGACATTTTACATTTTTATCTGCAAAATGAGCTTATTTCAAATTTTCTGGCTGCAACAGATCTCAAAAAAGTTGGGACACAGGCAAAAAGGGGCTGAAACGAACGATACACGGATTCATGCTTCAAGTTTTTTTTCTTTTCATGTATTGCTCGCATACAAACTTGTCAAAACTGATTCCCTTGTTAATTAGCACTATTCTGCCCGGAGGAAGTAAAAAGGTACACTGGTTTTAAACACAAGAACATCTTCTTGATGTATGTCTAACTGCTTATGTGACAACTATCTTTGGAAAATAAGCTTATTTTCTGGCAAAATTTGAAATTTGACATATACACTAATTCAGTCCCCCACTGAGGGGGGGACAGCTGGCTCAAGGTGCCCCGTGTGGACATTTCCACTCCTCACACGTGACCTAGATATCAGAGGCCTAAGTTTAAACAAAAAATGAATTAATAAATAAAATAAATGCATAAATAAATACTAATCTGACTTACTTTAAAATTGGTAAGCTTTCAGATTTTAATTTTCATCGCAATATTTTTTGTCTTTCAAATCATTGACCGGTCATTCCAAAAATATACGATTTCTGAAATTGGTCGTCTCCTGCTGAATTTTCAAAAAAAAAAAAAAAACCATGAAAATTCATAACTTTTCAAACCAGTGAAATTTGCAGTGAGGTAACTGAAACGTCCAAAAATCGCATGGTTGGTGTACCATGCTTGTTTCTCCACCATCCATAGCTTCCAAGTCATGTGGAGGAGATATGGCATCCTCCTGTGGCCATTATGTGTCATTGCAATGATTACAACAGTCAGTTATTACGTACCGGCTTCTCCCATGTTTTCAACGGCCACTTCACTCAAATGGCCAATCAGCCGAAGATTACCATACAAATTTCTTATTCCTGCAGCAGTGTACCACATAGTTGCTAACAGGCATAAATAATGCAGTTAAAGGGTAAGAAAACCTATGGTGAACTTGCATTGTCAAATAAAGTAAATGATGTCTGCTGTCCAAAATGATAAGCCATTATTTTATTTACATTTTTTACACCGTGTTATCTGCGTTCAAATATCGTAGAATCCTGCTAACTTCAGAATGTGCTATCGACGCCTTAAAAAAATAAATAAATAAAATAATAGACCAATCAAACAATGGGAAATATTCTGCCCAGACCGGTGCGTGACGTCATGAGGGCTGGATATGTCTTTCGAGTGTAGACACAGTATAAGTAAAGTTGCGTTGATAATCAAGAGTTTTTTTTTTTGTTTGTTTTTGTTTTGTTTTTTTTAGCGATACCAGTTGTTTGAATTACAACCGATTGTTTGCTGGAAATCTATATTTAATCCTCGACAGTGCCGCAATGCGCGGTTGTCGGGTATTCTAACGAAACGGGCGATCCGAACCTGACTGATGCCACCTTTCAACATTTTCCCTTCTTAAACAAAAAAGCCACCTGCCTGGATGACGTAAGCATCTTCTTCCAGCCAAAGAAACAGGGCGGCTTTCTCGTGCTGTCCTATACATTTAACATTTAAACGCAGTTTGCAAGATACAAAAAAAAAAAAAAAAGTTAAAAAATGCTTATTGTTTGGGATAGCAGAGATTATGTACTTTATTTGGCAATTCAACTTCACCGTAGGTTTTCTTATCCTTTAACTGTGATGTTGTAAGCCTACCTGCTAATCATTATGAAGATCCCTTCAGATTATGCTGATCTCTATTCATCTGCTGATGATTATTAAAATGTAAGAGTAAATGTAAAATGTGGAATTCTGTGTGACTAGTTTCATTCTCCTCTCTTAAACTTAAATCAACTTTAACCAGCTGTGGTGCTATTATTTATGCATTGGATTAATTTTAGGATAAATGTTGTTTCCACTGAAATTATTTACCATCCACCAGTCATGATTTCTCACAATAAAACCCTATTATGAACCTGATTAAAGGTATACAGAGTAGGATTTTGTGAAAGGAAAAAAAATGTGTCAACTCATACAAAAATAACGACTCTAAATCATCGCTTATGACCTGCTAGAAGTGTATGGTGGTGTCTGTGTCTGCAGGGTCCACACCGTCCACCTGTATTTTCTTATTTTTCTCTGTACGGGATGTCTCTGGGCATCAGCCTTCATGCAGTGGGTGTGTAGGGGTTTGTAAATCCCAGCCAGTAACAGCACGCAGGGGGCGAGGGCGGGACATGGCGCCACACTGTAGCATAGCGCCTCTGGTGTCGTTGAGCTGGGGAGGTGGGGCCAACTTTGAATGTTGTCTTTACTAACTGCAGCCGCCAAGTCCTGCTTAATATCCCTTTCGATAATATTTCTCCTCACTCATTCACTCTGCTTTTGAATCTCCTTGAGAAGCTCCTCCATCTGCGGAACTGAGCTTACCTTTTTCTCTGATGTTTTCGGCCATTACAAAAAGCCAGCACAGGCACCCAAGTTTTCTAAATCGGTGTTTCCCAAACCTCTCCTGGCGTACCCCTTGTCCTGCATGCTTTAGATTAGTGATGTTACCGCTGATGCCAAGGCTCCGAAGCGCGCTTCAAACTTGACAGGGTTTTTTTTCTGAAGCACTGTGCCGGATCTTGCTTCATATTGGGAAAAACCACGTGACTGATGACGTTCCAACCACTTCACTGCTTCATTCAGACTGAATTAGCTGACCGGTTTGGTTCGATAGGCGGAGCTTTGAAACGTTGGCGCAATTCAAATGTATATAAGATGGATGAAACAGCGCTCTGTTAGGCATTTTTATTCAAAAATAGCACAAGCACACCCAGTATACACCAAGCACAATCAAAAAACATAATACAATGTTTTTTGGACAGAGTAAATATTTATAGGATTCAATGAGGCTGTGGATGTAATTAATGTTATTATAATATGAATTATTAAGGTAAGGAAGAAAAACAACAGACATATGTAAGACAAAGTTAGATTTCAGCTTTATTTAAGTATTTTTCACAATACTGCCTACAAAGGCTAAGTGCAGTAACTACGCAATTATTTCAACAGTAAAAAATGGCCTCGGAATTTATTTCCTGTCCCAACAAATGAATAGTCAGCACATCTATGATAGATTATGGTTAACCGATTTACCAAGGTATAATTTCTGTCCGACTAAATCCTGACCTCCATATACTTTCAGGCCCAAAACTGTGTAACTCACATTTTACCCAATAGGTAGTTACTGCACTTAGGCTTTGTAGGGAAGAATACAACATACTCGAAGTGCACATGCAAGGTGCGTCAGCGTCACTTTTGCAAGGCTGTACAACAATCTCTGTCCCAGCAGATGTCACCCACGTGCTCAATGATTGAAGCTTTGAGTAGTGAACCATTTTCAATAGAAAGGTCCAAAAGGGTCCGAAGCTTCATTAAAAAGCCTCGTTTGGCCATCACTACTTTAGATCTCTCCCTGCTCCAGCCCAGGTGATTCAAATGATTTGCTTATTATCAAGCAGCTTCTGGGGTTAATTATGACCTGATCGTTTGAATCACCTGTGCTGGAGCAGGGAGAGATCTAAAGCATGCAGGGCAAGGGGTACGCCAGGAGAGGTTTGGGAAACACTGTTCCAAATCATGCAGGAAGGTAAGCACTTATGAGATAATACGGCATTAAATAAGTCAAGGTCAATTTTGTTATTCCCATATAAAAATTACACTTCAAGCAGCATAACAATACACATTTGAGATTCAGCATTCATCTTGCTTGGTGTGACAGAGCCAGCCAAGAGGACCTGGAGGTGAGGACTGGCCTTTTCAATATTTCATGGGATCAAAACACAAAAAAAAAACAAGATCAGTAAAGTGTTAAAAAGTGTCTGAATACAAAGCAAATAATTATAAACAGACCCAGGTCTGATCCGCAGAAGTGTTCTGCCTAGCATTCCACTGCAGTGGTTCCCAGTTGTTGGCTGGCGGCAGACAAAACTGCTATGTATATCGTAAGCACCAGTGTTGTTTTTGTAAGACTGGATTAGGATTTCAAAAAAGACCGGATATCAGCTGACTTCTGGATTTCCTTTATCAGGGAGTCAAAAACATTGCTCACAGTTACCTGAAAATGTTCTTCTGTTACACCATGCTTTACCAAATATACTGTAAATATATAAAATGCATTCTCTCTGGCAGTACATCTGGACACAAGAAAGCAAGGAGAAAAACATTTGAAAACAAAACAGTAAGAAATAGCTAACCATAAGAGTTAAAGGTGAACCCTGGTAAACTCAGAAACTATACAAAAGTTAGAGGACTTCTCTTGCTCTGGTTGGACACGTGCTTTTACTGAATATCACAGCAATTCTGGTCCTGGAGGACTGGGGTGTATGCAGGTTTTTATTTCTATTAATTACCCCGACTAATTGAGTTAATTGATTGCATACACAAATATAGATTTGCGCAAAGATTAGATCAACAAAAAATTTCTTATGTGGGGAGACGAGAACAGTCTGTTGGCCATTCATGATAATTTGAAGAAATGCACCTGAAATGTCAGATTTCATAAATAGTTTGGCTAATTTAGATAATCAACTAATTAAAGGCCAGAAGTTGGTGTGAGAACCAGGGACAGATGCGACCCTCGTTGACCACCTCTGATCTACGGGCTAATATTCAAACTGCCTTATATCAGACACAATGATCTGTAACTTCAAATTTCAGGGGTTTTAGAGTGCAACAGACAAGAAAGCCCTTACATCTTTGACGCCCAAGAACTGCTAACATGGTGCCTCAGTGCTAAAATGATAAAATGCAAAACTTTTTTTTCTTTGCAAGATCGGTAAAGTAGCCGCCATGTTTTCACATAACCATAATGAATTATGGGATAAAATACTATCAAACAATCAGTCAGAACATAGATATTAAAATCCTATGTTTCTAGTATGATATATTCCACTATTCTCAATGAAAGTGAAAGAAGGAATTGAGATAATCCTTTCTTGGGAGAAATTAGTGAGCAGCTCAATTGATTTTCTAATGAACACATACCACAGACCTAAATGTGAAATGTTCTCCAACTGAACTACATGCAAACTGATAGCAGTGGGAATACCAACCACGAGAAGGGTGTAAGCCTGTAGTGAATGGCAACAGATATCAGTGCGATTTTGTTCCAGCATTGATTAATTTTTGAATTCGACTGAGTACTAGGAAGATCACCTTACTGGGTAACTGGGACATGATTGAACACACTATGCACGGATATGGAGAGATAATAATACCCTTGAGGCACTTCATAAAATTTACAAGGCAAGACAGATATAAAATATAAGATGCGTAATGCTAAATGAGCAAGCGGTGAAGTTCATGTTTACTTTAGTTTGGTTAGACTTTTTGAAAATCTTAAATTGCCCTAAATAACCTTTTCTAGAACTCAATCAAATATTCTGGGTATACTTGGTTGCTGTCGAAAACTACAAAGACATTTGGGTAAAGTACATTATCCACACAGCTGTCATAGAAGCTTGTCCCATTTCTGTCTTTGGACGGGGCTTCAAAAAATCCTGAGCGACCATGTGTGTATTCTCCGACCAGCACCCGGGCCAGGATCATGCTTAATGATGGTGATAGGCCATTATTGCTCCCTGGGGTGCTGCAATACGCCCTAGAGAGGCTCGCATGTCTTGCAAAATAAATCCCTGAGAAACGAGAGAGAACTTTTTTCATTTTATCTGCAATGACTCTCAGAGATATTTGAATGCTTTCATTCACAAGGTTGATCTCACAAGCAAATTTTAGCTTTGCATATTTACCAAATTTGTTTGTTTGCCTTTTTTTTAAACTCCCTTCCATATGCAGATCTTAAGACTAAAGGATCATCTGTCCGGCCACTGAAAATAGTGTGAATTGGAAAAAAAAAAAAAAAAAAGACACTAGCCATCAGTGTTAAGAAAATAGAGTTATATTTACTCAGTGCCATGAATGCAACCTACCTTTTCCAAGGACAGAGCCATGGGTTCCCACAAACTTCAAGTCAAAATTAGCGCTGCATATGGACCGGATGTTTTTGGGTGATGTGCCGTGGAACAACTTTCTCTCCTCAATAGGCATTTGCTTGGCAAGTGTCAGTTGGTCTCTCTTCCTGAGGAAGACGGGGATGAATGTACCAGAATAATAACATTTGACCCTTCCAAAAATACCACGTGTTTCCTGGTGCTTATGGATTTTCCTTTAAAAAAAGGTCACATCTGTCGACACACCAAAAAGCGTATCTTCACTTGTTGAGAGCGAAGTATGAACAAAAATGGCGGATGCGAAATAGATAGAAGCGTTCAAAGCCTGCGATTTAAGACGGATTTTGAAACTGAGAGGAGTACCATGCACGAGCATGCAGTCGATCACACTCATCATTATGATCATTGTTATTATTTTTTTTTTAATTATCTTGATTTACAAAATAATCTCTCACATTTTAATCTTTTAAATCTTTCGCATGCTTGTCCCTGTGCGTGTAACACGCGGAGTGGACGTGCGTCGGGCACTTGTCTACAAAGGCGCACAATGCTATCTTAAAGGAAAAGTAAAGGCATGGTAAACCTTCATTACCAGATAAAGTACATAATCTCTGCTATCCAAAACGATAAGCCATTATTTTTATTTTGTTTACATTATGTAATCTGCTTTCAAACATCGCAGAAACCTAGAAATTTCAAAATCTGCCATTGCCGCCATAGAAAATAATCGACCAATCAAACAATAGAAAATATTCTGCCCAGACGTGTGCGTGACGTCACTTGGGCTCATCATGTCTTTCGAGTGTATGGAGTCAAAGTATAAGTATTGAAAGATGAAGGAACCCCTTGCACTTCAGCCCCTCTATCAGCGGAGGTTGTGCTCTCAGAACGGACAGGACATACAAATAAAGAGCAAAAGAGCCAAGAGCACCTAAATAAATTGATGCCAGTGATTGGAGTGCGCCAGTCTCATCTTCTATGCATTAGTATTGAGAGCTGAGTTGATGACTAAGAGCAGTGACGTGCCATCGGAGCTCAGTTAGGTGAGGCAGAATCCTCACCGTTAAACAAACGATAACTCCCTATTACTTTGCTTGATTCGCAATCAGAGGATTGATTAACTAATTTACAAGACTTAACGGCAGAATCAGCCTGACTCCGCCAGCTGACGTACTTCCACTCAATTTCATTTCGCTTCACCTGTGTACGAAGCAAAGCGAAGCAGCAGAGTCTGGTATTATCAGGCTACGGCAGAATGGCGTGCCGTGCCAATTACATCCATGACATTATTGCTCAGTGCATCAAACTTAAAATGCCCACGAGACAGCTTATTTGTTCATGTTTGCTTAGAGTCAAAACCTTTCTTATGCCGCGTTCACTGCGTGGTCAATATGTTCGTGATAATGTTTCCCCTCTTAAATATGTCCTTTTTTAATGCCACTCAAAAATTATATAAAAATAAGGAGTTTATTTTCAGTCCTCTTTCATAATCTGATAAACAAAAGGTCAAAACACGCAATTACACGGTACCTGGAATTACCGAGAGAGTTGAGATTTTTTTTTCTAGTTAGCCTTATTATTAAGATTTCCATCCTTGCAGTCTCGAATCAAAGCATAAACATAAATGAATCTTTTTGTCACTATTACCTCGTAATCATTACAGGCTGCATATAGCCTAGGCTCGGTCTTAATTGTTTGGTAAAACAAAAAAAAAACAAAAAAGTTAAAATTGATTGATTGTCAATCAGGAAAAGAACGTGGAAACAGGTTGCGTGGCTGTTGGGTGTTCCAACGAAACGGGATCCAAACCTGACTGATGTGAGCCCAAGTGACGCAGGCATTTTCCTCTAGCCGAACAAACATGGCGGCTTGCTCGAGCGGTCTTATAACAGACATTTACACGCAGATTACTTGGTGTAAAAATAATTATAATAATAATGGCTAATCGTTTGGATAGCAGAGATTATGTACTTTATCTGGAAATGAAGTTTTGCCATGCGTTTACTTTTCCTTTAATAATGTGCCCTTAAAATAGTAGTATAAAACTGACAATAAATCTTAGACAAGGTTTTTGTTGATCAATCATGCAGTCGCTCTCTGCTGCTTCAAGATCGTAAAATGCCAACAGTGTGCCAGACCAAACCTCATTTTTTAAGACCAACATACCTATGGGCACTCATTCTGGTGCAAGTACTCTTGCTATTTATGCAACCTGAGCACTGGATGGGAAAATGGTGACTACAACGGTCAAAAACCAGCAAAGATACTTGCGTCATGCTAGATGGAGCCCATGAAGTTCATTCCATACCGGCAAAAGGACTTCCACAGTTTCGTGTTCTGTATTCTCTTTATTGACCTGATGGGTATATTGGTCACAGTCTCTGCAAACATGTCCACTACTTCTTGACATTCTTGGGTATCACTGTCCAATGAAATGAGCTACAAGTAAAACAATGCCAAAACAACTTCAATAAAATCATGACTGCAGTGTTTTGTCAAAGAAAGAACTTCAGTGTTTCAAGTTCATAGATCTAAAGTTTGTTGTGGAGATCTTGTGATTTCCATCAAAACATTACATAAATCACTGAGGCCAATTTATGTATCTGACACCATTTCATTTGAATAGCAGCTTATTCTAAGCAACTTTATAAACAGAATAACAATCGTTGCAATTAATTTGCCATAACAAATCTATGGAAAACGGCAAACACATAATTGTTTGATATTCACAGAGAAGAAAATTTTTTTTTTTTTTATGCTATTAGTTGCTTGCTTTGAGTGATTATTTAGTTGAGTGCTTACTTATGCCTTCAACGGTTATGACAAAAGCTTCACATAATCTCAGAGCCCCCTCCTCGTGTTTTGGCACCCGCACCCCAGAAGACACCTGCTGGATTATAGTACAATAAGCTGTTAAAGCTGGGGTATGCACTTTCTTTGGCGTCTTAGGTTAGCTGTAGCCAAATGCTAACGGCTGTGAGTAGTTCAAGTTCATGCAGTTAGTTAGAGCCTGGACTCACAGTATATCACCTCAAAAAGCTTTACTGGCCCACCAACTGGCGAAGGGAACAGGATGTTATCTAGCTCACACAGAATTGGCGCTATATAACGGCATCTGGATCTCAGTCGCAAACGGGACCATTAAAATGAATGACACGTAACAATGATTAAGTGTTACGCAAACACTAAAGGTTCGTGGCTGCGACTAATTGAAATTAATGTTTAACGTAATGCACGGTTTAGCCGGGTTCATACTCAATGTAAAATACGCTTATGCAACCGCATGATGGCTGCCGCATGTATCCAGTGGAAGTTCTTATGCGTAGACAGTCTACAGTCAGAAAAGATATTGCTACGCATGTGAGCTGCAATACTAACAAAAGTCACGGAGGCAGTCTTGTCGAGTGACGACAGCGGTGCAGAGATCGTGACTGACATCATATTCTAGGTAGCAAAGTTTTTTTAAACAGAATATCAAAGAAATGCTTAATGAACTTGTGCGCAACAATTCACTCCTTGGCCAAGTTTGTGCGTCGGAACAGCTGGTGAGTAATCGCCAACATTTTAAACATGCTAGATGCTGACAGGGCACCCACAGAATGAATGGAAGTCAACGGAGTTTTAAGGGGTTCACTTTTCAAGACTATAAAAAACAGAAAAGTAAAAAGTATTCATCTTTCTCCTGTTTATTACATACTTTATTTTTTAATGGCCCAGTACAATGGACTGCAACCCCTTGTGAATTTTAAAATTCAACAAAATTCTATTTTTAATTGGGCTAGCACCAGTAATACGCGCCGCTACGAGCAGAAAATCATGAAATGTTTGCAGCGAAGCTAACCTATGGCAGCAATGTCAGTAATCTATCTAGATTAGCAAGATCGGGAAACTTCACATTAGCGAGCTAGATAGTTATAACTAACATTAAACTATGAGAATACCATTAGTTATTAATGTCGAGTAATTTAAAGCTAGATAATCTTGACTAATCTTGACATCTTGACTTTTCAATAGCATTTAAGACCACAGAACAAAAGTACGTATGCCCAAACCCGTCTGGTGGGAGGGGCTTAGGACAGAGGGGAGGGGAGTGAGCAGTAGGATGGGGCCTGTATTTTTAAATTCAGGTGGTCTTTTTTTCACCTTTTATAGAAAAGTGCATACCCCGGTGTTAAGTAATTATCCACTTAAACTCGTTTAAGGTTTCTCTTTAGTAGGTTTAGAAGGTTAGTGCATCATTTTGTACAAATTTTCCCATGGTTCAGCTGGACATGTTTGGGATCGCTGGAAATCTTGAAATCTCTGCTGCAATTTAAAATCAGCAGGAACTTCCCCAGGTTTGAACATAGCAGATGAATTTTAAGGACTCATATATGTATGTGAGTGTATGTGTCATTGTCTTACAACATGAAAAAAATGCTTTTTCTGCCTGTGAACCTACTTAAGGGAAAACCTAAGCAAAAAAATCTGAGTTTAAGGGATTTATGGAGAAATAGCTGTAAAATTAAAGAACTAGTAACTTTCTTTTAGTTTGCCCTTTGGTTCACCCTTCCCGCCAGAAAACCCCCCAAAAAAAATTCAGAAACACCTTGGAAAAAAAGACAAGATGAAAGAGAATTCCAAGAAAAAAGGACATAAATCTTCATTGATATTGGTTCCCTAAAATCTAATTTCCTCTCACTTATACTTTACCTGAAAGGGCAGGTCTGTCTTCCAGTTAGATGGAACTGGTGCTGTGACTTTTCTAAGATACATGTAAAAGAGACTAAAAATGTCGTAAATGGCAACACCATAGGTGATACAGTTAGGTCCATAAATAAGTGGACAGTGACATGATTTAAATAATTTTGGCTCTGTGCACTACCACAATGGATTTTGAAAAAGACAATCAAGATGTGCTTGAAGTGCAGACGTCAAGGCTGTGAGTGTTTTGTCCAAAATATTGTATGAAATTGTTGCAGAATTATATTTATAATTATGATTTCTAACCATTTTATACATAGCCCCTTCAATTTAAGAGGCTCAAAAGTAATTGGACGAAATGGCAATCATCAATTGAATTTTCATTTTTTATACTTGATTGCAGGTTATTTAGTCAATGACTGCCAGAAGTCTGGAACCATAGACATTCGCAGATGCGAATTTTCTTCCCTGGTGACAGGACTTCAATGAAGTGGTCTTGGAATTCCTGTTTGTTCTTGGGGAATTTCACCTTCTACAAGTGAAAAGAATATTCATTTAAAATCAAGTTGAGTGATTGACTTGTAGTCCATCGTTGAACATTGCACTTCTTTGCTTTAAAAAATATTGGGTTGCTTTTGCGGTAGGCTTTTAGTCATTGTCCATCTGCACTGTGAGGTGCCATCCAATGAATTCTGAAGCACTGAGCTGAAAACACCATGTAATTACCAATTCATCCTCCTGCATTTGTCAGCAGTCTCATCACCAGTGAATACTAGGTAACCAGTCCAATGGTGGTCATGCATGCCCACACATAACCACTCTTCACAGATGAGGTGGTACTTTGGATCCTGAGCAGTATTTTTCCCTCCCTGTATTCTTTTCATCCCATCTTTGAAAGACGAGTTGATATCTGTCTCATATTTCTATGGGATGTTGTTCCAAAACAATGCAGCCTTCTTCGATGTTTAGGCGATGGTTTACATGTTGTGGTAAACCCTCTATATTCACTCTGGTGAAGTCTTCCCTCCATTATTGACTTTGACATTGGCACACCTTCCGCCTGAGGACTGTTCTTGATCCAGACATCTATTGTTAAGGGGCTTTTGTTTGGATTTTTTAGCCGAATGATGGCGTGCTCGCTTCCCTGGCAGTGGCAGCCCTTAGGATTTATTGTTTGAAGTTAACAACAACAGATTCCAAATGTACCTGATACACTTAGAATCAACCTTTTATCTACTTCCTTGCAAATGAAATATTGATGGAATATCATGCAGTTGGCCATGGAACAGCTGTACAACCGATTGTCCCATTAATTTTGGTTCCCTAAACGGTGGCAAGGGGCGCATGAATAAAAAGTTTTGTAATCTCTACATCATTCACCCAATTTTATGAAAAAAAAAGACTCAAATTAAACTCTGCACTTACATTAGCCAAGACTCATTATTTGTATATTTGATTAACTATTTGATATGTATGCATGATATGCTTATAATTTGCTTTAACACTTCCTCTGAATTAACAGCTTCTCCAAACAAAATAAAGGTTACAAAATTGGCCTTTATATAATCATGACAAACTGGATTATCAAGGGGCATAACATATTATACCCCTGCTTACCATGTTTTACCATTTTACACATTGTTATGTTATTGAGTTACCCACTGTTAGAGTTTTAAGTGTTTGTTTAGCTTTACAGCAAAGTGTCACCTGATATCCAATATAATGATGAGAGTGATTGGTCACATTTTATTAGTTAGAATGATACACTGAAGCCTTGTCCTTTACAACAGAAGTCCTGATCAGAAGTAAAACTGAAGCTGTGCCAAAACTTTTGTGAGGAAGGCAGGGCAAAACTACAAGGAAGGAAATATGACCTGGGGTACTGACGTGAAGCGGCCAGGATTGTTTGTGTCCATTTCAGTAGATTAGTCAACATGGAATTTCAGGAATCTCTGGCTTACCTATGGCCTTCTGAATAATAGAGGGTGCGGTTGATTGGTCGCTCCTGTTTGGTTGTCAAGTTGATCTGTTTCATTTCTGGATTGAGCCAAAGCAACACAGAAAACAAAAAAAAAAAAAACTCATACAGAGCATATTTTGAAAAAGAGTTTCTAGTCATGCAGTGGACTTAGCATTCAATATTTATAATTTTAATTGTCCAAAAAATGATTTGTTCTCACAGCAATCGTTTAAGTTGAACCACAGATAGTAATATTCAAGAAAGTTGTAATGAATATAATACACTGAACATTTCACCAGAATTGGAAAATCCAGGGGTGATTTGGAGTGACTTAGATGGAGTGATATAGATGAAAAAGTATCAGGTGCTCTTCAAGGATGACGACACAGATTAAAATGCAAAAAAAAAAAAAAAAAAAGAGGTTTTAATCAGTTTTGACTCACTTTGAATTAAAATGCATAGGCCTGTCAATTCATCTTTTAAAGGATTTTTTTTTTTTTTTTTTTTTCCCTATATCGAGGTGCCTATCTTGTCCTAGTGCAAGCATGGGCGCTCGCATTTCAACGGATCAGGCGAAGTGCAATTTGCTGATGGCCCACATCAAGACGGCGTGCATCTCACGACACCATCCAGAGAAATTATTTCTCGCGCTCATAAAATCCAAACACTTTCGGCTCCTCTGAGTGCTCGCTGGCACACTCGCGCTCCACAACAGGCTATCTTAATGGGCGTAAATAGCAGCTGGTTAATCCAACCCTAAACTAATACTTAAGAGAAATTCCGGCCGCCCCGACTGTCAACCTTCCTCATGGTTTCAAAAATCCACCCTCCAGCTTTAAGTTCTAACTCTTATAGCGAGAAAAACTCTTATTGGCTGTGCTGTAGCGCTGTTCGTTGGTGAACATTCTGCTTGGGTTGAGACAGAGGAAGACGTGTGGAAGGATTGAAGCTGAAGATTTACTCTTGTGCAAACGGGGTTTTCTGAAAATAATTTGTGTGTTGAAGCTCAAACATTAATAGAGGTTAGACGATTTGCTCCTGAGGTATAACCTTTGTCACATTAGGGGCAGGGAGAATCTTCCCCTTTCTTTTTCCCCTTTTTCCCCCTTGTAACAACTCGGTGAGCCAAATTAAGTCTTTAATCTGGTCAAACAAAGGCGACGGGGGTTTTTTGGGGTTTTTTGGGGGGGTTTCAGTCTCACAGGAGCAAAGTGAGGTAAAGTAAAATGAATTTAAATGCTAAATTTAAACAATAAATTTAAACGCTAAATAATTGTCTAACTAAGTGAATTGTATGGTATACAAAGTAAAACAGAGTTGTTTTCAAGGACTGAGCTACTGTCGCCTGGTTTTTCTGTAGCTGATTTAGCTAACGAACTTCAGCAGGCTCTCAATGCCAAGAATATTATTACCTGGATATCCAACTATTACCTGGCTTGGTTTCATACTTGGTCGCTTGCCTTTCATGCAGTCTTCTAGCCAATAAATATTGACGTTCAACGGGGTTTTTTAGTCCCCTTCGTTCTCTGTCCTGACCGCATTACCGCATAAACACATTGCCAAGCTTGAATATTAATGAACCGGGGTTTTTGTCTTTTTCGCATTTTATTATTACCGAAGGGCTCTTCTGACTAAACACATTGCAAATTACGGTGTCTTTGTATTTTACTCCGGTTGTGGTGCCTTGATCAGCTGATTAAAGTTTAACTGCTTGTTTGAGTGCTTAGTGACAAGCTTGTTGGGGGAGATACCGTGTTTATTTCGCTCACATAGTGAACGACTTGTTTATTTGGTCCGTTTTAATTAAAGGGAACCGGAGCTTTACCCTTTTCTTGGTTACCCTTGGTTGTATTTGTGGCTAGCTAGCTAGATAATTACTGTTTGTATTTTTGGCTGGGGATCTGAGATTTAGTATTTAGTTAGTAGGGCAGCAGTCACTTGAGTCGTCCATTCGGTTAGGTTGGAATTTAAATGGTAAGGTTTACCAGAGTGCTCCACCTCCTCCCTCCTCCAGTTTCTCCTGGGCGTTGTAGCCAGTCTGTTTTATCTGGGTTCTCGGCTAAGCCCTGTGATATTTTTAGGTTAGTATATTAATAGTATCGGGACTAGATAGACTCAAGTCGGCTTATTAGGAGTGCTTATTACATATAGATTTTGTCTCAATTTGGTATTTCTGTTAACTGAAACTAAGCTTCTGTTAAAAGAGGCTTATTATCCATCTACATAGTTTCCCCATGGTTTCTATTGTGACTGCTGCTTAGGGCTTCTCAGGTTAATAAATTAATAAATTGCGGTTCCTGAGCTTCTGTCTCGGCATTAGTAATTGTCTTTGATCTAGGGTGAGCGAGGTCATTAGGGGGTTCAAAATGTGGCCAAAACTATGTGACGGTTGCAGGATGATCGCACTTTTGGAAAGAGATTTCCAGGGTAGGTTTGTCTGCCACCGGTGCCAGCTAATTGAGCATCTGGAGAGCAAGATCCTTGATCTTCAGGGCCAGTTGGTGGCGCAACATAGTTCGCAATCAGTCGAGTTCCTAGAGGAACTGAGTAGTATATTGTTTAGAGAAATGGTGTGTACGCCAAAGCAGGGTGGTGCGGGGACCCCAGAGCAGGCAGGGAGAGAAAGTTGGGTGACTGTAGGACGTCAGCGCAGGAAAGGGCATGCACACCGTACAGCGACAGCTCATCCAGTGGTTGAGGTGTCCAACCGATTCCGGCCCTTGCAGGAACTCGAATTGGCCCCTGACCCTGAGAGTGGGGGGACTGATGAGCATCAGGGCACCCTGTTGGCCTCTACCCCTCAGAAAAGAGAGTTAGTGATAGTGCGGGACTCAATACTTAGAGGAATAGACAGTTTAGTCTGTTCGCGCGACAAGGAGTCTCGTACGGTGTGTTGCCTGCCTGGTGCCCAGGTAGGAGACCTCCTGGAGCGTGCGGACGAGCTCCTGGCCAGAACGTGGAGGGATCCAATTGTCATGGTCCATGTTGGGACAAATGACATAGGTAAGGGTAGGTTTGAGGTTCTGCAAGGCAAATTTATGGAATTAGCTGAAAAGCTTAGGAGCAGATCCTCCACTTTTCTTCGGGATTCTACCGGTACCACGTGCAAGCAGAGGGAAGCAGAATTTTATCTGGAGGTTTAACACGTGGCTACGAACCTGGTGTAGGAAAGAGGGGTATAGGTTTATGGGGCACTGGAACTACTTCTGGGACAGGGGTGACCTGTTCAAGCCGGATGGGCTACACCTGAACCGGAGGAGTACCTTTGCACTGGGTCAGCGTATGTTGAGGGTAGCACAGAGTTATTTAAACTAGGGACTTGGGGGCCAGGGAGGTTAGAGAGTGTTATACAGAGGGAAATGCAGACTGCCCTGATGGAAGCTGACAGCGTTACATGCACTATTGATGATATATTTTTAAAGCAACAAAGCGCAGTGAGGGGCTTGGAGCAGCGGGCACATGGGAAATCGAAGGGGAAGAGCGTTCGTGATAACCTGAAATGTTTTTATCTAAATGCAATAAGCATAAAAATAAATTTCCAGAACTTGAGGCCGTTATGATTAGTGAGGGCCATGACATAGTTGGGATTACAGAGACATGGCTTAGTGAAGAGGATGGAGATGAATATAATATAGAAGGTTA
Source organism: Gymnothorax javanicus (assembly GCA_029692085.1). Lineage (NCBI taxonomy): Eukaryota > Metazoa > Chordata > Actinopteri > Anguilliformes > Muraenidae > Gymnothorax > Gymnothorax javanicus. The sequence continues at coordinate 14,656,159 of CM056201.1, forward strand.
TAAGCTCTTTAGGAAGGATAGATGCAATAGGCGAGGAGGGGATGTAGCACTCTATGTGAACGAAAACATAAATGTGCAGGAAATTCCTGAAATTGAACATTCCTTGCCCTGTGAAGATATCTGGGTCAGGCTCATTGGCAAACACGAGACTGGTTTAAACATAGGAGTATGCTATCGACCGCCAGCTTTGGACAGTATTGTCAATTAAATGCTCTTTAAGAGAATTACGCAAGCTTGTAGAAGAGGAGGGACTATTATTATGGGAGACTTAAATTATCCTGGTATCGATTGGGAAATGGTGAAAGGATAGGGCAGGGGGGAGGAAGAATTTCTAGATGTTATAAATGATAATTTTTTGGTGCAGTATGCTAATGAACCTACAAGAGAGAAGGACTTAGTGCTCTCTAATGACCCATAGAGAATTAGCAATGTTGAGGTACTGGAGCCACTTGGGACAAGTGATCACTCTACTGTTAATTTTGATGTTTCATGGGAAGCTAAAAAGGTGTCTTCAAAAACAAAAATTTTCCATTTTAAGCGAGCAAACTTTGACAGGATGCGCTCATATTTAAGTGAAATAAAATGGGAGACACTCCTGGACTGTGAGTCTGTAAATGAGATGTGGGAAAGATTTCAGGGGGTTTTACTTGATTCACAATGCAAATTCATTCCAAAGGTGTCCAAAAGTAAGCTGAAAAAGCAGAATCCTCAGTGGATGACCACAGCTATTCGTAGGAGTTTGAGGGAAAAGAGGAATCTTTATAAGATGTACATAAAGGATAACAATGAGAACACTAAGGTTGAATACTGTAAAATGCGAGCTGTGGTCAAAAAAGAGCTGAGGAATGCTAGAAGACTGTATGAAAGATAAATTGCAGAGGGGGCAAAAACTAACCCTAAGCGCTTCTTTCAATACTGTAGCAGAAAAAGGAAAGTCAAAGAGGAGGTTAAGTGCATAAAGAATAAATATGGATCGCTGCTATATGATAACGAGGATATTGCGGATACCTTAAACAGTTACTTTGTTGAGAATTTTACCTCAGAGCGGGTTTTTATTCGGCCAGAGGGCATGTCCAATGCTCAAAATTATTTAGCGGAAATTGAGGTTAGGGGTAACGAAGTATTAGACAAGTTGCATAAACTAAAGGCAGATAAGGCGGCGGGTCCTGATGGCTTATATCCTAGAGTGCTCAGGGAAGTTAGTGAGATCATCTTTGAGCCGCTATCTGCCATTTTCAGACGGTCTTTAGAAACTGGAGAAATACCAAATGATTGGAAACAGGGCAATATAATACCAATATATAAGAAAGGGGACCGTACTGAGCCAGGAAATTACAGGCCAGTCAGTTTAACTTGCATTGCGTGCAAAATACTGGAATCTATCATAAAAGATGAGCTTGACTTATTTTTTGAACGTAATAATATCTTGAGGGATAGCCAACATGGTTTCTGTAAGGGAAGGTCATGCCTGACAAACCTTCTGGAATTTTTTTGAAGAGGCCACCATGACTTATGACCAGAGCAGGGCTTATGATATCATATACTTGGATATTCAGAAAGCATTTGATGCAGTACCGCATAAGAGACTAATTTTTAAAATGAGCTCCATTGAAGTTACAGGAGGTATTCTGAAGTGGATTCAAAACTGGTTACAGGACAGAACACAAAGAGTGGTGGTCAGTGGTATCTCATCTGAGCTAGGTATGGTGGGGAGTGGCGTCCCCCAGGGATCGGTGTTGGGACCCCTGCTGTTCCTCATCTACATTAATGACCTTGATAGGAATATTGAGAGCAAATTAGTTAAATTTGCAGATGATACTAAATTGGGAGGTTTGGCAAATAGTTTAGAGTCCACTAAAGTGATTCAGGATGATTTGGATAGAATCCAGAGTTGGGCAGAAATGTGGCAAATGAAATTTAATGTAGCGAAATATAAAGTTGTACATGTAGGTAATAGAGTACTAAAGTGATGAGGTCACCGCCACTTAGCTTCTGGTGTCGGAAGTAAAATCCCTATGGGAATTTATAATGGGGTTTGGACACTTTCTGGCATTGCTCGAACCGTATTAATTTTAAGAGCTGCCTCGCTCTGAGATTAGCCTACAGGGTATACAGATAGAAATGATCACATCAAATTCGTAGTTAATTGCCAAAAATTATATGCTTTTGCACTTGTAGTCCAGTTTGTAGTCCACTTGTCCGAACTACATATCCTCTACACAAGTGTGCGAGCACCCCGTGATTTGTTCCAAGCCAATGAAGTACCTCAGTTTCAGCAAACGTTCATAACTTACCACGACAGTAGCCGATAAGTGCCCTAAAGTGCCGCATGTCCGTGCACCCATTCCTACATAGCGGGCTACTATTAGCTAGCTACATACCTAGAAATGAATGGATCACAATGAATAGTTATTTCGCCATTTAGCTAGCTAGTATTAAGCTACACTAGCGAACCATCTAGCTAGCCTGCTAGTGAGCTTATTACATCTTGTGCACATACCTAAACCGATAGAAACAGTAAATGGTTAGTTGACCATCACTTACTGTTATTTAGCAAGCCAGCTAGCATGATTATTCAATAAATAGTGCTAGCTTAGCTAACAAAATAGCTAGCCAGCTAGATCGCTAGCCTAGATAGTGAGCTAGCTAAGTGAATAAAAACAGTTAAGAGCCATTATTTGGCTACTCAGCTAGAATTGAGCTGCAAACATTTTACAATCTGGCATTTAACTAAATGCACCAAATATGAAGTTAGTCAACTACCGAAGTCGGTAAACTAGCTCGCTGGCTAAGTTCGTCTGCTGACAGCTAGTTCGCTGTCAGTTATGCGTTGACAAGGCTGATCAGCTCGTTCGCTGACAACCGAGTTTTTAAGCAAACAAGCGTTGACCAAAGATGCCTGGCTATTAAAATAAATTGGCGCTAATTATAAAACTTGATATCTAGCAAGGAAAGTGTAACCAATTAGACCTTAGAGTCGTTAACTAATTATGCAAACAAACGGCAATTGCAAGGTGCTGTGAAAATTGGAAAATTTGAGACGGGAGATTTGAAACACGTTCTGAGCTACTTCAGCGCGGGAATCAGGAGGATCATGGGACGTGTAGTTTTTAGACTACAAAGAGGATTAGCATGGTGACGAAAAATTAAAATTATTTGAAATAAAGCTGATTCCAGTCAAGAAAAAATATATTTGTTTTTTATCGGAAATATAATGCAAAATCTCAAAAAAGATGGGGGCTTGAAAACAATGGGAAGTGATTCAAAAGTGAACTGAAAAAACAGTCTACGGGTAAAATGAATGGGAAATTTCACTTCCGACACCAGCGTGATGTCATCACTTTAGTACTCAATAAAAACATTAAACGGGATTATTTCATGGGAGGTTTAAAACTGGAATGTGCTCCACACGAAAAAGATCTGGGAGTGATTGTTGACCGAACTCTCACAGGCTCTAGCCATTGTGCCGTAGCAGTTAAAAAAGCCAATCGGATGCTGGGATACATTGCCAAAAGTTTTGAATACATATCCAAGGAGGTGATGCTTCTTTTGTACAACACATTCATCAGACCACATCTGGAGTATTGTGCACAGTTCTGGGGACCATACTTTAAGAAAGATATAGAGGCTCTAGAAAAAGTTCAGAGAAGAGCCACTAAGCTAATTCCGGGTATAAAAGATGATATACCTATGAGAAGAGGTTGAAGATCCTTAATCTCTTTAGTCTTAGGAAAAGGAGACTAAGGGGTGATTTGATTGAGGTCTTTAAATATGTTAAAGGGATTAACAAAGTGAATTATGTAGGATTTCTTCGACCAAGTGTTGTTAGTAGAACTCGGGGTCACAAATGGAAGTTGACCAAAGATAAATTTAGCACTGATATTTGGAAATATTTCTTCACCCAAAGAGTAATTTTGATGTGGAATAACTTGCCTGACCATATTGTTGAGGCAGAGACCTTGGGAGTTTTCAAGAGCAGGCTTGACTTAAAGCTAGATACCATTGAGTCATTGAGTATCTGAAGTGATATATTCACAATTGTATAAAGAAACTGGTGAGCCCTAGTTGGGCTGAACAGCCTGTTCTCGCCATTCATGTTATGTTATGTTATGTTAAAAACTTTTGCACACCGGTAAGTAGACAGGTGCATAGGAGAAAGGCCAACTAAGGACTAAAAGTAAAAAAAAACTCCCGCCACGGTCTTCTCACTTGCAATTAATTTATTAGTCAGCGTTTGGTCAACCGACCTTCCTCAGGACAACAAAAGCTCTTGTCCTGAGGAAGGTCGGTTGACCGAAACGTTGACTAATAAATTAATTGCAAGTGAGAAGACCGCATGCAGGAGCGTTTTTTTTTTCATTACTTAAGTTCTAACTCTTGAAAGTAAAAAACTCCCAAGCTGAATGGCAACTATGTCAATCACAGCTCCATGCATTTTTTTCTATAATTTCTGAAGATGTTTTAATATTATTAGGGGAGACCGGGTCTAGTTGTTACACTTTTTCTTTTAACGGCTGTAGAATTGACATTATCAGGTTTTTGTTATCAATATGCACTGTAAAGAGAGAAAGTTTATTTGACTACATGACTGATGTGCAGCAACTCCTATATTCTGCGCATGCGTAATGCTGGTGAGGGAAAAAATAGACCCCTGTCACCTGTAACAAACTACCCCATATATGGGGTATGGGTGTATCAATTAGTCCATCAGCAACCCTTCGCCATTGTCCCGACATTTTGAAATGTTCTAGTGCAATCTTTACATGGGTGTGTCATGACACAGTGGCTAATATCTTCCTCTCTCATAATCCAGAAAATCTCGGGTATGTATCAATTACACTTGATGTGAATCGAAATCTCCCAAACACCAAGAAAGTTACTTTTTCGAGCATTTTTCTGAAACACTAACCTGCGACTTTCGACGGAAGTCCTTCTGTCACGTAAAGACGCGGGTCACCTTCGCGGAGCAGCTGGAAAATTAGAGCGCCGTCTGGGTTTTATTATCGGAACTATCTAGAATGTAACAACATGGACGTGTAACAACTAGACCCGGTCTCCCCTACTACTCACAGGACAGTCGTGATTGTCGAACATTTTAAATTGACGTCAGAGTTTCGCCTGAAAACCGCCCAAGTATTTAACCAAGTTTTGGATGTTCCTCATCAGTTTTGCCTCCGCAACTCTGAGAGGACTATTTCATTTCTAGTAGGCTACTTCGGAAACATGGCCGAGCGGACATTTAGAGCCACATATCGGTCTATTTGCTTTTATTTTTATGCAATGCAGATGTTACCATTAATGTGTTATGAGACTACGTATATCGATTGTTATTATGCATCGATAGAATTTTATATAATGCTGTGTAAATTCTAGCTGTAAGTTTGTTCACCATGTTCCTCAGCAAATACACCTGAAGTGCTCTATTTACAAGCGCCCTGTAGGAAAACTCCGAGACAACTGAAACTGTAAGCTGTTCATTAGGCTATCAGCTCTTTACTCCGCCCTTAATGACCATGGAAGTTCAGCAACTATGCGTATTGTGGATCTTAAATTTGTTCTTTAAGATGAGAAACTGACTAAGAAACATAAACATCCATCATAAGAGAGAACAACGTTTTAAATGTCCCCTCTCTTAGATAGAAACTCACTGACTCTGTCATGTTGTTCCCAATTCGGCTATTCAATTAATTTTAACACATATTCAGAACACCAAATTAAATCAAGAGAAACCCGTTGTCCCGGTGATTATGAATGAATGAATGAATGTGGAACGTGACGGCAGATGAAAATGTGTAGTTCTGCACCTGAGAAGTCCAGCCGGTATTTACATTCGTCGATGAAGTATTCCATGAATGTTTTCCAGCTCTTGCAGTAATTTTCTTCAATTACCCTGTTTTCTCTTTCCTGAAATAGTTATAGGAATCAATTCGCACGTTTAAAATCAACTGGTTTGCAAAGAACGTGTAACGTTCATTAAATGGCAATAATTAATAGACTACATTTAATTCCGATTAGTTCTTAACGCAAGCCTCTCTCCCCCGCAGAATTTTCAATTACAAATGCAAATAAAATAACTCGACCAGGTTCATCAACTGCGATGAAATTAATAGAAACGTGGGGCCGGTAGACATCGAAAACGAAGTAAAACACTGAAACAAATGAAGGTAAAACCTACACCAAACATGTGCCAGTCTCCGCATTCTGCCCGGTAAAACCAATGCATATCATTGTCGTAGGTATCCATGGGTTCCTCCTCCAGGCTGTACATGATTTTGAACAAGTTTTAAAATGAAGGCTACTACAGAACACATCGATGCTCAGGTGACAGAAAGAGAATATTATCTCTTCATATAATTATTAATATGTAGCCATGTTTGTACGGTTACTGATTTAAGAAAATAACAAATCTGTCATAATCTGATTCTCATTTCGACGCTCGTCAGTCAGATTCTCTAAAAGCGCCTGTCCCTCATTTGGCTACGCAGGTGTCTGTGCGTCGGTGTTCTTCTCGTTTCTCTACATCTCGCCTTCCAAAAGTTACGATCTCTCCACCCACAGGCCGCAGGTGAACAAATTGGATTCACGTTTGCCACAATACACAGTTCATTAACTGTTTGCAATGGCTTTAAAAGTGAAGCAGTTTTGCCAGTATTATTTACATTGATGTTGTTGAACGCAAAGCATCTAAGACGTGGTTGGCTCTTTAGTCCCTCTGTACGACACACCTTGCTAAAATTGCCTGGTCAAATTCCCAAAAAAAAAAAATGCATAAATCGATGCAATTTCATAAACTCCATTGCATTGAATTTTAAAATCTTATTTCATTCTGGAATCATAGAATAAAGTCAAAGAAGAGAATTAAAGCATTTCTAAATATTTCAGAAGACGATAGTAAGGAGGCTTTTAAACAGGGCAAGAAGGACACAGCAAAAGAAAATCCATCAAAGAATGAAAGGCCAGGAACTTAAATATACACCACAAAAATTAGCAACAGGAAATAGTTGGGAGGTGGGACCACAAAGGGAAATGAGAAGCACAGGAAAATAATTAGAAACAATTAGGAGAAAAAGAGACAGCACAAACTGACAAGGATAGCTGAATTGAAGGAAAAACAATACAGACAGACTCAGGACCCAATACATCCCTCATGATTTCCTTCCTTTAAAATACAGTTCCTCTGTACAAATGCATACTCATTACAAGCCCACAGGCTCCTTCCCACTGCGATAACCATCATTCTTTCTACAAAGCAGTTCACAGCTCTATATTCATCACACAGTATAAAGTGTGTGTGTGTGTGTGTGTGTGTGTGTGTGTGTGTAAGAGATAGAGACAGAATGTGTGTGCATGTATGTGTTTGTGAAAGAGAGAATTTGTGTGTGTGTGTGTGTGTGTGGGAGAGAGAGAGAGAGCGAGAGAGAGAGAGTGAGTACATATTGACTGCACTGGACACACACGCACACACACACACATACACAAATGGGCTTGGTAAATTTTAGGGTCAAACACTCTGAAATGCCTGTCTTTTTGTCGTCCAGGGAAACTGTATTTCTCCAAAAATTGTGTATATATAGCAAAACCCATCTGATTACACAGAGTCACAATGATTTTAATGCATGTTGTTTTCTCCAGTATAAAAGGATGTACTGAATTCACTAACCAGTTTTTCCGCTTTGAAGTAGGCGGGCGAGGGTGTGGCGAGCTCCCGAAACTCAGCCTGTTTTGAAATGACGTAGCATCACGCCGCACATGATGCTTTACCCTCTGTTGCTGTCAAATGCCACGTGGACCAGCTTAAAGTAGGGCTGCAGCTTAAAATCCCTTAATATATCTTATTTTCTCCACTATTCAGTACAAAAATATAATTCTGAATATTCCTTCCAATCAAAGATTCCTTGAAGAATTGCCTTTTTTTGTTGTTGTTTACTTTAGTAGTTAAAATTTAACACGTTGACTGCCAACTACGAGATAACTCGTAATGGCGGGTCAGGGCCGGCGCTAGACTTGAAAATTTGGGGGAAATTATCCATCCCTTTATTGACAACAATTAATCCTGGCTAATTCTAGATGGTTTTCCTTTATAAACACGTTTTCCAATTCAAGAATAATCAAGTGGCAATTGAAGACACGGCTTCTCTCCCTCATGCGATCTAACAGCAAACAATGGGCTACATTCAGTAGAGAAAATAATTGAATTATAAATAGGTCTATGCACAGGCACTCAGCAACGCAATTTTTTTTCCAGCGAGAGCGGCATTTCAGAACTCATTTGCTAATGAAGGTAATTTCGGCAAGTACGTACACCTGTTTTTGCAGCATGGTCACGCAACTTGCTGTAAAAAAAATAGACAGCTGTCAGACTGGAAAATGTAAACGGAGGAAACCACGTATACTTGTCACCAGAATTACCTTCATTCGCAAAAGAGTTCTGAAATGCCGCTCTCGCTGGAAAAAAAAAAATACCGTTGCTGAGTGCCAGTGCATAGACCTAATTATTATAGAATAATTTTTCTGTACTGAATGTAGCCCATTATTTGCTGTTAGATCGCATGGGGGAGAGAATCCGTGTCTTCAATTGCCACTTGATTATTATTGAATTGGAAAACGTGTTAATATAGGAAAACCATCGAGAATTAGCCAGGATTAATTGTTGTCAATAAAGGGATGGATAATTTCCCCCGAATTTTCAAGTCTAGCGCTGGCCCGGACCCGCCATTAAGATGTTATCTCGTAGTTGGCAGTCAACGTGTTAAAAGAGAGTGACACATCTCTGATTATTATGACCACATGGAAACATATTGTTAACCTCAACATGAAGTCACACAAAATAGTTTTCCAATTTTGAGGTAGTACCTCTAATGTTGGAAAAATATGCAACTGCTTACTTATGTGACAAGTTACTCCACTCCACTCCAAACTGTACTGTTCAGAGGCTTGGAATCACTTCAAAATGTTCATGACTTAAAAGAAATTAATACTTCCATTCAGCAAAACAATAGCATTAACCCAATAAACTCAAATTTCATTAATATTTTCACTTGTTGGCTAAAATTAGAAAAAGCATTTTGTCCTAGATTGTAGGACAAAGTCACATACATATTCTGTATCTGCTGGTTGTATCGCTTCACTGATGCTACATCACACTTATATTGAGTGAAATGTTCAAAGTTCAAACCCAAGACAACATGTTTTTATGATCTCAGCATTACATAAAATATAAAATATACTTTGCTTCAGCGTACACACATCTGTGTAATTCAGCAGGATATATAGTATGGGATCTTTGGAAACCTTGGGATCTCCACTATGATTTAAAACAGACCGCAAGTTCCACAGATTTGAATAAAACAGCTGCATTTGACAACCTCATATATGAGTCCATACATGTTCTGAGGTTAAAGGGATCAAAATCCCCATCATCCTGATAAGCACAATACAAGCTCTATAATATCTTTGTCATCTACTATCCAGCACTCAGGCATTAATGAAGATCAAATTTTGTTTAATGATGGAGTACCGTTTTGGCAGCAGGGACAAGTACACAAACTGAGCACAGAACAAAAGGCTACACTTGGCTAATGGGACGGCACACAGCATCATGGGAGACGATTCTGCCAGCTTAGACCGTTTTCCGCGCTGGATCAATAGACGAAATCCAGTGTGCAACGGGCAAACTCTCGTCCTAATCTTACACCCTTTTCTCCTCAAAGGAGAGTGACTCACAGCTGCCTACAGCGATGATGTGAATGGACACTGCTTTGCAGATTTATGCTCAACATTTGGACTTCTTGGGCACTGATAGATGCGTAATCTTTACCATCTTCAGATAGTGCGTGTTCCTATAGTTCCAGGAAAACTGCTCTAGTCATCAGACCATTATTATTATTATTATTATTATTATTAATACTTATAAAATAGTTTAATTAAAACAGGTATACCTACTAATTGACATTTCCTTTTTTGCAGTGGCAATCTGGGCAATCTGAATGGGAATGTGAAGGAATTGTGCTAACAATCAGATCAAATGATGAATTACAGCTTATCTGCATTTGATTAGGTGACCATATTCACTTATTTAGTAGATATAATTGAACCTTTCATTTGATTTAGAGTTAGTTTTCACTATTGGTCTGACAATTTACTGCTTGAGTTGCTGATGAATCGAGACATTTACATCACTATCTTTGACAATAATGAGATGTATAGACATGCACATCAAATACAAGAACTCACATGCAGCACTGAGGCTTTTAAATTTCTTTTAGAAAATGATTTTGGCTGAGGTCATCCAGTTGAAACACTTTATTATGAAAAAGTTAACAGAAGGCCATATGCAATACAATGAGCCGCTTCTGAGTGTTTTCTGTGTGAAATGTATGCCATAATTCAGTATATTCATACCAACCTTCCTGAACATTCTGGCTGAGGTTTTGCTTCAGAGCAAACAATATGAGTAAATACTAATTTCATTATGACAGGACAAGCTATGACTGGTTCAAGTCCATGACTAGATGTCTCCACTTTGTTTGTGTGCTTTCAAGTGTATTGTTCTGACCACTCCCAGAGCTGAAACTAGTCAATGTGTAAACTGGGAAAGCACTGACTAATTACCTGAAAAGCCTGATAATCCATGAGAGATGGTTCTGTCTGCTGAAAGTGACACTAATTGACTCATCAAACCAAACAGTTTCAGCCGCAAGCTCTGTGTGAGCTTACATTGCCTGGAGGTTTGCTTTAGTTATACGGCAATTCAGCGTGTCACTCAAATGTATAAATTAGTCATTTCATTCTGAGGGAGGAAAATACTTTATACAGAGCAAAACAAACAGTACCAAAATCAGGGGAATAAAAAATCAGGGGGAATCAAAATCAGCTGTAGCAGTAAAATGGAGAAACAGAACAAGGCACATGGCAAGTATGGGTATGATATGTTATGTCCTTTGGTCATACAGCTTTTCATGGGAAAAAAAAACTCATGCAACATATGAAAGCTGATTTTATTGCTCTTTTTATCGCTTGAGTTGTTTGTCTTGCGATGCCGCAGATTGCTGTGTTCAAAACAGACATTAAGTGTATCATAAATTGATACACTGCCTGTATACGGCAGACATTGTCTTGTTTTGCTTCATAATTAATGTAACTGATGGTGTTTAATTTTGAGTTTTCCTCTCTTTTTTAGGCATCTTCTTAGTAAGGATACTCCATGAAGTGGACATACAGATCTCAAAATAGGGCAAGGTGAGACTCAGGGCCAACATCTTATCAATGGCGGAGAAGTACATGTGGTATCCTAGAGAAAGATTCAAAAGAATGCTTTACTCCACAGTCATCCCACTGCTCCAACACTAGCATCGCTGGCATCGGTGTACACCAGAAACAAACACTCAAAGTCAGGTGCTGAAAACAATGGAGCTGAGGACAACAATGTAGTGTACCACTTTCAAATGCCAAACCGATGTCCTGAAGTCCAGAGAAATGAAACCTTTGGACTGGCCATTTCCATTAGAGAAGAAACTACCTTTGCAAAGTTGCAACTGAGAGCCTAATAATAGCTCTCCACCCAAAAGAACATTTCAGTTGATGCTGCATGGTTGGGATTTGGTTGGGACCAGAACTATGGCCTCTATCTTTAAGATATGCTTTATTGAACCCTGTGGGGTAATTTGTCCTCTGCATTTAACCCATCCTATAGTTAGGAGCAGTGGGCAGCCACAGAGCAGCGCCCGGGGACCAACTCCAGTTCTAAAGCCAGTTCCTTAGTCAGGGGTACCGGCAGGAGTGTTCCTATAATGCATGTTTTGTGGGGGAAACCAAAGTACTCGGAGAAATCCCGCACAAACATGGACAGAACATGCAAACTCCACGCAGGAACGCCCTCACTGGCTGGGGCTTGAACCCGGAACCTCCATATTGCAAGGCAGCAGTGCCACTCTGACGCCCACATCTTAGTGAACACTGGTAGAACCCTCACATGCTCAGCTGTTTTCCAGGAAAACAAAACAGTAGCATGAATGATTTCAATCTTTGTTACGTTTACTGTCAGATTAGCTGTTCTCAGGCATTCAGGTACTTATCTGATGTGACTCGCGGTCGGACTCTTAGCTGCTGAACAGCAACACATCATCCAGATGGGCTGCCACATCGTGTGGATTTTTTAACACATACAGTAGTGCTCAAAAGTTTTCATACCCTGACTGTATTTGTAAAACATACTACCTGTCAAAAGTTTTCACGCACCCTAAGACCTTGTCGAGTCTTTATCTTAGATGTATGCTTACAACAAAGAAATCACTGGAACCCAATACTTGTTTATTTCAAATAATAAACTTACAAGAAAAATCCACAAGGATCCAGCACAGGTGATTGAAATGATCAGCTCGCTATCAACCCCCTGAAGCTGCTTGATAATGAGTAGATCATTTGAATCACCTGTGCTGGAGCGGGAAGAGATATAAAACATGCAGGACAGGCGCTACTCCAGGAGGGCTCTTGGACTCTTCCTCCCCGGACTTTTCGTCCCCAATAAAACTTTAGGTGGGCTTTTTTGTGGGATTGGCACAATAATGGCTTCCTTCTAGCAACTCAACCATTGTTGATAAGTACCTCCTTATTGTCCCCCTTGAAACGACCACACCATATTTTTCCAGAGCATCTTGTATTTCTCGAGTTAGCTTGTGGATTTTTCTTTGTGTCCCAACAATGGTCCTGGCGGTTTGGGCTGAAATCTTTCTTGGTCTGCCTGACCTTGGCTTGGTATCAACATATCCCTTAGTTTTCTTAATCATGGACTGAACAGTACTGACTGGCATTTTCAAGTCTTTAGATATCCTTTTATGTCCTTTCCCATCTTTAAAAAGTTAAACTACCTTGTTAAGAAGGTCCTTAGACAGTTCTTTCTGCCCCCTATGGCTCAGTGTCTAGCCAGATCAGTGCATCCACTCAGGAGCTAACAAACTCAATGACTATACACAGACGCTAGTAACAATTCAAAAAGGTGTTAAAAAATTAACCCTTAATAGCCATTTAAACCTGTGTGTGTCACCTTGTGTCTGTATAACAAGGTCAAACATTCAAGGGAATGTAAACTCGTGATCAGGGCCGTTTGGGTGATTTCAGTTATCATTATGATTTAAAAATGAGCCAAACACCTATGCGATGATAAATGACCCCACATGATCACTATCCTTAAATAAAAGAGAACTATTTTGCATGATGAGTCATATTTTCAAAATAAATGGCAATATTTCACAAATTCAGCGAGGGTATGCAAACTTTTGAGCACAACTGTATATGGGCCAGGCTCACGAAATGTGCGCCACCCCCCCCAAATGTGTCCACAGGCTAGCAAATCTTATATTTTGCTTAGATCATTCCAGAACCACCATGAATGGATAGAGCTCACCAAGAGCAACTTGGAACACCCCACTTTTGTCAGTCTGCGATAAATATTTCCCTGTCTTTTTTGCCCTTAAAGTTGGAAAAGTGGCCAAAAATGGCACTTTTTTGATGTCCATGTAAAAAGTGAAATAGTTCTTTTTTTTTTTTTTTTTATATTTAAGTGTGTTCTATTTTTTTTTTTTTTTCTGTGCATAATAGACATGTGTAGGCTATGTCTGACAGTCGGCATACGTCCCTATCGTCGTTTTGTGTATTGCGGTGACATTTAATAAATTGTCCACAAGGTACTGGTTTCTGACTTAGATTTTACATTTAGCACTCTAGAAAAAAAAAAAAAGGTCCCTACACCCTAATAATCCTTCAGGATGAAGCAAATATATGGTGCATTAGGGCAAAAAAAAAAACTCCAACCTACAGGGATTGAGTGGGATTTTGTGTCCCCAAAAAAATGACCTTTTTAAGAAAAGTTTCTGACTTAGATGTATTTTTTAAAAACTGTAAAAGATATAGCCAAATGCAATTCAGGTATTGTTGTTGGCGGAAATCAAAGTGGAAATCATTGTTTAGATCAATTATTTGTTGAATAACGACATAGCTACAGCGCGAAAAGCATTTTGGTCAGTTTCTGACTTAGGGTTTCTGCCTTAGATTTCTAAGTCAGAAACCCGGGCATCTCCGAGAGAAACCGGGCGTATTCGGCCAAATGTGGCCCCAGTCGTTACACAGGTGGTCAGGGACATGATATTCCATGTTGGTTTGACATGTTAACATGTATTTTAGCCGATTTGATCGAAAATACAACCCCAATTCCAAAATAGTTGGGACAAAGTGTAAATTGTGAATAAAATCAAAACGCAATGACTTTCAAATCACACCAGCCAGTATTTTATTCACAATATAACAGAGATAACATAGCAAATGTTGAAACTGATAAATTTTACAATTTTATCCACAAAATGAGCTCATTTTGTGCATAAATATGTAAAATGTCTCAGTTTCAACTTTTGAAATGTTATCTATGTTCTATTGAAAATAAAATATTGGCTCATGTGATCTAAAAGTCATTGCATTTTGATTTTATTCACAATTTACACTTCGTCCCAACTATTTCGGAATTGGGGTTGAATAATGATGGCGTCGGTCGAAGGCCCGACATCAGACCGATCGGCCCACGCTCTCAGTCAGAAACCGGGATCTCAGGCAGAAACTGATGCGGGGCGTGGGCGGCCGCTGTGGCCGCAATCGGTGGCCAATCAGTCATAAACTTGGTCAAATAACATGCATTGGTGGTCGGGGACATGATATATTGTGTTTTCTAAACGTGTCGACTTGTATTTTTGAAGATTTAATCGAAAAATATCGGTGCATCGGCCCACGCTCTCAGTCAGAAACCGCGATCTCAGGCAGAAACTGACGCGGGGCGTGGCGGCCGCTGTGGCCGCGATCAGTGGCCAATCAGTCATAAACTTGTTCAAATAACATGCATTGGTGGTCGGGGACACCAGACAACACCTACAACAAAATAACAATAACCAAAAGACAGAAACATGCAATCATCATAAAAAACTCTCGGGGCTCAGGCAAGGGGAACCTAGGACCCAAAATTTAAGAAAAAAGAACTGTCAAGCAGCCTGTCCACCAGCCTACAAGTGGCATCTTCCATTGGTAAGTGATCAATTACCTACTTGAGACTCTTATTCTATCTATTAGTTAAGTATTATGGCAATAGCAATAGCTGTCGGGTTGAGTTTGGTACACTTTGACGGGTTTCTGACAGTCGCGGTTTCTGACTTCGATTCGGTTTCTGACCGGTATACCGATATTTTGAGCTAATAGATACCTGTCCTGGCTTGGTATATACTTTATACTTGGTATACATACTTTTAAGCCATAAGGAGTGTTTCTAGGCGATTTTTGAGTTTTGATATAGGTTTTTATAACATTTTTCAGGTATTTGCAGACCAGAATTTCTTTTTTTTCAGCAGCAACGGGATCGCGAGGGGGAAAAAGAATCACTGTAGGCTTTCTAATTTCAGGTGATATACCTCTGGACATCACTTACATACAATTATAACACTGATTGGAGGCTTAAATAACTTTATTATCACTAGTTATAGGCCTCTGGATGGATTATAGGCAAACAGTAGGTTTTCGTTTTTCAAACTTAGACGAGCAAGGGTATAGGGAAATGCGTATAACTCTCCAAATATTCCACCAATGACCATGATATTTGGTATTCAGAGAGTAGACGTATACCTTTATCACATACAATTACCACTGAGAGCATAGGGTTGCCTGAACTAATTTTACACATTGTGTTAGAGAGCAGTTTGCATCACAAGCAGCAATTTTGCAACCCGACGCATAAAACGTACCCGACTTCAGGGCCATGGCAGGATTGACAATCCCAACAGCATATTACCTATATACCATTTTTCCATCAGCTATACTATCCTTCTGTACATATCAGGGCATTTTGAGAAGATATAGCTATATCTACGCATGTACGAGGCTTTAGAAGATATGCATGTCTTGAAACTAAGGCAGAAACCCGGCCCAAAAAATGAGTTGAGGGACCCAACTTTGACCAGGTACCACGAAAAAATGAAAAACGTCACCGTCGCACGGCTTCAGAATATGATCCCACAACACCTATAGATTAAAAAACCACTCACAGCAAGCTCTGTGGGTAATTTCATTATTTTTCAGTACCGGGGGGTGGCGGCGCACATTTCGTGAGTCTGGCCCATATATGCATAACTAAGGCCCCTGGAAGGAAGCCCATTTCATTTTTAATAACAAAAATTTAAAAATGGCTCATTCGACAGGCATTGAAAACAAAACTAATATGTGCGGTGTTATATTTTTAAGTGCATCTAGTCGGTGCTTTTGTAGGCCATAGTCTGAAATATGTATAGACTAAGCGCTAATTCGTGCATGTTTCTTTAAGGGGGGGTTGCGCTTGTGTCACTTTAGACAGGTAATATTCTGGCTTCTACCTCTGCGCTGTGGGTGAAGCAAGTTACGTCTTTCTGAGAAAGTGAAACTTACTGGCGGGATGGATGCTGAAATGAAAATCGCTGCATATTTATTTACTTGTTTGTGGAGCAAATGTGCTCACAGTCAAGGGCGCCGACGCCAAAGAGCAGGTTTAGGCACAGGATGATCAGGCCGGCGGGCAATGCGAATCAGACCATGAGAGTGACGTTATTTTTGAGGATCGTAAACTGAACAAATATGGATATCTGAAAAGAATGGTTTGAATAAATAACGTTAGGTTGTTATCACTGACCTGTCTACTTTACATATTATAGTCTATAACTTATTGAGTGGCCATGTTCAGCAACGAAGAGCCAACATTTGAAGAGGAGGAGGGGGAGAAAATGGACATCTACGAGGAGGATATGCGCTGGTTTTTCCTAGCAGAATGCGGTGACTGGCACAAGTTTGGTGTAGGTTTTTCCTGGCGTCTGACGATACCGCGGCGTCTCCGGTTGTTTTATTTATTTATGCTTTTCAGTTCTTGAGTTTTTATGAATGACGTCGCTGTCGACTGGGAATACGAAACATTAATTCTGCGAGAAGAAGGAGATTTGAGTTAAACGTAGCCTATCGATTCTTTCCAGTTTATGCAGAAGATACAAATCCTCGGAAATCAGTCGATTTTTACCAAACCAACTGTTTTAAATCTATGTTACAGGTAACAGAACTACTGGACTACAGGAAAATTGAAGAGCATTACTCAAGGAATTGGAATGGATTCATGGACTACTGCATCGGTGACTGTATCTACAGGCTGGACTTCTCAGGTGCTGAGAAAGCTTAATTTCTTCAGTCCGGACGTGTTTCACGTTTGAATTTGCAGTTATTCGTTTATTCTTCATTTCCAGGGGAACTTTTTATTCTTGATCAGCTTTTATGGAATTAATATCTGTTGAGGCTATTAACTATTTGTGTAAATAATACAACCCCAATTTCAAAATAATTGGGACAAAGTGTAAATTGTGAATAAAATCAAAACGCAATGACTTTCAAATCACACCAGCCAGTATTTTACTTACAATAGAACAGAGATAACATAGCAAATGTTGAAACTGAGAAATTTTACAATTTTATGCACAAAATGAGCTCATTTCAAATTTGATGGCTGCTACAGGTCTCAAAAAAGTTGGGACAGGGGCCCGTTTACCATGGTGTAGCATCCCCTCTCCTTTTTATCACAGAGTGGAGGCGTCTGGGCATTGAGGAGACAAGTTTTTTGAGTTTAGCCATTGAAATTTGATCCCACTCTTGTTTAATACAGGCTTCCAGCTGCTGGAGAGTTTTGAGTCTCCTTTGACGGACTTTTCGGTGAATTATGCGCCAAATGTTCTCAATCGGTGAAAGATCAGGACTGCAGGCAGGTCAGTTCAGCACACGGACTCTTCTACTACAGAGCCATGCTGTTGTAATAGCTGCAGTATGTGGTTTTGCATTGTCCTGCCGAAATACACAAGGCCTTCCCTGGAATAGATGTCGTCTGGAGCACTTTTTGCTCTAAAACCTTTATGTACCTTTCAGCATTCCTGGTGCTTTTTTAAACATGCAAGTGTCCCACACAATATGCACTAAGGCATCCCCATACCATCAGAGATGCTGGCTTTTGAGCTGAACGCTGATAACACGAGGGGTGGTCTTTCTCCTCTTTAGCCTGGAGGACACGGCGCCCATGATTTCCAGCAAGAATGTCAAATTTGGACTCGTCTGACCACAGGACACTTTTCCACTTTGCTACAGTCCATTTTAAATGAGCCTTGGCCCACAGAACACGGCGGTGCTTCTTGATCATGCTCAACAATGGCTTCCTTTTTGCATGATATGCATGAGTTTTAGGTGGCATCTGTGGATGGCACGGTGGACTGTGTTTACAGACAGTGGTTTTTTGAAGTATTCCTGTGCCCATTTAGTAATATCAATGACAGAATCATCCCGGTGAGTGATGCAGTGGCGTCTAAGGGCCCGAAGATCACGGGCATCCAGTAAAGGTCTTCGGCCTTGTCCGTTATGCAGAGATTTTTCCAGTTTCTCTGAAGCTTTTGATGATGTTATGCACTGTCGATGATGAGACCTTCAAAGCCTTTGCAATTTGATGTTGAGGAACCTTGTTTTTAAAGTATTCCACAATTCTTTTCCGCAAGCCTTCACAGGTTGGAGAGCCTCTGGCCATCTTTACTTCTGAGAGACTCAGCCTCTCTAAGACATCTCTTTTATAGCCAATCATGTTACACACCTGATGCCAGTTAATATAATTACTTGCTAAATGTTCTTTCAGCTGATTTTCTTATATATTAATTTCTTTTTCAGCCCTTTTTTGCCTGTGTGCCAACTTTTTTGAGACCTGTTGCAGCCAGAAAATTTGAAATAAGCTCTTTTTATGGATAAAAATGTAAAATGTCTCAGTTTCAACATTTGAAATGTTACCTATGTTCTATTGTAAATAACATATTGGCTCATGTGATCTGAAAGTAATTGCATTTTGATTTTATTTACAATTTACACTTTGTCCCTACTATTTCGGAATTGGGGTTGTAAATAGGCCCATTGGAGCCTCCTAGTTTGAAATTCATATTTTCCAGATTAGCATGGTCAATATCAGGATTGAAATGTAATCTGAATTCAATTCATTTTATTTTTGTGGTGCTTTTTAACAGTAAAATGTCACAAAGACACTTAGCAGTTTAGCGGCAGGGCAGATCATGCCTGGCCCAAGTCCCAAAAACTCATTATAGCGATGTTCCCGATGACGTCAATGTTTTGATACGTGGTTGGCAAACAGGCTCATCTTACACTAGTAGATCTCCGTCTTTATATGTACTTAATAAAAGATCTAAAATAGCGATGCCAGTCAGTTGTTGTGTCATAGGTTGCACCAACAGGTTCACTAAGGGCTCAGGAATCACATTTTTGAGGATTTTAAGTGAAGAACCAAAGAGGCTACTCGCCATGTTACTTATGTCCTGATCACGCTTTCTGCCAACTGCCAAACTGCGCATGTACAACTTTGACATCATTGTTTGTAAACAGTGAACATCGCTATAGGTTGGAAGAAATCTCAGGGTTAACCAAGTTGCTGCGGGGAAGTCCATTCTCCATTGGCTTGGTAAAGGTGGGCTCTTATAAAAAGATAATTCAGTCAATTTTGGACCCAATTCCTCCCTTTTGACAATCTTAAGAAAAGTCCCGGTTTTTAGTGGTTCTACAGACTAGCACGTCCGATTCTCCTGTGGTGTGAGGTGCTTTAGGAGTGTATCTGACGTCACCAAATAAACTCAGAAGCCTGTAGGGGCTGGACCAATTTAAAGTCAGAAACATTGACTATGTTGAGTATTTATGATCCGTTATTGAGTTGGGTGGGACCCAAGTTGTTTGGCGAATGTGCTCTCCACACACAAGAGGACCAAAAAGCAACAAAATGTACGATTTTTCATCATTGTATGTTGTTTTTTTTTTTTTTTTTCATCTAAACATGTTTGTAGGTTAAGATTTCAAAAATCTATTGGTAAGGGCCTGGCTTTTGTGAATGTACACGGATTACTTGTCTATGAAAGTCAGTTAAGAGCCTATTACACAGATGAATATGCTTACAAATGAGACCATGAATCAAGTAGTAAATGTAGGATTGGAAATGAAGATAAAGTGAAGATGGCGTCAGTGGTAGGGGGACCATGGTATCTGGAGCTCTAGGGTGAGAACTGGCTTGGGCACTAGCAGGTGGGCTGAAGAAGTCCTTTGGCTCTCAACCTCACTGGGCAGGAGAGGGATGAGAGCCCCGAAAGGAAACAGAGAGAATCAGCCTGTGTGGAAAGGAACACACTGTAAGATAAAATCACTGCGTCCATTCTTCATGTCGCACTGAGTTTCTAACCCTGAGTCAAGGATTAGATCAAGATGTCTATCTCCTTTTATGTCACAACCTAGACTGCTGAACGAAAAATCCTGCACGCAGTGCGCACCTCCCAACACCACACGGTCCCCTCCCGTGACTAAGGTCATAGCTGACCCTTCTCGCACTGTTAAGGCCAGTCAGTGCCACCAGTCCCGTGTGAATTTCAAAAACAGCCAGAGTACTGAACCTGTGAATGAGCGGTACCTTGCGATCCACCCCAGTGGCTAAGACCTGACTGACCTCACTGGCACTGTTAATGCATTCTCAGTGCCACCTGTTCTGTGGTTTTACTTCAAGCAAATTATCATTGGACTATAGAGGAATATTTCATGAATGTTTGAAGGTTTCCCTATTTCAACATATGTTCTCTTGTGTGTGTGTGTGTGTGTGTGTGTGCGCGTGTGCGTGTTTTTTTTCCTTCCTTTGTGGCTCTGACCAAACCCAGCGATGAAACAGATAAACTTCACAACGAAACAAGAGCGACCAATCAAACGCGCCCCTTGTTCTAGAGCTGACCAGAGGTAAGCAACAGGTTCTTGAAAATTCCTTTTGATTGGTTCATTTCTGTGTGCTGAAATGGATCTATTAATCCAGACAGCTACAGCTCAATGCTATAGGAAAGGTCATTGTTCACTGCCAACAGTTTCAGTTCAGTTTCTGCACAGCTATTTCCCTACGGTTTCAGTTTCAGTTCTGATAGAAACTGAAAAGAAACAGCAATCAGGTATTTTTAAAAACAGGCTTCAGTTTTGATTTCTTATCACATTATCTGCGACTCCTATCATTATATTAGATATCGCACCGTATCAAGGAACACTTAATTTGGAGTGAAACATGCTCTACCAACTGTGAAAAATGGGGGACTCAAAAAACGCAACCGTATGTTAAATAGTAAAACATGGCAAACATGGATATGATTTGTTACATCCTTTGGTCATGGAGTTGAATCATGAGAAATGATTCATACAACTTCATGAAGGCAGCTGTAATTGCCTGTGTTTTGTTTTTAAATTCTTGTAGTAGCATTTGAAGCAGATTATTAGTGTATCACAAGGTACTATACTGTACATGTGGCTATAAAGAATTTTATTGTTTTTTCTTCATGGAAAATATTAGTAAATGCCGTGGTTTTATTGTTTGTTTTGTTTTTGTATTTTTTCCGGAGACTTGTAAGAACGACTCCATTGTCCATTCCTTCTTACTGGGAGACAGACCTACCCTTTCAGGTAAAGTATGAGTGAGTGTCATTGGGGTGTGGGGGACCCACAGCTCATATCGATGCCCTTTTCACTTAGTTTTCTTTCTCCTCACTCATGCTGTTCTTGTCATCACTAATTCTCGCCAAAAAGTGGATGGGGATATGGGAATGAGGATTGTCCTTTCTGCATATAATTCCATCTGTCTGTCTATCTGTCACTCTTCTTTTCCAGGCCAGAACTCGTAGACCGTTCAATATTTTTCAACAAAATTTAATGTACGGCTACATCTTAATGTGTACATGAGCCTATTAATACTTTTGTCCATCCATCTGTCCGTCTGTAGGTCTCTCAACCACGTCTTGTTTCCAGGCTAGATATCAGACGTCCCATAGCAAGGGATCTGAGCATTTATGTCCCCCCCCAGAGGGAGAGGGGAGACATATTGCTTTAGGCTCGGTTCCCGTTCGCATTCGTGTGCACGTCAGCGTTCCCTCTTCGTTTCCGGAGCTAAACTCCAGAACCATTTGCATGATCTAAACGAAACTTTGCATACTTACTACTCAGGTCCTGAAGTGGTGGCTTATGGTATGTGCCTGTCTGTCTGTCCGTCTGTCTGTCCATACGGATGTAATCAATTTTTGTCCAGAGCATAACTCCAAAACCGTTTGCATAATCTTAATGAAACTCTGCATACTTACTCCTCTGGTCCTGCAGTTGTTCCTTTTGGTATGTGCCTGTCCATAAGTCCGTCCGTCTGGTGGGTTAGGCAGGGAAGGGGGCCGGGGGGGGAGACATCCGTTTTTACAAGTTAAAACACATTCTAGCTCATACTTGTTTTTTGGCATTTCTCTGCAGCAGGAATGGGTTAACTGGCCCTTGCTTCTTGATTAATTCTGTGATGACTTCTCCCTACATTCCTTAAACAGCCTGTGCATTTTTATGATTGATCTGATTTCTTGATGTTCCTCTGAGGGTGTTTCTCTTTGTACTGTAATCTAATGCCACAAAAAACAATGGGATGGCAGAGGTCTAATAAGAGACATCAAGGCACAAGGGTTCTGACCTGAGAGGAAATGAGTGATGGCTTCATGCAATCAAGACATAAATAATTACTTGGTAAATTTCTGAAATTGAACAGTATTGGTATATCAACTACATTTTTGTGCTTTTCATGGAGATAAATTGAATATGCTGGACTAAAAGTATTGGAGCTTGTACAGATGGAGTCATGAAGAAAACTGACAGACTGGTTATCGTGTTGAATTTGGGCGGGACCATGGAGTGCTTCCATGGAAATAGGGAGCCTTGGGAGAAAAAAACGTTGGGAACAGGGGCTTGTTTAAGATCGCAGGGTCAAGCGAGAACCCGCGAGTTCTTGCATCTTGAACGATTAAACTATGCTTGGTCTTGCGAAGACAAGCGAGAACATCTGTGAACAGTCTCGCATTGCTTTTCAAGATGGTGTCCAGTATTGTCACAGCCTGTTTAGTGGAATTTGATGCGAACCTTAGCTGGCGGCCATGTTAGAAAACACGCTAGAACTCACAAGTCATTCAAAACTTCGGAGTCATCCCTCGCGAGACATAGGCATGAAACCCTTCGATCTTGAGCATGCCCCTGGACTAACCTACAGGTGAAGTAGACCATCCAGATAATGAACTAATCTAACGAGGATTAATCATTAAGGTGTGTTTCCAACGAACGAAAAATGACCAATTGCAATGCAAGCTGAGCCTTGTTTACACACAAGGGGCAGTACTTCATGGAATCTCCAAAAAAATCAGAAACAAGATGGTGATGCTAATATTCCTAAGCTAATGTTACAAATATTTTACTTCATGAACATGATACATGCTTTAGAATAAAAATATTCACAAAACTGATGATGTTTTCGTATCCGTTATTGAGCTAGACCATTATTTTGTAAAACTGATTATGTTGGTTATTTGATTCAGCTAGCTCGCTACGTGCCTTGCAAGCTTGCTAGCTGGTATTCCCATCATATCGAGCAATGTAACTGCGGTTCAAGAATGTAGCTAGAAAGTGTAGCTAGCCCAATGTTGCTGCCAGTACCAATGAGTGCGTTCACATAACATTAGAAAAAAATCAAATTATTGTGTTAGTCCGACTAAAACCGGACTTTTAACACATGTAAACATGTTAGTCTGACTGGAATCGTACTAAATCAAATTTCTCATCGTCGGACTGACACACTCAGGTAATGCTGTTTACTAGTCGCATAATTCTCCCATGTAAACGCTTGAATTGAACCAAACTGGACTATGCGCTCTGCGCATGCTTCCATTGATTGTGCAGGGCTTTGACCCGGAAGTCTTGTGGACTTAATGCCAAACTGATTAGCAGCAACTCTGTGCTCTGCCCAACTTGCAAGTTTGTACAGAACAGTAACAATCCTCGTCTGCAAGTGTATTGGTGCTTGAACAGTCACGCCTTGGGGGCTTAGAACTTCTTCCATTGATCTGCATAATTTATCAAATGACTTGCACACCATCCGAAAATTTTCCTTCCATTCGCCATCGGAAATCTCTCCAGAGATGCCAAGTCTCACGCATTCGACGTAGGTTTGACACATTTTTTAGGCTTATTCACCGTAGTCCACAATTATTCAATGAACGCTTATTAATGAGATTCTCACGCGGTATTAAAATCCTTGTGCATTGAAGTTTCCGTTTCACTTGCGTAAAGGTGGACCTCATCACAAGTAACATGGAAAGCGATTATGACTCAGGACTTCCCGTGCTTCTCTTTACTCAGGGATTGGAAACAATGCATGCGTTTCATGATCGTTTAAATTGTTTTAATGAAATAAGACCATTTGAAACGTTTCTTTGCAATTCCATTGCTTTCAACCCCTCAGTAAAGACAAGCCTGAGAATTCCCGAGTCATAATCGATTTCCGTGTCACTAGTGGGGAAATCCACCGTAATGCACGTGAAACTGATTAACTTGATGCACAATGACTTAAATTCCGCAAGTGAATTTCCTCAGTGCGCGTTGATTGAATAATTGCTGACTACGGTACAGGAACATGAATGCCACTAAGAGGAGAGACTCACGCCTAAGGCGTGAGCCTTGGCATCTGTCTCTCTCCCAGTAGTGTCTACTCCTGACCTGCATCCAACATGCAGGGGAAGCCCAGGGGTGCAGTTCCCAAAAGCACAGATGCTAACCTACGTAGTTGGAACCACAGACTGAGAATGGACAAACTATGTTAGTTGCTAACTTATTTAGCAACCCCTTTTTTGGAGAACGCACTCCGGGGTAGTAGAGAGGGCACGAAGTAGAGTATTGCGGCATTGCCACCTAGCTTCGGCTGACGCCATAGCCAACACGGATAGCGTGCCTCTCAATTGTACGAAAAGCATAGCATACAGCCCATATGAAACGTACAGAGCTGTAAAGTTGTCCATGTTCTCGCCTCTCGATATGCTACCAGTTTGGCGCCTGATAACTTGTTTGTCAATCGTTTGGTCTGTGACATACTAGGTTCAACATGAACAAACTGAAAGGGGGCATATCGCCGCCTGTCGTAACGGATACGGACATGCTTTGGTCAATAAACCGATTCCCCTATTGTGCATGTAAACTGGGACAAAGACAGTAGTTTGATTAAATGGCCTAATCGAGTTAATACCATAGCTCGATTTAACTACTGCACATGCAAACGTACTGATGCTACTCAGAACACTGCTCTACTTGTGCAGATTTTTTGCACAAGTTGAATATTTTCAAAAATTTTGTGCATTAGCCCTGTTCACGCACATCATTCGCAGGAATGCGCATCTTCTCTTGTGTATCTGTGCCTTTGCATTGACTTAGCATGTAATTTGTCCACGCAAATAATTTGTTTTGCATGTGGTGGAAACGCAGCTTTGGGGTTCCTACAATTTGTATAATGTTCTGACAGGAAATCACAGTTCCACAGCAAAATTCTTATGAAAGAGCTGGATGAAATTCTGTACCATTTTCTGTGAGGCACTTCAGTCAATATTTTATGAATGTTGTCTTTGTCAGCTCATCTCATTGGAGAGTGACACCAGAGAATGTCAAGACGTAGTGAAGAGTTTTACGAAGACGATGCCCAATACTCCCATCAAATCTATACGGAGAATACAGAACATTACTCTGTGGAAGGCCTTTTGTTGGTACGAAATGCTCTTAATAATGTGCATGGTAAATGTTACACAGACGTTTAAATCAGGAATAAATAATGTTTCACCACAATTGATGCTGTCAAGCAACTTTATTGTTTTGTTTTTAATTTGCTATTAAAAGTGCCTCAAATTAAGCAGAAAAGGCAATCCCACTACATTAAGCCCACAGGTTAAAATGCATTTTTTTGTCAGCAGATTGCAGTGAATCATGTTCTTTCTTTTGCACTAGATTTATGAGGTAAATCAAAATTTAAAGTATGGGGCTTAATCCATGATGATAAATCGATTTCTGTCTTCAACAGTAAGAGAGACCAACTGACACAGGCCAAGAAAATGCCGCTTGAGGAGCGAATGTTGTTCCATGGAACACCCCAAAAAAATATTCGGGACATATGCATGCATAATTTTGACTTGAAGTATGCGGGAACTCATGGCTCTGTCTATGGAAGGGGTAAGTCTTACTCATGGCAAAGTGCGGGCCAGATAAGGACACTCACAATCAGCATTTTGTGCTTTTCTTTGCACGTTTTTTACATTGTTATGAAAGAGGTATTACCCCATTCCCACTTTCTTCTGTTGTTGCATATTTGCCACGCTTAAATGTTCCACATCATTAAATTAATTTCAATATTATACAAAGACAACCCTTGTAGACACAAAAAACAGTTTTTAAATGATGATTTCATTCATTGATGATACAGGCCGTCTGACTATACCTAGCCCGATGTGAGAAAATTATTGCCCCCCTAAGGTCCTAAATCAGTGTTAAATTATATTGTTTCTAGGGCAAGAGCATAAGGATAGGAGCAAATACTGAATAGCGTAATCAGGCAGTTTATTAATAAAAGAGGGCCAATAAAGACAAATTAGTGAACCAAGGGAGAAATAGTCTTCGGGGTTGCCAAGGTCAAAATAACAAGCAAATGCCCCAGCTATCCTTACAAATGAAAAGGTAAATCTACCAAAACAAAAGACACAATTCTTAATTCCCTATCAACAAAACATTAACAGGAGAAAACTAGAGTAAAAATATGGCTGCACACTCCTAAAAACATTCCTGTATAAGTCAAAACTGCACAATAGATACTTCCATAAAGTCCAGCAGCAAGTGGTACGCCAGAAGCTGGAAAGAAAAAGAGCCCCTCCTGTAACTCACCTCACCAGGCCTTTTATGCTGGGCTAATTCACCAATCAAGTCCATGTAAGTTGAGCAGGCTCCGCCTGCGGGTGGCGTTAAAGTCCAATGGAGAGAGACAAGAGCAGGAGGCAAAACCTGGCCTAGACTCACGTGGAGCCATGACAATCTGTTAAACAAATGTAGTAGATAATTTTATAAATAAAGTCCAATTTTACTGGAAGCACTGCGGCATGATCACTGCTAGCCCTGCTGAATTGTTGTTGGCAAAAGTTGGCAAAAAGCAACACGTGATGCCGTGATCTAAAGAAGTTCAAGAAAAGATTGGAGTGAGTGCATTGCCAATCAAGGGGAATGATTGAAAACAGGTACAGACTATTCATCTGTTCAAAGAGATGTCTTGTGCCCCCACAATTTTCAGCGCAGTAGCTGCATTAGAATATAGGCTGCTCTTTGTGAACACACTCACTATACATGCAAAGCTATACAATGTGCTTATTCTACATAAACAGACTTTATGGTAGCATAGCTGCTGGTGTATATCAGAGGCTCATTGTTACATAATGGGGCGTGTTATTTTTCTTCCCAGGGATTTATTTTGCAAAGCATGCAAGTTATTCAAAGAAGTACTGCAGTACCGATGAGAGCCGAAATGGCATATCACCGCCATTAACCATGATCCTGGCCCGGGTGCTGGTCGGAGAATACACACTGGGTGAAGCAAGATTTCGCGAAGCCCCGCCCAAAGACCGAACCAAGACAAGCTTCTATGACAGCTGTGTAGATAATTTCTTTCACCCCTCAACCTTTGTAGTCTTTGACAGAAACCAGGTATACCCAGAATATTTGATTGAGCTATAGCAATGGTTACTTAAGCAATTAACGGAAGCTCATTTTAAGAATTGCTGCCAGGATATGATGGTCTGTCCATAACTCCATGTTTTATGCAGGTATGTCCATTTAATGCCATTATCTTAACATTGCAACTAATCAAGTTCAATCTCTGTGCTTGCAACCAATTATTAGTTTGTGCCAATTAGTGATTAACATTTACACTGCAGGTTGGTTGTCAACTCCTTATTTTGCAGCCTGTATTAACAAAGAGCTAATATTTTGTCTCAAATTCACTACTGTCAGTGAGTGACTGCATTGCTGATCTGGTGTGGTAAAAAAGTTTTAAATATCATCACTCCAGGCTTGAGCCATTGACAAGTTCTGAGGCATGGGAGAAATTGGGGTTTTCTTGTGTGACCTGCGCCCTGAAACCCCTGAAAATTAAAGCCACAGATCATTCTGTCTCAAAGAGGATGGTATCACTCCGATGACTAGCCTTCATTTGCACTCAGCAGATAGACCTGGCTATAATATTGCCCTTTAGCTGCTACTCAGCAAAGTAAGGGTCCAATCAGAGTGAGTGAATTAGACTTCCCTTTCCAAAAATTTTGGGCTAACAAAGGTTCACTTTTGATTCCCTGGGCTAGCTGTTTTTTACCCCTCAGCCCCGACTAAGGGGCGGAGGGGTATTGTCGTCCCCTTCGCATACGGGCGTCCGGGCGTCCAGCCATTGTCCAGGCCATTTCTCTCAAACCGCTTGGGTTAGGAACTTAATTTTGCGTATGTGGACTCGCCTTCGTGGGTATCCTTGCCTCGTCGAGGTTTTGTACCCGAATGACCTTTGCTCAGTGACCTTGACCATTGAAATTTCGTCTAGGCCATTTCTCTCAAACCGCTTGGGTTAGGAATTTCATTTTGCGTATGTGGACTCGCCTTGGTGGGTAGCTGTGCCTCGTCGAGGTTTCGTACCCCAATGACCTTTGACCTTTGCTCAGTGACCTTGACCTTTGAAACTTTGTCCACCTTCACCTATCATTCAATATGTCTGGGCTGACAGGTACTGCCTTCGCTCTCGCGAAGCACATTTTTTCTTTTATCTTTTCAAATGCTTTTATTCACTGATTTCTTATATCCAGGCGTCCTGTAAGTGAAAATCCATCGATGCAATTCCATTACGTTCGGTTGAGGCTGGTGTTGCTGGGAAAAAACTTATGTGCTAATTATGAGCATTATTTTTTGACTTCCTGATGAAGGAAATCCAGAAGAAGTCAGTCAAAATCCAATCTTAGGTCAACAAAAACAGCAAAGTGCTCGCTTGCTCTGTCAGGCGAAGTTGTCTGCTTGCTGCCCTTGACTGGGTAGCTTTGCCTTTGCTGTGAATGGAATGCCATCTAAGCAGAAACAGCAGTGAGCTGGCCAATCAGATTGGGGTCCAAAACATGCTTGTCTTGAATTAAAATGCACTGAAAAAACTGAGACTTTGGATCAAAGGGAAAATATTGTGTTAAGATGTTACATCTATTTGTTGTATGTTGTTTTATGTTTTCTCAGCTAAATTTTTGTATCAAATCAACTTTTTCATCAGTACTTCTCTTTCACACTGGGAGCTGGAGCACTTCTGAGGCGGCTCTGAAGCGCACTAAATCCCAGTATGAAAGGGTCATGTGACCGGCCTAAAATGTCAAAGCTTCCTGAGATGTCCTGCTCGGGGTCCCAGGAATGGCCCTCGGCCTGTCCGTTGCCCCTCCCAGTCCACAAGCAACAGACAGCCACGTCCCCTGCGCAGGACATCCAGGATCCGGCGCTCGGTGTAAGCCAGGCCACCATTGATGAGCTGGGGGGGGGCGAGGAACAGGACGGAGAACCGTGGGGAGACATAGACACAGAATCAATTCTCAAGGCATGAAATGCAGTGTGAATGTTATGAAGGGAATGAGATGAAGACAGGATTCTTTGGGGCAGGGTGATGGAGCACCTTCTTGGAGCAGGGTGATGGACCGGCCCCTAGACCGGGGTCAGGAAGAGGAGCCCTCTCAAGAGCCCGGCAAGGCAGCAAGGCTGCCCCTGGGATAGGGCAGGTCTACTGGGTAACCCCCAGGTCAGGGCCAGGCAGCAGAATCTCCTCAGGAGTCTGGCAGTGCAGCTAATTGGGCAGGGCGATTGAGTGTCCTCAAGATGGCAGGGCCACATAGCACGCTCTGGATAGTAGGGTAACTGGGCGGCCTCCCCCTCAGGCCAGCGCAGGGCCAGGCAGTGGGAGCCCCCAGGTCAGGGCCAGACCTGGGAGCCTGACAGCGCAGCAAAGTGGCCCTTATCCTCCACGTCAGGGGCAAAGGATAACAATACTTTATTTACCCCACCCTCCGTCCGTAATTCCTTCAGTCCAAAACAACTTCTTTTCCAGGCCATACAGTGCCGTGAAGAAGTATTTGCCCCCTACCTGATTTCTTATATTTTTGCATAATTGTCACACTTAAATGTTTCACATCATCAAACAAATTTCAATATTAGACAAAGATAACTTGAGTAAATACAAAATGCAGTTTTAAAATGATGATTTAATTTTTTAAGGGGAAAAAGCTATCAAAACCTACCTGGCCCTATGTGAAAAAGTAATTGACCCCGCTCGTTAAATTATGAATTAACTGTGATTAACCACATTTTTTTTATTCAATTTCACTCGCCACACCCAGGCCTGATTATTGCCAGACCTGTTAAATCCAGAAATCACTTAAAAAGAACCTGTCTGATAAAGTCAAGTAGGCTAAAAGATCTCAAAAAGCAATACATCGTGCCGCGAACTAAAGAAATTCAAGAACGGGTGAGAAACAAAGTCATTGACATCTATCAGTCTGGAAAGGGTTACAAAGCCATTTCTAAGGCTTTGTTACTCAAGCGAATCACGGTACGAGCCATTATCCACAAATGGAAAAACTTGGAACAGTGCTGAACCTGCCCAGGAGTGGCTTGCCTACCAAAATTACTCTAAGAGCGCATCGACGACTCAGGAGGTCACAAAAGAACCAAGAACAACATCTAAAGAACTGCAGGCGTTACTCGCCTCAGTTAAAGTCAGTGTTCATGATTCAACAATAAGAAAGAGACTGGGCAAAAATGGCATCCATGGGAGAGTTCCAAGGTGAAAATCTCTGCTGACCAAAAAGAACACAACGGCTCATCTCACATTTGCCAAAATACATCTTGATGATCCCCAAGACTTTTGGGAAAATATTCTGTGGATTGACGAGACAAAAGTTGAACTTTTTGTGAGGAGTACATCCCGTTACATCTGGGTAAAACTAACACAGCATTTCATAAAAAGAACATCATACCATAAGTCAAACATGGTGGTGGTATTGTGATGGTTTAGGGCTGCTTTGCTGCTTCAGGACCTGGACGACTTGCGATGGAACTATGAATTCTGCTCGCTACCGGAAAAACCTGAAGGATAATGTCCAACCATCAGTTTGTGACCTCAGGCTCCAACGCATTTAGGTTATGCAGCAGGACAATGATCGGAAACACACCAGCAAGTCCACTTCTGAATGGCATAAAAAAAAAAAACAAAATGAAGGTTTTGGAGTGGCCTAGTCGAAGTCCGGAGTTAAATCTGATTGAGATACTGTGGCATGACCTTAAACAGGCCGTTCATGCTCAAAACCCCTCCAATGTGGCTGAATTAAAACCATTCTGCAAAGAAAAGTGGGCCAAAATTATTCCACAGGGATATGAAAGACTCATTACCAGTTATTGCAAATGTTTGATTGCAGTTATTATCGCCGAGGGTGGCACAACCAGTTATTAGGTTTAGGGGGCAATTTCTTTTTCACACCGGGCCAGGTAGGTTTGGATAACTTTTTCCCCTCAATAAGTGAAATCATCATTTAAAAACTGCATTTTGTATTTACTCTGGTTATCTTTGTCAAATACTAAAATTTGTTTGATGATCTGAAACATTTAAGTGTGACAAATATGCAAAAAAAATAAGAAATCAGGAAGGGGGCAAATACTTTTTCACGGCACTGTATATTGGAAACTATTTGAAATTTTTTTTCACCAAACTTGGTACATATTTAGTATTAGTGGTGAACTGGTACCTTTTGCTATTTTGGTGATTGTGGGATCTGGGGGCAGGGGACATCACAGCGCATCACATGCACATCACTCCAGCTGTAATTGCATCTAGCACTCGGTAGTCAGCGTAGGGACACAGCAAACCATCTTTTTCGGCCACAAAGAAGAAATCAGCGCTAGGTGGTGCCAAAAAATCCCAAAATATTCTGGAAACCAGAGATTGATTTCTATATTCCTCCAAGACTTGGGACTCCTGGTTGGACGGGAGAAGAGCCGACCCCTGGGAAGTGATGTTTTGGGCAGTAGTGACACAAGCATTGGGTCTGTGAGATGGAGGTGACATTGCTCTGGCTTTCCTGAGTGCCATGCAAAGGTTGTGATTGACGGGGGGAACACCCTTCAGGTCCGGTGGCTCCTCCTGATGGTCGGAGGAAGGAGGTGCAGTCGGGCTAGAAGCTGAACGAAGACAGGACTGCGAGCAAGAAGAACTCCACTCCAATATTGATCCCGAAAGCCAGGTCAGGCAAACAGGAAAAAGTAATCGGAAAGATGAGACAGCAGCAGCCGACAGCACTTCTGTATCAGACTTCACGCGCGCCTACCGAACTGGGCATGCAGCAATGGCATATTATGGTACCTATACAATACAGAGATTCAACTTTATCCAGCATAGCTGTTTTTCATGGGGCAGCATGTGAAGCCAAGCCTAGCCAACAGCCATGGGCACCAGAGGAGCCTGAGGGGAACAGGCTTTGGGTAGAGCATATTGGGATGCAGGCATAGGAGGCACTTGAACCTTGCCTGCCAGTCCATAAGTGACTCTTGCAGGAAGGCTTTGGCTGCCTGAGCAGCGGTGGTAGAGCCCCTGTGAAATTTATGTTACAGCAACAAATTGATTGAAGAGGACTCCAATGGACTGACAAAGCAGCTGGAGTTCAACCTCTTGCTGACCAGTCCACAGGTACTGGTACCACAGGATGTCAACCAAACTTGATATTTTTGTTGATTCCATCTCATGGCTGGATTGTACTGTTATGTTCAAGTGCGGAGGCAGAGTACAATCTAATAGGTAGGTTTATTGACGGCAATATGGTATAACTGGCAAAGGAACCCCAGAGGAAGTGGGGTGATGGAACCTCAGTAAAGGAGAGCACAGTTCAATGGGTGGAGCTGAGCTGTCAGTCATCAGGCTGTGGCCACCGGGATTGCAGCCGGGAGGAGGGCGCACTTCACTAGAGCTGAACCGTCTTGCAGGAATATGGAGTGGCTCAAGGGGAGCCTGGCTCCAATTCTGATAACTGCAAAAGGACTGGGAGCCTGTTCCTGACAAACTGGACAGAGGAACGGAATTGGAAGGGTTAACACGAGCGAGTCCCAGTGTTGGACCCTGGTTTTGCTTGGGGGCTTTTTCCTATTAAACTGGTCAGCGGAACTGATTTGAGCTCGGTTCACTTTAACATGATCCCAATCCTGGACTCTGAGTTAGCTTGGAAGCTTGATGTATTATACTGGACAGGGGAACTGACTAGAGCTGGATTAATTTGTATGCAATCCAAATCCTGACTCTGAGTAGGCTAGGAAGCGTATTCGAGTAAACTGGATAAAGAGGAAAGTTACCACGAAGTGCTGTCATCCAAAACTACATTACATTTGATAGATACGATAACCAGGAAACGAGACTCAGCCAAAGCGGGGCAAATACACGAAACATAAACCAATCAAAGGCAGCATTCTTCTAATAGACATGCAAGTTGCTGAATAGGAAGGGAAATGAAAGGCATTCAGACAAGGGTTGTGACATCAAAGTTGCTTGACATTACGCTATCTTTTACTTCCGTGCATCCTCTCCTTTTGTGACCTGGAAATCATTCTACCTACGCCATCATGGAGGATCTACCAATCACTTAAATGCACCTCGTGGAGACACAGAGCAAGGTGGGTGGAGGCTTCTTGGTGGAGCTTAAAGCGAGGTAACACAGGTGTATCATCTTGCAGAAGCCTTCTCTTCCCCATATCTCCTTCTCAGATCCTTGCTGGGAGAAGCGAAGACACGACGAAGAAACGGTAGTCAGGGAAACGAGGAGACACGTTA
Source organism: Gymnothorax javanicus (assembly GCA_029692085.1). NCBI lineage: Eukaryota > Metazoa > Chordata > Actinopteri > Anguilliformes > Muraenidae > Gymnothorax > Gymnothorax javanicus. The sequence continues at coordinate 14,689,991 of CM056201.1, forward strand.
CCCTAATGAAAAGCACCACATGTGGGGAAGGCTAGGATTCTTGGGTCAGCTGCTGGGTGTGGTAGGAAGACACCCAGATAGTGCTCCACTTCCGCCGCTAAAGAATTTCAAAGCAGGGTTCATGCACGTCCATTTGTCCGTTTGTACATCAGTCCCATTGACGTTAGTGCAATATTGCTAAGACCAATGGACCTGGTCCTATGGATTTTGCTCATATTTACCACCACTATGTACTTGGGGGGTCCCGGGGGTCCCGCAACACCAGCCGATTTTGGTGACCTTGAGATCATTTTCAAGGCCACAGCGCAATTACGGAAATTTTGCCTTTGTGAACCTTGTTAGCGTAAAATTGATCTTTCATCTTTCTTTACCACTTGGTTGTGTGAACAGTGATACAATACATATACAACCCCAATTCCGAAATAGTTGGGACAAAGTGTAATTTGTGAATAAAATCAAAACGCAATGACTTTCAAATCTCACCAGTCAGTATTTTATACACAATAGAACAGAGATAACATAGCAAATGTTGAAATTGAGAAATTTTACAATTTTTTCCACAAAATGAGCTCATATCAAATTTGATGGTTGCTACAGATCTCAAAAAAGTTGGGACAGGGGCCTGTTTACCATGGTGTAGCATCCCCTCTTCTTTTTCACACAGAGTGGAGGCATCTGGGCATTGAGGGACAAGTTTCTTGAGTTTAGCCATTGAAATTTGATCCCACTCTTGTTTAATACAGGCTTCCAGCTGCTGGAGAGTTTTGAGTCTCCTTTGACGGACTTTTCATTTAATTATGCGCCTAATGTTCTCAATCGGTGAAAGATCAGGACTGCAGGCAGGCCAGTTCAGCACACGGACTCTTCTATTATGAAGCCATGCTGTTGTAATAGCTGCAGTATGTGGTTTTGCATTGTCCTGCTGAAATACACAAGGCCTTCCCTGGAATAGATGTCGTCTGGCGGGGAGCATATGTTGCTCTAAAATCTTTTTATACCTTTCAGCATTCATGATGCTTTTTAAAACATACATGTGTCCCACACCATATGCACTAATGCATCCCCATACCATCAGAGATGCTGGCTTTTGAACTGAACGCTGATAACAGGAGGGGTGGTCTTTCTCCTCTTTAGCCCGGAGGACACGACGCCCATGATTTCCAACAAGAATGTCAAATTTGGACTCGTCTGACCACAAGACACTTTGCAACTTTGCTACAGTCCATTTTAAATGAGCCTTGGCCCACAGAACATGGCGGTGCTTCTGGATCATGCTCAACAATGGCTTCCTTTTTGCATGATATAGTTTTAGGTGGCATCTACCAATGGCACAACAGACTGTGTTTACAGACAGTGGTTTTTTGAAGTATTCCTGGGCCCATTTAGTAATGTCAATGATAGAATCATGCCGGTGAGTGATGCAGTTGCACCTGAGGGCCTGAAGATCACGGGCATCCAGTAAAGATCTTCAGCCTTGTCCCTTACGCACAGAGATTTTTCCAGTTTCTCTGAATCTTTTGATGATGTTATGCACTTTCGATGATGAGACCTTCAAAGCCTTTGCAATTTGACGTTGAGGAACATTGTTTTTAAAGCATTCCACAATTTTTTTCTGCAAGCCTTCACAGGTTGCAGAGCCTCTGGCCATCCTTACTTCTGAGAGACTCAGCCTCTCTAAGACATCCCTTTTATAGCCAATCATGTTACACACCTGATGCCAGTTAACTTAATTACTTGCTAAATGTTCTTTCAGCTAATTTTCTTATATATTAATTGCTTTTTCAGCCTTTTTTTGCCTGTGTCCCAAATTTTTTGAGACCTATTGCAGCCAGAAAATTTGAAATAAGCTCATTTTGTGGATAAAAATGTAAAATGTCTCAGTTTCAACATTTGAAATGCTATCTATGTTCTATTGTTAATAACATATTGGCTCGTGATCTGTAAGTCATTGCATTTTGATTTTATTCACAATTTACAGTTCGTCCCAACTATTTCGGAATTTGGGTTTTATATATATATATATATATATATATATATATATATATATATATATATATATATATACACATATATATATATATATATCAGATAAGAATTTTTTTGTCAAAAGATCTTACTTGCGGCGGGGGACACAGTCATGTTAGTGGTAATTACTTGTTTTTTTTTGTTCAAATCAGTCAGTACTGTAAGTGCGTCAATCAGACAAAGGCTACATTGACTCAGGGAACACTTCCAGTTGGCGCTTGCATGATTCTTAACCCAAATTGAAGTGATTTTGCACTAACAATAGCAGTCATTTCCGAGGAGACAACTGCCAGTTAATTTGAATTGCACAGATGTGAAATCGGCGAACTTGTTTACTTCTGTTGTCATTTTCCACCGTAACTGGAATGGTGAAAGATATATACTTAATTACAGCAGTTCAACCTACCTGACGTTTCAATTGCGCTAATGTTATGCACGGTGCTACTTTGCTAGATCAATAAGGATCAATAAGGCAGTTAATATGTTGAAAAACAACATTAGAGAATGTCTTCTCCCTTTATTTAAATTCATTACTTTATGGGTTTTTATTATGCAGTATGGGTTGAATAGGGCCAATATTGTCCATTCTAAAGGGCAATTGAATGGACTGGTGGATGTGTTTTGGGGGGCTTGCATTTAAAGTATATAACATTGAGCAATATCTTGCACATGCCTGTCTTTTCTAACTTGAAATGTTTGATTACCCCAAGGGGATAATAAAGTTTGCACTGACTTTTAGATGTGTGGTGTCTCGTAAGTGCTTACCTTCCCTAGTTCTGAGAAACAGGAGTTTGCACTGGCTGGCGATAGAACCTGAGGGATTCTCCTTGGTACAAGTATTGCAGATGGAACAGTGGCCTACCAAATTTCCTCCAAGATTGCATCAGTGATTTATCCATGATGTCACAAAAGAACCCCAACTGACATCTAAAGAATCTTAGTTCAGGTCAGTGTTCATGATTCCACAATAAGACGGAGACGGGGCAAAAACAACATCTATGGGAGAGCTGCACGGCGAAAACCATTGCTGACCAAAAAGACCACAAAGGTTTGTGTCACATTTGCCAAAAAGCATCTCAATGATCCTTTAGATTTTTGAAATGAAATTGTGAGGATTGATAAGTCAATCAGTTTTTTTTTTTTTCAATCAATTTTGATTGAAATGGGTCCCATTACATCTGGCATACAGCTATCACAGCATTCCACAATAAGAATGAAATACCAACAGTCAAAATCAGTGGTGGTCGTGAGATGGTCTGGGCTACTTGGCTGCGTCAGGACCTGGGCAAATTGCCATAATAGACCCTTACGGTTTAAGGACGTGAAAAAGCGAGATTTGGAGTGCGCATGCTCTTTGCAGACTATGTGGGGCAGAAGATGCACAAATCCTATTTAAAAGGTGGGAAATTATAAGTTCATTCGCTTTCCCCATGGTAAAAGGCAGTTTACAGCGTGGATTTGGACTATAAACAGGAATATTTTTCGTTCGGGAACATTTTAGGGTGTGCAGCGTACATTTTGTGTCTGGATGGTGAGATTAAGAATTCTGTATTCAACCTACTCCAAATATCGATTAATGTTTGGGTACCCAGTGAAACATTAGGATATGAAAAGACGCAAGCGTACGTCCAGTTCAGGAAATTTATAGTTTAGTTTCAAGTGCTGCTATTCGTGTCAGTTGTATGTCGTTAACGGCGGCTGTCGTGTCACTGATGACACACTGGGTTGCTAGGACAGGCGCAGCATATGCATTCCCCATATTAAATATTAATGTTAAATTCTAAACCCCTTTCTCACTGATAAAACTCCACACAAAAACATATTGGCGCCCCCCCTTTTAAAATCGTTAAAATGGCAAATAAAAAGCCGGAAAAAAGAGGAGGCTGGATCCGATATTCTTTTCCCCTGACGAAATAGCTAGGCTAAGCTCTAATAGTTTTCTCCTACAGACTGAAAGCATTGACTTCTTCAGCGCAACAGAGACTTGAGAGACTCTATCGGCAAGATACTGTCAAGGCAAGATGAAAATCCGAAATCAAATGTGTAGCGTTCAGTCAAACAGTAATGATATGGCCTTGTATTTTACATGTGTACCTGCGCACTTATCTATGTGAAGAGGCAATTAGGATCATGTGTTCTTGCCGGTTGTTTTGAACAATGCGAATTTGTCGCAAGAACACTGTAGCCATTAGCTGACTTAAGGCGTGGGACCCAATCATAGTGGTGTTAATGAAATTATTTCACGTCCGCAAAACTAACTGGCAAGCAAATGCCACTTTGTTGGCTATATATAGCTAGTAATTATGAAATCGAAATCACAATGAAACCTAATTATTATTGCAAGCTGCGAAATGAAAACCACGCCTACACTTAGCTCTGAGGGGCTAAGTTCTGTTATATGAGCCCCTTAGAGCTTACCTAGACCGTCGTATGGCACCAACATTCCCAATTTGGCTTGATTTTTTTTTTTTTTTTTTTTTTGCGTATATTTTAACATCTATTTAAAGTCGTATATAGCCTATAGGATCGAACAAAGCCAGTCCCTTTTCAAAATGTGGATACAAAAACTGGACACTGCAAAACAATAACACCTTGAACAACAAAAGATTAAACAATTATTTGACGATTAGTGGGCCAACTTAAATAACTTATAATATCAACCAGTACCTTAACTATATTTCTCCGATCAGATCGCTCTTTCCTTTTAGCTTGCGTCGGTGTGAGATCCTTTCGTTTGTTTCCCGAGCGAAGCCAGCATTATTTGGGTCAACGTAGTCAGGCCAGCTATGATAAAATCAGTACTGCAGACTCTAGTGTGATCATTCAGGACAAAGTTCTTCCGATTTATAGCTCGAATCCACACCTGTCGTTGTCTCTTGCCACGGGGAACACGAAAAAACCTAATATCCTCGTCTTTATGATACCAGTTTATGCACCTCTCTATGCAACAAATAGCCACTATATTTCCTTTTGCCCCACATCAGCTACATGGGGCATGCGCGCGCGGACTTCCGGCCTTAAACCGAACTGGTCTATTGCTAGAATCATGAATCCTGTCATCCCGTCTTGTCCCAACCAAAAGCTGTGGCATGACTTTAAACAGGCAGGTCATGCTCGACAGCCTTCCCATCTGGCTGAATTAAAACAAATCTGTGAAGAAGAGTGGCCCAACGTTCTTTCAGACCAATGTAAAAGACTAATTGTCTGATACTGCCAGTGGTTGGTTACAGTTGTTGCAGCCAATGGTGGCACAACCAGTTATTAGGTTTGGGGGGCGGGAGGAAATAATTTTTTTAACATGGGTGATATGGAAATTTGAAGAACTTTTTACCTTCAATCAATGACATAATCATTTAAAAGCTGCATTTTAAGCTTACTCACATTGTCTTTGACTCATATTCAAATTTGTTTGATCAACTGAAACATTTAAACATGACAAAAAGGATATCCAATCAGGCAGTTAGAGCCTGAGATCAGCAATGGCCATGGAAGCTTCCCATTCACAACTGCTTGCACCGGTTAGTAATTGCACACTAGATGGTGTTCACTGCTTGTTGGGCATTACTGCCTGTGGCACCTCAGCCACTGCCATCAGGTCAGCTGTAGGGTCATCAGCTGGGACCCCCCTTCATTTGACGTTTTGCCCTGTTAGTCCCAGAATATCTCCACGCGGCGAAGCAGCAGTTTGGTGTCTTCCTACTGCTCCCTGCAGCTGACTCTGGGATCCTTGCTTTGCCCACTTGGTGTCAATTTTTCTGAGCCAAAGCCAGAAGCTCTCTTGCTCTGTCTCCTCAGCCAGCTGTCTGACTGCCTTCTTTTGCATCAACCAGGTGACTCCGACAGCCATGAGGAAGCTTTAGATTGATGTTCCATTGTAGCCTCCATAGCCAACCTCTACAGGGTAGGTGGATGCCCTCCACTTTGCTTTCAGGCATGCCACTGTCAGCTTCTTGTACGTCTCCTTCTTCCTCTCAAAGGCTGCCACTTTACCCTCCTCCCATGGGACAGTGAGCTTGGCCATTATCACCTCCCAGGCAGAGAGAGTTGGACCACTGAACTTCAACTGCCCGTCCTGGTCGGCCCTGAGGTTCCATATGCATCCAGGTTTCAGCCCTGACCACTCCTCATGGGTGATGTTCTGTGTCCCCTCTCATTGCTAGAAGGAGTGGGTCACCCATTGCAATGTGGAGGGAGTGGCTCCGTTGCCTTCCAGACTGCTTCCAAAACCTCCTTCATCTTTCACAGCACTAGGTCAAGACGCTAACTGCTCTGACCATGGGTTAGCGTTGCCTCGCAGTAAGAGAGGATGCGCTGCAGACTCTGGTTCCAGATATTGCAGAGTTGGCAGTTCCAGCAGCTGATGGCTCAGTTGACTGCGTCCTCAGCTCTGAACGTTTGCCCTGTACAAACTGGAGCCTTGGCGTTCTGCGCCAGCTACCTGATCTTCTGCTCCTCTAGCAACTACCACGATACTTGAAATGGTCCCCGAAGAAACTAGCTCTCGGCTTCTCCTTCTTTTTCACTTGCTTCTGGACCTGTCATGCTTTCCACAGGATTGCTAGCCAGGATTTGATATGGTTCCAGAGTTAATATTTGTATTCATCCCTGATCTCACTTACCCTTTCCAAAATTTAGACGTTTGTCTCTGTACTGAGCCTGTTGTGCTCTCGTCCTGACGCAGAATCACTCATATCGCAGTCATACATTGTATTTCCCCATGTATCATACATTCATCCATCCATTATTCGAACTGCTTCTTCCTGACTGAGTCAAAGGGCAGCTGGAGCCTATCCAAGCATATTATTCTGGCTCAGGTTACTTCGTTTGCACCCATAGGTAGATTTGATTTGCAGCGAGATGATGACATCTAGTTTGGCATCAATTACAAAACAACCATAACATGACCCAACACAATAAATTAAGAGTCAAAATGAAAAATAAAAAACCATTAAAACATACTAAAACACAATAAAAGTACTCATACTAAAACGTGATAAAAGTACTCCACCAGTTTAAAACATAAGTGAGAAAGACAAATATAAATAATAAAATAAATAACAATCACCAGACAAACAAACAAATAAATAAAAATGAATAACCCCTGAAATGGAACCAAGGTAACAGCAAGTACAAAACCGAAGTAGATAGTGCTCATAAATGATGCTTCAGCAGTGCATGTGCAAATGCAGTGCTATGAGCGAAAGGCAGGGTCACACCCTGGACAGTCTGCCAATCCATCACCGGGTGCATACAGCATTCACTCTTTAGAGTCTCCAATGATTAACTGTAGAACGAAACCAGAGTACTCAGAGAAAAAAATGCAGACTCCACACAGTTTGCATTTGATGACATTTCTTAAATTTCTTCGGTTTGTTTTGCACAATGGGGCCAGTGAATTTTTCATTGTGGGAAGGTGAGGTTCACTTGTCTTGACTTGAGGTGAGGGGAGTGATACTTGACTTTAGCAGTATTCCTGTGGGATATTTGAGGCCGGCCTTTTAGAAATTGTCAACTTTAAATTATCAGCAGAGGATCGGAGGTCCACAGTACCTGAGAGGATTTTTATATTTATATTTTTATTTTTGTATGGATTTATGGCCCTTAATTTATGCTTGTTTTAGCTACACTTTGTGCACTACTTTATTTGTTTCCAGAAATGACAACTGTATAGACCAGGCATCCTCAATCTTACCCAGAAAGGGCCAGTTTGGGTGCTGGCTTTCATTCTAACCAAGCAGTTACACACCTGATACTATGAATCAAGCTCCTTAGCAAAGACTCTAAGGGTTGATTAGTAGGATCAGGTGTGTAACTGCTTGGTTGGAATGAAAGCCTGCACTCCTTTCTGGGTAAGATTGAGGATTCCTGTTATAGACAATAAGCTTCATCTGATGAGTCCTTTGAGCAGCCATACAGGAAAACATTTTGATGCGGTAAACACTGCAGTGACATATAAAAGCCATTAGAGGACGCCACATCTCCACTCTCTGATGAGGAAATCAAACATGGTCAAGAAACAAACATCATTCCGCAGCCAATGGATTTTCAGTCCGTTCAGCCACCTTATAGCGAATCTATAGTTTGAATATAAAATGGAGTCCTTTTACCATTGTCAGTCTGTATGACTCATTGGTCGTTTTGAAAATTTTACAGAGCGAGTGCATTTTTTTTTTTTTTTTGGTCAGAAATTTAGCAATATGTATGTGAAATAACAGGCAGTAATTTGGCAGTCCACAAACTGATTAATAAAATTTCAAAACTGAAAGTAAACTAATTTTTTTGGAAGTTGGGTCCAAGTGCACAGAATAACATGCTAGACTCCTAACTTTCAAACCTCAGACTCAAAGCTGAAAGTGAAACTCTTAGCCATGTGACAGCATTTGCTAACAGACCACAGATTTGCATACCCGCCCCACCTCAGAGATCTACACTTCAGCTGTTATAAATATGTAGGCGTACATCAGAGGAGCTGAACTCAGGTCAGTTCAGCGCCTTCCTCAGTCTCTGACGCATTCTGGAGAGCATGGCTGCACTGAAACTCTTCCTCACCACACTCATCCTCTCTGTTCATGGTAAGAACCTCTGTGCACCCTATTCTTTAGTTTGCTTTTCATTCATATAATATTCAACATGTGACTAGAGTGCAATTATGTACATTGATTGAATACATTAAAGCACATAGTGTGTTCAGCGTTAGAGCTGGTTCATGGTGAATCAAATTAAAATGATATTTTGTTTTATAAGCAGGGAGCAGTGCTGAGGTCATCCTGACTCAATTTCCCAAAGTGCAGACAGTCACTGTCAGAGAGAGTGTCAAGCTAGACTGTAGATCCAGTAGCAATGGCTTTACTGTCAGCCTATCCTGGCATCTGCAGAAACCTGGAGAAGCACCTAAACTTTTGTTCTCCTCCGTGGGTCGCAGAGTATTGGGGATTCCATCCCGATTCTCTGACGATAGATCTGGAGTCACCTTCATACTGAAAATCAGAAGAGTCCAGGCTGAAGATGCAGGAGATTATTACTGTCAGCAGAACTATGAGCGACTATATGCACAGTGACACAGACCCATGCAAAATATCCCACAGCTGAAGAGGAACTGCACACGCTTATACTGGCAATATGGAGGTATAAACTGCAAGGTTTTCCAAAGTTAGTTTTTCAGCTTTTTTGCACTTGATCATAATGAACTAAGGTGCAATTTTAAACATTTTTTACATAGTGGTTACTAAAATAACCAAACCCACCCACCACGCTTATGGGCTAAGAGGAAAACAATCATGCAGTAAAGGGTTAATCTTTTATTTTCTCGCTAAGTGGAGGGTGAATGAGCACAGAACAGGTCCCGAGTGGCTGCAAGCATACGAAAAATCTTATTGTTTTGAGAATCCTGAAAGGGCCCGGGGAATCCTCAATTTGGAAGAGATACAAAGCAAAACTTCATCACGAAGTTGTGTACATCGGCGGTTTGAATACAATTCTAGAGTGAGATTCTGTGTTGCACTGCTCAGTGCAGGGGTGTGTTTCCCAAAAGCATGGTTTACATAGTTCGTCCATTTACGGTCAATGGGCCCAACTATGTAAATTAGCATCTGTGATTTCGGGAAACGCACCCCAGTACGGCTATGCAAACAAAGTTCTTGTTGAGGCCCTCAAAGGAACTAGATCACTGTGATACTCTTTCGGTGGCAGCTCAAGACTGAATGTCGGAAGTTATGGAAGCAAATCTGTTTCATAATACAAATTAAAATGGATTAACATAAATGCTTTTTCATTTTCAGGATATAGCTGCATTTTTTGACTCATAAATAAAATGAATAATAAATGATCCAAACTGCGTTTTCATTTTCTTCTTCAAGACTGCTCATTCTGTGACTTAAATGTCCTTTTCTTTTTCATTTTAATTAAGTCACAGAATGAGCAGTCTTGAAGAAGAAAATGAAAATGCAGTTTGGATCATTTATTATTCATTTTATTTATGAGTCAAATAATGCAGCCATAACCTTGAAATGAAAAAGCCTTTCTGCTAATGCATTTTAATTTTCAAATTTGACATTTCAAATTGAATTTTGGTAACTATTTGCTGGGGCATCTTTTGAAAATTAAATCGTATATGTCCTTTTCTTTTTCATTTTAATTAAGATTTAATTTTCAAAAGATGCCCCAGCAAATAGTTACCAAAATTAAATTTGAAATGTCAAATTTGAAAATTAAAATGCATTAGCAGAAAGGCTTTTTCATTTCAAGGTTATGGCTGCATTATTTGACTCATAAATAAAATTAATAATAAATCATCCAAACTGCATTTTCATTTTCTTCTTTAGGTTGCACATTTCATGACACAACTGAAAAGAAAACAAAGAGGACATTGCTTTTTCGTTTTCATGTCCGCCTCGCAAAAAGTGTTCCATAATTCAATTTGAATTGGTAATCCCAAACGGCGCAGGAGAGTGACGTCATACAATGGTGGCCGTCTAACACGTCGACCTATAGTTCTCTATATGCGAGTCTGTGGATGAATCGCAGAGGAGGACTGAGCTAAGAAAGAGACAGATTCATACTGTTCGATTGCAGCCTGCTGCTGCAGAATAAAGACTTACGAAATCCATAGATTTATTATTTCTTTTATTATACCGTAAAGACGCTTGTAATAAAATGTTGTCGCTGGCCATAGCCAGATGTCGACACAGTGATATGTTTCGGTCAATCGATGTGTTGTTCATGAACAGTCAAATCGTCAGACTAACGCGATGTTAATTAGCTAGTTAACTACTTTCCTGCAAGATGACGAACATTACGAAGAACTGCATAAAACGTGCTTTCAGTCCATTAAACTTAACCATATTGCGATCAGTTTGGCACGTCTGTTTTATGTGGCAACACTATGCTTGCAGCAGGATGCGTCTCTCTCCCGCAGCTCAGTGCACCCCTGCGATTCATCCACAATCCATCCAGCCCTCCTATTCCAAAGTCGCGAAGAAAGCAACGGAAGTAGCTACATATGCAGCCCCGGTGGGCAGGACCGTATGAACCTGTTTGTAAAACAGATCATCTGACAATCCGTCCAACCATTGACTGATCTGAGTGTAAGCACACGGTTTGAGTGGAAGTAGGTGGAAGCATAGTGGGAGGCACTGACTGTGCATGGACGCACCCCTCGACATGAGGGAGTTTCATTGAGAGTATAGCTAAAGTTTTTCCCCAAAAGATCCTGCTCACGCACTCAATTAGCCCCTGCGTGCGCTTGGATTAGACCTGCACTCAGATCAATTAATGGTTGGACGCGATTTGTTTAACAAGCAGGTTCATGCAGTCCTGCCCACCGGGGCTGCATATGTAGCTACTTCCGTGGCTTTCTTTACGACTTTGGAATAAAAGGGCCGCCTATATATTAATACATCAGTGCTCATACTTTTCTTCTACCCTTATAGCTGCTACACATAACAGTTGCCGGGTAACAAACACATCGGCTTTTCCAGTTGGTGTGCCTCACTGCATTTTGTGGATGAATCGCAGGGGTGCATTGAGCTGCGGGAGGAGACGCATCCTGCTGCAAGCATAGTATTGCCACATAAAACAGACGTGCCAAACTGATCGCAATCTGGACAAGTTTAATGGACTGAAAGCACGTTTTATGCAGTAGTTCTTCGTAATGTTCGTCATCTTGCAGGAGAGTGGTTAACAAGCTAATTAACATCGCGTTAGTGTAACGATCTGACTGTTCATGAACAACACATCGATTGGCCGAAACATATCACTGTGTCGACATCTGGCTATGGCCAGCGACAACATATTATTACAAGCGACTTTACGGTATAATAAAAGAAATCATAGTTCTATGGATTCCGTAAGTCTTTCTTCTGCAGCAGCAGGCTGCAATCGAACAGGATCAATATATCTCTTTCTAAGCTCAGTCCTCCACTGCGATTCATCCACAGACTCGCATATAGAGAACTAGAGGTCGACGTGTTAGACAGCTACCATTGTATGACGTCATTCTCCTGCGCCGTTTGGGATTGCCAATTCAAATTGAATTATGCAACACTTTTTGCTAGGCGGACATGAAAACGAAAAAGCAATGTCCTCTTTGTTTTCTTTTTAGTTGTGTCATGAAATGTGCAACCTAAAGAAGAAAATGAAAATGCAGTTTGGGTGATTTATTATTAATTTTATTTATGAATAATGCAGCCATAACCTTGAAATGAAAAAGCCTTTCTGCTAATGCATTTTAATTTTCAAATTTTACATTTCAAATTGAATTTTGGTAACTATTTGCTGGGGCATCTTTTGAAAATTAAATCTTAAATGTCCTTTTCTTTTTCATTTTAATTAGGTCACAGAATGAGCAGTCTTGAAGAAGAAAATGAAAACACAGTTTGGATTATTTATTATTCATTTTATTTATGAGTCAAAAAATGCAGCTATATCCTGAAAATGAAAAAGCATTTCTGTTAATCCATTTAAATTTGGATTATGAGACAGATTTGCTTCCATAGGAAGTAAGTGTCCTCCGTTCAAATGCATTACCGCTCTTGCATACACACTGAATGAAAAATGTATAGTTAAATGCATCGCAGGTAATGTACTACTGTTTACTATCTATTTGTAGTGCAAAATATTGTTTGCTATTAATGCTAACTCACTTGCTTTTAAGATGATTAGTGTTGCATGCCAGCATATTTACATGTTTTTAAAATTTGGCAAACTATGGATGAGTAATGTCAGAGGGGCATCATGGCACATCTTAGTTTATGCGCAATCAAATAATTTCAAGTATGTTCTGTAAGTAGGGGGACAGATCGGTCAATGTAAGATTTGTGGCATTTTTAGCAAAAAATATTATAAGTACTTATTGAAATTTTAAAACTGTGTAATTACTTCTGAACAACTGAAATATATGAAAGTGCTGTAAAGTTTACCGAAAATCCAATGAAGAAATAGCCTACGATTTCCTGACAATAAATACAATAAAATGTGCATTAAATAACGCGGTCCCAAACGTAATCAGACATACCCTATGTACTGTGTTGGAGCTGAATTACTTCTAGACATTTTACAGGAGATTTTATTCTTTATTCATTCAAAAGTAGACAGATTGGACCACTTTTGCCATAAACACATAATCTTACTGCATTTACAGTACTACAGCAAAATCTAGTTCTTAATCACATTTTATCCAATAGTTCCTGCAGTCATTTAAATTTCAGAGTACAAAACTAGAAGGGTACTCGGTGACGAGCATACCTCCGCCACACCATATGTCAGTATTATTAGTTTAGATTATATTTAATGCAGAAATTTTATGAAAATCTGTTCATTACATAAGGGACAATCATTCTATTCAGGTATATATTTTAACTTCTTCCTGATCTAGAATCCAGAATATGTTCTGGATCACTTCCAAAATTATAACAGCTCATTCTTTGACTGCCACCTACCATCCCTTTAAATTTTGTGCCAATCTGTTCATTACTTTATGAGTTATCCTGTTAATAGACAGACAAACAAACGCGGGTGAAAACATTACCTACTCAGCAGTGGTAAAAAGCTTTCAGTCTCTCACACAGCAATCAAGAAAACAGCCCCAGTCTGAATTTTTCCTGACCTCGACCCCCTGCATTCAGAGGTGTAAAGTCGAGGGTCATAAATTAAAAGGCTTTCATGTTTTTTTTAATCACCCATGAACTCAGTCAGCTAATTTCATGCATTAGTTCTACCTTCTGGCTGTGTTAGGGTCTGTTTTACTCAGCAAATACTGGTGGCTGGGACAAAATACTAGGGAGAATTTCGCCCTCTGAACTTGAATTTTCTACCTCCCAATTGTACAAATTTAGTTTTCTCTAAATATATTGAGTAACGAAAGAAAGGCAAATTAGCAGGTTAGTAAATGAAGAGCCTAGTGCCAAAAGTACTTAAGTCACATTTTCATGCAATGGGAGGTAAGGCTTGGAAAAGGTCTTTTATAATTACGTAAGCCCACTGCTTTGATTTTCTCAAAATGTGAGATGTAGTTACTGATGAACTTTTAGCACTGACGTCCTCATTTACAGCTTTGGCTCGACAAACACAACCTGTTTGAATGCTGAACTTGACGTGTCTAAAATGTGACTTCAGTACTTTTAGCACTAGGCTCTTCAAATGTACTTGCATGGTCACCTGGTCAGAGTGACCGCAAAACAAAGAAACATTTGAAGATATGAGTGTAAATGAGCATGTGCTAATAAGATCTTTCATAATAACCACACACATACTTAGTATCCGGTCATTCTTGTATTAACTAGCGTCTATATATGACTGGGTTTCTACGCTGTAAAACATGGTCGCCCCATGAAGTTATTTGGACTTATTTCCTTCTTTAACTCTACTTGTCATGATGAGTTAACAATACTGAACTCAAGTTCGTAAGTTTTCAAAATATAAACTTATTAAGTTGAAACAAAGCTTATCTTCAAGTTGAGTTAGCTCACATTTTGTTAACTTATATTTTTAAGGCAGCCGGTGAACTTTTGTTTCCAAACTTACCCAGCTATAAATGTTTTACAGAGTTAGCACTGTAAAAAAGTGCAACTTTTGTCAATTCAAGATAAAATTATCGTCTCAACTAAATAGAGTATTTGAAATCAACTTGACTGGAATTTTTTTCACTTGACAATAAAAAAACATGTTGATATAACAAGAGGCACAAACTTTTAGAGAACTGGAAGAGACTTTCAGAACATCTAGTTCCATCCTCCACCTGCTGTGGTTTTTAGGTAACACCCCCCCAGCCCTCAGCTTCCTGGGCCCCTCGGACGCCGAGGTGACGGCCACCACGACGGCCACACTGACGTGCCTGGCCACCGGGGGCTTTCCCTCAGACTGGGCCCTGAGCTGGAGGGTGGATGGGCAGGGGAAGAGCTCCGTGGGAAGCAGGGCGGTGATGGGGAAAGACAGTCTCTTCACACAGAGCAGCTCTCTGACCCTCACCCCCGAGGAGCGGGCCGAAGCCAAGGTAGTGACCTGTGCGGCTAGCCATGGCTCCCAATCTCCAGTCACGCTGACCATCCGCACATCTGACTGCCCCACCTAGGCCAAGAGACGTTCCAGATGGCAAGTAGCCTGAGCTGTACCGGTTTTGGCTGATTTTCGGCCGAACTTGGTGCAGATACGACCTGGCGCTTGCTGCTATATTTTTGGCAGCTGATGACAGTTTTTTTTTACACTGCTCTCCATGCAGCTTTTCTATATGCTAGAGTTTGATCACGATCCAGTAGGCCAGGGATTATTAAATCTTGGTGCTTGAAGGTTGAGTTTTACACCTGCCTTTTACCTGGGTGATCCTGAAAAGACAGCAGATCTTTTCTTTAATTCTTCAGTTAATGAACCAGGATAGAAGAAAAACTGGGATTTGAATTCAAGGGCCAATGTTGATAATCCCTGAAGTAGGTTTGCTTGTCACATTAAGTTTATCAATATGATTTATTTACCTTTTAGATATGGATGATATTTATGCATTTCATTGAGAACAATAAAAATATGCAAATCATAACAAACACTGTCTTTTCTTTTTGATTTCAGAAAAAAATGTAAAGGGAGTCTTTATGTAATTAAATTTTGAGGTGTGCCTTGGTAATACACTTGTGTCCTGTAACTAACCCATATAGTGTGTTTACTTGACTTAATTTGACGCTGCAAAAATAAAATTAAAATCTTCAGAGACTCCCTAACTTTCTCTCACTGTCATACCATCACAAATTAGTCTCAGTGCATCAATGTGTTTAAATGTCATTAATGCCATGATACTTATTGGGCAATGAAAAGTTAGATTCCCGCAAATGGCTGTAAAGCGCCTTGAGTTCCTAAGCCAAAATGTAATATAAATATAATATTCTTCCTTCCTTTCATTCATACATGCATATTGGTTCATATTTGCACATTATAAAAAATGTGCACATTTTTATGGGGGGGGTTTGGATATTTTTGTGCCTTTTTACTGAGACTTTGGCCTCATATCTTGCCAAATGAATTAATATTTCTGTGCCCTGAACGAAGATTATAATCACTATTCACCAACATAATTGGTGTACGTATTTACCAAGCTGGAATTTTTTGTCTATGGATGTGGGGTTGTGTCACAGGTTGTACAACTCAAGTTTGTAATCCTAAAAAAGTGTATCAAGTCTGACAAATGACAGTCTTTAGTGACAAATTTGTGTCTGTGCCACAGCAGAGAGGAAATATCTGTTTCAGCTAACTTCTCTCATTTGCAAAGCCTGCTGTGAATTAATTTAATTGCATTAGCAAAATAAAAATCTGGTCCCACTCTGTTGAGTCATGAAATGGCAGATTCCATTTCCGATTGGCACAGTTAGTATTCTCTGCGTTTGTGCGATAGTCCAGCTGTGAAATTTTCACATGACGTATTATATCAATTTTCGCTAATTTTGTCTTCAATCACCCTTATACCCAGCAAATGGAAATGATTCTTTTGTTCTCTCTCTCTGTTTCTCTCTGTCTCTCTCTTTCTCTCTCAATGTAATACTATTTCAACTGCTCATTTCTGAAATACATTACTGTTCCCATTCGCCAAATTAATCTGAAAAAGCTATGAAAGTAACAACCTGTCATTATTACAATTAGATTCGTATTTCACAACATTTTAAATTACTGTTCCACAATGAATAGATTGCATATTCAAAATTGTGAAATGCGGAGTAATGAGAGCTCTTATCCAGGAACCATATGGTGTGAAACTTTAACTGGATCTATGCAGTTGTGTTGGTGAGCTTCTATTATGGTCCTCTCTGTTTCCTCATGTGTGTGTTATTGATTTGACTGCCTTTGTTGTGTGGTTGATTCTGACGTGTTTGAAGATGCAAAGGCTGCTTTATTGTGTGAGACATCTGTCTGATGGCCTTGGCATTTCATTTCCTTTTATTCTCCACGGTTTCCCGCTCGAAACGCACTGAGTCTGAGTCCTTGTGTGCAATACGAGCAGTGTGACAGTCTTCATAACCGTTCACTCTGATTTTATGGTTGAGGAGTCTTTCCAGTTAGTTCTTCACTTAATTCTCAATTTCTACCTTCAATGTTGCAAAGGCTTAATTATGCCACATGGCACTTCCCCAGTGCTACTATTTTGCCACAGATAATTTTACAGGCTGCTGTATCAAGTGGACAGACTGAGTGAAGGATGTCATCAATGATGAAGATATGTGCGTCATCTATACATTCAATAGTATGGTTTTCCTTTTATTAATGACTTAATCCTTTCATCCTCCAGCTAAATTAGATTGAGAGTCACTAGGAACCATTGGCATTTTTCCAGCTACTGAAGGAATAGTAATCTCTTGCCCCACCCCCCGCTCAAAATCCCAACAAACTGCCCTCTGCATTCCGGAAGCAGCAGAACGTCATTTGAACAATACCGTGGAAAGCTCTGAGCCAGGACATCTTTCGAGTAAATTCTGAATTATAAACTCGGTATGGAAGCGCCATCTACTGGATGTGATATATACTTTCCTTTTCGATCTTATTCTTCACTGCCACCCTGATCTACTCGGAGTTGGTCTCCTTGTCACTTGAACAATTAATAACTGTAGCAATGAATGAAAAAAAAATCTTCATCTATGCTTATTAAATATTTCTTTGACGTCTATTTTTTGCTCCTTTCCTAATATTTCAACCGTCTAATGTTGTCGTCTCAATATTCAGTTTTCCACCTTAGCCACTTCACTCCACAAACTCCCTCCACCTCCTAAAAACAGTCAGCCTCCATGACAGCTGAACCCTACTAAGTACCCCCTTCACGAGTGCCCTTTCCTCAAAAAAACAGGTATATGCTATATGTTGTTATATGTCCTTTCGTCAATGCTTTGTCTCGCCGTTTCTTCAACCAATATTCAATTTCAACGGACTTCAACACTCAAGGGGTCTTCAGGGTAAAAATTTAAATTTTGTCGAAAATTTCAATATTTTTGGTTTTCACACAAATTAATAAAATAAATCAAGGAATGCAGTGATATGCCAGTAAACACCAAGAATCTATGTTTTTTCCTGTGCCTCAATTGTTACTTGTGACTTTAAATGCAAATTACTGAAAATTACGATTTTGACAGATTTTCAACCTTGTGGCATTCATAAAATCATTAATATTCATCTGATTGACTTGAAATTTGGACTGAAGTTGTATCTGTTGGAGATCTATGAAATGACGTAGGATTTTCTAGATAGGTGCATCCCTAGGGGGTTAATTTTGAAAATGAAGCAAGTTGATGACAGCGATTTTCATTATGGTTACATAACAGAGCTCATTAAATATTCATAAATGTTCCAAACAAAAAAAAATCCTGTGAAAATTCTATGAAAATGTTATTTCATAGAACTATCTTAAATCTTTTATTTGAGACTAATTTGAGTAAAATCTGACCATGGGTTATTGAAATATCAGTGCCACAAAATATTTTCAGATTTTGTCATTAAAGTGCCATTTCCATGGCAACCATGTAAATTTTTATCAAAATACTACATTTTATGAGGTTAAAATCATGTTAAGTATGTTTTTTTTTTTTTTTTAGTTTTTACATTATTATGGTTATTTCTACACTTTACCCTGAAGACCCCTTAATGTGCATCACAAAACACAGTTTGCATCCCAACCTGTTGCATCCACCATCATTCCCATAACATATTTCCAGTAGTGACATATAGTTGAAGAGGTGGAACCCAAGCAATACAAAACAAACTAAAAATTTAGCCCAAGTGCTCTTCCCACATCAGTCACTGATCAAGCCTCCAAATATTCTCCAGGCATTTCTAAATTCATGCAATTCAAGTGCATATTCTTACTGACAAAATGAACATACATGAACATACAAGAAATGGATATAGCAAAAGAGACAAATGCAGGTTACGATGCTGTTTCCATGGTTCAGCGTCACCAATGGGAAGTGCCAGCAACAGGTCCGTATTTTCCAGATATTTGGCATGTTCTAGCAGACGCATTCCTATGCGCTGTAGCGGAAGAGAAGGACTGGCATCAGTTTGGATGGAGGGATTAAGCTCCTAGAGTTCAGCCACTCTTCACCACAGCAGGCAGTTGTGGGAGAGCCGACAATCTCTGCCAAGCCCAGATGGAGATGTCTGGGCAGGAGATTCCCGCGGACACGCTGACCGGTCTAGACAGGGGGACTGCTGGAGCTCCTGCACTGTACAATGCCAAGAGTTTAATTAGGCATCTCCCAGGACCCTACGAGCTGTTATGAGATCGGATATCAACCTCTTTATTCATGCTGTGTTAAGAGGGGGTCACAATTTATCCTGACCTACAGGTTGAGTTTGTTTATTACATGGACGGAAGACTGTTGAAGACTTATCATGATTCTTGTGGTGTGAACGTGGCAACATGGTGGAAGATGGTGACCATGGACAACTTGTAAGAGTTTCCGCCGGGTATTCTATGATATTTTGTTGGGGCCCCTAGAAACCTGGGGTACCTCGAAATTACATCACTTTCCTCCACAAAATCAGCATCCTACAGTGTGAATCAAGTATTTTAAATGTTTGAGGGATGAGTAAATTGTGGTCATGTTTTCAGGTGTTAAGTGTGAATTCTCCTTAAAATGCAAATCAGTTGATATGTTTTTTTTTTTCATTTTGTGGTATGATAAAATAGTTCAATATTTTAGACTCTAATGATTACCAGGTCTCGCACAATTCACTTTGTAATAGTAGTTGACAGGATATTTGACAGTACTCACTGAATTGCCTGTTGACCATTTTATTTTAATTGAACTGATGTCACGTGTGCTTGACTGTTAATGTGTAGTAATTTTTTTTGAAGCACTAATTGAAATCATATTGAAATGAGGTGTTCCATCATTCTTTGAAAAAGGATGCTCCTGAAATGATCCAGCATGCCGCAATATTAACCTTTTCTGGTTAGACAATATTAAAATTGAGTGAGATTATGTAATTGTTTATGCTTGACATTATTGTGAAGTCCAGCACCTGGAATAGACACAGTTGAAAATGCTAAATAGCTAAGCCTATGAGCTTGTTTGCTTTTCAACTCCTACAGTTACAGTAAGTGTCAGAGACTGGCAAGTTTAAGAATGCTAGAATCAATCATGCAGTCACCTCTTCAAAAAAATATGGCCATGGCCCATATTACTTTTAATGGCTTTTAAACTCCCCTCTGTCAAGAATATAAAATTGAGTCAATAATTAATTAGTGCAAGCATTTTAAGATGTAGCTCTAAATCCCAAATTCAGAACCATGCCCTACTCGACTGAAGAACATACAGTAGGCCTATATTGCCTGGCCAAAAAGAGCCTCACACTTTAATATTTCTTGTAACTCTAATTACGGCGCGCATTCGTTGCGGGATTGTTCCGACCACCTTATGCAATGATGCAACATTTATTTTCATCCGGGGCTGCTTTGATTTTTGGTCGCGATCTTGTCCTGATGACGCGGAAAGTTGAACCACTTCCTAAAGTCTTCTCCAGCGTACCCCAAACAATATCAATAGGGTTAATAATGCACTGGATAGTTTTAACATAAATTATTTTAACTTAGGCAATTGCATAGTTGTTTTCTTTACGACGATTTTCCACTTCTGAAACACATTGACATCTTTACGTCTTCTGACATGGTTGATTAAGAAATTAGAGGCGACATGTTGCATCAGTTAGGGTTTAATAATATTTTGCCAGCCTATATTTATCACTACAATAATTATCCAATCATAGGCTCTTAAGTATTTGCTAATTCAAATCCAAACGGCAACATTTTTGGCCGAGTTATGTTCTTCGCAATCAATAGCAAGGACACAATCTTAAACTGTGTCTGCATTTGCACCACATTCAGCTATTACAGAACCTTTTGAATGACTGTGATGTGGATGTGACATGGACGCGCGCATTTGAGGGGAGGGCAAACGGCCTACGCACAGCAAATGTCGTCTCGGGCAGGAGTTATGCGGTCTACCAACACTTGTTTCCGCGAGGTTTGCTCCACGCCATCTGTCCCACTTCTTTCATCATTAATTTACCGTCTATCTGTGGTAATCGGGGATCCACCCATCAGAGGGAAAAGCCCCATTCCTGCTCCCCCTGCTGGCATGCCATGTCGGAATAGCGGCAGGGAAATCCATGAAGGTGATATGATGCTAGGGCAAACTGCGCGAGTCGTGGAATCGTGATGAATGACCGGGTACCTGCAAAGATTGACAAGAATTGATGCTCACGCATCGGGCCATTCGTCATCCAGGTAAAAAGGGCCCCTCATGGGCAATGTCACATACTTATTCCGTAACTGCTGGTTACAGCTCTTCGTTAAAGCTCCATCACACGTCTATTGCTTGAAATATACAAACCCAAGGCACCATGTTTTTATGGGCACAGCATTATATCAAACATTGGAGATTTAGTTCTTGTGCATAATTTTATACACATTTCCTCGTAATTCAGCTGGACATATCTGAGATCTTTGGAAACCTTGGGATCTCCATTTAAAATTGGACTAAGGTTCCGCAGTTTTAAATAAAGCAGCTGCATTTGACAAGACTGCATATGGATTGCAGAGTTGAAAAGGATTTCAAAAAATCTTTAATGAGCCCTAATAATTATGTGGATCATATTTTTTTTAAGTTATTTTGGTTATCATCATAAATTTAAAGGGAGTTCCTGATAAGGGAGGTTAATGAACAGGACCACTCCCATTGTGCCTTCCTATTCGTCCTTACGCCTACATATACCACCTAAAATCCCGAAATCCCCGCTCGTCTCGCTTCTACGTCCCTCCCACCCTTCCCCTCTCCAAGAAGGAGGCAAGAAACAGCCACCACCTGGGACCCTGGGGGGCTTAGGAGCCTACACGGACACAAGCCCCACCCTGAGTCTCGCCACCTGGGGCTCCCAACGTTCGCACAATCACAGACCAAGTCCTTACAACATCTCATTCGCCCTGATCTCCTATCCGTTGTTCCACCAAATAATCTCCTCCTTGGGAGTGGTCCAAAATTCATTTATGTTTACCTAATGATCATGTTTATTATTTGAATGAAGATGCAACTCAAATAATGTAAATAATGAATGAACTACCTGATGTTGGTAAGGAGCTATTGCTTGCACCATGCACACTGGGCACACTATCATTTGCTATAACCACTGGTCAAATGGTGTGTGAGAATATTGTTGTGCACAAATTCTGGCGAACTAGTGGTGCCCTTTCCAGCTAAACATTGGTCCCCCCCCCCCAAAAAAAAAAAAAAAAAATCTGCACATGGCCCTGTGCATGAGAGTGTGCTGCATTGAAGTTGGGTGTCCAGCAACCAATCAGAGCACCCCCGTGCAATCTGACACTACATTAATGTTCTTACACATCATTTACTTAGTCAGATTAGAGGTATGGTGTCAGCTAAACTTAGATGAATGGCCCAGTTTTTCTCAATCTGCGTTCATCGTTCTCTGTACTCAGACGTGAAATTAATGACCCCTCAGTCCCAAGGTTATTGCATTTGGTTGGTTCAGTCTCCTAGTCTGTCAGCATGCAAATATCTGCAGTTACTGTGTCTGAACACTAGGGGCCTGATGTTGCATCAGTGCGGCTTCGTAGAGAGAGAAGGTCTTCGATCCGATTGTGCGCACCGGTTATTTATCGACTCTCCATTACCACAAGGTCAATCAATTTAATGCGTTATTTGCAATGCTTAAGTTCTTTGTAATTTAAATGTGCATTTTAAGTTTACTCGCATAGTGTTTACTACTGAACACGAACAATACTGTGAATATCCTAAATATATGTTTGTGTCAAAAATAACTATTTTATAACTGATTTGTATTTTAAGTACTTAAATTTTCTATCTTGGAATAATCTCAAAGTTCTGTTTTTGTCAATGTGCTGCCATATTCATAAAATTTATTTTTGGCATAATTTTTTAGGGTACAATTTACTTTGCCAATAGTCACTATTTATATATTATTTTAATTCATATTTTAGTATTTGACTTCTATGCATTGAAAGAATTGCCGAATTAAGTACAACAAAAACATTTATGTGTTGGCTCCATTTGAGACCATGGAATGTTTTACCATAATTAAACTATAGCAGGCTAAAATCACTGTACCTTTAAAGGAGAGTGTGGATTTAATATTTGGGAAAGTGATTTCACAGTCATTCGGTTGGAATGATAACAGACAGGAGATCATGGTTTTTAACATGCGTACTGTTTGAAAACACTGTTGGGTATTTGGTCTGTGCCTCTACACACAGCATTTCATGGCAGCATATTGCCTATTGGAGATATTGTCACCTCCCAAAAGGTTCGTTCTCTCCCAGTAGGGAGGCTTAAATAGCCTGCGAATAATGCATGCAGCTCACATACTCGGTGTGTACATATGAGCTGCTCCGGGTCTCTCAGATGTAATTGTGTTTATGCAGTGGGTATCACGTCCCGTGACAAAGCTGCTTAACCCTGCTGGGCTCTTCATGCATGTGAGCTGTGCGAAGGGGAAATCAAACACATGCATGAACACACGTGCATACGTATATCAGCGCACACAAACATGTGTGCACGCACACGCATATATGTACATGCACACACAGCCAGAGACACGCAAAAACCCATGCAAGCACATGTACATTCATGCAGGCAAACAAATGCGCATGCATGCACACAATCATTCAGCCTCGCACTGAGGCGAACAGAGCGCGTGTACATGCATACATACAGACGCACACAAGCATGCACACATACAGGCATATGTATGTGCACACACACATTCACAGGCACACATGTGAAAGCACAGGCATGTACAAATGCAAACACACACACGCACACACAAAAGTATACAGACATCCAGATGCACACATGCAAAGATAAATACAAATAGACACACATGTATGCACACTAACACACACATACACACATGCACAAACACACGCACACACACGCACACTCAAGCACACTTACACACACACACACACACACATCCACCAAACCCCTGCCCTGTGCTTCATTACAGCTGCCTGTCAGTTAGGCCCAGCACCTCCGAATTGTTGCCTGGCAACCAAAACCCTGCACTACCAGCCATTGAATGCAACAGGATTTCAGTATGATTTTTCATTTTAATTGATTTTGGGTGCCGGTCACTTCCCCTCTTCTCCTCAGCAGTAGCACTGCGTAAATGAAATGGCATATTTCACCAGGCAAAGATTGATTTGCATTTGTTTCTCAGTGCTCGCTGCCAACATTATGAATGATTTCAATATTTCTCCTTCCGGAAGCCCCAGTGATATACTGGAAATGAAGAAAGTGTGACACACACAATAAAATCAACAAAATGGCCCCTAATGTTATCGTGGTACACTGCTGTTTTGTAGTGCATTGTTGGTGCACAAAATACCTGACACAAATCAAATAGCACATGACTTTTAACAGCTGTAATTTGAAGATTATATTAATGTCTCCATACACTCTAATGTACTTTGTTCCAAATCAATGACCTAGTCATTGTACTGATACAGACATTTCATTGACACGTGGGTTCTTATTAGCAGATTAACAAATCTGAAAAAGTGAGTGAATCCATGCGAGGCATATATTAAACTTATGCTGATTAAAAAAAAAAAAATCAATTAAGGCAGAAGCAATTTACTATGTCAATTGTATCAACTAATTCTTGATTAAAAAAAAAAAGAAATCAGATAACATTATCATTGTACTGTGGCTTTCACTGCATTGTTTCCCATTTTTATCATCCTTGCTGAAAGGGCACATCACATGCACCAGACTTCACTTTTTCACGCACTGCAAAAAATGAAAAGAAAAAAATACTAGGTAAGATGAATTTACTTATTTTAAGACTTAAAACACATTTCTATCACCATTTTGTCCTTGATTTGAGGTTATTTTGACTATCTTGCTAGTGGGACAAGTACATTTTCACTTGTCAAGCAAATAGTAGGCTAACTTGTTTTAAGTCACTATTTGCTTGACAAGTGAAAATGTACTTACCCAATAGGCAAGCTAGTCAAAATAACCTCAAATCAAGGACAAATTTTTTGTCTTACTGAGAAAAATGGTGATAAAAATAAGTGTTTAAAGTCTTAAAATAAGTAAATTCATCTTGCCTAGTATTATTTTCTTTTCATTTTTTGCAGTGCGGCCATTTATCGGTCTGGGATGTTGCTGGCCATTAGTATGGAGGAGCAGCGCCAGTGCGATCACTCTCATCTGAAAACAAGTCAGTCTGTCTCAGTCTGTGCGACTGGCGGAGTAAGCTACTTAGTTCATGTCCATCTCCCTGAGAGAGTGACGCACATCTAAAAATCTTTAAGACAATCGCATAGAAATATCTGGGCTCAGTTTATCGCCAATTTGTGAGGCTAGCCAATGCCGTATTTGGAACATTGGTTCCAGTGAAAGAAAGGATGCGAGCGCCGACAAATTAAATATTACAGTCTCAGGGAGAAGCCTATACGGAGGCGGGACCATAAAGCAAAAAAAAAAAAAAATAGTGCCATTGCCCAAGTTGCGTCGCATATTTGCACAGAAGCCTGTTGATTTCAACTGCTTTTCGCTTCCGACTTAATAACGCATTCCTGTCACACTGAGAACACGGCGGTCAACGAAGGCCACCCGATCGCTTCAGAGGAAGCGGCGCACTCCAAACACGGCTGCTGCCGCGGAATGCAGAAGAGCGTCCTCGAGGACCTGCAGATGTTTCTCGCTGGTTTACCGCCAATTTTCTCCCTCAATACAAGCACGCGCGCGAAGAGAGAGAAAAAAAAAAGGCTTAAACGTGAACCGAGTCAATAAGACTGTCTTTAGTTAGGCCAGGCGTTAGCAACCTTTCCTGGAGATCCACCGCAGAATATTTATAGGGGCCGATGTGGGATTTAATTTTGGACATTGGCCTTAACAATTTCAACTTATTATTGATGGATTTGTTTTCAACTATCTCAATTAATACGACTCAATGAATAGGCTCTACGAATTAGTAGCTGCAATATAAACCTGCATCAGTTGAATTAGGTGAGCTTCACTAGGGTAAAGGGGGAGATTTCTAGGAATAGTGTGGGTCACTTTAGTCTTCTTTAGATTAATGGAGATAAACAGCTTTGCTATTCCCTCCCAGCCTATCCAAAATTCCTGGGGTGATGGGAGCAAATAAAGGGCTACATGGTTGGTTTGAACTCCTTGAAAGGCATTTGCTCCATCAGGCAAACCTATATGGAAATGTAAAACAAGAAATCTATAGGTCTGAGATTTTTGTAGTTAGTTCATTCCTTTGAATATGAATAATTCAGTGACTATTGACATAAAACCCCATTGTGTAGCAGTTTTACCATTAAATTGTCATTGGAACAGTTTACTACCCACAACGTGGCCATTTTAATAACACCAGGCCTTTTGAATTGTTACACTCTATGCAATGAGCTTGAGATCCCCCAGTGTCAGATTAGCAGAAAACGCACTGTACACCCAATAAAATGTTAAAATAATCTCACCCCGCTGGAGCGATATAAAGTCATTCATCTGGGTTCCAACCCAAATGATCCATTCAGCGAGCCGCTACCTCCGATTCAAGGCTATCTCTGTTCTCTAACAAGTCAGCGTAAAACAAATGGACCCGCTTGACGGTAAAACTTAGCTGAAATACGATGGTTGCCGCATTTACGGGCGACATTGTTAGCATATTGTGGCCTTCTGAGTTCTGAGTTGTGTTCATTCATTGTCCTCATTTACTGAGGTGATTCAGTCAAAGAATTTGCCGGTTACCAGTGAAACCAAGGGAAGGCTATAAGCAACAGATGGCTCACCTTTCAACTAACTTCAGGCAAGCTGAGCCAGAAGACCACTTTCATTTTGAAAAGTCAGTTTATGGCTCTTCATATGTGCATCCTCAAAATTTCAATTGATAGGGCACATACTAAATTAAGGACATGCTTAAATACTGCCCCATTTTCCCTTGCCTGGATCACAACTTGCAAACTTGCATAAAAATGGGCTCATCTTGCCCCACTCTCCTTTATGTGAGTATGTGTATATTTTATAGCTCTGTGTGTCTGTGCATGTGTGTAAGTGAGTGTGCATGCTCGTGTTTCAAATTGCATAGCTATGCATTTGTGTGTGCAACTGTTATTGGGCTTCCACATACACAAATTACCCAAAACATTAAAACCACCTGCCTAATATTGTGTAAATCCCCCTCTTGCTGCCAACATAGATCTGGCCCATTGCAGCAAAGACTCTACTAGAACTCTGAAGATGTCCTGTGGTATCTGGAGGCAAGACCTTCACTGCAAATTCTTTAAATCCTGTAAGTTGCAAGTTGGGGCCTCCAAGGATTGGACTTGTTTTTCTAGCACATCCCACAGATGCTCAACTGGATTGAGATTTGGGGAATTTGGAGGCCAAGTAAACACCTTGAACTCTTCGTCATGTTCCTCAAACCATTCCTAAATAATTTTTTTTTTTTTTTGCAGTGTGGCAGGGCGCATTATCCTATTGAACGAGGCCACTTGCATTAGGGAATACCATTTCCATGAAGGGGTGTACTAGGTCTTCAACAGTGTTTAGGTAGGTGGAACGTGTCAGAGTAACATCCACATGAATGGCAGGACCCAAGGCTTTCCAGCAGAACATTTCCCAGAGCATCAGACAACCTCTGCTGGCTTGCCATTTTCCCATAGTGCATCCTGGTTCCATCTCCTCCCTGGGTAAATGACGCACACGCACCTGGCCATCCACACAATGTAAAAGAATACTTGACTCAGATCGGGCCACCTTCTTCCATTTTTCCATGGTCCAGTTTCCATACTCACGTTCCTACTGTAGGCGCTTTCAGCGGTGGGCTGGGGTCAGCATGGGCGCTGCGACTGGTTTGTGGCTACGCAGCCCCATACGCAGCAAGCTGTGAAGCTCTATGTAATTTTTTTTAAGCAACTTGTGCTATTTGTATATTGTGCTCCTCTGTGCATACACATAAATGGGTCCTGCATTGTAAATCATGATAGTGTGGTGAACTCAAATGTTTTGTGGAAACTGCTTACCTCAGAAAAATAGTGTAGGCCAACTTAATTACATTTTGTGGAAGGAACTTAAAGAAAATAAGTAAAAGTTATATTTTTTACATGTTTTTAAGTGCTGTTAACACTTATCATTAAGTTGGCATACTCAATTTTTTGAGGTAATTGGTCACCACAAAACATTTGAGTTCACCACACTTGTCAGGGTTTACAGTGTGGGTGCCCATGATCCTGTCACCAGTTCACAGGTTTTCCTTCCTTGGATCTCTGTTGGTACTCAATAACCATTGCATACTGTGAATATCCCACAAGACCTGCCATCTTCGAGATGCTTTGACCCAGCTGTTGCCCTCACAAATTGCTGCTTCTCAAAGCCGCTCAGATCCTGACACTTCAACATTTTACCTGTTTCAGACGTATCAGCTTCAAGATCTGACTGTTCACTTGCTGCCCAATATATCCCATCCCATGACAGTTGCCATTTTAAGGAGATAATCAATGCTAATTCAGTTCACTTTTCAAGGGTTTTAATGTTGCGTTGGATCGGTGTTGAAGACTACTCTGTCCTCTATTCTAGAGAACATAAATTCTTTACTGGGAGATTACTGGGCCATCCACTGCAGATGATAAAGACTGGGTCAACCTGTAAGGGTTCTGGCCTTGCAGCCCCTCCCCTGTGGCTTTCTCTCCCCTCCTCCTCAACAAGCTGCACCTGTTGCTCGTTGGGGTGGAGGTGATTAGTTGAAGTATTTAGGGCTGGCAGTTGCCAGTTCTCGTTGGCGCTGCATTTTGGTTTTATCTATGATGTTTGAGTTTTTCTACCCTGACGACTTGTTTATGCTGCTCCCTGTTTTAATCTCTGTGTGATTTTATCATTTATTAAATCTACAAGTTTTAACCAGCCTGGCACTTGGGTCCTGCATATTCTTTTAGGTCTGTGGTCCTAGCTCCTGCCGGACTGTAGTTTGTACCCGGCGGGAGTGAAACCATGACACAACCAGCTTGTCCAATGGGAGAGATTGCGTGTCATATTAGGGCATTTACCTTATATGGTGAGTCTTTGAACTGATCTTCATTATACATTGCCCCTCTCCAAGTAAATTTGCTGATTAATGATTGACTTCAAAGGGATGTTTTCTGCATGGGCCTCTGCAGCATATCGTGATGTGATGCTCTCATATTCGCTGAGAGGAGCGGTTTACTCGACTTCACAGTTAGTAAATAGTTATATCCAGTGGAACTCAGGTTTTCTAATCAGTGGACATTGATATCTCAAAATAATATCTGGCCTTTGGGTGGCTCAAAGCTAAGATGTTTGTCTGAGTCCTGTGGTTGGTGTTCGGATCCTAGCCATATGATTACCGGCTATGGTTGGAGGCCCTCATGGGTGAGGCAACAACTGGTGCAGCCTTGCCGGGGTAATGGGGGTTAAGCCGGTTAACATTTATTATTTTATCGAACCTCTAGCAACCACTTCTGGTCAGCCAGGAGTATGTAGCTGTACAAGTGAAATAATACACTGACTCACAGACTATGCAAAAAGATTTACGCAGCTCCCGGGTCTGAAAAGTGAAGCCAATGCGGAAATCTCTTTAAATTGAATTCTATTTAATGGCCAGCAGATGGCGACATTGGTGGTTGCAGAGTGAAGTTCAATGCTATAGAAGTCTATGAGAAATTGACCCTACTTTCCCACGTGATTATTTCGATAATGATTTTCCACATTATTTTATGGTATCTATCGCAAGTTTCAAGTCTCCCTCGATATATCATGATGTTCATTTTTGTAAATTATGGTGCCAAATAGAATAACGGATAAAGCAAGAATATGCTTTAGGGGCGTGGCTATCCTCTGGTCCTCGTCAGATCCATCCGTAGATCCACCCCTCGCTCCTCCCTGGATCTTCAATTCACGCTCTCCTCCAATAAGAATCACATCCGGTTTCAAAATGACAAAATGGCACTGTTCAAATTGCCAAACTTGAGGCCTTTTAGATGGTATGCTGAAACCAATGGGTGACATCATGGTTGCTTCGTCCATATTTTTATACAGTCTATACGCTGACTACGCAATCCTCTGACAGCATAGGCAGTGTACTATTGGTAGTGCAACTGCGTGGTGTAAAGAAGGGAGGGCTAGTCATCACGTGAGTTGGAGGAATCAGGTGCCACGGCATCTTCGTCCTGAGTCGATGGGAGCAGGTCGCTTTCGGCAGGCGAAACAGTTCGGCTGTGTTGAGGGCAGTAAAAGGGGGAATTTTTTTTTTTTTTAATTAAAAAAAAATAAAATCTGTGTTATAATTGGTTTTTATGTGGTTTGTAGAAAGGTGAGGAATGATTTTTGGCTCAGTTCCACTCAGATGTTTATAAATCGAACTGTTATGATTTAAACCAGATATCAAGTGCGGAAGCAAAGTACAACCTCAAGCAGGTTTATGGATAGTAATACGATAACAGTGGGATGGAACCCAGAAAAGGAGATCACTGTTCAGTTCAAATGTTGAAGGTGAAGCAAAGCAGATGTTGCCAATCTCTTGCCAATGGCTTTCAGGGATGACAGCAAGATGGAGTGCACACCTCACCAGAACCGAACTGTCCCAGGACAGGAAGAAGCAGCTTAGGTGGAACATGGTTCCAATCCTACAGACCGTAGAAGGATTGGGAGCTTGTTCCTAATAAACTGGTCAGAGGAACAGACTTGGACAGCATAAACAAGAATATGGTCCTGAGCTGCGAGACCTTGAGAAAGGCTTGGGAGCTTGTTCTTATTCACTAAATATGGGAGGTATCTCACATAAATTACTACCATTAAAGGTTATACTTTTCTTTCAAAAGATGAGGGTTTTACTTGGAAATGCTGACTGGTTCCAAGCAAATATAGCGAATAAGAAATCCAGAAACTTGCAACTAAAAGGAGGGGGTATAAATGCACGTCACAGATACAAGGGGTGAGAACAATGAAACAAGACACAGCCGGGGATAAACCAAGCACACAAGACGCAAACCAATCAAAGGAGACATTACTCTTAATTGACATCTAATACACACCCCAGTTGCTGAATGGGAGGAGACTCAGGAGGCATTCACATCAGGGTTGTGACAGATCCCATTAAGACTGGAGCACTGTGTAAGGGATAATGTACAGCGAGCCGGTCATTACAGCAAAATAAACCCTGACAGGGTGATGCAGGACCCTGACGAGTATTATCCTGCTACTTATCAAAGATATCAATAATTTGACAGAAAGTATTGTTTAAAAGTTATTTTATTAATTTTAAATTGATTTTGTTGCTTCTGCTTAAAAGTACTCGATTAGATTCCATGGCTGGAACTGTATTAAGCCCAAAGCAACAGTCCATTCCTCATAGTAGTGGTCTGCTCTTCAGAAATAAGTAGGCCCTAGAATGCTGCCATAAATCAATCAGAATCGAGTATACAACAAAACCGTCTAATAAAGAGGAAATGACACAGCAACCAGTCAGTTGTCCAATTACTTTTGATCTTTTAAAAGGACTAAAAGTTATTTTTTTAAATATGAAAGTGCCATGATTCCTCTGCCATTCACTTAAATTAAATTAAAATACTACCAAACTTAAGAGTCTGCACTTTGAGCTTGAATTCATTTCGTAATTTCAACTGCAAAAAGTGCCATGGTAGACAACTAAAATGGCAATAACTTTATCAATGTCCAAATATTTATGGACCTGAATGCATATTATGCTTCAGCAAGGGGCTGCCACTAGTTGAGGTTTCCCAGGGCAGCACCATGGACAGCGCCTTTCAGAAAAGCTAAAATGGGTGGTCTCATTTAATCCTCTTTCCATACCTCTTTCAGTTAAAATAAACAGCTCTGCATTACTTTTGAATTTTGAGTTTTAATTTTGAATTTTGAATTTTAATTTTTCTGTTTTAATTGCTGATGTCAAGTCCTCCCCCTTTTAATTGTTTTTAATTACTTGTATCTATTTTTGTTTGTTTTTCCTTATATTTTACATATTTAGGCCCTTTCTCTATTTCAATTTCTCTAATTATTTTGTTTTCCTGTAAACAATGTTCCAAATCTTGTGTTGTATTGTGAAGCACTTTGGGGACCAACTCTGTTGTATTTAAATGTGCTACACAAATTAAATGACTTGTCTTGACTTGACTACTCTACTTGATGTTTGGGGTTCATGAAAAAACTGAGTGAATAGATCTTGGATCAAATTCATGGAAACATAAAATACTAGACCACAGGAACATGCTATGCATTAGTATTATTACACCATACGATGTGAGAATTAATATCAGATGCTAATTGGCTGACCATGTCTTCAGATGTTAATTGGCTAACAATAAGCATAAATGTTTGTAGCATGTTGGTGTACTTTGCGCCGTGGGTGTTTTCCACCACCTTGATTTTTAAATGGATGTTTAACCCCTGTATTTTCCCTTTGTTTCGGTATTTTTGATGAAGCTGTTCCCTTGTATCTGTATGGCATAATAACAGTAACCTCAGATGCTTGTGCTGAAGGATCTCGCCACTGTCATTCCTCTGGGTTGTCAGGCTTCCAAATCACAACCATGAATCCTCTGGACCTTGTCAAAATTAATTGATTCAAAGCATAACCTAATCACTGAGGAAAGCCTTGCAGTTTTGGCACTCACAAAGCATTGCTCAGGCTTTCAAAGTTAAAAAAAAACTACAAAACACTGTTCCACCAAACAGTGCACCTTGAATATTGTTTATGTTGTACACACCACATAACAAACATTAATAACAATGTGTTGCATATGTAAATTACAATGATATCTCCAGTCACCAGTGTTCAGGTATTTATTATCATCAGGGAGACAATGCAAGGACACATGAAGATAAGCTGCCCTCAATGGGAGCTGTATCATTTTATCTTGTATAATAACCCAACTACTTTCTGCAAAAGACTCTGTCAAGGGCATAAAGCTGTCCCAGTGTAATATCCATTTATAACCTGGTGCCAGATTCGGCTGAATTATCGAGCTCTGCCTCTGTGTCAATGCTTTTACTGTATTTTTTTTTCTCTCGGTATGAAGAATATACGGTATATTGTTCCTTAAACATTGTTGTAAGTTCCTGGTTCTAACAACAAGTTACCGTTAACTTGAAATTCATAAATACTTTCACTGATATGGATAAGATATCTCCATTGTTAAGAAGAATGTCTGGCCATAAAATTTGAGATAAACAATATTTTTTCATCATCCATCAGCACAGTAACAGGTCTATTGGCTTTGTCTTTGTGTGGATAAAATACGATCTCCCCGGGGCACCATAATCCAGACTGTTTTATAAGAAAAGCTCATAAAAATAAAGCGCTCCACTCAAAAAACATAACAGACTTGCGCTGGCATTTATCAGTACATTTGCTTCCATTTTCCCCATACTGATTGTGAGTCCGAATGGCATTTCAAAGTTGTGTTGAATTCACCTCCAAAGCAAAGAGGTTTTTTTTTCTTTCAGGATATTGCAGCTTCTCACTGCAGACTTACTTTCAAAGATTTACTCTCAAATATAATAACTGAATACATTACACTGGGACAGGGAGTGTGAATTTTTCCCATCTAAAAATAATTTTACATAGAAATGAATACACAAACATTATAAATGACAAATAAAAATCACAGTACCTTAATGTGTCAACAGTAAATTGATTTACGCAATTCTCTCTATATAAACTGCTTGATACACTATATTGATTTTTGATGTGAGGAATGATTATCAGGATCATTACGCACGTCATGCCTATGGTTTTATCAAAATGTTTTGCATATAGAAACTTTCTTTTCTGAACTTCATACTATTATAGAATACAGTCACAGCTGCTGCAATTATTTATTCATCCACTTACTGTAAGTTGCGCAGATATAGACGCCGGCGTCTGTAAAGACCGAAACTTAATTCCTAAATAATTCTGAAATTGAATTTCCAAATGTCTTGCTTCACTGGAATAATTTTCCAGAGTCTCTGTGACATGAACAGTGAGTTATAAAGCCTACACAGGCTCATGCACAACAGGAAAAAAATGGCATTATACGTATTCTGCGCAAAGGGTTTAATGCATCAGCCAAGTCAACCCAAGAAATCCATGGTCCAATTCAAAATATACTGACAGAGAATTGTACTGCATGATTCACAGTGCATTTTGTGCAGGAGTAAATATGCAACTGAAATGCACGTCAGCATCTGTGGACAGAGCAGTCTTCCTCTGCATATCCGATATCAAGCCTCCGTGTTCCTGCACATGGGTTGGTTCATTATTCTCCAGTGCAAAGTTAATAAACTCTCATTCTGCTCAACTACGCTGTTTACAGTGTTTAAGTTATGCCTTAAATGGTCAATAAAGTATTTTCCAGGCAGTTGTAACACCAAGTGCTTTACTCCTGCAAACCCAGGTTAAGAAATGAACAAGAAGGAAAGAATGCTGGCTTTGCATTCCAAATCTGGTTGTAACTGCGCAATTTTTCTTCAATTAATTTTTTTTTTTTTGGTACCAGAAAGGATGGGAATAATTTAAGTGTGAATCTTACGCGTATGTTGGGAGATCAAATCATTTCTGCCAGACTCACAACTCTCCTTCCCAAATGGATTGCATCATTTAGCAGTCGTAATTTTACAGTGGCTTGGGGAAAGCTTTCTTTCTTCCTGCGCAAACTGTAATTGAGATGGAAGCAAAAGAATTACCACACAGCAGCTGACAGCAAACAAAATGGCAACTGAACAAGCAGTTTAAGGTGAGCTACAGAGGTAAATTGAAATTAACAGGGCATAACTAAGCGCCCGGAGTGAGTATCATCACAGTCAGACTGCATTCTCACTCTCAGAAGAAAGACATGAAAGAACAGAAAATAAGCTACGAAGTTAGTCACTGAGGTATACGCCTTGTAAAGGGTCTGATAAATTACAACCCCAATTCCGAAATAGTTGGGACAAAGTGGAAATTGTGAATAAAATCAAAATGCAATGACTTTCAGATCACATGAGCCAATATTTACAATAGAACATAAATAACATTTCAAATGTTGAAACTGAGAGATTTTACATTTTTATCCACAAAATGAGTTTATTTCAAAATTTCTGGCTGCAAAAGGTCTCAAAAAAGTTGAGACACAGGCAAAAAAGGGCTGAAAAAGCAATTAATATACAAGAGAATCAGCTGAAAGAACATTTAGCAAGTAATTAAGTTAACTGGCATCAGGTGTGTAACATGATTGGCTATAAAAGGGATGTCTTAGAGAGGCTGAGTCTCTCAGAAGTAAAGATGGCCAGAGGCTCTCCAACCTGTGAATGCTTGCGTAAAAAAATTGTGGAATACTTTAAAAACAATGTTCCTCAACGTCAAATTGCAAAGGCTTTGAAGGTCTCATCATCGACAGTGCATAATATAATCAAAAGATTCAGAGAAACTGGAAAATTCTCTGTGCGTAAGGGACAAGGCCGAAGACCTTTACTGGATTTCCGTGATCTTCGGGCCCTCAGACGCCACTGCATCACTCACTGGCATGATTCTGTCATTGACATCACTAAGTGAGCCCAGGAATACTTCAAGAAACCACTGTCTATAAACACAGTCTGTCGTACCATCCACAGATGCCACCTAAAACTCTATCATGCAAAAACGAAGCCATTGTTGAGCATGATCCAGAAGCGCCACCGTGTTCTGTGGGACAAGGCTCATTTAAAATGGACTGTAGCAAAGTGGCAAACTGTCCTGTGGTCAGACGAGTCCAAATTTGACATTCTTGTTGGAAATCATGGGCGTCGTGCCCTCTGGGATAAAGAGGAGAAAGACCACCCCTCCTGTTATCAGCGTTCAGTTCAAAAGCCAGCATCTCTGATGGTATGGGGATGCATTAGTGCATATGGTGTGGGACACTTGCATGTTTTAAAAAGTACCATGAATGCTGAAAGGTATATAAAGGTTTTAGAGCAACATATGCTCCCCTCCAGACCACATCTATTCCAGGGAAGGCCTTGTGTATTTCAGTAAGGACAATGCAAAACCACATACTGCAGCTATTAGAACAGCATGGCTTCGTAGTAGAAGAGTCCGTGTGCTGAACTGGCCTGCCTGCAGTCCTGATCTTTCACAGATTGAGCACATTTGGTGCATAATTAAACGAAAAGTTCGTCAAAGGAGACCCAAAACTCTCCAGCAGCTGGAAGCCTGTATTAAACAAGAGTGGGATCAAATTCCAATGGCTAAACTCAAGAAACTTGTCCCCTCAATGCCCAGACGCCTCCACTCTGTGTTAAAAAGAAGAAAGGATGCTACACCATGGTAAACAAGCCCCTGTCCCAACTTTTTTGAGACCTGTAGCAGCCATCAAATTTGAAATGAGCTCATTTTGTGGATGAAATGGTAAAATTTCTCAGTTTCAACATTTGCTATGTTATCCCTGTTCTACTGTGAATAAAATACTGGCTGGTGTGATTTTAAAGTCATTGCGTTTTGATTTTATTCACAATTTACACTTTGACCCAACTATTTCGGAACTGGGGTTGTATTTCATAATATTTTTGTCTGCTTTAAAAGGGTAATTGTTAGAAACAAATAAGAATGTACTTGCACATTTTTGGGCACATTCTGCAGATTTGTCCCTCCAAGAGCAAAAATGTATCCCCAGTATCCAGCTGAACTTTCAGATCACATGTTGAAAGCAAACCATAAACTATGCACTGGGAGGACTTCGAGCAATTCTTGACATTAGCCTTATATTTAGACTTAAAGTCTCTCTTTTTTGCTCACTGGCTAAATGAAGACACCAAAGAAAACAGTACCAAAGAGCTGCTGTGAGACAGGTTGTCTAATGTCATAATTTGCCAGCAGGATGGAAGAAAATGTCTCTTGTCAAGGTAACACCAACTTAAAACCACCCAATACTTTATCTTTGAGACAAAGGGGAGAGAGAGAGAGAGAGAGAGAGAGAGAGAGAGAGAGAGAGAGAGAGAGATTTAAAACCCACTTTATTAGGACATTGTTCAAGCACAAAACTTACATTACATCACAAACCACAACACCAAAGGAAAAAAAGGAGACCTGGAGGAGAGAGGGGAAAAGAAAGAAGAAGGAGAAAAAAAACAGTAATCTGACGCAAAGGAATCAGCAGCACGAAGACAGAGAGAGAGAGAGAGAGAGAGAGAGAGAGAGAGAGATCTCAAATGTAATTACAAGTCTCAAGACAATAACACTTGATAAGACAGTGTAGAATGTTCCATGAGTCTGAAGACCAAAGAAGTGGGTGTCATTCTCAAGAAAAGAGGGGCTCGATGATGAGGATGTGGGGTTGCCATGTTTTCCAAACAGGAAGAAACAAATCATAATGATGATGATGATGATGAGCTATAACTGTTGATCTATCATGGAAGGGAAGATTAAATTCTGAATAAATCATCAGCTATACATACAATATATTTTGTTTTTGTTCTTCACGGGAGGCGAAAGCTCATATCTCATCTTTGACAAGCATGAAAATGCAACGCGCGCCACACGCATCAACATTCTGCGATAAACCCATGACTCTGCTCGAATGTGCTGTTGGTTTTTCTGAAACACCGCCTCTATCTGAAAGCATAATGTGTGCAGTGACATTTAAAATGCTGTGTCTGGCTTGCTGGAAACTTCAAGAGACACACTAGGCCCTTCAAAACTGCATATAATATGAAGCATCAACCCTGATCCATCTCAAAGAATATAGTTAAAAATATATATAATCTAACTGGATGTCACTGTACTGAGTCCTGCCGACAGTGACTTCATTGGACGTCAAATCTGATCGTCCTTCCAATAAAAAATAATTTCTTTTCATACAAGCACCCTTATACTCTGCAGGATTTTGTCCTTGAAAATACCATAAAACAACCATTCTCAGTCGTTTCTGTGACTCACAGCTAAGTTAACCCTTGTTTGTCTTCACACCTGAGCAGTACTCCGCTTTGATTCCTTTTTTTTATAAAACAAGCTCAGGTAGTTTCTGGCCGTGACTCTTCTGTATTTGTGTATCTGAGAAATGAGCTCAAAGAGGTGAACGCGAGGAGACGAGATCGCCAGCTGTGTCAGCTGGGTTTGGGAGACAAACTCGCAATGGCAGGGAGAGAAATCCTGAGCAGTACGCCTTTTCAGAACCTCTCCGTGACAATCGCAGACATAAAGTGGGTCATAAAAGTGACGTTGTGGACAGCACTGAAGGGTGAGTTGAGAAGAAGCTGTAATGGAGTTTGTGTTTTAGGGGATTGTGTTTGAGAGGACATAGCACACCGAGGTTTAGACGCTGAGGCAGCACTTTTTATCCGCGTTTTCTTAGTCTGCTTGTAACGGTTTGGTAACTTCAGAGGTACTGTGGAGAGGAGCAGTCAAAATGTCCACCTATTTTTTTTTTTCCATATTTCTTTTGCGCTTCAATAATTTTTGATGTCTCAATAGAAGAGCATTTTTGTTCATACCTATTTATTTGTGGCCTTTATTTATAAAGGAAGCTAAACTGAAAAATTTTTTCTCTTTTTCAAGGATGCCCTGGGAGAAGTAAGAGAGAACAGAGAAAACAGTCACCATTTGGGATAGAAACAGGGATTCAGCCCCTGGAACATTTTTTAAAACACTAAAACAGGATAAAACAGGAAATAAAGTTTCCCTATATTTCTTTCCAAATCTTTTTTTTACAATGAACATGAAGTTCTGCTGTCCAAGCCCATTACTCAAAGCAGGCAATCGTGACGAGTGAACTGAATGTGTGTATACTGAATAGGCATTGGGTTTTGCAGACACGTCCAGATTTTAAGAGAATGTTAACGTAAATGATGCTTTTTAGATATTGTTCTTATCTATGCATGACAGATCATGACCACACTGCATAGCAATCTTAATGTATTATTATTATTATTATTATTTCATTTAGCAGGTGTGGCGGTAACGAGCATTATCAATAACCAAGTGCGAGACAGTTCGCGTCCCTATAAGGAACCTCAGACTCACGAGGCTTGCTGTGCCTACACCGTCACTTTCCACAGGAAGTTGGACCTGGTCCCCTTTCGTGCGTCTCCTGCCACCTCTCTCTCTCTCTCTCTCTCTCTCACGAAAGAAGAGGGATCCTACTTGTCCAATTGATGAAGCACTGACGTTTTTTGGGCACGGACATCCACTTGGCCGTGAAAGAAATTGTGTGATGGAATTTTCACCGTGACATACCTCAATTCATTGGCCACCTTGTGCGAGCTCCTACTGAAAGCAAATATTTAACAGGCGAGAAGTCAACGCTGCCTCGTAGTAAAAACCAGGCGTCTGGGGGAAATATGAACGTAAACGGGAGAACCGACGCGATTACTTCAGAATGTATTTAAAGCGCGGCGGAAACCAATTATCTGGACGGGGGGAGAAATCCACTGACAAGATATTCTGAGAGGGAATTCGGCGCGCGCGCGATTCTTTTGGCAGATTCGCTGGATATGCATGTCAACAGCCTGGACTCATTCTCATTTAAATCGACGCTTTTTTCTTTTAATAACTGATCCAATCTAATTTATCTAAAAATCTAATTTGACATTTCCGTTGGAAAAAGAAATAAAATCATGAGCATGTCGAAACAGTTTTCGTCAGAACATCGACAAGAATATGACTAAACCAAATGTAATGACGGGAAGTTTAAACGCCGGGACAGTAATTCGGTTCACCAATTTAGTAGGCTAATTATTCTGTCTTCCTAAGTTTATTTCAATAATTGAATGACACAAGGGCCCACAATTTGCAAGGATTGTATTTTGCTCAAGGTTCATGTCTGAGTATCCGTGGGTCTATAAAAGTCTTACGCCAGCAGTCTTTTAAATTGTACAGCTGCAACTTTAAGGTTCACCCCCCTACTTTAATACCAACAATGGTCTTTACCGGGCTCTGCTCCCAAAGCAGAAATTGTAACATGCCATATTTTAACCAATGGATATTTTTGGACAATGAAATGTCACCGGTAATCTCGGGCATTTTCAGTTTGTAAAAATGACGGATTTGGATTTAATCTTGGTTCATATCCCCGCATTGTCAGCATTCACATCGTTGCTGTATTCAAGGGAAGCGTTTTCGTAGGATTGGATGCAAATGGTCCTGAAGTGGGCAGCTGTGCGTTCCGATTAGCTCGCGGGAGACTGCGGTTGTCATTGATCTTTTGAAGCAGCGGACACAAGGAGAGGAGTGAACCGTAAGTATCACTACGTTGTGGAAGCATTGAAATGCTTTGTCCTTATCCGGTACCTGTCAGTATATTTCAAAAATCACGACCTGTTACAGCGCACAACCCGCAAGGTGAGGTGAAAGATCCCCCTTTACAAAGAAGGAAACTTCTCATGGATGCGCGAGACGCCGGTAAAAAGAGGTCGATGCCTAAAATGCTCGATAACACTAATATTTGCATCGCCTATTTTGCCGACATCTACAGATTGTGGAGAAACACAGAAATTGGCATTTTTGAGTTTTAGTCAAAGAGACGGATTTAAAGGGGGTGGAAAGGAATGATGTAATGCAGCACGAGACAATAGCCGGGGCTTTTTTTCCTCAATTAACATGACACGGTAGGGAAGATACCACTTCTTTAAAAAATAAAACAACGAAAGATGGAGCCTAGACATGGATTGTACCCACGGCCTTTATTCAGAAAACATATTATTGTGAAACGATGGATATTGAAGTGCACGTGCCCCTCCTATAGTACTGCTGGACTGTGAATAATGAAACGGTGCTATTCACACCTGTGAAAAATGTGAACATGGAAATGACACGGTATGCCACACACACACACACACACACACACACACACACACACACACACATGCACACACATGCAGAGAAGTATTTGTGTGTGCTCGTGTAAGTGTCCTTGAGTCAAATGAAGAACTGTCATCTGATTCACCATACAGAATTTTTTGCATTTTTCACTGTATTTTCAGCCTATTACTGATTAATGAAGCCAGCTGTATCGGCTAAAATGGGCACACTTCATATTTCAATAGCTGCCTCTTTACAGAGCGAGTGGCAAGCATAATGTCACCCTTGGCTACAATCACATTTGTAGTGGAGAGGAGGTTGCAGAGTATCCTGTACATGTGATTGAATGAGATGCAGTTGATATGATGATGTAATTTAACAGATTATATTCTCATTTGGAGCTTGGCTAAAGAATATCGACAGGTCTTCTCCCTGAAATAATATCAAGCTGACCTCGCTAATTCAGTTAAACTTAGCTGGCCTTGATGATCCTCCCAAGCTACTGTTTCACAGTATTTTACAAGCCGTACCTACGCCTTAATGGCATATAGTCTACATAGGCAGCCCATTCAAAAAAAAAGGCTCAGTGCTTTATGTACTGAGCAATAAATTATTAATTTAATTGTGGTGCCCCTCTTAAGAGGTCTAATATCCTTTGAAAGCTCTGTTAACGTATAGACTTTTTCAGTACCTAGTAGCTGAAGAACTGAAAACATGATTTCATCATTGCTACTTTGGCACTGCGCTTTCCATTTAAGTAGGGTCCCTCTCAGAGCGATGCCCTTGGACATTGATGGGATCGCTGATTGTAGAGCTGCTCTGCTGTCTATTATACCTGGAATGTTACTAACGAGGTCATACCCACCAGTGTAGGTTACATCTTACAGAGGGCCATCTGCTGATTTCAGTGTTGGTCACTTCATGACCTTCCCATTACAGAAATGCCTCAAAGATTGTCGAGGCAATACCGTCTCTGTCGCTGCAAATGTGGTTGGATGAAAACGGCGTGAAAACAAAATTGTTTAGATCGTGCGGTGCCTTCAGATCTCATGGCTACTTGGCGATGATCCGTGTGGCAGTTTACTCGCCAAGAAATGTAGAGAATAAATGGCACCCATCGAGTACCGCATCTGAGCTCTAAAATTGAGGATGGAAGAAGAATAGGGGGACAGGTGCCTGCCACAGATTTCAGAGAGAATGTGAACCAAGTGACGCCAATGTCAACCATTGGCTTTTCACAGGTTTGTGCATACATCTAGTGGGTGAAAAGTACAGTTTCTATGCTATCACGTTCCACAGATCAGAGCTTTGAACCCATCGATAGGGAACATTGAGAGCCCATATATGGTCAAGAAGTTCAGACCAAGTCTAGATACAGTGTCATTACAAATCACGTTAGATTACACTCCTTTGCATACACAACTGACAGGTCACGAGTTGGCAGTGATGTGAGCTGCCCCGATTGGTCCCATAAATACAATAATGTTATCAGTATAATAATATAAAATAAAAATAAAAAAAATGTTAGAAAGGCCTATTCAGCTATGTGTTCTTCCTAGAAGTTATTGATGCATTTTGACCAATACCATTTACGATGAATATGGTTGCTGAAAAAACCTACACTAGAACCCACCACAGAAGGACTCGTGAGAAATTTCTCTCAATAAGACGAGGAAGTGAACTTCAGAATCAAAGACCAGGGGCGAAAATCAGTTCGCTAAAGTGTCTCCTTGCTTCCCTCACTTGCGTCCCTTTCTCGCATCTTGGCTTCTCCCAGCGAGGACACGAGAGGAAAATACAAGGAACAGACCTGAGGCCGGAGGAGCCAAATCTGCCAAATGATAAATATTGCGTCCCATTAAACAATGTCAGGCTTTCGCATGGGATATACTGGGGTTTAAGATCCTCTACAAAGCCCTTTTTTCCTCGCTTCTCATCTTGCTGCATTTAAAGCATTGGAAGATCCTCTCCAATGGCGTAGGGGGACGATTCCCGGGTCACGGGAGGAGAGAGCCTGTGAGGAAGCATAAATTAGCATAATGAGAAGCGCGCCTGGTGTTTCCCGCATGGCGTCTGTCTTGTGCCCAGGCCGTCTGGTGGCTGTGCAGAGAGCCTTGTACATCTAGAGTTCAGGGAGCACTCAGATCGACTTCATATCAGGTGACCTGGGGGACACAGCCGTATCTGTGCTTCCTTGAATCCTCTCTAATGTTGGGAAGTACTGAATTTAAGGGCACTGAATGCAGAATTGAATGGGTGAACATTATCTGCATGAACCAGTAAACATACTGTACCGTTGCATTGAATCGGTGAACATAACGCTTACTTTGTGTGCTAGCTTGGTGGTGTCACCATTATTGCTATTTGTTAAGCAGGTGGCCTTATCCAAGGTGACTAAAACTGATTATATATCTACGCGGGAGCACTTTGTGCATTTGAATTCATCCCGGCGAATGGCTATGCTCAGGAGTAAAGTGGCCTTGGCTGGACGAGGCAGGAGTGTGGGTGGAATTTCTGGGGCTTTTTAAACTTGATTGCTAGGGGGCCCCCACATTTCAATAAAATTATATTGGCCTTTTCCAGCTGTGGGCACCTCCAAACTGTGCGCCCCTATATTTTTGACCAACCAAACCGCTGCTAGCTTCAGAAGGCCTCATCTGTAAAACCTGTCAGTGTTGGAGTGATGATCTCGGATCAGTTTGTCCTGGTTCATAGCCTAATCGTTGTTCATTATGATTTAAACTGCAAGCCTGATCCTCAATCAGAACTCCTACTCTAAAATGCTATGTTGACATGGGCCACTGTGTTTGGGACTGAGTTTAAAAGACTGAATCTGAGAGGGACTTTGGCTTATAGAGATCGCAGCACTGAGGCCTCTCCCTCATATCTGAAGGGCTGTAAGATTGCTGTGTCATGCCATTCTCCAGGCTTGCTCCAGTTGGGTAGTTACGCGGAAATGAATGGCGGTCTCTTCCCTCTGCCCACTAATGGGCTATAATGGCCTGCCTTTAAGCCGAAGGATGCGTATATCAATTGATGCTCTCCTGGATTTTTTTATTTTTTTTTTAATTCCTGCTTGC
Organism: Gymnothorax javanicus; assembly: GCA_029692085.1. Lineage (NCBI taxonomy): Eukaryota > Metazoa > Chordata > Actinopteri > Anguilliformes > Muraenidae > Gymnothorax > Gymnothorax javanicus. The sequence continues at coordinate 14,733,874 of CM056201.1, forward strand.
ATATAGATTATTTATATTGTGTTCTGCTTGGTGCTGTCTTGCAGTCTTCCTGTGGCCACAATGGAGAAATTGCAGCTCGTAAAAATTTGCAAAGATGCTCTCCCGAATTTTAAGAGAACATCGATTTTTCACTGGCAATGATCGTTTATCGTCTGTCTGTCAATTCACGGGGATCAAGGAATCTCCTTAAGTATCATAATATACGGACAAACTCTTTCCTTCACTTGTTTAAGGTTCAGTCTAATTCTGATCTGTTCCAGATGTGGTCACAAGACATAGTGTATGTAACTTTTTGAACTAATTGTTTTTCCACACATTTGTCCCTATTTCAGCTGAGTTTTTGGCCGTGGTTAATGTTGCATGCAAAAAACTAATTTGATTGTTTACTTTCGGGGTTTATTTTTTAATATATATATTTTTGTGCATTTGTGCAAATGATTTTCATAATATTTTCATTTACAGCTGGTGATGCTGAAAGTTTCAGGTGGTTTTCAGCAAATCAACAAAATTTCACACTGCAGTGAAAATGACTAGTTCATGCTATATTTGAATGCACTGGGTCATATGCCAACACATAATTATTCAGGCCATTAGTTATAGTATTTCCTGGATAAAATTCAATTGCTCATGTGGAGTTATTTGCTAACTTCTGAATTCACGGTAAGTACTGTGAAACAGGCTGTAAAACTGATTTTCATTGTACGTAACCAGTTTGCTTCATGGAACTTTTTAAATTTATGCCATAGTCCACTCCTTAGCCATGAAATAAAAAATAGGGATCAGCCAGTAAATGCTTCGTAAGTGAAGGCTCAATCAGAACTTCCCCAATCATAATATTGTGGACTCACAGAGTGGGACTTGCTCATCCATATTACTTAGGATTACACTGGTCATGCTGGGCCAAACTGAATTGGGTCATTGACCATAGAAAAGCAGGCTGTGCTGGTCCATATTGTTATGGACAGAGTTATATGTCCCCATTCACCTTGTCTTGCGGAAGACATTATCCTCGGACATTAAGGCACAGAGATTGACGATTTGTTGTTTCCAGGGCAACAACGTGTGCACATCCCTATGAGAACCCTCAGTTGGGAAGGTTGATGAAGTCCTCTCACCCAGCTGCTGTCAATCGTGCTTGACCCCGCCTACTTGGCTTTAAGCAACCAAATAATTGAATGCCTTCCAAGTGAGCGATCAATGCCTTTCCTCCTCAAAGTAGAAATTTCACTCTGATTTAAAAGTTGGCTTCAATAGCTAGTCTGTCCTTTTATTGTGTGTTTATTTTTTTAGAGGGCTTTAAAAAATACTAGATTTTTTTAATCAGAGTTCAATAAATTTTAGTCTTCATTTTTTAAATCTTGGAGTGAATATGACATGAAATCCTTCTTGATATCTTGTTAAATATGATATGAAAACATGAAGGGCCAGATTTTTCTGAATGTGCGGTGTTTGAGGATACTAGCACTGACAATTTGCTGCATTTAGGTGTTTCTCGTTTCCTCCAGCCTCAAGGACTAACTGGTATTTCTCTGCCTGAGCTGCACACAACTGGGTGGAGAGATGAATATCGAGCGCATAGTTCAATTTCAGTTGGTGTTTTCCGTGAGAGTAGATTTCAACATTGGGAGTGTTATTTTAATGAAGTCATGCAAGGCAGTATTTGGAATCTTTTGAAACTTGAGCCAGTCCATATAGAACCATGTTTAAACTGCACCGCAACGTATTTCTGATTGCACCAGATGGTGTCCACAAGTGTAATGATGTGTCTGTAATTAACGGTATTTGTAACATAGATAACGCACAATGATTGTATCTTGTTTGATCGTATCATAAATGTCAATTATTTTTGGCATACTTTTGGATTTGACAATAATAATAAATTCACTGTGGAGCCTATGTGCTATTTCTCACAGCTTCCTTTACCAAACCACACATTTATGTAAGGGCATGGTTGAAGAACCCTCAAAACATGTCAGTCATGACGCAGAGTGTGACTAAAAAGTAATTTGTTCCCTGGATTTTATTTGCTTCTACCCACTCAGCTAGGAACAGTAATTTTTAATATGGAATGCGTACCCTAGCCTACATTTACAGTAATTGACAAAGTGTAAAATACCAAATTGCCTGGAGGCTGAGAGGCAAATACCGTCAAACCGTTTAAACGTACCTGACAAGGAGCGCTGGAGTGCTTCAAAAGTTGCAGACATTTATGATCCAAATGCTCTCTATGTTACTGTCAAAACAACAATTGCTCTGGTTTTATATGCCCATTATTAATTCAATTATATTACAAAGTAATACAATTTAATTCCAGAGTTGTGTTTTGGTAGCAAGTGATCCTAGCCACAGGAGCAGGAGCATTTAGTAGGTTGTACAGTATACGACTAATATAAAATACATCAAAGATAATCAGATGCCCTGCTAAAATGGCTGAATCACACAGTAGCCTATGTAGCCAGGGCATTCTTCATGGCATAAGCTGCCATTATACAGTCCAATCATTGATGTACGGCTTAGATGTAGGTGATTGACACTTGGCAGACTATGTGATTTTGTTCTTTTTCTTAACCCCTTTGCACAGAATACAAATACTGCCAATTTTTTCCCATTATGCATGAGCCTATTTAAGCTTTATTACTCTGTATTTGTGTCAAAGAGACTCTGGAAAATTATTCCGGTAAAGCAAGACCTTTGAAAATTCAATTACAGAATTATTCAGGAATTAAATTTGAATTTACAGACACCGACGTGTATATCTGCACAAAGGGGTAAATGCAATAAATGTCCTCAATAACTTTGTTTAAAATTATGAATAACAAAATAGATAAAATGCTTCATTACACTAATATCCGCAGAATAAATGCAAGCGGCTTCACGTAAACAAACAGGGAAGTAAGTTACGCGCGGACCACCAGAGTAAACTCCAGAGATGCGACATAGGGATGCGGTATTGGTATTGAAGTTTTCCCCGACCTCTTAAGTAAATTTTGCCCCTTTTCCCATTGCGCCCACTTGCGGTGATTGTATAGCCCGTGCATGCATCAATACCGAAGAACCTTCCCCACTGACGGATCGTGGAAGTCGTTTTTGAGGTAGTCCTCACGTGTATTGCAAACGATTGGAAAAATTGAGCCCAAAGTGACATATTCTTTCCACTATGTCATATGATATCTTGTGAAGTAAGTTTTAATTCACTTTATTGAGGATTTGGCTAATATCACAGGCTAAGGCTGTAACATAATTTACAGTGTTATGCAATCTAATGGAATCTGTTCCTTTCCTTTGATTATGCTTGAACAAATTGTGATCACACAATGGCAATCATTGCTTCATGTCTTTGTTCAAAGCTCACCCTATGTCATTTTCAGCTACTGGTATTTAAGTAGCTCCAGACAGCCTGTAATAGACTGAATTATAATTATTCCTAAGATGAGTCCATTCACTTTATTTCATTTGCCTCCGAGCACACTAACAGGGAAACTATCCATGTGTTTAAATCTTCATTCTGCAGCTCCATTAATGTTTTATGGACTTGTTTCCAGGGGAGGCCTGGAGTTGATTGGTTTTGTTCAATGACAGATTTAGTGTACAGAAGCATGCTGTATTCATGTATCGTTAACGAACATGTTCTTGCGGCTTTGTGGTCCATCTCTAGTCACTCCTGCAAATCCATTTTATCCAACAAATGGCCTGCAGTGTTGTGCTTTCAGCCCCCCTTCTCTAAAACACTGGTGACAAACACTGTTCTTGGAGAGCTACCATCCCATTTCAACCATGATTAAACCATACTTTAACCCCTAGTGCGCTAAATGCAGCTATTGTTGCTTAACGATGTTAGATATCAAAATCAAAGCTGTTGAAAACCTATCATGTGGCAACTTGTTTAAAAGAGCTCCTTCACGGGAGTTCTTTTAAACAAGTTGCCACATGATAGATTTCCAACAGCACAAGATCATTTATTTATCATTTTTTGAAAATGTATTTCAGGGCTCAAAGGGTTAATTAGCAGCTGAAAAGGATCCGAATACCCATGCTTGTTTACTCTACAGTAGGCAAGAAGCTGTATGTGAAATTTGTCAACAATCGTTACCCAAATGGTCTTCTGCATTCAGCTGGATTCTGATGTATGTGACCAGTGCATGCTACACTAGCCCATTAGCCTACTGGCACTGTGACGACAAACCACATTTAGGATGTCAGAGGAATCGACTGCTCTCTGTGTAAACGTTGGTGGGAAACGATACGTAAAATATAAACAATGTAGTTGTATAAAATTTACGGGGAGGCTATATTACCCTATAGCAGTGGTCTTCAACGTTGTCCCTGGGGACCCACTGTGTATGCTGGCTTTTGTTCCAACCACAGTTGCAATCGCAGGATTTTAACAAGCTGTTCATTTGTCCTAAGTAAGTGTATTTAATGTTTGGAGCAGTTATTTGCCCTCTTAATTCAGAAGATAACAGAAATATCTATGTTTGCCATCAAGAATAAAAAAAATGCCATACCCACATTGCTATGGATTGGAAATAACAGCATAAAATGAGAGAAAACAAGTGGTGCCAGGCACAACAAACCCCGCCCCTCGCACATACTTTCACCTACTTGTACGAAATTCAATAGGGATCTATTCTGGGTCAGTGGCAATCCCTATACCGAATTTGGGGTGAATCTGGCCATTAGTTTTGCTGCTAGAGTGTTAACAAACAAACACAGAAACAAATCGAGCCGAAAACAATACCCCTTCCCTCACCCTTCGGGTGGGGCCGGGTAACAATGTAACCAATCAAATTAAAGATGTACTTGGCTCCTAATTGGTGAAAACTAATTGGCACATCATGACAAATTTATTCGACAAACAAATGATAAAGAGTCAAACCAGCTTTGAGTTAATCTAATTAAGTTCACCTGAAGTTTTTTGAAAGAACTTGAAATAGTTGTGTCCAGCAGCCTAATTTGGGGTTTACTGAGTTCCTCAGTGTCTAATTTGATCTGTTTCAAATGTTACAATGCTTGAAATTTCTTGCAGTATAGAAATAAAACCGCAATCTTCAAGGATATTTTATTCTTCATAGCATGTATGGATGTTTCTATCTAACATTTGGCTAAAGACAATAAGTAACAATGCTAAATATGAAAAACAACCAATTTAGACATTAACAGTTTGTTAAAATCCTGCGATTACAATTGTGGTTGGAACAAAAACCAGCATACACAGTGGGTCCCCAGGAACGATGTTGAAGACCACTGCCCTATAGTATTCAAATGATTTATAAATTCAACAAATTCTGAGATAAGTTGTGTCTTTGAATTGTTTTGACGGAAAGTTATGCGACATCATGGGTAAATAACCTGGATGGGAGATGAATAATATGGCGACGGCATATTATGTCCAATTTTGTGCATACACTGCTGATGTATACGCATTGTATCTACTGAACATCAAAGTCTGTACGTCATATCAAACCATGCTCAATACGTACAGATGGAGTATGTTTGCTCGGACACACCCTCAGGCTGATTTATGAGGTGTACTTTCTTTCGGTTGGAGTGAAATAGGAAAACAAGGATGGTAAACACTCTACTCTGTTGTACCCCTATGAAAAATTACTATAGTTCCAAGCTATAGTTATCCGATAGTAAATGGATGGTATTTTCGCCACCATTGTGTAATATAGTAATACTATAGTTATTAAAACTACAGCAATACAGTTGTGTGGATTGTAATAATATCATGGTATTATTGACTGTAGTGATACTATAGTTATAGTGTGATGGCTAAAGTACTACTCTAGTTCTATTATGCAAACTATAGTAACACTATAGTTATGCCATAAATACTATGGTATTACTAAGAAGTAACAAATTTAGGATATTTTCATGAGGGTACTTCGCACATTGGGAGTCTCTGAGTGGTTTATGAAATGTTTGCCACTCGTACCATGTTGTGCAGTGCTAACCAAGCCTGTTTCTACAGCTACATTGTCCCACAGGGTTTTGCTCCAATCCTAATTTGGCATAACTGACTCAACTAATTAGCAACTCATCAAATTTGCTTGGTGTGGAGTGAGATGTGCTTTGATGGTGTTGAGTTGAAAGCCCGCAGGAAGGCAGGTCTGCTGGGCTGAAGTGAACTGCGTACAGATGGTCCCCTTGCGTCTGTTTCAGTGACTCACCAAGCGCGGTTTGGTCATGTTTAACTGAGGAGACCTGACCTGGAGCCGCCTGTCTTGCGTTTAGCTCTGCAATACTGCTGCTATGGAGGTGAAGCTTGAGATGAGGACTTGCTATCTTATAGGAAGCAGGATTTCGGGTTGCCATATATTCAAATTTTTCACCGAAATGTCCATTAATCCCTCTATGAGTGGGTGAGAACCGGAAGCTACTATCTAGCATTTTGGTGAAAAATGAGTGAAGTGCATGTAGCGCCCTCTGACTGCACTTAAATCATAAATATTTAACATGAGTTGCAAGTTCTTTTAACCAGAAATATCAACCGTCTGGCAAACATCTGAATTTACAGACAGCGGAAACTCTGAACCTGTTTTCCTGAGAACCTTCAATTTGAGGGTTTGTAGGACTTTGGTTTTCGCCTGCTAATCAGCAGTACTAGTCAGGGTTTTGGTGTATCTGGTGCCTATCTCTGCGTCCAATGTGTAAGAGGCAGGTATGCGCCTATTTAATGGTGGTGTAGCGATACGCCAATACAGTATCGTATCGCAACATTTTCTGTCGCTTTAAATGGAAATGTAGTGACTTGCCTCATATTCCACGTGGTCGCATCGCTCCAAGTGAAATTTGTTGAAGTGTTGTTTCAACTTGTTTGAGGTTAACTTTCCAGACTTCAAGTTAAATACTAATGATAAGTAGTTTGCAATACGACTGTTTCTTCTGGTGAATAGTAGTGGAGACCTATTCAGCTTTTATCGATTTTTTAAGTTGAAGACATTGACCTGAACAGTAAACACACAGTGGTACCTAAAGGTAAACTAACTGTATTCCTTTGTTTTAATAAACTTCAAAAGCCTTGTCTTGGGAAATCTTTCAGTGTTGCTGCTTACTTGTAAGTAGAAAGAAAATCAGCAGTAAAATAGTTTGTAGTGTATTGGGATATGTATCGAATCGCGACCCCTGTATCGGGATACGTATCGTATCGCGAACCCTGTATCGGGATACGTATGGTATCGTGACCCCACCGTATCGTTACACCTCTACTATTTAACTGATGGAAGAATTGCACTGGTAGTTTGCAGTGAGTTATGAATTTGTACACTAGTGACTCCCAGGTCTGACATCAATTTCAAGAGAGACATCCACCCTGTTCCTGAGGCTCCCTACCTTCTAGCTTCCAGCTGTGCATGAGGTTTGGATTCAACAAAATTTAAATCTGGCAACCCCAGCAGGAGCAGAGATTGGGGAGAGAAGCCATGTGTCCCGTTTCCTTCAATAATTCATTCACTGGCATATGGCAGCCCAATTAAGCCAGAGCCTGTCTCTGTAGAGGAGAAGCAGCAGTGAGGACAGTGGGAGTAAAGGGCCGAAATGGGGCTTTCCTTGGATGACGCTCACGCGTTAGCGATTAGCATTCACCGGTTGAAATACCAAAGTCTACAGCACTAAAGTCGTGTAGTGTTTAGTAAACGACGACCTTTCCCCTTATCGAAACCAAAATTATTTACACCTGTGGTAAAAATGAAATGACTTTGATCAGCAGAGATCAGAAATTAGCTTTTCGATTCCACAGAGATGGGTGTCAGAAGGATATTTGCGAAGGATTGTTGTCACTACAGTACAGCAAAAAATGTTGTCGTTTCCTCTGTTGGTCCTGCAGTTTTTGTTGGGGTAAATTAAATTATTAATACAAAAAAGGTGTGTGATTGTTTTAACTTAGTAATTAGTGAATTAATTTGGCTTCACTATTTTCACCAAAATTTGGAAGGACAACACACTTTGTCCAAGAGAGCTTATGTGTGCCACTCGTCTGTTGGTTAGGGGAAATCATGACATCTCACAGCTCTTCATAACAACACAATGGTGGCAGGGTTCTATTCCCACTGAAAGCCATGAGCCGTAAATGTGGAATAAAATCTCTATTGTTTGCTTATTTCTTTTATGACTGACCTCATATTTTGATAAAGGGTGTTCAATTTACAAAACGGAGGGAATTTAGACGCGGTTCTGGTAATGATGAGACACATGAAGCACTTTTCACGATAGTTGTTCAGATGGCTTTGTTCACTGGGAGCTCAAGCATCACACACTCAACAGACACATCATTTACTGTGTGATAATGAAAATTAACTCGCGGCCATACATTTTACCTCTGTTCAGGTCAAGAGAGCATCGCTCAAAGATAATGCTCCATTCATAATATTGGAAACCATATGGTAAACGTTTCTCTTTCAGGAAGTCTGGCCTCACCTGAGCACTTAGAACAAAGCGGAAACATACTTTCAGAACGTCTGGGCCTACCTTAGTAAAAAAAAAAATGGAGACTGTCCTCTGACATCATGCTCATTAGCATGTTTTTTGCCAGTGAAAGCTATCTGACAACTATCAGAATTTTGTCCGAAGCTAACCACAGATGGCCTTCACAGACACCCCGCCCCTCATGCGGAGCAGAAAAACGGTCCAATAGGATCATATGAAAAACACTAGGGAAACCCAATGAAAAGACTTGAAGTCGGAGCGGGGGAGGAGGAGACCCAATCGTACGTGTATGCACAGAGCAGGCCACAGGCACCTGTGGGACCAACGAGGGTTACTCAAGCAATGACTACTGCAATCCCTGCTGATCCATATGGTGGGCATCATGAAGTCTATTGTGCCCAGTCCTTCTGCGACAAGTGAGCTAACCAGCAGCAAGTCCACGGCATTCAGAGTCTACAACCTGGGCTTCCTCTGTCATGCAGCCGATCCTCCACTGAAAACAGAAGACATCGCCTGTCAGTGATCCAAAACATGCCTCAAAATCACCCAAAAAATGACCACATGAGTTTCTCAATGGCCATATCTGTCCGCTGACTCCCATAGTAAGGACTTTTTTCCTTGTACTTGCACATATACTTTGGTCCTCCCACAAAATGTAAAACCAGATCATTGCTGCATTGCTGCTGTAGTGCCCTTCCTAAGATGCTATGTGCTTGAACCACCAATTTTGATTCTGTGCCCCTATTGACATCACAAGGGGATTTGTTTGGCAGTAGAGTCTGATACAGACAGGTTTCAGTCTATACCACCGTTTTTCACTTCTGTGCCAGGATAATGAATCTGATCAAAGCAAAACTTCATTTCATTGTCTTACCTTCTACTTACTGGGAGAAATCAAGAGGCTAAGAATATAAATGCTGAATGTGCATTTTTTTATTTAAGTCTCAGAACCATTTTTTACAGACACCAAAGAATTGCCTAATATCGTTAAAAAAAGTACAGTTTGGTTAAGTGAATCCCTATTCATGGTTGAAGTCGAAGAGGATCTAACTCACCTGGCAGCATGGAATACCAGAGTACTAGATTTAAGTACCACTGGTGATTCAGTGTGTTTAGGGAGCACATCCAAGAAATCACATTTCTGTGATCTTGACGGACTGGTCAAAAACCTAGCCAATTTAGTCCTTGCCCTCACCACTATCTGAGGTGACTAAGTGGGGTTATCATCGAGAAAAATACTGAAAACAGGGTTGTGGGTTTTTCTGGTACATATCATATGAGAAAGTGCTGCTGCGGTCCATTGATTCATCTTTGCAGTGATACATTTTAAGATTAGAGAATTAAAATGTAGCACAAGACTTGTGTTTTTTTTATTGCAAATAGGCTTTTATATATCTTCTTTAGGGCTGTGAATCATTCTGAGGGCACCTTATGTTCATATCCTTTGAAGAGAGTATTTTAGCTGTGAAGCAACCAGAAAACTTACTGCACTATAAGCTATGGTATATTGCGTTCACTCGTGTGATTTCAGCTTAATGTGTGGTCATTGAGGGCCTGTCAGTGAGTATGCTCTTGCAAAAATTCAATGAGAATGCAGTATGGTTTTATTTATTTATTTATTAATTTTATTGTTTCTGTTCGAAAGTTTTCCCAACGGTTAAAAAATATTCCTGCAACTCCTGTTTGGGAGATTGCAAAACTTGGCCGATGAAGAAATTTTTATTTAAGAAAAGATCCGCATCCCAGACACAGAACAGTGCAAACAAGCACACTCCTTCCAACTGTCTCAAACCTGAAATTCCTTGATCACGATGATGATGATGGATTCTCTCATTAAAGGTGGGAGTGTCCTGTAACTGTTGGGTAACTGAGATTGTAATGAAAAATTCCCTGTTGGATGCTCTCATTGTCCCTCCAGAAAGGTGCCGAAAACAAATTTCATCGGTAGAAATATCCCAGCTGTAGAAACGGAATTCAGAAAAGAAGATATTTGAACCCAAGTTTGTCGCTTAATAGAGGCGCTTCTGACTAAATAGCCAGGATGTAACAATAAGGCCATAATGATGTTTTTGCCTCATTTTTATGTGATTTTCCATATTTTGACTTATGGTTTGCTTGACAGAGTGAAAACCTTTTACATTTTAATGCTGTGTGTTTGAGGATTTGGGACTTGTTCTTTTGTTCTTTTGAGTGAATGCTCGGATCAGAAATGAACAGAAATTTGCTGCAAACTGCATACTTGGTAAAGCCTTTGAGCTCATAAATTGTGTACCAGGCTTTTGGCATTATTAACATATGAGATTCCTACCCAGACAATTTCATTAAAAGCTAACCTTAAGAACTAGGAAAGCCTGAGTGTGCAATGCCTTTCAGCATTTTGGCACAGTTAATAATAATAAAAAAAAAATAGACAAAGCTGAAATTGTGTTAACTCTTTCTCTCCTTCCTTCCTTTCATACTTCCTTCCTCCCTTCCTTTCGTTTGCTTTTTCCTCACTGTGTAATAAATCACCAGCGCATTGGCCTACTGCTTGCATTGCTAATACCATTAGCTTTGGCGTTATCATCTTCATTCGATGGAAAATTCATAAACAAATAACCTCCAGTACTGCATTTTATTTATGATGACAGTTATTGCAGCGTAATTGAGTTATACTGCTACTGACTATTATTACAACCCTACTCATTCAGTGATTCATAATGATTTTAACCACAGGGCCATTAGTTTCGGCGAACTGTTGCCTGCGCAATCTGATACTTGATTGGCATGTTCATTTTATTGCCATGTTTTGTAATTCCGTGTGGTCACCGGGTGTCATTTTCAGCCCTCGGCTACGATGTAATCATGTTCAGCATAATCTGGTCATGTGCTAATTTGCGATTTTTCATTTTAAAGCCCTTTGTGTAAGTGTTTGATGGTGTAGAAGGCAGGCGTAAGAAGATGACCGTGAGGCGGATGCCTCTAGCATTCAGGGTGGGTAGGGGCAGGAGGGACTGGGGTGTTACTGGAGCCCTGTGGCTGCAGTTGCTGTTTTCTCTTTGTTTTGTGACATTATTGTATTGTTAGTTTCAGCTGTTTACACCTGTGTCTTGTTCCATGACCGTCTGCACCCCGGTGTTGCTCGCGCATGTAGCCCTTCTGCTCCCTTTCTCTGTGTCGATCTGGTTTTCGCTCTCCCATTTGTCAGCTTGAGATTCTCATTCACTTGCCTTCCTGTGGCCGTTTCAAGCTCATTTTCGTGATCATTGCCTGTTAGTTATCGAAGTAAAATAGACAGAGATTCTGTCTGTTTGTGTGTCTGTCTGTCTGTATGTATGTATGTATGTATGCCCATCAATTTTCTCAACGACCGTTCCTCCAATTGACTTCAACCTGGTCGGGTGTATTTCCCTGAGGATCCAAGGAAGTGCAGTGTCGAGTGTGAAGTTGTTTTTGGTTGAGCAGTTCTCGAGAAACCTGCAAGTGGCAATACCAGAGGCCAGGCAGTTGGCCCCTTTACCATAGGCACGTTTTGAATGGCCACTGTACTAATGTCAGTAAAATGCCACAAAAGTCTATGTTTACTCTTCTTCTCGGCTTCTGAGATTCTTTTCCCCCGTTCTTGATCCTGGCTTGCGTGGTTATTCTGTTCCTCCTTGGTTGTAACCACCCTGTTCACAGGAGAAGTAGATTTGACTATAGTCTTATCGCGGTGAGAGAATATTTCTGACTGTCGCGTGAGCAGTTAATGCGCACAGATACATCTAATGGCTCAGGAGCCTCCTGGGAATCATCTTCTAGAGCGTAAAACTCCAGGAAGAGTGTTTGATAGGCCGTGCGAGCTTTTATGAACTGGCCTCGAGACATCGGCAGTGCTTGTGCTTAAATTAATTTCAAGCTCCACTGCTAACCATGAACATTGTCTGGGGAAAGTCCAATTTTGAGCACATAAAGGTATGCTATGGCACATTTTGTCTATATACGGCTAAATGTTGTAAAATTGAGATATTCCATAATTTTATAAAGATTTGTTCTATGAAACCGAAGCTAGTGATTTGGGGGAAAAAAATGTGGTTTTTTCAGTGTTGTGTTGGTGTTTTTGCTGGTTTTATGCTTGTACATTTGCAAATAGTCAGAGACAACCCTTGCTGCGATGAGTAGGCTAACTCATGTGTGTTTGACCATGCAAAAAATGGAGCTGGATGTTCACTACTTTATCGCACACAGTGGACTTTTGTGTATGATATGGCAGATGAACATTTCTGAGATGTGAACAGAGCCTGTTATGAATTGTGGTCTTTTCGTCAGCAAACTTCAGTTTGAATTCCTACGATGCGAGTCAAATGATGGGAATAATTTTTACCTAAGAAAGAGAACCAGTGTGAAATCTGTAGCTGGGAATCAGACCTCCAGTACTATAGGCCAAGGGGAAGGGGAGGGCCTACAAGGTATGACTCAGGTCTCCACGTGAGCCAATGACAATCCTGTGCTGTCCTTGTTTAGAGAACCCCCCCCACACAAACACACACTAATTCTATCACATTATCTCTGGCGTCAAACTTTCATGACCTCAAAACCTGAGGACATGGTAATTTTTCCCTGGTCAGGCGGCTGCTTTTGAGTACCCCGCCCCCTTCTTAACGCTCGTGCTCTGGGTTGTAATCTTATAAACGGATGAACTGTGGTATGTCTGTACTTAGGAGCTGGCACATTCTAATAATGCCATTATTTTGGGCCCCACCGAGGGACATGTCGTATTGATCCTTTAGTTTTTAATAGTGTGCTGTTAAGATTTCCTAAGTCCGGGCGACGGCAGAGGCGAAGGCTCTTCATGCTCCGTAAAGGCTCTTGCGGTTAGAAAAACGTCGTTTTGATGGAGTCTTCTTTTTTTCCCTCTGCTGACGAGTCCATAAGACAGCGATAGTCTTGTCATTAATGATTTTTATCTTGGCATCGGCACCAGCGAGGCACTGTAATGTGGCATTTGATACCTATTTATAGAACCGAAGGAGGTCAGCGCGAAACGCTTCGGGACATATCACTGTCACTATCGAGCAGCATAAACGCGAGACTCGGAGGGCCTGCGCTAAGTGTAATGAGGTGTGTAGGCGATGGCTCCTGGCCTGTAAAACTATACTTATCTTGGAGGGAGGTGTTTACATTTTATTACTGCACAGCTTCCCTTTGAGGTATATTGAATAAGTATCTGTTAGCATCTGTTTACACCTGTTTTTGGCTGTGTCTTCATTTGGTGTTCCTAACGTCTAAACATTCTTCTAAATTGTCTGCTTTGGTCATATTTAACATAACATGAGTGATGAGAACAGGTCATCCGGCCTTACTAGGCTCGCCATTTTCCTGTCACTATAGTGAATCTAACGCTTCAGATACTTGATGACTAAATGGTATCTAGCGCTAAATCAAGCCCGCTCTTTAAAACTCCCAAGGTTTCTGCCTCAACAATGTGGTCAGGCAAGCTATTCCACCCTGAGATTACTCTCAGCGTGAAAAATATTTCCTCATATCGTGCTAAATTTACTCTTGGCTAACTTCCATTTGTGTCCCCGAGTTTATTTGATGCCTGGGCATTTTATATTATGTAGGTACTGGTAACCTAAGAAAACTGGGATTCTCATTTATCTGAGATGCCTTGTCAGTTTAAACCTGTTGATTAAATATATGAGTCCTGTTAAATTAGCCTAATAAAGGTCAATATCTTGTTCACTGCCCCTTCCCCTGTGTAATGAAGCAGGATGCCTGAATTAGCCAGGTAACTGCACTTGATAAAGCCCTCTCAAATCTAAATCATGTACTAATGTTTAAAAAGCTGTTCTGTGTTTCACTGCCTGCAGTTATCTAGTTAACTCGATAATCCTGCCTAGTTATACAAGTCACGTTAAGAAAATACGAAGATACACTAATGCACTACATGCAGTATCCCAATGATTTCATTGAAAACTTGTGTCATATATTTGAAAAAATGTTGCAGAAAGAAAATAATACACCTAAATTACCTATTATTGCCTATCCCAAATATTCTATTAATGAAAATAGTAAATGGCAATAAAAATACTACATATCCTAATGATTTCATTGAGAAATTGTGTTATATATTTGAAAAAGATATTGCAAAAAAAGAAAACAATATACCTTAATTACCCATCATTGTCTTTCCCAAGTATTCCATTAATGAAAGTAATAAATGGCAATAAAAAGTAATTCTTTTTTTGTTGTTGTTGTTTTTTTAGAAAAAGACATTACCAAAATCAATATTCCCATAAAGATTTAATTGATAAAAGTAGTCCAATGCAATTAAACATGATTTGTTTTATTTGTTTGAAAATGCAATGAAAAACAGCAACTTACCCGTCATGAAATATTCAGAAGATTCCGTTGGTAAAGGACAGAAGGGTAATAAAAAACATGATTAGTTTCATATATTTGAAGACGGACATCGTAAAAAAAAAACGCGAATTAGACCCTTGACAGTCATTTGGTTGTTGGCCCGCTCTGACCCCATCTCAATGTCTGTCGCTTTTACAAACGGCTGTAACATAAACTCAATACCCCCCCCCTTCCGCATTTGAAACTGAAAATGACCCTGCTGTTGACTTCCCCCCTGCTCCCTCTCCCTCCCCCTCCCCTTCCGCAGGGAGAGATGATGTGCGAGGTAATGCCCACTATTAGCGAGGACACGGCCCTCAGCCAGCGGGGCTCCCAGAGTGGCCCCTCGGACCCGGATTCGCACTTCGAGCAGCTGATGGTGAACATGCTAGACGAGCGGGACCGGCTGCTGGACACGCTCCGCGAGACGCAGGAGAGCCTGGGGCTCACCCAGCAGCACCTGGAGGACGTCATCTACGACCGCGATTCGCTGCAGCGGCAGCTCAGCTCCGCCCTGCCCCAGGTAGGACCCCACCTCTTTTATAAACCCCGCCTCCATTTATTCTCCTCGCACCGTTGGACTGAAGTCCGTTTTATACTTGTAAGAGAGGTGTCTGTCGACTGTATGCGACGTCCAAAATGGTGTCGGAGAGACACAAAGTGTCCTTCCAGAGCGCATTGCACCTGTCAAATATTTGCAACGTCGCAGGCGCTGTCGTTGGTTGTCTAATGTTTTAATTGGCTGGGTGGACCGAGAATTTGGTGGTTGTCATGGATGCAGAACGTTGATATGTTTGCGTTCACTTAAAGAATGGTAGATGATAGAAACAAATATAGAATTACGATGGAGATGACAGCTTGCGCCGAAGATGTTGTCCAACACTTCGTTTAAGCATTAAAGAATCTGTATCGTCCAACGCTTTTCTTAAGATGTTTGTTGACATATATCTACAAGCATAAAACAGCCTTGAGTTTCTGCCACTTGCTCAGTGCTTATTAGCTATGATTTTTGGGCCCTCCAGAGGGATTTTTGCTTGACCCCATTCCCCCCGTTATTTGTAATTCCACTGGCCTCGTTTTTATCTGTTGGCCTCCAGAATCTCCATCACTTTTCACCTCATTAAAGACGGCCTTAAAAATCGGTTGGTGGTAGAAGCAAATACAGTACATTCTGATCTAGGGTCAGTTTTGCTTTTTTTATTTCATAATGGAGGAAGCTTCAATTGAAGCAGACATCAGATCTGAATTCAGAAACTCCTGTTCTGAGACAGCATAAGCCTTTCATAGTACAGAATACCATTCTGTGACCTGCTAGCAGAAGGACACAAAACTGTTTATTGCGTCCTGTTTGGTTTAAGAGCTGATAGATTTTATTTTGAGACTATAAGCATCCACTGATGGGAGAAATAGGCTGATATGATATTACATAGGATTACCCTGAATTTTGCGCATGTTTTGCTGTGAGAGGAAGAAATTGTTGTTCTATAATGTTCAAGCTGTTCAATTAGACTGTTTAATCCTGAAAATATTTTGCCACTGAAACATATGTCCTCTTAATGTCAGAAATTCAATAGATCCCTGCCTCTCCTTCGGTTTGTGAAGACCAAAGTCTGTGCATTATGTGTGTGTGTGTATGCTTGTGAGAGTGTTAGAGTAAGAGTGAAAGAGAGAGAAAGAAAGAAAGAAAGAGAGAGAGAGAGAAAGAGTGTCAGCAGATCAAAAGTGAACGAGACACTGATATAACCTTGATAAAGTCTCGTGTCAAAAGATCAGACATTTTGTGAAGGCTGTTCGTGCTGAACTTCAGACTGACAGATTGTTCGGGGGAAGGTTGTGCATTTCCATTTCCTCTTGGAAACGAAGCCTAAACAGTTTTTTTTTTTTTTTTTTTTACAGTTTCGCAATTCTCAGTTAATTTTTTTAATGACTCACTGTGACCATTCATTTTTATTTACGTAAATCAAGACAGTGTGTGGGTTTCTTTATGCGAGGGCATTGCGGCGATAACACGATTATGCTACCCGTCTCTTGTAAATAAGATGTCATTTCACTGTCTGCATCCCTCTGTCAATGTTACTCACACGCAAATGATTGCATGAATTAACTTGGCACTGTTAATTAGGCTGAGTGATGTCATCAGTATGGAGAATGTGTCCGGAACACCATGATCTGCGACTGGGGAAATCGCAGTCTGGAAATTCATGACATTTGAAGGTTTCTTTTCATATATGGCAGTTAAATTCTGTTTTTGCTCTCTGTTCATTCTAAACTCTAAGAATAAAAGAGGCTGAATTTAATCTGCTTCAATGATAATTGAATTTGTAACACCAGTCACAACATTGCTTAATTGCTTAGATAAAGCACTTATCTTGATGTATTGGATTAATGTTTCTGTATCTGATAATATATCTAATCATCTTTTGAATTGTTTAACCTATTCAGCGAACATTTTTAATTCTTTGAACAGTAACATATATATTTTTTTTTTGTTGTTAATTTTCAGTCTGAAATCTTTAACTGGTTTTACTTTTTTGTCAGTAGTGATATTCAAGTAAGGCATTTGAATGCCTTGGTTAGAAACTTATAATCAATTATGTATTATCATCTCACTCTTGACGGGATTATATTTTGGCAAACGTATTTTGCTAATAGAGAGATCAGCACTGTCTCAGTGTGAGATTTAAACCTACAACTCTCATATTCAGAACTTCCGCACGATTGTGGAAACCTGCTGCCGAGCCCAGTCCTCGTCTTATTAACCCTTAGAGCGCTAAATGCAGCTATTGTGGCTCAATGATGTAAGATATCAAAATCAAAGCTGTTGAAAACCTATCATGTGGCAACTTGTTTAAAACAGTTGTCGCCGAATTATGATGGGTTTCGGATCACCATGCTCAATTCCACTTGCTCCAGACACATCAAAAACAGTTTTTATTGGGTTTGAAATGAACAGCCTTTTCGTCAACCGAACGTAAGGGCTTCATTTTCAGAAAACGAGAGATGATGAGCATTGTCTCTCTGCTTGTCCCCTCTTTTCCGGTCTGGTCACATGGCCACCATATCAGCTGCTGAGAATGAGGTTACAGTGGTGATCCACACACATGCTTTTATGGACAAAAGCGTACCAGTTCAGTGATTAAGTGACAGGTGTCTTGGTCTTTGCTGGAACGTAGTCGCATTGCACTAGGGAACCCTGTGATCCTATTGATGAACCCTGAAGGGTCCAGGGGTTCTTTGTCTGGGGAAATTTCTCTTTATCTGGGAGCTTTGCCTTTTCATACGCATGAGAGAGGGTTCTATAAAGAACATAAGCCTTTAAATGCCTCAGCCTTTGGTAGAGTACATTTTTAGTCAGTGTATCTAATTGAAAGATGTGTTGATCTGAATGCAACCTGATTGAGCCATCTCTAACGCTCGGCTGAGGTATGTTATAGAAAAAAACCAATCAGTAAAGTTCAAAACATCTTTCAACTAGATACAGTGACTCAAAATGTGCTTTACGAAAAAGTTGAGCAGGCAGTTAAAGGGTTAAAATGGGTTCCTCTTCGGAGGCAGGCAGAAGAACCCTTTGTTCCTGAGGGAGAACCTCGAGACACGGCAGTCTTTTAGCTCCACCTGATTCAGGCCCCCCATCTCATGACCGCACTCGTGAAAGGACAAAGAAGCTTTCATGACACATCTCACAGGGCCAAACGAAGCCACTGGCGGAGTTTCAGACACACGGCCGACCTGCCTGGAGGTAAAAGAGCAGAACCATCACACGTGAAAACACAGAGGGAATTCTGTCCCCCTCATCACATACCCTTTTGTTCATCTGCTGGAAATGTCAGAGAGAGAAGGAGAGAGGGAGAAAAGGAGAGGGGGAGTGAGGGAGTGAGAGAGACTCTCTGGGGTGGCTGTGTAGCCTAGTGGTAGGTCGCTCGACTAATAACTGAAGAGTGTCTGGTTCAAGCCCTCAGTGGAGCCTGGGATTCTGACTAGATCTGGAGAGATGACGTTTGGAAGAACTCTGTCACTGGGCCCTTGAGCGAGGCCCTTGACCCCAAAAGATTGCTGGAGTGGCTTAATCCCTGTTTCTCTTCTTCCTTACTTGCAACTGTTTTATCTGCCGGAATTTCTCCCGGGGTGTCTTTTATATAGAGAAACACGTTCTTGCTGGAATTTTCTGAGTTAAATAAAGGTTTAAGAAAGAAAGCGATTGAGAAGGTATATTGCTGTACTCTGTGGTTGGATGCTGCCTTGCTAGGGCAGGACCAGTAGATCAGACGCAGTAAAAAGTTTTAATGCAGTGTTTTAAAATTATTCCATCGCATATATCCACAGAACTGAGTTTTTGGGGATATTATGGATTTGCCTTGGATGCCACTGCCACAGATCCTGTGTTTTAGCACTATATAGAGATCAATTTTTATGGGAATCGCATGAAAGTTCTTGTGTTCATTCCTGGTGCATAGATGGCGAATCCTATTGATGCGAACCAACTTGAATCTTTCAGTTTTTCTTTTAGGTTTTTTTTTTGGTGGGGGGGTTCGTTAGCTTTCGAAATGGGCCCTCAGAAGCTTAAGGCTTCCACTTTAAGGAGGAACTGTATTTATTTTGATTTCTCTATGACTTTTACTGAAGCACCACCATTGAGTGAAACTGCATCTCCAAATGTAATAAGTCAAAACAGTTCTAATGGGAATCAGATCAACTTTGCTGTGAAAGTCTAAGTGCAAAAAAGTACGACCCTATTGTTCCGGTGACACTATGGCCACTCCTGTTGCACCAACTTTTGGCCAAACTTAACTTTTTCAAAAATGAAATAAGTCAAACAGTTTTTTTTTTTAAATGGGAGTGGGGTAAAATTTGCTGTTATCATTCCTGGCGCCTACAGTAGTTCTCATGTTGATCTTCTGGACCCTATACCCTCTCCTGTAGTGCTGCCATTAGGCCTAATTATGAATTTTGCCCATGAAGAGAATGCAGTAATTACTATGATTTACCCTGCTTTTGTCCACTGACAACAATTGTCTAGTTCTGCAGACAAATTTAATGCACAAGTGCATGAGTCAAGGTCATTGAAACAGATACACAGCATATAGATCAGAGAAGTTGTAATTCATATAAACCATCACTTAATTCAGTCAGGACAGTAATGTGAAGACTGTTTGGAAGGAATTAGTCTGCTGTTGCTCTCTTTGCTGAAGGAGGCAACCATTGACGCTATCAATTTCAGGCCTGCCTGTGAGCTAAACCTCCCCAAATCTCGCCCTTCATTCCCAGTGTGCCCCTGGTTTTCTTTCACTCTGTGTAACTAACGGAATTGGAAGTTTTACTGATTGGCCAGACTGACTCCACCCCCAAATCCCAATTAAAGGGAATGTGGAGAACCTGTAGTTCTCCTCCCTGGGGGAATTGGACTTCAGTAACGGGGTACTTACCCTTCCTGAACTGAGCAAAGAAATTTACACCCACTTGTGCAGTAAAGGTCCATGCCTGCTATGTCTGTATTGTATTTTTATATGACTCAACTTGCTCTCGGTTTTATAGTCCTTACTGCTGCAAAGGATGAAACAGAGAGAGCAGGAGAGAAAGAGAAAGGGAAATTGATTGAGAGAGAGAGTAGGAGAGAGGTATGAGATGGACAGAAATGACAGAAAGAGGGTGAAAAGGAGAGAGAGAGAGACATAGATTAGTATAGTGGGAGAGAGAGAGAAAGACAGATTGGTAGAGTGGGAGAGAGAGGGGGAGGGAGAGCCTGGGAGAGTGGGAGTGTAGAAGAGGGAGATGGAGGCGATTGTGAGAGAGAGAGAGAAGGGGGAGAGAGATAGATTGGAAGAGTGGGAGAGAGAGAGAGAGGGGGGCGAGAGGAGGGAGATGGAGGTGATTGTGAGAGAGAGAGAGAAGGGGAGAGAGAGAGATTGGAAGAGTGGGAGAGAGTGAGAGAGCGTGAGAGAGTGGGGGTGTAGAGGAGGGAGATGGAGGTGATTGTGAGAGAGAGAGAAGGGGGGAGAGAGATTGGAAGAGTGGGAGAGAGAGAGTGGGGGTGTAGAGGAGGGAGATGGAGGTGATTGCGCGAGAGAGAGAGAGAGAGAGAGAGGGGGTGTAGAGGAGGGAGATGGAAGTGATTGTGCGAGAGAGAGAGAGCGATGTATATGTCGACAGACGGAGAGTCACATGACTGACTGACTGTCTCCTGGTAGCCGGGCTCACCCTGTATCCGGTTCTCGCATCTGGAGTAGTAAAAGGGCCCGGGGCCAAACAGGATTCTCTTCTCCCTCTCTATCTCAGAGCTATTTTCAGACACGGCATCATAACGGCTTTTCCTCCTGTACTCTACACTCCTCATTCTCTCCAGGCTCAGGTTTACCCTGCCTACACTGGACGCCTTGCGTATCTTTTTTATGTGTACTGTGTTTGTTTTATTTTGTTGGCTCGTTCACTGCGCCAACCAGTTAACCCTTAGAGCGCTCAGCGCAGTAATTGTTGCTCAATGATGTAAGATATTAAAATCAAAGCTGTTGAAAACCTATCATGTGGCAACTTGTTTAAAAGAGCTGCCCTGCGGGAGCTCTTTTAAACAAGTCGCCACATGATAGGTTT
The DNA here is from genome assembly GCA_029692085.1 of Gymnothorax javanicus. Taxonomy (NCBI): domain Eukaryota; kingdom Metazoa; phylum Chordata; class Actinopteri; order Anguilliformes; family Muraenidae; genus Gymnothorax; species Gymnothorax javanicus. Next base: position 14,755,249 of record CM056201.1, read on the forward strand.
TCAACAGCTTTGATTTTGATATTTATATATTTTTTTAAAAATTATCTCTGTGCTCTAAGGGTTAACATCACTCCTAGTGGCGTAATATTCATGTGTTTTGGTAGTTAGAGGAACCCGGAGAACCCAGAGACAACCCATGTGGTGATGGGGGAGAACCGCGCAAACTCCGCTCAGAAAGGCCTTGCTGGATTTTTGGCCGAGGGGGTTCCGTCACCACGAATCTTCCGCAAAATCCCCAAATCAGGATTTAACTAAAAATAAAAATTTTGGTAAACATTGCTTATCAGGGCTAATTAGGTGAATCAGACAGTGAGGTGCTGTGTTATAGCAAGCCCCTTTTAATCCTGAAATCAGTTACGGATCTTTTGACTTAACAAGGGAGGGTTCACTGTATCCCTCCTGGTCCACATATAAGCAGCTATTGTGGTCAGATTTAAACTAAAGCTCTAAAACCACACACGCTTGATTTGAGTTCTATTTTGTTCTCCTGCAGAATAACTTATAAGTCCTTTAATGGCTCTCGGCCCTTGAGAATGTGGAGGGAGCAGGAATAGCAAGTTTGCCGGCAGAGACTGTTGCTATCGGGCATTCAGGTGCACAGACGCCCATCAGAAAGCCTCTCTCCACAGCGAGACAGTAATGAGATAGCAGAGTATCGATCGCTCTCTCAGATTGTCGTTAAGAAGGCGAGCCATCCAGGAGAGTCCACGCGGTCTTGGACTGTACCACTGGATTAACAGACAGAAGGAGCATGAGCTTCACGAAGCCACAGCGTAACCTGACAGAAAGGATCACAATTATTCACACCCACCGCCCACAACATGAAAAACACCTACCTAATATTGTGTTGGAAACTGGTTGTTTCGCTACTTTGGGTTTTCACTACCGCACTTTTGCTGCTGCACTCGGAACGGACTTGGACATAGTAGCTAAAGTCCAAGTCCGTTCTCTGCTATAATCAAACAAAGGGTTTGTTGCCCATTCGATCTTTGTTTGAGTTTCTGTATTGAGTCAGAACCCGAAAAAATATTCTCAGCTGTAATGCGAATGGTTTTTATAAAGTTTTACTACTGATTCTCATGTCATATTTATATTCTTCACTAGCATTTATCTATAGTTGCTAATGGACTTGGACATTGTAGCAAAAGAGCGGTGAGCAGCAGCGAAAAGCCAAAGTAGCGAAACCACCGTAAACCAGTGTGTAGAACTTTCCTCTTGCTGCCAAAATAGCACTGACCCGTCGAGGCATGGAGTTCAGGAGACTTCTGAAAGTGTCCTGCCATATGTGGAACCTAGATGTCAGCAGCAGACCCATTAAGTTCTGTGAGTTGTGATGTGGTACCTCCATGGATCAGGCTTGTTTTTCCAGCACATTCCACTCATGCTTGTTTGGATTGAGATCTGGGGACATTGTGGACCAAGGCAGCACCTTGAACTCATTGTTATGTTCCTCAAACTGTTCCTGAACAATTTTTGCTGGGTGTCAGGGCACATTATCCTGCTGAAAGAGGTCACTGCCATCTGGGAGTACCGTTGTTATGAAGGGGTGTACTATATATGCAGTAATGTTTAGGTTGGTAGCACATGTCAAAGTAACACCCACATGAATACCAGGACCCAAGATTTTCCAGTAGAACATTGCCCAAAGTATCACACCGCTTGGTACGTCTTCCCCAGGTAAGCGTCACATGCAGCCAGCCATCCGTATGATGTGGAAGAAAATGTGATTCATCCGACCAGGTCACCTTCTTCCATTGCTCCTTGGTCGAGTTCTGATGATCATGTGGCCATTGTAAGCCCTTTCGGCAGTGTACAGGGGTCAGCATGGGCTTCCTGACCAGTCCGCAGCTACACTGCCCGTACACAGTGAGCTGTGACTTACTGTTTGTTCTGACTCCTCTCTATCAGAACCAGCATGAATTTTTTCGGCAATTTGTGCGACAGCAGCTCTTCCGTGGGATCAGAGCAAACTGGCTCACCTTCAATCCCCGCGTATATCAATGAGCCATGGGCTCCCACGATCCTCTTGCTGGTTTACCTTCTTTGGACCACTTTTGATTGGTACTGACCACTGCAGACTGGGAACACCCCACATGAGCTGCAGTTTTGGAGATGCTCGGAACCAGTCTTGGAGCTATCACAATTTGGCCCTTGTCAAAGGCGCTCAGATCCTGACTTGCCCATTTTTTTGTGTTTCCAATGCATCAACTTCAAGGAGAAAATATTCACTTACTGCCTAACATATCCCACCCGCTGACAGATGCTAATGTAAAATGAGATGATCTATGTTATTCACGTCACCTGTCAGTGGCTTTAATGTTGTGGCTGATCGGTGTAGTATTGGTCGGTCTCTGTGACCTTCAATTGAGGAACCCCTGGATTTGAGCGTCCTCTCTGTTCATTGAGGCTCTCTGATGAATCTGGCTGTGTGTCTTGATCAATATCGTTTAAAGGTTGCGTTTGATCTGCGAGGCTTTTTTCCCACGTTGTCCCGGGGATGCAGCATCGATCTGGCATGCCAGGATCAGCCTCTCAGACATCGTTCTCAGGCGAGGCGTTCCTGAGAACACATCCTCCTGTCCAGATAGGCACGATTATCTGCCTCAGTGTGTCAGTAAGCCTTTGAGTGGGAGGGGCTCCCTGGTGCATTGCGTGCGCTCCCATTAGTGATCGGCAGCTCTTTAGCTAGCTAGCTTGACCTCTGAGTAAACGTAAAATTGCATTCTGAAATGGCTATTTAGCTGTTTCATTCATCCAGAGTGATCTGTAGAACAGCTGATTTGTCTAGGCTCTGACAGAGGCTAATACCCCCCTGCAGTAGTGTAGGGTTATACTGATCTCACATGGCTACGCTAGGGCTTGAAATATAGACCGTCCAGGCCTCAGTCAAACACAAGCCACTACCAAATCTTCTATTGGTCTTTTCTTCGTTCAGTTGCCTTAAATTAAATAAGCCGGGCTTATAAACGCTCTGGGGATTGGTGAAGATTAAGACAGGTCCTAGGACAGTACATTTTTTAATCTACCACGGAGGGCCTCTGGGCTCTGATACAGACAGTGCCATCTGTTGGAGAAAAAAATACAGTGCCTGACTTCTGACCGATTGAGCGGCCATTTCTCAAAGTGTGGGCTGTAGCCCAGGTAGTCAGCAGTTTTAGGCAGATACATCATCGCAGGCTGTTCCATTGTGAAGTTGCTTTCGAAAACAGCTGAGAAATGCAGCCTTCATCTTGCCTCACATTGGATGAAATTGTCAACGTAGAAACAGATTGTAATCAAGCTTATAATTCTGATGTCAGGCGGGATGAAGGCTGCGTTTCTCGGCCGTATTTTGAAGCGCCTTCACAATGGAGCAGCCCGCGATGACGTAGCAGCCTAAAAATATAGCCCACCTAGGCTGCAGCCTACGCTTTGAGAAATGGCCAGTGAATCCAAACCACAGGGGCATTTTTCACTGACAGTTTGCAGGGGAAGGTCTTCAGTGGTCAACTGCCATTGGCTATCGAAGCTCTGCATTAATTGGCTTCCTGTGAGTAGTGAATTGTGGTTAAAACTGGGTGGGGAACTCAAGAACAACAGCAGCAAAAAGAAAAACATCAAAAGAAGTACTCTATTTACGGAGGGCAAGCATGGACTTTATTATATAATTGTTATTCATATTTGTGCTGGCTTCCAGTACAGTATATGTGAGAGGGAGATGGAGAGATAGAGAGAGAGAGAAAGAGAGAGAGAGAGAGAGAGATTACAGGCTATGTTTCACAGATGACCTCATTGCCTCGAGCCAATTCTCACAGCTGTTTGGTACTCTCTCGTGCACTTTTGACTGGAGGTTTTTTTTAAATATAGAAATGCACACCCACTCATGAATGGAGTGTGCGCGCCTTGCTATCGATTGGCGAGCTGTGCAGGGTGTGTCCCTGCCTTTCCCCCATAGTCAGCTGGGAAAGGCTCCAGCTCCCTGTGACCCTGGCGAGGAGGGAGCTGTGTAGATAACAGATGAATGTATGCACACCCACTCATATCTTTTATATATGAATACGCGCAGTTCAGCCCGGTATTCCCACAGTGACTTAACCCTTTCAGTACTGACGGGACGCATACTGTATGTCCCACAATATTTCCAAATATCCTGTTGGGCCGTATGAGTCTCAGAAACCCTTGCATTTGGGCCAGTTCTGTATAGTCACAAAATTTATATCCAGGTGGTAACTCTGATTCGTAATACTGTATTCAGTATTGAGAGAGTTAATCTTTTTTTGGCTCTAAATTTGAAATGAAGCTATGGATATTGAGGCTACTGTTCAGACTGCCAGCATTAATTTTTGTGAAGATACACTCATGTCACATGAACCTTGTAGGAATTCGTGGGCATTTTTGTGTATAGTCATCCCCCATGACTGCACCAATGGTACTGAGCCGATAAATAGGGTACTACATTGTAGCTGAAGTCCAAATTTTAACATCATGCTCTTTGTTACATCTCAAATGTTGTGCACTTAAGTACAGAGCCAAAACAGCATAGTGTTGATGTCCAGTTAGAAAGACATTTGAGCCAAAACTGCATGTCTAGTGGTGGCTTATAACAGACAGAACACAATTTTGCCAAACACCGATGAAGAACGAAATAAAGACCTTATTGCATGAACAGCGTAATTGAGTGGTATGACAGAGGACACCTTTGGAGATTCGTCTCCGTTCCTCATAACACGCATGAAAGGTCTCCTCTGGTGGTTACTCTTGTCATCTGTTTTCTCCCTGATATTTAGCGAGTGGGATGTTTTAATGAGAGACAATTCAATTTCCTCATAACACCTCGAAGGACTCGGCCAAGCATATGCTCGCAGTATAGCCAACTCAGTCAGTGGATTTGCAAACACTTAACATTGAAAAGGCTTTTTGCATGAAGCCACTGTGTCTCACAGATTTCTGCTTTCAAGTGTGGGGCACTGAGTGAGAAACATGCCCAAATACCTCCCCCCCTTCCCAAACAAACACACACACACCAGCACAAACACCATCTGAAAAACGTACATACACACCGGCACTAACATCATCTGAAACACACACACTCCCTCACACCGGCACAATACCACCTGAAACACACACAAACACACACACACACACACCAGCACAAACACCATCTGAAAACACACACACACACACACACACACACCAGCAAAAACACCATCTGAAAAAACATACACACATACCAGCATGAACATTATCTGAAACACACACACGCGCACACACACACCAGCAAAAACACCATCTGAAAAACAGACACACACACACACACACACACACACACGCACACGTGCCCACACACTCCAACACAAACACTTGTCCCCTATGGTAGATATGATGTGGCTGTTCACCCATCCTTATTAACCTCATAAAACCTACAGGCCCATATATGGGTCCATCAAATGCAACGGCTTCATTCAAACCTGTGGAACATCAGGCTTATTGTGAATTCTAGTGGAGATCCCAAGGTTTCCAATGATCCTAAATATGTCGTGCTGAGTTATAGGGAAATGTGTTTAAAATGATGCACAAGATCTAGATATTTTCCATTTGATATAATGCTATGGGCATAAAATGTGGCATCCCAGGGTTTGAATATTTTTCTCAATATAAGTGTGATGTAGCTTCAACCAGCAGATGAAGCGCTGCCACCAGCAGATACAGAATATGTTTGTGACATGTTCTACAATAAGTTTTCCTAACTTAGAACCTACTTGAAAATTAGAGTCTAAGGGATTAAATTGTGAGGCGTGGACCTCCCTGTAATGGCTATCCTCTTCAAGTCACATGCTTATAAACCTTAATGACAATATTTATAAACTTAATGACTTTTGAAATTTGTGGAGACGGGCTTTTTTATACTTACTGTACCAGCGAAGAAGGTCTTGCCACATCCATAGTTTTCAATTAATGAGACATTCAAACAAGATATAAACATCTCTCTTACCAAATTATATCAATCTTAACCCTTAGAGCGCTGAAATTAATTTTCTAAAAATACGAAGCTCCCTGCAGGAGCTCTTTCAAACAAGTCACCACATGATAGGTTTTCAACAGCTTTAATTTTGATTTCTTACATCATTGAGCAACAATAGTTGCATTTAGCGCCCTAATGGTTAACCACCATTTGTAATAATGAATGCGAAGCATGCTTACATTATTATTTTCAAGAAGGCCGGGCAAGTTGCTAGCTGCTGGATAGCTCACTTGGTTAAAGCATTGCACTGCGAAGCAGAAGTGACTATCACGATGTGGGTTCGAGCCCCGGTCGTACCAGTTGGCAGCTTTTTTGGCGTAGCACACAATTGGCCATTGCGCTACAGGTTGCAAATTGGGAAGGGTCTGCCGAGAAGGGTAATATAACATGGTTCCGTTGGTCGTTGCTTAGGCACCTCCTGTTGGCCAGACGGGCACTCGTCAGGAAGATTCTAAGCTTGTTCATGTCCGGGTATCCTCCGCCCTCGTTCTGAACTTGCGAGGATTCAACCAATGAGTGTATAAGAAGCGGTGGCTGACAGGCGCGTGCTTCGGAGGAGAGCCGTGAACTGTTTTCGCTCTCCTGAGTTGGCAGCAAGGGGTCGCATACGAGCAAGCTTTGTACATAGTTCCCCAATTGGGCATTCCAGATTCGGGTGGGATTGGAGATGCCAAATTAAAAAAAAAAAAAAAAAAAGAAGGCCAGTCAAACAGTTCTGAGAGTTCACACAAGGTCAGCTGTTGAGTCTCGCAAAGATGTGCTGTACATGGCCAGTTAACCTCAAACAACCTTGATATCACTTCTTTTTGAAAAGTAGAAATTTTTTTTATTTATTTATTTTGCCAAATATGGTGTATCTTCTGAAATGTATTTTTTTACTTGATTCAGTAAAATCAGTGATTTTCCTCTTATGCTGCTGTCTGTTTACTTCTTACCTTGTGCCATTTTGGGTGATTTAGAAAAGTACGTTTGGCCGAAAAACAGAATACTGTAACACGAGTAAAGTATATTCAGACTTTTCACCGTTACTGCATGTGTTCATCCACAAAAACTACACAGATATTGGTGAGCAAAACTCCGGTACACATTCAGATGCTTATTTTGGGTCTTCACAATTTAGGCAAGTAAAATGGATTGGACAGATTGAATGGATTGGGCAATGAATGGACTATAATTAAAACCAAAGGAGAGAAGAAACAAAAGCATTGGTGTTGGAATCAATTTTAGGGTGCATGCAATGTAGCTACCTGATATATGGTCAATGTTTACTTGTCAGAAAAGTTAATGATTTATTCTGCATGATGGCTTCATGGCAAACAGAATATGTAGGATAGTAAAAATCTTAGAACATTCTTAATTTCTTCAACTGCAGCAAGACTGCTTTTCACGTGTGGATCCTGATCGTGATGTACATGAATGCTAACTTATTGACAGCCTGCATTTCAACAGACATAAACAATAGATCCAAATCGTCACTGTTGTGGATAAAATGTTGATAAAATGCAAGCTGGAGTGCTGTTGTTAAGTAATTTTCACAAAAGTGCTTATAGGAAGTTCAGAACCAACTTCAGGCACTGATGTCAATCTGGGAAGGCTGATGATTGAGACGCACTCTAGGGGTCCCTCATGAGGAAGATATCAGGGCGAGAGAAGATTTTTATCTTCTTAAAACTAATTTCCAGCTGGTTTTTTGGGAGAGTGTGGGAGCGGAGGCGGATAAGACAATGAAGTGAGAAAGCGCCACACGTTCAGCGAGACTTGAGTTGTCTGCTTCCGTTGGCTGTGTTACAGAAGGCTTGTCTGCTCGCTGATTGAACATGGCACAAATTCAGCTTGAATATACGTGCGTGCTCTGAGCTGCTCTGAGAATGCTAATGGCTAAGACTGCCCTACCGCTCACATAAATCAGGTGAAAATGTACTTACATTTTCCTGTATTGTTGCTAGCCTAATGTTATTCACACAGGCACTTACGAGGGACCTCCTTGGAGAATTGGTGAAGTCGTACTTCTTTTAGACCCACCCAGACCTGGATAAAAAATAAAAAAAGGCCTGACTCATTTCAATAATCAGAAACTCAGTTGGGCGATTAATATTCTCAAGGTGATCACGTGATAGGGAAGTGGCCATGTAGCTCTATTGCATCGCAGCAAGCAGGATGCGGGTTGAAATCCATCTGGGGCCTCTCTGTGTGAAGTTTGCTTGTTCTCCCCGTGTTTGTGTTGATGCAGAAAACAGCAAAGGAAATTGAGTGGGAATGCACTGAGCTCGGCGTTTGATCAAGCAAATGTACTTTTTGTATCATTTGTGTGATTGTAACTCTGCCCTTACGCCAGAAGCCTTCCATTGTGAAGCATTTTTAGGCTCTTTTAAATGTGGATCCACAAAGAACATGCACAGAACACGAAGGTGTTACTGTACCCACACACCTTCCACACACCTTTGAAAGGTATGCTTCTTAATACGTAACATTAACTGTCTAAGTCAGTGGTAGTCAACCCTGGTCCTGGAGAGCTGCAGTGTCTGCTGGTTTTTGATGTTACTCGGCACTTAATTGATGAGTTAAAGCAGTTGATTACACGCGTAACTCATCTCACCTGGTGTCTTAGGTTTAAATAGGGTGGAGAAAACCAAACTCAGCACACCCTGCGGCTCTCCAGGACCAGGGTTGACTACCACTGGTCCAAAGTATTACACAGTTTTGCATGTACTAAAATGATCTGGAATTGTATTTTTCAATTATTGTTAAACCAATCAAGTGACAGCACTGGATATGATGAAACAATGTCATATCCAAGGGGTCAAACAACAGTACCTTCTGTCATTTATTAATAATAATTTCTGTTCAATTTGGAAAAAAAAAACAGGCACATCCCAGTTTTAAGTATTGGAGCTGGACCTACAGGGGATTTCCCAGCTCTCTACAGTAACTGCGCTCGCTCTTCGCTACTCTCCAGAGAAATGAGTGGCATTGCCCACAGGGTTTCCTTTCTTTTTACATGTCATTGCTTTTTACCATCTTCAGCTGACATCTTATATTTTCCCACCAAGTGTTTCAGAATTCACTGGCTGTAGTCTGCGCTGTAAAAAATCTGAGACGCTCTACAGCAGCACAGCATGTAATTTTTCGCGACTGGGTGTTTTTTTGGAAGGGCCCGTTTTTGTTTACGTGTTTTTATTTGTTTATTTCTTTTGAATTAATTGCAGCCTACTCATACCGGCTAGAATTGGAGGTTCTTTGGCATATTAATGAGCACTTCCTGGAGTGAGATTAATCATGTATCATTTCATTCCTTTAAACTGGCAAGGAGATGGCGGCTGTTTTGGAGCCTCTCCTTTTGAGGGTTGATGACTATTTTTGATCATAATGAGTGTGGTGAGAAAGAGAGACAGAGAGAAAGAGAGAGAGAATGAGTGAGTGTGTATGAGATTATAAGGGAGAGAGAGAGAGACAGACAGACAGACAGACAGACAGAGAGACAGAGAGTTATGTAGGCCTGTATTGTAATTGGGTTGATGCCTCTCATAAAATCAAAGCCTTTTACTTGTCTGCCTTCATCCAATAAAGCAGACGTATCATCGCGACAAAATCAAAATCACCACAAATCTCGGGACTGGCAGACTCTATCTCCTGCTGAATCTCTGCTCAGCAAAAAAAAAGCCAGTGAAAGTCAGTCTGTGCAAAACCAGGGGGCGAATAGGAGTACATTCCGCTCATTTTGGACATACTTCGTCCAGATTTTATGACACCAATAGCTTATCGCGGCCATGTGGCCTAGTGGCCAGACTGACAGCTTCCCACCTTTGCTGTGCTGTAGGTCTGGTGACTGAGAGGAGGAGATGGAGTATCGATCTCCTTCATCCTCCCTCATAAAGCTCGATAGAAAGCACTTGAAGACCGCTCAGTCTGACGAAACTGCCCAACGACCGCGTTTAACAAAGCCACCACTTCGCTCGATAGCCATAGCTGGGGCTGCCCTTAGATTGCTGCACATAGTGCAATTATATTGCAGTTACACAAAACAGACCACCTGTAATCTGTTTTTAGAATAGCATGATGTATTTATATAATAAATTAAAAATAAAATAAGAAGGGGGAACTGCATCCCAAGAGAGGAAAACTCAATTGCACAGCAATGAAGGGGATATTGTTATTGTTGGGGGGGGGTTAGAGTGCAATTATCCCCTTGTTGAAAGCCAAACTTGCCGGTATCAGGCCAAAAAATGCCGCCATCTGATGCATAGTATAACCAGTATGATGTGACAGATTCAAACTCTGGCGGTATAAAATTATATGATTGTGCCTCACTTTCTTTTGATCTTTTTTTACTTCCAAAAAATGTGAAAGAGGTGTGGATATTTGGGGACTAGGTAATAGTCAGAAAATATGTATGACATGACGCTTCACAACAATAAAAATCTAACTCTGGAGGTCCTAATAGCTTCTGAAATCCATCTATTTTCAGCCATCCCGTTACTTCAGTATGTTTTCATGACCGCTCTGCATAGGAACGAGAATGTAGCTGAATGGTTGCGTAGGAACGAGAATGTAGCTGAATGGTTGTCCTCCTCAATCAGCTGATGAAACAGAAGCTGGCCAGTAGCAGTGAATACCTGTCTGCAAAACTCCAGCTTTCAGGTGCGTTCTTCAAACCAAAACTGTATCAAACGAAGACAGAGTCATTCTCTTCGCCATCGCCATCTGTCGGGAGTTTGCTGGGGGTCCAGGTTTTCTGGATTCGGAGAATCGACAGGTGTTGCATAGGGGAGTGGAACGGCTGGTCAGATCGCCTTTGATCTTCTCTGACTCCGCTGTCTCGTGGGAGATTCTTCGAACAGCTGCTAAATTCAGAGGAAGCGAAGCCTCGCTTCCCCTGAGCAACATTATGGAGCGCCTGCTCGGATTAGACCCCAGCCTGGCTTCGAGCGCTGCATCGCCACCTTGATTTACATCAGACAGCCTTTTTTCCCAAAAAGCGCAGTGGATGCATGTAATTTATGCGACTTTAATCACTGTGTAATTCTTCAGCTAGACCCTCTGAGCAGGATTAATGATATATATAATGCTACTTTCCACTTTTTTGGGGGGCTTTATCTTGCATAATACATGAGTTCTTCTTCTTAGATTGATTACATTTTACGGCTGGAAATGCCCGCTGCAGGGTTTGGAGCTAGCCTTGAGCCAGAAGGTTGTAGTTTCTATTCCTTGGCAGGGCAGTGCTGGTCTGTCTAGCTAAGCCTGGCTGCAATTGTAAGCTTGTGTACACTGCGTTCTCAATCCTTCTCACTGGTCATGGCTTGTCTGGCTTGTCTGTTCTTACTAAAAGCTGGCCCACAGGTTGACAACACTGGTTAACACTGATTTACCTGGTAGAGTAAGATGATTGCCATTCGTGTCAGCAAGTTGACTGAAGCTGGTCAACCAGCTAAAACCAGCTAGAAGTGACAATTACACAGCAGTAAACCATCTTAGGCTGGTTTAAAGTGGAATTTTTAGCTGGAAATTAAACAGGGACCATAACCAGACTGTCTCAGCAAATATCCAAGGCATCTGCCTCCACAGGAAAGTCCGGTCAGCAAAATAAAAACAGTGCGGTCAGTCATTTATGAGGTAGAATCCCTGGTTGGAGTCTAGCATTTGTGATTGTGTGTGTCCTCCGAAACATTGTAATTCGAGCTGACTGGCACGCGCTCACTTGTCCTCCCACTCACGACCCCACAATCCACCACTTGCTGACCCACAGCTGCATCTGACAAGCTGTCAGCCTGTGGCAGTAGCTGATGATCATTCCTGCTCCGCTGCTGTGGACTGCAGGAGGGGGGCTGTAATTGACCTATGGCTAAGCCCCGCCCTCAAATGCAATGAGCCAATCACAGTGCGCATTCTCTCCCCATATACTCTGACATTCTGAGCCTGAACTTCCATTGAAATGCATTATGGAAACTCTGAATCGTTCGCTTCTATGGGGTTTTAAAATGTTTCTAAGTTAAAAAAATGGTAAAACGCTGTGCTTGGGGTAAATTTACCTCCGATACGAGGTATTCCGAGAGGCTGGGTGATGGGGTGTATTTTATACCCTTCCCAAAGCCGCATCATAACCGAGAGAAGTGTCTCCTCTGGATAAAGCTGCTTTCACACCGGACGCGAAACGAATTTTTCGCACGACAGATTACATTCAAAGTCAATGCAAAGACGCGAATCTCGCGTGTATTCCCGTGTTTGCATTGACTTTGAATGTAATCTGTCATGCGAAAAATTTGTTTCGCGTCCGGTGTAAAAGTAGCTTAAAGCTTTGTGGATGACCCCACTATCAGCTTAACGTAGCTAACAAAGGTCAACAAGGATGTCTACATTTGTTCCAAGCTAAGTCAACATCGTGTTTAAGGCGACATCTTGCCCCTTCACTGGAGATTAATGTAAAGTTATTTTTTGCATCGCTAAGTTAGCTAACGTTCACTAAAGTTAGTAAACTCTATGGCTAACTTCAATGCTGACGGACGTTGGTTTAACGTGAGCTCCTGGCTGCGTTGTTCACCATGTCACCTTGTTTACTTGGAAGGAGTTCAGTCACGTCAGGTTAGATTTCTTAAATTCGGTAGCTAGCAATAATAATACATAAATTAAATTTATTACCCTGCGGTGCACGAACAATTCTGATCCTCTAGCCTGTCTTGTTGTGTGAGAGAGTGACGGAAACGAGATGCGGTTGATCGCGTTTGCACGGAGACCTGAAAATTTTAGCTTCTAATTTAAACTTTTCATTGACCTTCTCCACTCTAAATTCATTAATGTATCCCTCCAATGCATAGTGTAACCCTATTTGCTGACTTCTTGATGATATTTGAGCCTTCTATCGCTAAAAATCATCGATAGCATCCTGAAAAATATCTCCGTCCGTGATACCAGCCATTAGCGCCTGTTCTCAAATGTTGATTGTTTGTCCGAGTCAGTGGAGGGGGCGGGCCTTAGCCATAGGTCAGTTAGGGAGGACGAGGGGATGTGGCCATTGAGATTCCTGCAGTGATCTGTACCCTGCCCATGACATCACAGAAGCTCAACCATTGTTCTCCACATTGACTGTATATAAAGAAAGCTCCCCCAAATTGAAGCCAAAATATCAAGATCGCCTCCTCGTGGATGGCTGCAGTGCAGGTTATAAACCTGCCAACGCTACGTTAGTGGATGGGCCATGGGCCACACTAAAAAATTAAAGCACAAAATGGCAGTGTCCGAATCAAGGATATTTTGGCACTGTTGTTGCGCAGTCGGAGGAACTGGAGACGCGTCGTCCATCTATATATACAAGTCTGCAGTTCACCATAGTGTGTTGTAGTTATTTAGAAACCCTGATATTTCATTGGGATATTTAAAGAACTGGATACAGCTTTGGCTGACCTGCTCCATAAAGTCCTATGGGAGTTGCTCAGTGGTGCTTGAAGTCAATTAACAGAGACTGCTATGTTGGGCTATGGGGCTTTTTTGCCTCTGAGTACGTGCATCTGGATACCAAATGGGAAGAGATGAATACCAATCAAAATAGGTCCTTGGAATAGCCAGTTCAATGACATGAATTTAAAATTATATCATGGTCAAATGCAGAACAATTTTGCCTTCGCAATGTCTAGATTTAAAAGTAGATTTGAAAGAACATCGCTGGAGAAATTTTGGCCCCATTGGTTATATAAGCTGCAAGACCTCTGGTAACTGCCAGATTTTGCAAGCTTTTGGGCGCAGAGTCTATCTCTTTCCCTCTGTATTTAGCCCTGCATTTAGGAAGAGTTGATGCTGGTTGTTGAGCTGTGCAAGTCTATATGCTAGTCACCTGGGGGCTGTGTCTCTGGTACAGTCTGTCTTTCAAGTTATCAAGCAGCTTGTTTCTCAAAATCGTTTGCTGGCACCAGAATTTGGTTCAAACGGTATTTGTTATAGATTTAAATACTTATCTGTGCCCTGCACATCTTGCCTGGTGTGTTAGATCCGGCTACGAGAAGCGGATGGGCAATTATGGAATCATTTCATTTGTTCCAATGCACCAGACCAGAACAGTCAAATGCAGAAACACATTTGAATCCATTATAACCACGATTTGAACCCACGACGGATGGGGACACGAAAGCAAATTTAACGGTTGAATCTCTCAGGTGTGTATCATGTATCCTTTTGTTAAACCGGCATTGACACGAGGCCCCACGAACAGGAGAAGCCAAATGCACTCTGTTCTGATTTCCTGTCCATTACACCGCGGGTCTAAATCATGTGTGTAAATGGGTGAGGGTCCACCACCGGGACTGTCAGTAATTCAGCAGGCAGTCAATGGGCTGCTAATGGATCAAAGTGCCATCCTCAGTGCTAATGGCGCCATTCAGGTCCTCAGCTGAAGAGGGTGAATAATGACTCTGTGACACACAGGCGCGCGCACACACACACACACATGTGCACACTCGCACTCACACACATACTCTCAGGCATGGCCACACGTACACAGACCACACCTGGGGATGATTTTCCAGATTCACGAGGACTCAGCGACTGGAAAACAATGTAGACTTTGTATGATGCAATTGCCTGAGCAACACATTCTCGTCTCGACTCGTCACTATAGCGATACTTCCTAACTAAGCTTCGATATACGAGGAAAAAGGAGGCTTGTGGCATCTTTGGGGTTGGGGTTGGGGATAAAGGTTAAGGATTAGGGGCAGGGTTCGTGTTGAACTGGCGTCAAGTAAGGACACCGAAAGCCTCCTTTTTTGTCGCATACCAACGTTCGGTCAAGTAGCGTCACTATATGACGAGTCGGGATGAGACCGGGCTCGTCTGACTAATCAGACGCTGTGGGGAGTCTCACTTCCTCTCCCACTCACTGACGTCAGATGGCACACTGATTTTTGCGACTCATGTCATAAAGGGATGTAAAGGGTGCCGTTTTGAGTGCCGTTAAAGCAGCATAGCAGACTAACACATGCCTGTACGCACAAAATTGCGCGGACACCAGCAGGCCACATGTATTCAGATTACATTGGAAGGGTTTATGTCAAATATTTCAAGCTGTGAGAATCACACTTCAGCTACTCTAACTCAGCTGCTTTACCTGCACATTTGTATTCAGAGCTGTAACACACCAAGATACGCTGTTGGCATTTGTCGCAACCAGTCACAAAGCAGTGTGGGTATTGTAGTCATTCTGTGGCACTTTTTCCATTTCAGTGAGCGATGCAATATATGCTGCATTGAATTTTTTGGAGTGGTGCAGCTTCCATAATGTATGTGACTTCTTCATCTGCAAATGATTATGTTCTATGGCTGTAAGGAAAACACCGTGCAGAGCAGTCAGCAATTTTCTCTGGAGAAACTCCAAATATATGCGAAGTGGTGTTATACTGTAGAAGTAGTTATTTTAGTGCTTGTTTTGAGGGGAGATGACTATTTATGAATATAATGAGAGCAGCGGTACGGATGCACAGAAGGAAAAGTGTCTGGGCCTCACGTCACCAGACCGCGCCAGATGCTTCTCGTAAAATCACCGCCTGCCGTTCATTTGCTGTTGTCCAATAAATCCTGAGCAGACGTATCATCACCAATGAATCAAAATCTGTGCAAATTATGGGAAAGCTTTGGTTTTTTCCAGAACAAGTGGATTAATCAAAGCAAAAATTAAGGCCCTGTCGGAGCACAACTGAAAGGCCTCGACCTTCATTCCGGTAGCCTTGGTTTTACAAAGCCAAATTCTTACCACACCGAAGTCACCTCACGACCATAAAGGCGGCTTCACGCCATTGCCAAATGCCAATAAATAAATCTTTGACCAAAATTCACACCTCAGTTCATAATGATACAGTCAGAGCGAGTTCGATTCCCGCCCCATGGTTGGATTGATCAAGCTGCAACCACAGCTGCCTTCTTTCACGAACCCTTCTCGCCTTTTGGCGGATTGTAAACATCCCCATTTCTCCTTCGAAGCATGTGCTGTCGACAGCTGATTCATTTGGCAATATGGACTACAGGTGAGCTTGCACAGAGCGGAAATTTTAGGTGCTTTCCAATTGCCCTGCAGTTCACTGCAAAGTGGACTGTATGGGGTGCTCTGCCCTGTTCAGTAAGTTTCCAAACCGGAGGGCGCAAACTTGTTCAGTTTGAAGGCAACTGCAAACTGTGCAGGAAAGAACTGAACAGCAGTTCATCAGTTTGCTGGAAGTCGACAACCTAGATTACCCAAATTTACACATTAGTTACATACATTTAAGCAGAATAAGTTTTGAGATGGTATCAGTTTTTATTTCAATATACTGTATATTCAACATTTTATTGAACTTTTATCATCTGTTGCGTAAAATTCCCACAGTAGCAGCCACCAGTATCCGAGATATCCGAGAGTAACGCACGGAGGATCCAGTGTCTGTGTTGGGGGTTCCAAATGGAGGAATTTTATCATGAGAAGTTGCTTTAACTGACATACGCTTAGCAGGGACCAGGGAGTAGGTAGCACTGTTTATGTACACAGTTGAACAGAACAAAGTTTGAGAATGATGGCTCTGTCATGCATTTCAGTGGGAACCGATCGGCCGATGGGGTTTTCTAGATTGCAATGAACACGGACGCCAAATTGGCCTAAAATCCTCACCCTGGAGGGCATAGTCATCAACTGTGGAGCCACTAGCTGCAGTTAGCATTGACGTGATCTGCAGTCGATCCAAGGCTATGTAGCTAATCCATGTACCTCAGCATGGTGCCTCTATAGAGGGAGAGCAAGATATTGAACATATTCGATTTCATGAGTGTATTTGTGGGGGCAGCAGAGATTTTTGCATAAGCCGTTTATTCTACACAGCCGACTGCTTATTTTGAGTTTATGCTGGTCTCATGTCTCATCTGATGTTCATTCAAAGGCTCCTGTATTTTGAGGGATGCCATGAAAAAGCTGGTATTAATTTCACCATTTTTCTTACTCGGTCAAGTCAACAACAGTCAAGTTTACTTCATATCCCATATTATGTAGGTTAAAATCCAATAGCGTACTATATTGTCTCCTGAAACAAGTTAAAGAGATAAAGCCAAACCCATTTTTATTCTTACAGCGCACCCACAAACAGCTGGCAGATTGTTATAGCCCTGCTTGAGGAGGTGGATGTGTTACTGGGCTCTAAGACATTGATAATCCTCTCATGGCCTTAGTTCTACACATGAATAATAGTCTCCGGTTCTCAGCTCCTGACCCCACCCACCTGAGACCCGCCCACCAGAGACCTGTCACATGATTGCATGTGCGCTATTGCAGGAGGGAATATGTTACCATGGACACCCCGTTCCACAAGATATCCATAAGTATCAGGTCAGTCTCTCTTTGTAAAAAGGGCTGCTGTTAGTTAATGAGTCACACAATATGGATGTTGATACCAACAAATGAAAGCTGACAGTCACCACTTAGACCTTTAATTTATTGTTTCAAAATCCAGAGTGCTGTAACACAGATTCAAAACTAAAAAAAAATTGAAACATTACACAGTTATTGACTTCAGTTGAGGTGAATCCAATGACTTTTACACCTTGGCTGCTCCTCGGTGAATATCACTTGTCCAAGGTAAATAAATCATTGGATTCACCGATAACTGAAGTTTATAACTGTTTTATTATATGACCCTACTTGAAAATATAAGAGAAAGGTGACAACTCTAACGTAAAGCTCCTCACTGGGGCGAAGCGACATGAAATATGGACACCGTCAGGAGCTCCTGCAGGGAAGCCTAGTTTTTGGCTGGAGGTCGTCGGATTGTTATATTCACCTCTCGCGCACTTTCGCACAGTGAATATCACTGATTACAGTGACCGGCGGAGCTCGCCTCGTCCAGTCAGGAGAAAGTGAATCTTTACGTCATATGATAAACATAATTACATCACTGCCCGTACTCTTCCGGACTGTTCTGTAAAACTGTTGTCTGTGAAAACTGGGACACTAGAGGCCGACTGTCTTCCCTCCCTGCTTACACTGTGAATCAGTGTGTATGATTTTATTAAAAAATCTCAGCAGCAGAGAAAGAGGTTCTTCATGTGACTTGACACTCTTCCAAGGCCAGTGCGACGTACTCAGAATGACTAGCGGTCTCATCCTGGACTCAGTATGAAAAAGGGTTTCAAAGCTGTTCTTGCAATAGAAAATCATTTAACATTATGCAACATTGATTTTTTTTTTTTCATCTGTCATAAAAGATTTTTTAATTATTCATAATGGCGAACGGCCGATGAGGTCGACAAGCTGGCATCGTCCGCGGGAATGATCATGAATGATCTGAAGGAGAATTCAATGTAGCAGACTAGCATGACTCAAATGGAACAAGCACGTGCTGACATCTTGTCCAAGTTTGAAGCGAGATGACGGTATTTTATTTTTAATGGAGGATGTTTTCAAAACCTTTGAGTCGGGCGGCCGAGAGCCTCGTGGCTGCAGTGCTTGACTGGGGCTGTACGTCTCTCACACCCCCTAAACCTTAGCAGCTGGTGTGTTCTTCATAATTTGTGGCTTTATTTGTTGTGGTAGAATTACTGCACGATCTGAGTTTTGTGGCTGCTATTGGCACTTGGACTGCTACTGCCTCCTAGGGTTTTCAGCACTTTTTGTCCTTCTAAAATGTCCCTTGTCTTGTGAGTTGCTCTGGGTAAGAGCGTCTGCTAGTTGCCTGTAATGTATTGTAATGTAATGTAATGGGCAGTGGTGCACATAATTGGTGCGCTGGTGCGCATGCACGGAAAAATTAGAAATTGCGCGGCAGAAAACTTGAAGGGAAGCTCAATTGCGTACCAACATATTTGGCATTTTTGACTGGTTTACTTCGGCAACTGAAATAGGATTTTTCTCCATACATCTCTGGTAAGACAGAAAACATTATGACAAGTGTGTTCATTAATTATTAGCTTTTAAAGTTTACTCAGCTTTCACCCAAATTAGCAAAACTTCAAATCCATCAAAGCAGGGGAAAATCGGCATGGTCCGCATCGGTTATTTCCTGCCCGAATGCGGTTTCCGTGCAGAGCTGCCTGAACTTTGACTTGTCCCAGAAAACTCGCTTCTTGTCGGCTTTTGTTGCGGTATTCCTAAGTACTATTTGAATATGGAGTAGCCGGGAACTGCCTTTATATCCTCATCTTTTAAGTTTTAAGATCTGCGCACATTACCCGTTTCATGAACGGTTGTAAGCATACGGTCGTTTTCAAGGTGTAGGCTTATAATTTACACCAAATACTGGTCAGACACTGTTAAAAACTAATAGACGTGATCTTTAATATTTCCATTTAGATTCTGTGAAATTTTATTGATCAGAAACTTTTTTGACCGACCCGGTTCCGGAGGCAACTGGACCATAACTTGGCCCAAATCCAGAAACCTCCATTATGTTCATGGGCAATTTAATGCGACAAAAATCGCAGGAGCTAGCTAGATAATGCTTTGAAAATACCTTCTACGATCGACAATGTCATAGAAGACATCAAAGCACACCACATATTAAATTCTGAAAATCTCCGCAATGGTACAAGCGAAGTACTTACTTTTTTGCTTAGATTTTATGCGTTGCCCCATTTCAACGAGAGCACCGATGCATGCATATCTCTGTCAGAAGCTTCGTAATCCTACCTTAAACTCCGGTGCCTAATTGGAAAATTTCTATAATAAATATCTACATTTTACGTATTACATTTCCCGCACTGAAAAAAAAAATTCTCATCCATTAACAATCCACTGTTCCCTTGGATTGCGTCCGTAGACCAAAGGCTGTTTGTTTAAATGTTGTGTGTTCTTGACTTGAGAGCAATCAGAGGCTGTTTTGACTGGCAATGATGCTTGTTTAAAGCTCTGCAGTGGATCCCGATAATGTTGGATCTCAGGATTAACGAGCGTGGCACAGAGATTCTTAAGCAACGAACATTCTCTCATGTTCGTCACATTCTCCTTACGTGGGTTTCCCAAACACAGTCGTTAGACGGGCCTAAAGAGGAATTTTGCGGAGAGTTTCTTGAGTCCTCGCTAAAGCATTAGTTGTTAATAAATCGATGCTGTGAGATTAAACATCCCTCGTTTTAACCAATCAACACTGAAATACAATATTTTAAAAACACATTGTCATCATCATTAGTATGACTAAATTGATTTAGAGTCTTTTTAATTAAATTAGCTTACAGAAATATTACAACGAAAGATCACAAGAATAGAAATAATTAAGAAAAGGTTTAATAATGACGTAAAACTCATTTAACCTTTGTCTGCTCAGTTCATTGTTCAGTTAAACAATCCAGAGCCTGATTGCTCCAATAAATTGGCATGTGGCAACACGGTGTCTGACAATCGGTCATGGAGGGGAAAAGGACACGAAAGTTAGCATTCACTAAGGAAGAAATCCTCCTCTTGCTTGATGAAATTGAACATAAGAAAGATTTACTGTTTTCCAAGTAAAAGTAAATATATATTAAGAAATATTTTAATTTTTTTGTTTTGCTCAACTTCCTCGTTTGTGGGCTGATTTGCATCGAAAACGCATGCGTATTGAGTGCTCTGCAGGAAAGGACGGCTGCGATGATGACACCTTGTAGGATGGGCGCTGCGTAAAGAGTGAGCACCAGGGAGCATCTCCAGGTGCTCCCTTGAGAACCACACCAAAAAAGTTATGTGCACCCCTGGTAATGGGGCTTCGAAGGTTTATGCTTCATACACTAGTGCAGCCATAGTAAGATCAGTGAAGCTGCTGGGCCCTTGTGCAAGGCCCTTAAACACATTTAGCCCAAGATGCCAAAACACGATAATCTGTTCTGCGCAAAATTTTACATTTTGCTTGTGCATTACATCGAGGCTCACAGTCGCTGTGATGTGGTCCTTACTTTCTGCTTGTTTTTTTTTTTTTTTTTCAGACAGAGGGCAGTTTCCAGTTTTGGGCAATATCCAGTGCAGAGCAAAGCAGCGGCATTCACATTCGGCATTCGTTCTTTTTCGATTGCCGGGGGCCTCTGTCATTGGACATTTTTGGCAGCAAACTGTTTTTCAGATATAGTTTGGCCAAAATTATAATGGATTACTGTTTCTAACATCTTAAGTCCCACCCCAATTGAAAAAGCTTGGTGATTGTGCCAAAGCAGATTACACATCCCTTTTTAACAACTGATTACTGTGTAACACTGTTCAGAACCTGACGCTGGAATCGTCAACAGCAAATGGTAAACCCCACATTACTCCCGGTGGGGGGGGTTTGACCTCGTTCTGACTAATCACCTGAGAGTCGCCTCAGACAAAATTACTAAATATTTTGCTAAACAGCTGAAATGTAAAAGAAACAGATTTTGTGAATGCTTACTGTAGTCACAAACTTACATAGTCGTCCTACTTACAGCAGGCGTTAGATTTCAATGATTAAATATGTTTTTTCTTTATCAGCTTTGGAAGCTAAAGGCTGTACTGATTTCTTATGCAGTCACTATTCCATGTTCACTCTGATTGGTTGCTGGTGACCTCATCGCAGTTTACAGTGGACCGGAGCAGAAATGCTCAATATTTCTTTTTCCCGCTCTTTATTATGTGTTGGAGGGTCGGGGCAGTTTTGATTGCTCTGCTGTGATTATTCCAGACTGACTGTCGTAAAACTAAAGACCAAATTTGCAGATACAAATCTCGACTCACTGGTGAGAGAGAGAAATAAACAATGGCCATTTTATGGACGCAGTTAAAACAAATCGCTCCGGAAACGACCCACGGACAGCACCTCCGGTCTCACTGCATTCATTAGACTCAGCCATTGGCCAGGAGGAGTGGCACTGTTGGCTGTACACAGTAAAACATGCTTGTGTATTTCGCTATTTTAACATGAATTAAGTTGTCAAGTCAACTTCAAATACAATATTTTGTTGCGCAAATTTCTGTTTTGAGTTGAATTGGCTACTTGAAGCATTGCAGTATGTTGAAATAGCAAAATGCACAATCATGTTTATGAAGTATAGTCGAAGCTAACTGTCAGGACTGCATGCTGAACACATCAGCCCCCTGCCCATGTAAGGAGGCCCAGAGGGATTGGTTTAAAATGGCGAGGCGCTTTCCTAATGCTAACTAGAGTCATCAGAGATTTAACCAATCACGTGAGTGTGCAGTAACCCTCTTTTCCCACTGTGTTCCGTCGCCATGGGCACCTGCCCTACTGCCTAACACTTTGAAGGTGTGAGTGAAAGGAGGGAAAGTGAGAGGGAGAGAGACTGCGTGTGTGTGTGTGTGTGTGTGTGTGTGTGTCTGTGTGCGCGCAGATGTATGTGTTTTGTGTGTGTGTGTGTGCGTGCATGAGTGTGAGCGTGCGCACGCGTGTGTGCATACAGTATGTTTATGTGCGTGCGTATGTGTATATGTATAACATTTTTATGTGTTTTCATAAACATTATATGTATTTGTGCATGCATGAATATGTGTGTGTGTGTGTGTGTGTGCATATGTACTTGTGTATGTGTATGTACATGCTAGCATGTGTTTGAACTGTGTATATATATATATATATATATATATATATATTATATATAGGTGTTATGCCATGTTTGTAAATGTTTAGTACCGTGTTCGTGTCATGCCTGCATAATTCGACCGCAGTGTTACTGAAACTCACTAGATCCCAGTGGTGAGCTGCACTTGTTGCTAACATACAGTGCTGTGAAAAACTGTTTGTCTCCTTCCTGATTTCTTCCATTTTTGCTCATTTGTTATATTTAAATGTTCCAGATCATCCAACTAATTTTAATATAAGGTAAAGACAACATGAGTAAACAGAAAATGCAGCTTTAAAATGATCATTTAATTTATTGAAGGTCACAAGTGTTTCAAATCCTACACCACCCAAGTGAAAACATAATTGCGCCCCCTTATCTGATCGCTAGTTGTGCCACCCTTGGTAGCAACAACTGCAGCCAGTGGGCAATGAGTCTCTCACATTGCTTTGGAGGAATTTTTGCCCACTCTTCTGTGCAGAGTTGTTTTAATTCAGCCCCAGTGGAGGGTTTCTGAGCATGAACTGCCTCTTTAAGGTGACGCCGGAGCATCTCAATCAGATTCAAGTCGGACTGCGATTAGGCCACTACTTCATTTTGTTTCTTTGCAGCCATTCAGAGGTGGACTTACTCATGTGCTTTGGTTCATTGTCCTGCTGCGTAACCCAACTGTGCCAGATCTTTAGGTCACAAACTGATGGCAGGACATTCTCCTTCAGGATTTTCTGGTAGAGACCAGAATTCAGATTCCATCAATAATAGCAAATTGCCCAGGTCCTGTAGCAGCCCCAGACCATCACACTACCACCACCGTGTTTGACAGTTGGTGTCATGTTCTTATTGTGGAATGTTGTGTTAGTTTTATGCCTGATGTAATGGGAACCATTTCTTCCAAAAAGTTCCACTTTTTGCTGTTCATATTCAGTCAACAGAATATTATTCAGAAAGTCATGGGAGGTCATCAAGATGTTTTTTGACAAATGTGAGGCGAGCCTTTATTTTTTCGGTTAGTCATAGTTCTCACCTTGCAGCTCTCCCATGGATGCCATTATTCCCCAGTGTCTATCTTATTGTGGAATCCTGAACACTGGCCTTAACTAAGGCAATCGAGCCCTGCAACTCTTTAAATGTTAGTCTGGGTTCTTTTGTGACTTCCTGGATGAGTCATTGATGTACTCTTGGAGGAATTTTGGTGGACCGGCCAGTCCTAGAAAGGTTTATCACTGTTTAAAGTTATCTCCATTTGTAGATAATGGCTCTCTCCGTGGTTCGCTGGAGTCCCAGAGGCTTAGAAATTTGTTTGTTACCCTTTTCAGACTGAGTGACGTGATGGATGTCATCGATTTTGTCTCTCAACTATTATTGAATTTTTTTAGATCGCAGCATGCCTGCTTCACATTGCCTGACAGTTTCTGCCTGTAAGTGATGAGTAGATTCAGTAGGGCTGGCAGTAATCATGCCTGGGTGTGTCCGGTGAAATTGAACCCAGTTATCACTGAAATTTGTTTATTTGCTTGATTTGGTAAGTAAAGGGGCGATAATTTTTTTCACTTCAGGCCCGGTTAGGTTTGTTCCATCAATAAAAGAAATCATTAAGAAAAACTGCCCATTGTGTTTACTCGGGTTATCTTTGTCTAGGTATTAAAATTACATTGGTGTTCTAAAAAATTTAAGCATGATAAATATGGAAAATAGAAGAAATCGGGAAGGGAGCAAATACTTTTTTCATAGCACTGTATTCCAGAATTTTCTACCATCAAGTTCAGTCATGCACTCATACTTAATATTACAGTGGTGTCCCATGGCCAACTCTTGGTAAGATAACCAGAAATGTCACAGTTCTTCCACCATGACATTGACAAGGCTGGAATGACTACCAGGTGCACACTCTACTGATTTAAGTTCACGCAAATTTAACCTGACGCCTACTTTGATGCCAAAACTGCAGAGCAAAAAGCCTACCAATTGTTTCGCCATCAAAATTCAGCAAGAAGGTTGTGGGTTCGAATCCGGCCTGGGGCCTTTATGTGTGGAGTTTGCATGTTCTCCCCGTGTTCGCGTGGGTTTTCTCCAGGTACTCTGGTTTCCTCCTGTAGTCTGAAGACATGCTCATCACGCTAATGAAGACTCTAAATTCCATAGGTATGAGTGTGTTTGTGAATGGTGTGTGTACCCATGGATTGGCGAAGGATTGGCGTGCCGTCCAGGGTGGGTCCCTGCCTCTCACCCAGAGTCAGCTGGGATAGGCTCCAGCTCCCTCCGCCACTCCTAGTGAGGAAGAAGCGGTATAGATAACAGATGGGATGGATGTTGACCTACTATTATAAGAGGGAGGATATATAATAACAGTTACTTACTGACGGCCAGCTCAGCCACTCTGGATTTATTAATGAGAAAATAACACTGAGATGCTGGATGTATGCATCTAGCAAGATGGCACTGTTTCTCTGTGGAGCGCGTAGCACTAAGCCGAATAAATGGTCACTCTAATATGCTCGGACAGATCAGGGAAATTGAGTCCTCTGAATTCCTCGACTGCCCTGTTTGTGGCCTTTTGAGAGTGAAGAGTATAATCAGGGTACTACCGCTGTGTATTTAATCTGTTATTGCTAATAAGTCCCATACATGCAGTCTATAGTTTCTGTCTCGAATGCTTGCGCCAGCTAGTGCTCTGCGGTTTATACACCTGTTGTTTTGTTGTCGTCCTGAGGGGTGCACTACAAAGTGAGATTAGTGGGTTAGTGAGTTATGTTGAGCCTCAAGCTGGGGTCTTCAATGTCGCCAAGGTGGTTCTCATTTAACCTGCCAGGGTAACTTATGGTATCTGTGATTGTGAGTGTAGGGTTTGTCGAGCAAGATCACACAGAGAAAGCCTGGCTAATGTTGAACTTGCTTTGTGGTGTATCCCCCTGGTCCTGTGGATGTTTTCATCCATTGCATCTCGTTGATTAGTCAGGTTCTCCGGGTTACATGTCAAATACGTGTCAGAGGTGGCGAAGTGTAATGCAATGGGAAATGCTAGTCTGTACCTTCACTGTACTAATTGCGCTGGCTTTTAACCAGCGATGTCACTGTTCTTAAGATCATTGGTCACACTTAAGTTGAAGTATTGCTCATAAAGGCTTTATACGGCATGTATAATGCCTTCATAAATGAGACATAATGTCGTCATAAATCATACATAAGCAAATGTCATGCTTTGTAAAGGGTGAAATAACACATCTTTATTCAGCATGTGATGCCAGATGTGATATAACCGACAATGTCACTCTGCTAGTGGCTAAATGTTTTTAAGGGTGACATCGTCAGCTAAGTGACATTGTCACTGTCACATCTGGCATCACATGCTGAATAAAGATGTGTTATTTCACCCTTTACAAAGCATGACATTTGCTAATGTATGATTTATGAAGACATTATGTCTCATTTATGAAGGCAGTATACATGCCGTATAAAGCCTTTATGAGCAGCACTTCGTCTAAAGTATGACAGATCATTTAATTGCAGTAAATAAGTTGGTGTATTGTAAGACATGGAAAGGAAAAGGAATACATAATATCTTCAATATAAAAGAATGATGCTCAGTAGTAAAATGAGTCACTGTGTGGTGACCTGGAAATTATATAATATCAAACTGCAGTCTCTCACTCCCTCTCTCCCCACCTCTGTCTTATTTCCCCCTTCTTTATCTGCTCTCTCTCTCTCCTTGTTATGTCATCTTCCTGTCCCCATTCACCCCCCCCCCCCCCAAACACAGAACTGCAGTGTGCTCCATAATTATTCACTCAGCCACACTTTTAAAAAAAGGTAGAAATTTGTACACATTCCGCACCACACAGATCCGAGCTGACAGTCTCAATTTTAAGCTAATGTTTATAGTTCACAAATCCATATGTGGGATTACTTCGTCAAAAAATTGTGTCGCTATATTGTCCAATTACTTATAGGCTCCACTTTGCGTGTACTCTTGCAAATTTGTGAGTGTAAAGTAAGGCTGGATCCTGGCACTCGTAGAGCTACTGTATATACGGCCTTGAATCCCACCTGGGATTGATGCCAAACCCTCTATTATGGCATCGTGCCAGAAAGTGTGAATTATTGGCAAAAGACACCCTTTAGTTAGAATTATTTAGCTTGAAGTTCTGTGACTTCTACAACTAAGGTTGTGTTAAAAGAGACAGTCACTTTTTTTCCTTCTGTTACAAGCCGTGTTATTTTAAATTTAAAGTGTGTTCTAATATGCGCTTACGTATGCAGATACAGGTTTGCTCCATCAAAATGTCAGAGGAAAAATCCACTTTCATTTGTTTTTATTGTGAAACACGCAAATTTTGCTTCATTCACTGAGGGTGCACTCTTGTCCGGCGTTTTTGAACCCTGAAAATGGAGACTTTTGAAAACGCCGCTGTCCCTGCTTTAGTTTGCAAACTCAGGTATTGCGCTAAGTGTGGACGGAGATCGATTTTGTTCTAAAATGCTATTTTTTGAAAAGAGAACGTTTTAATGTGGATCTAACACCAGCTTTCGAATAACTTTTATTTACACTCATATACACATGCATTTATGCAAAAATGCTCATATATTCCTTACATCATATTTGACTGATGCTTTCCAAAGTAGTACACAATGAGTGCATTTCAATGTCCCTAGAAAAGCCACAGATTGTACATGGCACAATTCTCATAGTTTTCCCCAGTCCACAAAAATGTAAATCAAGTCTAGTTCACCAAGCAAGTGTTGGCTTGTTATTTGCTCACATCATCAGATACGTACTCATAAAAAACGAAGGTAAATTCATCCCCAAAATATCATAATGCATTGCATAACATTTGTGATTAAAGACACTGCATAATTACTTTAAATCAGACTGGCTGTTTAAACTCAGGCTTGTCCTTAGAATTATGTGTGCAGAACGGAAGATCGGGTCCTTGGGCTTGTATTTTACAGCCGCTTTCTGATTGGCTGAAAGGGCGATGACTCATATTGAGGAGGACTTGCTCCCTCCAGGAGCAGCATAATAACCACAGAGTGATGTCATCGTATAGAAGAGTTTATTGGATGCGTTTCGACTGGTTGCCTATGTGATGTGTGCTCAGTGGGAGCTCCAACTGTGGAGGGAGTCGCTAGGGAGAATTAGATGCTGTCGCAAACAGGGCCACCGTTGGGCTTAAAGGCAGGTGTTATATGTAGGTGAACATGTGAATAAGCGTACAGATACAGTGTGTCCAAGCTGCTGTACAGTGCTAATAGGATAAGCACTGTGTCTAATCAATGCAAGCGCAAATTAACCTCTGTTGCGGTATCTGTCTCCCTCTGCTGGTAAACTAAATATAATGGTTCCCTCATACTTGAATATGCTTGCGATTACATGTGCGCGCACACCGTGCCCTCTTTCGAGGGTTCTCGAAAAGGGGTCAGACTTCTTGCAAGTGATTTATAAAATTTTATTTTCAAAATTTTATAACATTTCATTATCGATACTTTCCCGCTAAAGGACTTGGTAGCTGTAGAATTTTAAAAAATGGGTGATTCTATCCCCTTTCCTATGTCCCTTTCCTGCGCACACGCAGAATTGATCATGCAAATAAAAGCTCATATGCTCGAACGCACCCACGCTCTTTTGAACCCGATAACATATTCTTGCCAGCTGACGTTCGAGGCTCCCTCTTCTGGCTTTTTGTGGAATTACTTTTTGTCGGCTCCTCATCCCTGCCTTTTCCTTGACAGTACCGGTACCATCTCTCTCTCTCTCTCTCTCTCTCTCTCTCTCTCTCTCTCTCTCTCTCTCAAAAAAAAAGCTTGCCTGGCAAAAACCGGCCAAAACCATTGGTGCAAATTTGCTTGAAAGTTGAATCAGCTCATTTTATCTCATGCCTGGTATGAGGAATGAGAAACCATCCTAACTCTGTCTCCTTTATCTACAATGTAGGTGCTTCCAATAATGTGATCAATGAGAAATAAAAGAAAAATTTGTTTGAGGCTTGTCTGAAAAAGGGGGCTGATCGGATATTAAAGGAAGGGTTAACGCTGTGATATTTTATGGTGTTGTTTTATTCTGGAGATTCTTTGTCTGTGAATACCTACAGTCTGTCACACACTTTTCTTTAACTCTGGCCAAAGAACCCAAGTCTCCGGAATCACAGGAATGGAATTGTTGAGGCTTTGTAGTCTATACCACGTTTTTGGCCCAACCAGTTGGGTGTGTATGTATACTGATCAGCCACACACACGCACACACACACACAAAACACCTGCCAAACATTTTTTTGCGCCCCCTCGTGCTCACAAAATGGCTCCTTCAAACTGACGTCCACTTGAACTCCTGGGCCGGCAGAACATTTCCCTGAGCATCTCACTGCTTCCCACAGTGCTCCCTGGTGCCATCTCTTCTCAGGCAACTGGTGCACACGTACGCAGCCAATGCCCATGATTTATA
This sequence comes from Gymnothorax javanicus, assembly GCA_029692085.1. Lineage (NCBI taxonomy): Eukaryota > Metazoa > Chordata > Actinopteri > Anguilliformes > Muraenidae > Gymnothorax > Gymnothorax javanicus. Next base: position 14,784,180 of record CM056201.1, read on the forward strand.
AGAAAATAGGACCCATTGTGCCAGATAACCCTTTTTAGTTGCTCCAAGATCCAGTTCTAATACTGTAGGTGTTTTCAGCGTTGAGCCAGGGCTGTTGATTGATTGATTGATTGATTGATACAACTTTACTGATCCCAATGGGCAGTTCAGTTCAAGCAATCTACCAAGACCATACATACACTGTCAAACAAACAGCAGACAGGGATATGTCAGAGGCAAATCAGTACAATTCGAAATAGGTACTCGCTGGCACACTGACAACCCCCCCCAGCATGGCCACCTAAACCTGGTGACACACAGGGTCGCACATATATGGCTCAGTTGGTTCTATAACAATGAATTTCAAACAACGATGAAAACAACAATAAAACAGCAGTGAATTAATCAATAATAAGAGCAACAATAAAAATAAATAATTAAAACAAATGAGATAAATGATATAATTAAATGGGGACACAGAGATGCAATTGGTTAGAATCGGCATTCAACTGGTCTGCAGCTACAAGCCTTTGTCCTTTTGTCGGTTCAGACCAGACGGGATAGCCTTCGTTGCTCTTGTGCATCATTTAGCCTTGGATGCCTAACACTCAGTCGTTCGTGTACAACTATCTGTAGGAACTCAACACTGCTGACAGGAAGTACCCCAGAGGCCCTACTGCTTCGGAGATGTTCTGACCCGCTCGTCTGACCACAGTGGTTTTGCCTGTGTGAAAGTCAGGTCCCATTTCTCCCACATCCAACGTGTCCGCCATGAGAACTGACGGTTCGTTTACCATCTAAGGCCTGTCAGCAGAAATCGCCATGCGCCATTGTTATAAAATAATCAAAGTTATTACCACCGCCAAGGAGGTTACGTTTTTGCCTGCATTGGTTTGTCTGTCTGTCTGTCTGTCTGTGTACTAGATAACTCAAAAGGTAATGAAAGGATATCTCTGAAATTTTGTGGGCGGGTTGCTATCACATCAGGGATGGACTCTATTGATTTTGACCACGATTGGTCAAACAATATGGCCGCCACGGCAGCCAACTTGAAATCTTATGACACGCGATAACTGAACTTCGCACCCAGTGATGTCACTCAAATTTTGTGGGGTGATTGGTCTCGCGTCAGGGACGGAACCTATCCTTGAATTTCTTATGAACCGTGTTCACTCAGCAAGATTTCGACTGTGCTGCCTTGGGGATGGTTTGCGCTCTCAGAGCGCGTCTAGTTTGCTCCTTCTGTAAGTGGTGATTGTGTTTTGGCTCATCAGTGTGTGTGTGTCAGTGTGTGCTTGATTGTTAGTTTGACAGCTAGGGCAGTGTAAGGCCTCTTGGCTCTGTCTGAATTGGCTGCCAAGCTAAATTTAATCTTTTGTCACTGGGCAGGTTACAAAAAGTGAGGGTACATCCATTATTAATGCTAAAAGATAAACAAACATATCACAATTAGATTAAAAAAAAAAGTATAAACAGAGTAACGTCTACATGACTGTTTGACGGTCAATTACTGATCACTGATTAATTTGATTTCAGCCATGAATTAATTTGTGATTTAGAACTTTTAAAACAGGCACAGTTTCTTACACTGGTAAGTGTGGCATTCCTGGTATTTTCTTCTTCTACTGAAAGTGTTGATCGCCCCAGTTCAGCTGTTCTGTAGTGTACTACTCCGAAGCTGAGCTTACATTGTAAAGAGAACTGATTTCTACCCTGATTGGACCCACACGCACTGTGAGATTGAATCATCTCACGATTCATATGACAAACGACCTACACAGTACGAGCGCTTTGCGACATTGGTGCTCACACTGTGTTACCATGGCTAAAACCTGAAATAGCTGATTGGTGAGGTAAGTTCAAAACTACTTTAGCATGACTTTGGACGATATATTCATTCTGATTGGGGTCATAGCTGTGTTTTTCTATCAAAATCGTGCCCTGGCACTACTCAAACTTATTTGATGCAAGCCGAAATTTTCTGACTTCTCAGAAATCAGTCAGAACGTCCTTCTGCTCATTGAATGAACATCAAGGGAATCTTTCGCCCGCGCAAACTGTGTCATAAATGACATCCGAGTGATGCCCCACTTCGACTCAAATTTTAGAATTTGTTGGAGACGTCAAGGTTGGTGGTAAATCCTTTCAGAATCATGCCATGTAAACTCAGCTGAAGCCACCTCAGGTAAATATTCTAGTTTTCCTAGACATGTTTTAAACTCTGCAATTTACAGCTCGCTATTGCTGGCAGTAAACCTTTTATGTTACATTTAGCCAGGCTGTTAAACTGTGATGTCTTACTGCCACTACAAAAAACCCAGACCTGACCAAAGCTCTGTTTACAACCGGCCAGTGTATTTTAACCCCAGAAAACCTACGGACCCATATATGGGTCTGTCAAATGCAGCTGCTGTATTCAAACCTGAGGAGCTTCAGGCCTATTTTAAATTCTAGCTGAGATCCCAAGGTTTGCAACAATCCCAAATATGTCCTGCTGAATTACAGAGAAATGTGTATAAAATGATGATGATGTTCAAGATCTAGATATTTTCCGTTCAATGTATTTCTGTGGCCATAAAAACATGGTGTCCTGGATTTGAACATTTCTCTCAATGAAAGTGTGATGTAGCCTAGTTTGTGCAGAAATCAGCAGATACAGAATATGTTTCTGACACTGTCCTACAGTATGAAAAAAAAGATTTTTCTGACTTTGAACGTACTTAAGGGAAGACTTACAGCTGAAGGGGTTAAGTCACAATTAAGCAGTCATTTAAACAACAAATCTTCACAAATACTGGCTACAGAAGACAGTCAGTATGGTGTAAATCAGTAAGCCCATTTAAATTGCTGTATATCGGCTTGCTTTGGTTTTTCAGAGGAAGATATTAAAGTCAGCAAACACACTGTGATTTAGCAATATTTTTGTTTTGTAAACATTTTCACTGATTTCTTTGCTCACTACACTCGTCAAGTGCTCGATCCTTTTGAGGCACAGATTAAAATTCCAAGTGTCTGCGATCAGATTCAACACCTGTGCTGCGTGATTCTGAGGAAAGTGAAAAACTGTTGCTTTTTCCGGTGAAAATAACAGCTTCAGCGAATGCATCTGGGACCTGGAACTTTTATTTAACTTTAAATGTGAATGACTCATTTTTTTCCAAGTTTCTTGCGTAGCGAAAGTTTTGCGTGACGCTTTTCGATGAAAATGGTGCCTCATCACAACCTGTGAAACGGGAGTTAGCATTTAGATACAGAACAAAAGCTTCACACTTGCTTTAGTGACTCAAATCACTTCTTATGACGCGCAAAATGTTTTGTCTGGACTCAGCATTTGTCCTAATCAATGTTAAGGCACCCCCATGCATGTCTGCAGATTTTCCTTCCATGGAAAATGATGAATTTACATTTTTTATAATTACAATTTTCATGTTTTGAGAGATTCTTTATCCTGGTAAGGCGCATTATGTCAGACATAAAACTAGAAAATTTGGTCACCCTTGCACACAGGTGTATCTCCCGTCCTGGGACGAATTCCTCCTTCACAACAGCTGATCCCAACCAAAATTAATGGGAGACCTGACCTTAGCACCACTAAATATGATACCTCCAAATATGAGAAAAATGTGACGTAATATGTAGGTTGCAGAGCGACTGCGAGAATCATGTACGGATGCGGTACGGAATGTGTTCCACTGTATCCCCCGACACTTTCGTGCAGGAAATACAATATGGAGAATAGAAGTCCAGTTTCTACAAAAAGGAGGAACAGACATTAAACACCTGTTCGCCATGTTAAAGACATGTTCAATAAACTAAACAAACATTAGAACAAGGGTCCACCCTGCACCAAACTTGAGGGCCTCAAGGTTAGATGATAGTTTTGGGTCAGATGTCTTTCTCATTGCAGGGGAAGTGCATGACTGCTGCTGTTATTGACCTGCATAATCAAACTGAACCACTGATTTTCATCTCATATCGCTAACACTCATTTTTTTCTTCTTTTCCCCTGTGGTCTCTTTTGGCAAATGTTCTACTTCCTGGATGGCAGGTAAGGAACTCCACTTCCTGTTTTAATTTTATAGAGTGCAGAAATTATCTTCAGTGAGTATGCCAGTGCTTGATGTGTGAGCGCGCGCACGTGCGCGCATGTATGAGGGTGTTTGCGCGTATCTTCCGCTTCATTGAGAGCAAACTAAAGCAACTACATGATGGTGAAGAAACACTGAATGAGACACAGCCAAAGGAACGTGTTGTATCCGGTGTGCTTGCCAGGCTTTTAATGGGTGATGTAATATCAACATGGAGGGCATTATGGGACATGGTGTTTCCCAAGATGGAACGATGTCACACAGAGATAATGTTATTGTGCTATTTATTGCAATTGTCTGCTGGCTGGCTGGTCTCTACAGAGTTGGTTCAGTTTGTGAAATTGAATTTCAGGAGCCAGCATTTGATTTGTATCTTACCGGCCAAAATGACCCAATCAGTCATGTCAGGGTATTTGTGTCTGAACTGGGTGGAAATAAAGCATTTAAAGATGATACACGACAGGTAGCTTCCCTCATAACACTCCATGAGTATCCCAATATTCCAAGGACACTTCCTAGAAAAGATTACATAAACATCTTATGTTTCAAATGTTTGTTGGTCCAAATTAATTCTTCAGAAGCTTACCTGGAGAGTGTACTCAGCAACTCTTTCCCCTTGAGGGCTTGGTGGAGGTCATATCTGCAACAAGAGAATTTCAAAAACAAAAGTGGCTTTGCTGACGTAGAGTGAATGTGTCTTTAAGAGCATGAAAATGAGGTTTATCAGAATAAGGACTGCAGTGTAGTGTTTGAAATTAACTCAAGCAAGTGACAAAGGTTTAGCTGCAGATACTGTTTCCCAAAATGCAGCACATTCTAATGAAATCTTCCCAGCACATTTAGAGAATGAAATAATCCAGTCATAAAATTATTAATTAATAATGACTCATTATGTAATGATTTCTCTCATTGTTAAAATCGTTTAATGGGAAACTGCATCACGGTGACCGCGGAAGACAGAATAAAACCAGTATATAATCAGAATAAAAAAGATCAGTCGCTGATAATGGTGCTCTCTGCAGGGTATTTGGTTAAGAAAGTAGCATCGTGCTTGTTTAAACCATACTACATAGTACATTGGGCCAATAGTGCATCCGTATGTCCATGTCTACAATACAAAGAAGTAATTGTCGAATCAAAATATACGAAGGCATTAGTCATTATTAAAAAAAAAAAATCAATATTTCATCTTTGTGTGATGTGCTGCATAAATCCCTCACAGCCTGAAAATGATCGATATGTCAGCTGAATTCATTTGGCAGTTCTGAAAAGGCATTGCTACTGTACTGAATTATCGGAAGAAGGCCTTGGCTGCTGCGTATATTTCCTGTGGGCTGAGAAGGGCTGCAGGCTAACGGATTATTTCCGTGCCGCCGCGGCCTCTACAGGTTAGACAGGGAAGCGCGTCTGGCCCGGTTTAAACCTACGCACTGGCAGTGACTCGCTTAAGTAAAGTAAAACTTTTTCATGAAATCAGGTCGTAGAGGCATTTCAGTGACCGTGAAGAAAATTCACACAATATGTATGTCAATAAACAACAGTTAATGTGGGCTTAGTTGCTATAAAAAAGTTTGCTGATATGTTAATAATTTAACGCGAGATATCGCATGAGTTCATCTGAGGTTTATTGGATCCTTCTTGAAAGCGTGAAAGATGTATTCTCTTAAAAGAACTCAGCATTATTTGGTGCCATACGCATGGGTCATATAAATTTAACTTGTGGGCTGTTAATTATTTTTCCAGTTAATTATGTATACTCATAAACCTCCATGCTGTCAATAATATGCAATTCAAAATCATACTCTGGAATTATTAATTGTTGATTCTGTTTTGATATTATGCTATTTTTAAAAATTGCCCAATACCACCTCTTTTGCAAAATATTTGACATCATTCTTCTGCGTGGTCTTTTTGAGATTTTTAAAAATATGATACTACCCTCTAGCGGTATTGCTTAGAAATAAGCTTAAGCAGTCTGGGTCGGAAAGACTGATGTTACTCTTGTAAAGCATCGACGAGGAGTAGTGCGCATTGTTTCCTCCACTGTCATGGAAAGCTGTTGCAATATAAAATGTTCTCCAAAAATATTTGCAAGAGATGAGAACACATTCGGGAGACGGAGACGAGAGCGATCGGATCGGGAAATAATTTCTGCAGAAGGGGAAAAAAAAAGTTTATTTTTTCTGAACAATGTTTTCACGATTTCTTCAGAACTCTGAGCTTGCGCTTTGAATAGATTTTCAAAGATTTACGTCTTTTTTTTCCTGTCTCACGAATCATATCTTGTTCACAAATCCATGCATGAAATTGGAATGCTGCACGTGGGAGTTTTTTTTTTTTGTTTGTTTGTTTGTTTGTTTTCTTTTTAGAACCACTCCTCTGTTTATATCACGGTTGCAGTTTATTTAGCATTTTTTTCTCCAGGGGAAGATGCCATAATGAAATTTATAAATTAACAAATTATTCATATTAATAATAATTACATTCAGATGTGAATTAATATGGGTATGACATTTTTGGCCAATAGGTGGCAGAATAATGCAATGAATTAGCCTACCAAAAATAATTCTCGTATTCTGTGATACATATAGCCAGCTGGGCCAATAGTATAACCCTGCGCAATAACAATTATTATAATTGTTGAGAGCATGACATTTCTTTTCATTTGTCATGGAAGAGAAAAAAGTGAATGGGACAATCGTTTTAACGGTCATCGATTAAACATGGATATAAATAATGTTGGGCCTATCACAGCTACTTGTGTGTACTGTGATCATTGTTGCCTTTATTGTACAATGGAACGTGAAAAATTGTTCAGAAAATTATTATTTTTGTCCGACAAATGTCAACAACTCTGGCAAAAAAAAAAAAAAAAAAAAGATTTGAATGCCTGCTGTTAAAAGTTTAAATACTGTAAGTCCGTTTAATGGTTCGCAGCTTAAAGACCTCAAAGGAACAAATCACTTTCCAGGTGTAAGCTAGTCGCATTTATTTTGCATTCATGTACAGTTTCGGCAAATCGACCTCAAACAAATGAATTTAACGCCGTTAGCAACGCGAGAGCTTGACACGGCCAAGAACAACTCCAGTGCTACCGTCAAAACACATGCTTTAACGCTTTTGTTCTTCGATCAGTTTGACTGTTACTATGCAAATTTATTATACAATGTGCGTTCATCTGCGAAATGACACCCAACGTAGCCATTCATATAACAGTTTATGTGCGCAATAACAGCACAACCTGCCATCACAATAGAAATGAGATTCCTACATGATTTATCGTAGTCAGCCAAGAGGGGGCGCAGCAGTGTAAGCAATAGGTGGAAGTAAAGTCGCACTGACACCGGATGCAGTATAATTTAACCTGCGCACACTAAATTTGAACACACCCTCATGTGGATTTTTTTTTTTTTTTTTTAAATCCGTGCAGTTGACAGCGTGTGCACCAATACCTCTCAATCTTAATTCAAATCGCCTAACCTAGGGGAAAAAAATTAGAGATCATTTACTCATCATTTCTCCTTCATAACTTCAAAATATCTGTAAATAAAATTGCTTTTCTCGCAGAAGGCAAACCTTGGTGATTAATCACCGACCATTACCGTTGGCACCGCACTTTAGCTGCGCGGGTTTTTTTTTTTATCAGGTTAAAGAGCCAACAAGTGCTAACAAAACTAAAATAAATTATTTCCGTGCTTCAGTAATTTCTACTTAAGAACACTGTACTCGCCGCCGACGGTAATCGGGATGTATTTCCGTGGTTAGTGCAGTACGCGCTCTCGCGACGTCAATATGAGTTTTTATTCTATTTTTATCTATTTAGTTTTTAAATCACATTCAGCATAAACGACAGCTGACGAGACAAGTGTCACAAGGGACTCAAGTGATGATAAGCTTGAGAATTTTTCGACACTCGCAGTTGCGCGCTAAGATTTTGCCAGGATTTCTTGAATCCTTTCCCGTGACCACGGTGAAGTCCAAGGTGGTCGTCAGGTCGACATTTAAAAGTCTGTGTGCTTTAAGCAAAACAATTAACGGAATTAACAATTAACATAAAATAAAATAACCAGGTAGCCTGGTGGAAGGTTGCTTGACTGATAACTGAAAAGTGTTTGGTTCAAGAACAGGGTGGGGCTTGGGATTCTGACTGATCTCGATGAAGGTGATGAGAACTCTTCTGTTTGGCCCTTGAGCAAGGCCCTTAACCCCAAAATTGCTCCACAGGCTTGACCACAGTGTCTCTCTATCAAATGTTTTGCCTGAAATTTCTCCTGGACCATCCTTAAGAAAGAGAAACATGTTCTCCGTGGAACTTGGTTTTAAATATAGATTACAAAAATGGCGATGTTTGATTGCAGACAATGCATGTAATTTGCCACCTTGTCTGAAAAATGAAAAGCACATTGCAGTTTTCTACAATAGTAATTTGGATCTCATCCACTAGTGCAGGGATACTCACTCTTATCCAGAATGAGCCGGTGTGGGTGCAGAATTTCATTTTAACCAATCAGTCACCCACCTGAGTCCGCTAATCAACCTTCAAATCTTTTGCCATAGACCCTTGATTGGTCGAATCAGGTGTGAAACTGCATGGTTAGAATGAAAGCCTGCATTCACATTGGCTCATTCTGGAAAAGAGTGAGTATCCCTGCACTTGTGCAAGGTGTTGCAAAATTCAACAGAACGTCAAGGATGTAGTGGAGTACAGGGGAACCTTTAATTGCATATTTTGTACCGTAATGCCTTTTCAAAACTGGTTGGTTCGTTTTCGGGAGATGAATGCCGTTTTTGAAACTGATATAGGTATTTAAATCCCACATACATTTCCAGTTTTGTTTGCAGCGTGACGGTGTGTTATTTTGTTTTTAATGGAGCTAAGCATAGGTTGTGTACAGAGAGTGCAGTATCGTAGACTGAGTGGATTTGTATTTGGAAAATGCTCAACGTTATAAGCCAGCACAGTTACGCCCATTGAAAGATTTTCTATATGCTGTCTGATGACTTTACCTGTGGGCTGACACACTTACTAACATATTTTACAGCAGTGCTACAGTCATCTTTTCATGTGTCTCATCACTCAGGATATGAATTGCATAGCCTGTATCTCAGCTGCACAATGTACACACACACACACACACACACACACACAGACACACTCACGCAAACACGCGCATGCGCGCACACGCTGGGTTTTAATGTCTTGTGGGGACATTCCATAGACTTGCATTCATTCCCTAACCCCTTTCCCTGACCTTAACCCTCAACAGTGCATACCTAACCCTAACCCTAACCTTTACCCCTAACCCTAACCCTAACTCCTAACCATTACCCCTAACTCTAACCCTAACCCCTAACCTTTACCCCTAACCCTAACCATTACCCCTAACCCTAACCCTAACCCTAACCTTTACCCCTAACCCCTAACCCTAAAATAGCTCAATTTCCACATGGGGACCTGAAAACGCCCACATAAGGATAAAGAAATCTGGAATATCATGTATTATGAGGACCTTTTGTCCTCACAAGGGTAGGTAAACACAGACACACACACACACACACACACACACAGACATGAGAGACTAGCCTCTAGTTGCTGGAATGACAGCGGGAGAGAAAACCTGGTGGAATTCCACTGTGCACCTGAAGGACTTGAGTGCATTATTGTTTTCCTAAATCAGATCTGTAACACGTTTGGATGCACAAGTAAACATACATCATTTGCTTTTCAAAGTAGCCTGCCTGTTTGAAGTTGGAAATATTTGTCATAATGCTGTAGGAGGTAATGAGGAATTTATTGAGACTCCCTCCCACTGTCAACCAAGATTTATGAGTTTAAACTCGTTAATCGTGTACATGCCAGCCTCATTGCGTGCTGACTGCTGCAGAAACACCTACAAAACAAAAAGATCGAGATGAAAAATTCCATAAACGGAGAACTTCATGAAAAGAGCAGGATGATTCAATTCTGTATCCATTTCTGCCAAGTAAATGATGGAATGTGCAGTTAGTTCAAGAACTGCTCGGTGCTTATGTAACAATAACTGTGAGAGAGTCTGATAGCGGAAATGCTTATACATCCTCTGCATTTTTATACAGGATAAAATTTGTATGATTTTGTTGGCTTATTAGCAGTGATGTTATCTGCTTGTCAGGATTATGCCAATTGTACAAATTGAGGCTGTAGCCTTTGTTTAAATGTGCAGTTATTTTTAGTATAAATATTTCCACTTCAGTGATTCAATACTATTATAGATTGGCAAAATCTGAATTGTTCTAGCATACAAAGTCCTCCTGCCTGGCCTAAGATTTTGATTCTGTGGTTGTTGGTATTGCTCCGCAGTGTCAGGGTTGGCCTCTGTGTTTTGCATTGGGTTCCAGTGGGAGCTGTCCGTGGTCCTGGATCATAACCTCTGTGCACCAGCGTCTGAATCCAGTCAGCATTTCCCCTGGTCTTTCACAAGAAATTAATGCATATGGTGTCCACATTATCATCGCTTTGGCAGTCGCTGATATCGTTGGAAATGCGGCCTTCTAATGAACACATTAAACCTTAAATGAGTCACTCCAAGAGTGAGCAATAAAATAGAAACAGCTTGTCATTAATCCTCCTGAGGTTTTCCCTCGCTGGTCATTTACTAACATGGGTGTATTGCCGAGTCTCTCCAGAAGAGAACGCTTATCCTCAACCTGTTTTTTGTTTCAGGCAACTGGAAAAAAAAGTCACTCAGAGGCTGGCCTACAGCCTTTGTGTTTGTGTATTTGAATTTGAATGGGAGTTCAGCCCCAGAGTAGCCATGGAAAGATCAGAGCAGCTGTTGGGCCCCTGAGAAAGACCCTTAACCCACAATTCTACTAGGTGGATTGATCCCTGCTTGGTCCAATCAACGGATCTAGCTTTGGGTAAAAACATCAGCTGCATAACTGTAATGTAACAGCAACAAAATGTTTATATTTCTGCCAGCCATCAAACACGTAAACCGTCAATAGCAATAGTAACAATAACGATAGTTTGGCATCTAGGCTCTGACCCTGACACACACTGTGGCCTTCTGAACCAGAGAAGAAGAGAGCAGGGAGATTCAGCATATCCCCCATAGCGGTACGACTTGCACTTAACTCCCCAAAACAGCATAACTACAATCTCCCACACAGAACAGCCTAACTACAGCACCAGATGCCAAACGCTAACCTTACTGAACCTATCAATGTGTGGCCAAGGCACCAGCTCCCTTGAGACCATTTTGTGCTGGAATAAACGACCTAGTGAAGATGGTAGTGCGTGGTCAAGGCAGCACAAGCAGTAAATGATGATAAAATCTCGAGGGAAGACACCGCAATCAAAAGCGAACTAAATGACGATGGTATTATGAGTGCTGTTTCAACTTGCCCCATGTTTAACAAAAGAAACATGTTTTTTTAGTGATGCTTCATGCACTCTTTTGAAATACGGCACCAGAACAGGTTTAATTATAGTGTGCACTTGGTTCTGTGGATCTATGACCTACAACAAACCGTATAGCCAACCTTTTTCTGGTGCCAGTGAGATGAAGCAAGAAGCCCAGTGAGTTGGGGCCAGTCCCTTAAAAGAACCAACTAGCCAGCAATCTGATGCATATTGTGGGACCAAGTTTTTGCCTGGTGTCATGAAAATCAAAGTAAGCTAGTCTGTATTCAAATTACACAGGGCTCATTCTCTGTTGGGAAACTAAATCCTGGTTCTAGAGAAAAATTAAGCCAGAAACTGTGTGAGTTTGGGCCAGTCAAATGAAAGTACAGGCCAGCTATCTAGGTAGCAAGCAATCTGTTGCATTTTTTGGGACCCATTTTTTGTGTGCTGTCACAAAAATCAAAGTAAATTAGTCCATATTAGCTGCTGGGTGATAAAATGAAGAATAAAAGCTGTCAGAAATAATTTGTTGTGTATATTTGCTGTTGCAGTAGCATTATGTTGGTTAGTATTGCAGTGGTATGGGGGCACAGGGAAGAAAATGGCAGTGCTCTGTGCAATGTGGGAAAGTGCACATAAATCAGTGACATCCATTAATACAACCCATACCTTTGTTCTCTGTTTATGTTTTACTATGAGAATCTGTGTGCGTTACTGCAGTGATAAGCCGTCCCGTCGCTAAAGCATTTTCTGTCGCCCCTGTACTGGACTGTTCATCTGCACACTGCAACCGTGAGGTCACTTCATCGTTTTTTCCTCATGGCTTATATTAACTGCCATAGAGTTTATGAAGTGATGGGTTACCTGGCAACTCAAACTTTACCTCAATGGGAAAATTCTGCAGTCAGTCATGAGCCCCTCCATGGGCACAGAGCCGGTGTTTGAAGAGGGCTGGGACTCTTCGCAGTATTGCTTATTTTTCTTTTACCAAAGCAATTATTTTAACCCCTTAGAGCCTACAGACCCGTATGTTGTTCCATCAAATGCAGCTGGTTTATTCAATCTGGTGGAACTTAAGGCCGACTCTCTCCGCAGTAAAAGACTGTTGCAGTCAGCAGTAGTGAAGTGCATGAAGTGGGCCAGAACAGTTCTGTACTTTATACCAGCCTGACATTTTGCTCAGAGTACCGACATTTATTATTTTGTACTTCAAGCGCTGCGCGAGGTGCACCGGTGAATGCTTAATGGAGTTCCTGAACCCAGAGCTCTCCCTATTCAGGAGTCCATTCTGCACATCATTTCCCATTTTCAGATTGATCTAAAAAAAATAAAGAAAGGGAAATTGGATTTGTATTCATGCTTCACCCCTTTACAACTTCAGAAAACAAAGCAGTTTTTTTACTGAGATACAAGCTCCTTTTATGCAGAATGAGTGTGGTAGTCATCTCGCTGGTTGTATGATATCGTATCCGCGAGTGGTAAAGTGATCAATCTGCCGAAAATGAACACGGCCGAGTCCTTCGCTTTCCAGAGCATGAAGGGGAACTCTCGGCAGGAGCAGCCCGAGGTCACAGCAGACGTGCGACGTGTGGTACAAAGCAGCCGCCGGGCTTTTATCTTTGCTGAGATGTACTCCAGCAAGCTAGCGGTTAGCGAACTCTAGATCCCTGCTGATGGAGCGTGAGACTTCCTGCTCAACTCCCATGTGACCCTGTACTGTGGGGTCACAGAGGTCACTTGGGGTATTTTTTTTTCTCTCCTGGCTTTTGGCCTCTGGAATTTTAGATTAGCGAAAGCGTGTTTGATGCCGAGTCCTGGAGATTAGTGAGATTTTGACGTTGTGCTTTACTGGATTCGGTTCGCCTGGTGCAGAGGTTGTCCAGGTCGTAGTGAGTAGGAGATATCCTGATGCTGGAGGAGGGCCGAGATGTTGCTTTGGTTTGGAATGAGATCTTTAGAAGCTTGAGGCACTTGGAGGTGCCAAGAACTGCATCTCTTATTGACTGTTCTGAAAAGCTGGTTTGTTTGAATGTTTTTAAATTTTTTATTTTATTTTGTATGAGCATTTGAACGCTCAGGTTAGAAAATTCTGAATAAGGGGTGAAGGATGCTCAAATGTCAGGAGCTGGAACTTTATCCGGTAGAAAATGCAAGAATAAACTTGGAAAAGTTAATTCCTCTCTTCTACCAGCTTAAATTGTGAGCCGTAGAATTAATTTACCAAAGTAAATAAACAATTTGTCTTGGTTTTTGTTGTAGTGCACTAATAAATGAGTGTCAGCAGCGCTCTTCGTTTGTAACAAGACGCACATTTGTATATTCTGTTCGTTGACTTTG